>OX352772.1:211043611-211706919 GCA_947095535.1 Poecilobothrus nobilitatus | reverse complement strand
ACTTTTAATAGGTGCTCGTGCGAAAATGGGTTAACAAATGTTAACAAACATTATTATTATTACTATTATTATTATTATTATAATTATTGTTATTATTACTATTACTATTATTATTATTATTACTATTATTATTATTATTATTATTATTGTTATTATTTTACTACAGAGTCAGCGCCATCCGTGGATTACAACGTGCAGCAGTATATAACACCTTACTTGCATGATATAACCAAAGATAGCTTCACTGTAGCAGCTAATATTATTATTACTATTATTATAATAATTGTTATATTACAATTATTATTATTAATATTATTAATGTTATTATAACAACTATTAGTTTCACGATATACATTATTATGATATAAAAGTACTACATATTTTTTATTTATGACTTGACCGGGGTTATAACCCAAGATCCTTCGATTGAAAGGTTGGCGACTTAACCACTGCGCCATGAGTCAGATAGCCCCACTGTAGCAGCTAATATTATTATTATTATTATTGTTATTATTATTATTGTTATTATTATTATTATTGTTATTATTATTGTTATTATTTTTATTATTATTATTATTACTACTATTAATTATACGATATAAGAGTACTACATATTTTTATTTATATGATCTGACCGGGATTTGAACCCATAATATTTTGATTCATAAATTAACCAATCTAAACTTAAGTACGAAGCAGATCTCATATTTCGAGTTTTACTTAAGAAACCGAACACAACGTGTCACACTTGGCAATGTACTCAGCGAACCAAAAACGGTTTTGAAAGGAATACCACAAGGTTCTATACTTGGTCCCGATCTATTTAAATTGTTTGTCGATGATATAACTCACTTGAACCTCTATGGTCAAGTTCAGCTTTATGCAGACGACGCCGTAATAAAATACTCGAAGAAAACAGAAAAGGCACTAACAGACTCGGTTCAACATGATCTGGAAGTAATTGACGAATGGTTAAGAAAAAATCGATTAAAGCTAAACATCTCAAAAACAAAAATAATGCTGAAATTTGCACAGAAATTGCACAGAAATTTATAATTTTTCCTTTATTATTTAAAAATTATTTAAAAATGATTTTGCATTTTTAATTATTTAAATTTTTTTTTTTTTAATTATTGTTTGACGTATAAATAGATTTGTGCTTAATTTCTTGCTTCGAAAAAAGTATAAATATATAATTGATGAACACAAAAATTTCAAACTGTAATATTATTTATAAACAAATATAATTAAACGAATTAACAAATCAAATTAGTTTTACATCAATGTTCAAAAATATTTTAAATTCACAATGTTGAAAGGAATTATTAAAATTATATAAAACAAATTGTTAAACAATTCAAATAAAAATTGATTATAGTTTGCTGATATTGAAATACTGTAGTAACAATTACCACCAAACATTTAGTGATCTACTACTGAGGCGTTACAACACAAACCTGACAAATAAGGTAGTCTACTAAATAAATATTGCGACAAATTGATTGCGATTTATTTACCATTCAACCACCTCGAAGAGACCTGATGCTTACTGCTTGAGGATCCAAAATTAAAAGTAGACAAATTTTGATTTGGCTGATCCTTTTATACTCGCTTTTGTGTATGTATTCATTTCCACATTGCATCTACCTTACATTGTTATTTCAAATTGCATGTACTTTACATTGTTATTTTAAATTTGGATGTGCCTATTGTACTATTGTGATCTGAACATTTTTGTTTAATTTAACGAAAATTTTGATTAGTTAATATTGAAATTGACCATGCGTGTCATTTTAATTATTTATTATTGTTTACATTTTATAACAAGTGGAGTTGTTATTATCTTTATGATACATATTGATATCTGCCTTATGTATTTTAATAATTATCCAAATATTGCAATCATGACATCAGGTGTGTGCATTTTGATTTAAGAACGATTTCTTTGTGTAAAATAATATTTTGTTTTAAGTACTTGATGTTTGATGGGAAGATATTAGATATTTGACGTTGGTTGGATGATAACTTTAAATGGTAAGGATTTGGCAATTATTGTAGTTAAATTTAATATTCATTAAGTACCAATTCATGGATTCTTTATACCCGTACGATAGGATCGGGTATAATAAAATTACTCCTCCGTTTGTAACACCTCGAAATAAGCGAGCTAGATATACCTTCAAAGGTATGGATCGGATCAGAAAAAAATTCTAAGACTTTTGAGCCGTGTCCGTCCGTCCGTCCGTCTGTCAGCACGCTAACTCAAAAACTAAGAAAGCTAGAGTCTTGAAATTCACACAAAATATTCTGGGAGTAATTTGTAGGTTCCCTATTTTTTTTGGTTGAGTTTGGACCAAGCCTTAGGGTAACTCTCGAACACCTAACTTTTAGATCCCCACATTTTTTTTGCAATAGAGCTATGAAATTTTAACTACTGATAGATCTCACAAAAATATTAATTTTTTTTTTAATACCTTTTTTTTGTAGCCTCACCCATTACGGAGCTACGGCTCCCCAAAAGTTCAAAAAAGCTCTATATTTAAATTGTTATAGCACAAGTTGTATAAGGTATATCTTCATTTTGAAAACGCCAAACGATTACTACTTTTATTAGCTTTAAAAGTATATATACAATAAATATATATTTATGACATACGGTGTCTTAATTTACCGTTATGTGAAACTCAAATTTTGCAACATCCTTCAACCCTTCTATCTTCTAAACGTTTTAAGTTGGAAATTTGAAATTTTGACAGAAGTTAGATCTTTAAAAATAAACTCCCCGTTTAGGAGCTGTAAGGGGTCAAAAACTGAAAATTTCCTATTTTTAAACACCTGTAACTTGAACACCTGTTAAAATTTTTTTGAAGTAATACACAAAAATTAAAGCTTCAACATTATACTCTTATTTCTGTTAACAACTTTTTTTAATAATTTAGGGTTACTTTATAATTGACGAAAGTGTTACTTGATTTTTCAAATTTTCTAACAAATTTCTTCAACAAATTTTTTGCATTTTGTTTTACTCGATAATTTGAAATTGTTGAGGATATAATGCGTAGTACATAAAAATGTAAATAAATAAACAACATAACGGTTGCTTGAAGAATTTTTATTTATATGATATTAATATATATACATACTTATAAAATATCATGTTTATTTACATATCGTATATGCCACTAGTGAGTGAATGATAAGAGTATATATGTATATTATATAGTGCCGTATTTACATACATATATGTATTTTAATGTACTTATAAGAAATTATTCTGTCAATGGAATATTTAAATATAATATAATATAATATTTAAAATTATATTTACTGTTTTGTACTTAGTAAATTTAATATACATTTACCGCTTAGTATTAAATGGTACTATAGAATATTTGAAAAAGTTTTGGATTGATAATCGTTATGTGAAAGGTTAGAATCTGCTTTTGAAGAATGTACATATAAACATATAGTTTGAATATATGTACAACCCATAGTTTTAGAAATTATAAAATTCACCCAAATTATTTTAAAATACTAAAATAAGAAAAAAATAATATTGTGAGCAGAGTGACAGGCTGTGAACATACTAACGGTTCGTACGGGTATCTAAGAGTTGACAAAGGCAACTGTATTCTTCCTCGTTATTTTTATAATTACGCTATATGCGTACGCTTAAATCTATATGTTTTATTAATTCTTGTTTATAATTCATGCTTTGTTTATATTATATATGCTATTGTTTGTTTATATTTAATGCTATGTATATATTATGAATGTGTAACATTCGCCCCTCTCTTTGAACGTGTTCAACAATAATATGCGTTTTTTTTCACACTATTCGGAATTTATGGAGAAAATATGTTTTAGGACGGGGCGTTTTCTTCTGGAAGCAAAGAAATTTTTGACCATTTTCATTGGAATGAATGATTGAGTTGCGATTAATTGGTTTAACTCTGCCATAATTGTATAATCTGGTTCATCGTCAGATTCGTCATCATCGGAACATAACTCTTGCCATTTCTCAGACCTCCAGGTTACATTATTGGTTGGTTTATCGACTAACCCACATGAATTAGTGTCAAAAATGTTATTACTATGTTCGCAATTTCATCGGCGGTTTCAGCATTTAGTTTATATAGTTGGTATAACCATCATCATCATCTTTTGCTTCGTCCTCTAAAAAATATTCTGGGCCACCTGCTGTTAGATCAATTATTTCAGCGTTCACATCATACAGCACCAACTCTTCAGGATCTCTTGTGTCCTCGGCGGAATCCTCCATTCTTAGGAGATTACCTATTTGTCTGGTATGTGTGTCTGTAATCTCTGTTGGCACATTGCATTTCTGGCTTGCGCCTGGTCGCTGAGCTGTCCCCTTATTTTTTTGTAAGTTTTCGCTTGTGCTATCGCCAAATGACCGTTCCATCAGAATTCTGGAATGTATTTGGTAAATTGACAGTAAAATTCCTTTTTTTTCAAGTTGCTGTCATGAGTTTATTGAAGTCAATTCGCTTCAAAATATGTTTAGCAATAAAAATTATCTCGCCTTCCTTTGTGAGAAATTTCTGCACGTCATTGTCCATTCTTTCCAGGATCGCCGGTACGGGCTTGGATGTTTTGAACAAACTCCAGTCTGAGAATGTACCGACCATTGACCAGCGCCGTTTTGGAAGTGGATGGCAATAGTTTGCTGACAGTGGTCATATTTTTGTTTGGTTGTCCAGTTAAACCATCAATACCTGGTTGCATAAATTGATCTAGCACAGGATTCTCTTCAGTATCAGTGAATGGATCAACATTGATATCCAAAATATCTTCATTGTAAAAGTCCATGATGCTTGGTTTAATTCGAGTATTTGTACTGAGAAAAAGAATTAATTACATTAAATATATATTAAAAGAAAACATAAATGACAACACAATACAGCACCATGTTAGTATTGGACAACTATTATTAATGATTGTTTCTTACTAGACATTAGGTTCCATTGGCAATGAATATAGTTTCGTTACTGGTCTGGTGTACTGGTTTGTTGCTGTTTTTACATCAACCACTCGAGTTCGGTTATCCTTCCCTGGATAAGTTTTTATTATACAACGGAGTGGCCAAAATGTTGGGGGCCGCTGATCATCCTTTAAAATTAAAATGTCCCCTTTCTTTATGTTTGGTTGAAGCTGGTTCATTTCGGTCTATGTTGCGAAGTGTTCAAATAATACCTTGACCATTTATTCCAAAACTGTTGGGTTTAATACTGTATGTGCCATTCCATAGGCGATATGTTGTTCCATTTTCAGTATATTTTTGTTCAGGTAAGCCATTTAATGGTTGACCAATTAGAAAATGCCCAGGAGTTAGAACATCTAAGTCTTCTATGGAGTTTTCAATCTTACACAGAGGTCTAGAATTTAACATGGCTTCTATTTGTGTTAGTATTGTTGCGAAAATTGTTTTTCTTCAAATGTGAAAATTTGTTTCCCAATAACTCGAAGCAGGTGATACTTGACAGATTTTACATTAGCCTCCGGGAGGGTTGAATTTCCATGTTATTGCAAATTTATCAACACAAATGTCTTCAGCTTCTCTGGTGGATCGTTCTATTGCTTCTTTTAGTTCTTTATCCAATACATTTTTGGCTCCCTTGAAATTCGTGCCACAATCTGAATACAAGGTTTTGCACACCCCTTCTTGCAATAAAACGCTTCAATGCTGTTAAAAATGCTTCGCTTGACAGGCTTGATACTTCCAAGTGGATGGCCTTGGTTGCCATACATACAAAAAACACAAAAAATACAATTTTAAACACCGTGCATTTCGACTGGCTGACATTTTTACGAAAATTGGTCCTGCCAACATTAACTATGCCAACATTTTCAAATGTTCTACTTATGTTTATTCGATCTGCAGGTAACTCTCCCATCAATTGATACCTTGCAATTTGTCGATATCGAATGCATGTTGGACAGTTGTTGATTTGGTTAGCAATTGTTTTTTTGCATTTACAATCCAATACTGCTGCCGAATAGTATTCAGTACTAGACATGGTGGTGTAAAGTATCTTCATGCACTTTCCGAATTATAATATTTGTTATATGATGAATTGTTGGCAAAATGTTTGGATGTTTCTGATCATATGCAATATTTGCTTGTTGCAATCTCCCTCCAACTCTCATCTAAAAATCTAAAAATCATCTTGCATCTAAAAATGGTCGTAATTGAATTAATTTGCTTTTACTACTAATTGCTTGTTGGTTGCTCAGTTGATGGTATTCTTTTTTAAAATATAATTTTTGTAGTTGCCTGAATATAATGTTGGTTGCTTCGTTCAACTCTGCAACTGAGGGTGGTTCTACCAATCTATGGATTATATTCTTACAATTAAATGTGAATCTCTTTACTGTTACAACAATGCGTCTTAATTTTTGAAAACTAGAGTATCTGATAAATATGTTTTCATCAATTTTTATTGATAATGCGATTGTGCAATTGTTTTTTGCCTTCAAGTCCAGCTTCTGTGTTATTAACTCTGACGCAGGCCAATCTTGTTCTGGTTTTGTTAACCAAATTGGCCCATTCCACCAAAGTTTGTTTTTTAATAGGTTCGCAGTTTCTTCTCCCCGTGAAGCGAGATCTGCAGGATTGCGCTTAGTAGAAACATATCTCCCAACATTCAGGTTTGACTAACTCTTGAATTTCTGCAACTACATATGTTTCCCAGTTTCTGGTATGACTTTTAATCCAATGTAAGGCAATTGTTGAATCTATTCACGCGAAGCTTTACAGTGTTCTAAGATGCATATTTTGAATTGTTGTTTTATTAATTTTGCCAATAGTAATGCACCACATAACTCAAGTCTAGGTATTGTAACTGGTTTAATTGGGCCTACCCTTTTTTTGGCTGTTAGTAAAGTTGATGACCTATCGCTGTTTATTTCCATGATATTTTATAGGAAATATGTTATACACATGCATCTTATACAGGTAGACCACATGTAAAGTCCACATGTAAGTAATGAAGTTCTGAATGATGACATGATGATTGTCTAATGTAGGAGATTGCTTCTGTTTTTTAACAACGGCCGAAAATGTTATGTTGTTAAGATTTAAATACAGTATTCTTAAGATACTTAATAAGGTTACTTTAATTACTGTTCTATATTAGAAATTTGCATTGAAAGGTTTTTATGGAATATTAAAAACTGTATAGATAAAAGTAAAGAGTGTGTGAAATATCGTTTTAATAATAATAATAATAATAATAATACAAAAAATTAGGTAAAATACTTTTAATAGACACTCGTGCGGAAATGGGTTAACAAATGTTAACAAACATTTTGTCACAGGCTTTATTTGGAACCATAATCCTACCAAATTAGACACAAATTAGATTTTTTTTTGATGGTCTATCGTGCCGAAATGTGTTAACGTATCACGACAAAATTTATTGAATGAGTTTGTGTGTAAAAGTGCAATACTTGTGCAAATTTTCAATTGGTAAAACCGTTTAAGCGCGACAACAAAGAGGTTGAGAAAGTCCATTAAGCCCCGGTGCCGAAACGGGTTAATGAATCGAAATCAAATCTTCTCAGTGAGCTCCTGTGGTAAAGAGCTACACTTTGATAAATTTTTAACTCAATTGGTTAAACAGTTTAAGTGCGGCAACAAAGTAAATTACAAAATTTCACTGACCTCTTGTACCGAAACGGTTTATTGGATCGTAACCAAATTAACCTATTAGACTTTTCTGCTAAAGAGCAAGAATTTTGCGAATTTGCCAATCAATTGGTCAAACCGTTTAAGCAGGACAACAGAAAATGTTAATGAACTCGTTCATAAAAATATGTCACAGGCTTCTTTTCGGACCATGAAACCACCATACAAAATTGGACATAACGCTTTCCGGGGTCGTAGAAATGTTCCTGCCAAATTCGGTTGCAATCGGACTGGTTGGTTTTACGTGAAAAGGGCACAAACAAAAAAAAAACAGAATGTCTGCTTTATATATTAGATTATTATTATTATTATTATTATTATTATTATTATTATTATTATTATTATTATTATTATTATTATTATTATTATTATTATTATTATTATTATTATTATTATTATTATTATTATTATTTTTATTATTATAATTATTATTATTTTTATTATTATAATTATTATTATTATTATTGTTATTATTGTTAATATTATTATTATTATTATTGTTATTATTATTATTATTAATATTATTGTTATTAATATTATTATTATTATAATTATTATTATTATTAATATTATTGTTATTATTACTAGAAGAGTATCCGGCGTTGCCCGGAGTATTTTATCGGCTTTATGAAATAAAAATTATTAACTTTTGCTTTTGCGTTAATATAATTTAATTAATATAGTTCAAGTATTACTATGCAGTTTCAGATGGTGGTAGTTAATATTCTATTTTTTATTGCATTTAGTTAAATTGAATAAACAGAGCGAAAAATTAAAAACAATTCATCTACTAAAAATATTTAAAGGAATCAATAATATATTGAGTACACAATTACGGCGAAGTGAGTTTTCACAATATATTCATTAACAGCGAAACATAAAATTATTCATACATACATTTTAATTATTAATTAAATTTTTTTCGTAAGGAAAGTCACTTCATGATTTTGTGAATTATCATTTTAAGCACATTTTGAAAAATTTGCTATTAAGTTCGCTCTGTCAATCTGTCTGTTTACAAAACTTATATACTGTTTAATAAAGAGAAATGAAATATTAACTATGCATAGGTCTCTTAAAAGAGTAATGTTGTAGAACAACTTTTTGATGTACCCTCACCGTTAGAGATTCTACAAATTCAAATTTTCAAATTTTGAAAAAAATTCTTTTTAAATGCATACATCTCTGATTCTGTTCAACATATTTTTTTTAATATAAAAACTACATGATTGTGGTCTACCTTTATAAATCAACCAGAATTTTTTTACGTTTACTTTTCCTAATTATGTTTTCAAATTCATTGTCTAAAAATATGTGTAAAAATTGTGTATTTAAAAGAATGTAAGGTTTTCAGTTCTTTAAATATGTATATACTCATTTTTGATTAAATACTGTACAGAAATGTGAATATGTTTTCTAATTTAATTGATTATGTTTATAATATTTTTAAATATACGCACATTATACATACTATATGTACATATTTCAATTATATTTTATGGGAAATATGTTATACATATGCATCTTATACAGGTAGACCACATGTAAAAACCATATGTAAGTAATGCATTTCTGAATGATGACATGATGATTGTCTAATGTAGGAGATTGTTTCTGATTTTTAACAACGGCCGAAAATGTTATGTTGTTAAGATTTAAACACAGTATTCTTAGGATACTTAATAAGGTTACTTTAATTACTGTTCTATATTAGAAATTTGCATTGGAAGGTTTTTATGGAATATTAAAAACTGTTTAGATAAAAGTAAAGAGTGTTGGAAATATCTTTTTAATAATAATAATATAAAAAAATTAGGCAGAATACTTTTAATAGGTGCTCGTGCGAAAATGGGTTAACAAATGTTAACAAACATTATTATTATTACTATTATTATTATTATTATAATTATTGTTATTATTACTATTACTATTATTATTATTATTACTATTATTATTATTATTATTATTATTGTTATTATTTTACTACAGAGTCAGCGCCATCCGTGGATTACAACGTGCAGCAGTATATAACACCTTACTTGCATGATATAACCAAAGATAGCTTCACTGTAGCAGCTAATATTATTATTACTATTATTATAATAATTGTTATATTACTATTATTATTATTAATATTATTAATGTTATTATAACAACTATTAGTTTCACGATATACATTATTATGATATAAAAGTACTACATATTTTTTATTTATGACTTGACCGGGGTTATAACCCAAGATCCTTCGATTGAAAGGTTGGCGACTTAACCACTGCGCCATGAGTCAGATAGCCCCACTGTAGCAGCTAATATTATTATTATTATTATTGTTATTATTATTATTGTTATTATTATTATTATTGTTATTATTATTGTTATTATTTTTATTATTATTATTATTACTACTATTAATTATACGATATAAGAGTACTACATATTTTTATTTATATGATCTGACCGGGATTTGAACCCATAATATTTTGATTCATAAATTAACCAATCTAAACTTAAGTACGAAGCAGATCTCATATTTCGAGTTTTACTTAAGAAACCGAACACAACGTGTCACACTTGGCAATGTACTCAGCGAACCAAAAACGGTTTTGAAAGGAATACCACAAGGTTCTATACTTGGTCCCGATCTATTTAAATTGTTTGTCGATGATATAACTCACTTGAACCTCTATGGTCAAGTTCAGCTTTATGCAGACGACGCCGTAATAAAATACTCGAAGAAAACAGAAAAGGCACTAACAGACTCGGTTCAACATGATCTGGAAGTAATTGACGAATGGTTAAGAAAAAATCGATTAAAGCTAAACATCTCAAAAACAAAAATAATGCTGAAATTTGCACAGAAATTGCACAGAAATTTATAATTTTTCCTTTATTATTTAAAAATTATTTAAAAATGATTTTGCATTTTTAATTATTTAAATTTTTTTTTTTTTAATTATTGTTTGACGTATAAATAGATTTGTGCTTAATTTCTTGCTTCGAAAAAAGTATAAATATATAATTGATGAACACAAAAATTTCAAACTGTAATATTATTTATAAACAAATATAAATAAACGAATTAACAAATCAAATTAGTTTTACATCAATGTTCAAAAATATTTTAAATTCACAATGTTGAAAGGAATTATTAAAATTATATAAAACAAATTGTTAAACAATTCAAATAAAAATTGATTATAGTTTGCTGATATTGAAATACTGTAGTAACAATTACCACCAAACATTTAGTGATCTACTACTGAGGCGTTACAACACAAACCTGACAAATAAGGTAGTCTACTAAATAAATATTGCGACAAATTGATTGCGATTTATTTACCATTCAACCACCTCGGAGAGACCTGATGCTTACTGCTTGAGGATCCAAAATTAAAAGTAGACAAATTTTGATTTGGCTGATCCTTTTATACTCGCTTTTGTGTATGTATTCATTTCCACATTGCATCTACCTTACATTGTTATTTCAAATTGCATGTACTTTACATTGTTATTTTAAATTTGGATGTGCCTATTGTACTATTGTGATCTGAACATTTTTGTTTAATTTAACGAAAATTTTGATTAGTTAATATTGAAATTGACCATGCGTGTCATTTTAATTATTTATTATTGTTTACATTTTATAACAAGTGGAGTTGTTATTATCTTTATGATACATATTGATATCTGCCTTATGTATTTTAATAATTATCCAAATATTGCAATCATGACATCAGGTGTGTGCATTTTGATTTAAGAACGATTTCTTTGTGTAAAATAATATTTTGTTTTAAGTACTTGATGTTTGATGGGAAGATATTAGATATTTGACGTTGGTTGGATGATAACTTTAAATGGTAAGGATTTGGCAATTATTGTAGTTAAATTTAATATTCATTAAGTACCAATTCATGGATTCTTTATACCCGTACGATAGGATCGGGTATAATAAAATTACTCCTCCGTTTGTAACACCTCGAAATAAGCGAGCTAGATATACCTTCAAAGGTATGGATCGGATCAGAAAAAAATTCTAAGACTTTTGAGCCGTGTCCGTCCGTCCGTCCGTCTGTCAGCACGCTAACTCAAAAACTAAGAAAGCTAGAGTCTTGAAATTCACACAAAATATTCTGGGAGTAATTTGTAGGTTCCCTATTTTTTTTGGTTGAGTTTGGACCAAGCCTTAGGGTAACTCTCGAACACCTAACTTTTAGATCCCCACATTTTTTTTGCAATAGAGCTATGAAATTTTAACTACTGATAGATCTCACAAAAATATTAATTTTTTTTTTAATACCTTTTTTTTGTAGCCTCACCCATTACGGAGCTACGGCTCCCCAAAAGTTCAAAAAAGCTCTATATTTAAATTGTTATAGCACAAGTTGTATAAGGTATATCTTCATTTTGAAAACGCCAAACGATTACTACTTTTATTAGCTTTAAAAGTATATATACAATAAATATATATTTATGACATACGGTGTCTTAATTTACCGTTATGTGAAACTCAAATTTTGCAACATCCTTCAACCCTTCTATCTTCTAAACGTTTTAAGTTGGAAATTTGAAATTTTGACAGAAGTTAGATCTTTAAAAATAAACTCCCCGTTTAGGAGCTGTAAGGGGTCAAAAACTGAAAATTTCCTATTTTTAAACACCTGTAACTTGAACACCTGTTAAAATTTTTTTGAAGTAATACACAAAAATTAAAGCTTCAACATTATACTCTTATTTCTGTTAACAACTTTTTTTAATAATTTAGGGTTACTTTATAATTGACGAAAGTGTTACTTGATTTTTCAAATTTTCTAACAAATTTCTTCAACAAATTTTTTGCATTTTGTTTTACTCGATAATTTGAAATTGTTGAGGATATAATGCGTAGTACATAAAAATGTAAATAAATAAACAACATAACGGTTGCTTGAAGAATTTTTATTTATATGATATTAATATATATACATACTTATAAAATATCATGTTTATTTACATATCGTATATGCCACTAGTGAGTGAATGATAAGAGTATATATGTATATTATATAGTGCCGTATTTACATACATATATGTATTTTAATGTACTTATAAGAAATTATTCTGTCAATGGAATATTTAAATATAATATAATATAATATTTAAAATTATATTTACTGTTTTGTACTTAGTAAATTTAATATACATTTACCGCTTAGTATTAAATGGTACTATAGAATATTTGAAAAAGTTTTGGATTGATAATCGTTATGTGAAAGGTTAGAATCTGCTTTTGAAGAATGTACATATAAACATATAGTTTGAATATATGTACAACCCATAGTTTTAGAAATTATAAAATTCACCCAAATTATTTTAAAATACTAAAATAAGAAAAAAATAATATTGTGAGCAGAGTGACAGGCTGTGAACATACTAACGGTTCGTACGGGTATCTAAGAGTTGACAAAGGCAACTGTATTCTTCCTCGTTATTTTTATAATTACGCTATATGCGTACGCTTAAATCTATATGTTTTATTAATTCTTGTTTATAATTCATGCTTTGTTTATATTATATATGCTATTGTTTGTTTATATTTAATGCTATGTATATATTATGAATGTGTAACATTCGCCCCTCTCTTTGAACGTGTTCAACAATAATATGCGTTTTTTTTCACACTATTCGGAATTTATGGAGAAAATATGTTTTAGGACGGGGCGTTTTCTTCTGGAAGCAAAGAAATTTTTGACCATTTTCATTGGAATGAATGATTGAGTTGCGATTAATTGGTTTAACTCTGCCATAATTGTATAATCTGGTTGATCGTCAGATTCGTCATCATCGGAACATAACTCTTGCCATTTCTCAGACCTCCAGGTTACATTATTGGTTGGTTTATCGACTAACCCACATGAATTAGTGTCAAAAATGTTATTACTATGTTCGCAATTTCATCGGCGGTTTCAGCATTTAGTTTATATAGTTGGTATAACCATCATCATCATCTTTTGCTTCGTCCTCTAAAAAATATTCTGGGCCACCTGCTGTTAGATCAATTATTTCAGCGTTCACATCATACAGCACCAACTCTTCAGGATCTCTTGTGTCCTCGGCGGAATCCTCCATTCTTAGGAGATTACCTATTTGTCTGGTATGTGTGTCTGTAATCTCTGTTGGCACATTGCATTTCTGGCTTGCGCCTGGTCGCTGAGCTGTCCCCTTATTTTTTTGTAAGTTTTCGCTTGTGCTATCGCCAAATGACCGTTCCATCAGAATTCTGGAATGTATTTGGTAAATTGACAGTAAAATTCCTTTTTTTTCAAGTTGCTGTCATGAGTTTATTGAAGTCAATTCGCTTCAAAATATGTTTAGCAATAAAAATTATCTCGCCTTCCTTTGTGAGAAATTTCTGCACGTCATTGTCCATTCTTTCCAGGATCGCCGGTACGGGCTTGGATGTTTTGAACAAACTCCAGTCTGAGAATGTACCGACCATTGACCAGCGCCGTTTTGGAAGTGGATGGCAATAGTTTGCTGACAGTGGTCATATTTTTGTTTGGTTGTCCAGTTAAACCATCAATACCTGGTTGCATAAATTGATCTAGCACAGGATTCTCTTCAGTATCAGTGAATGGATCAACATTGATATCCAAAATATCTTCATTGTAAAAGTCCATGATGCTTGGTTTAATTCGAGTATTTGTACTGAGAAAAAGAATTAATTACATTAAATATATATTAAAAGAAAACATAAATGACAACACAATACAGCACCATGTTAGTATTGGACAACTATTATTAATGATTGTTTCTTACTAGACATTAGGTTCCATTGGCAATGAATATAGTTTCGTTACTGGTCTGGTGTACTGGTTTGTTGCTGTTTTTACATCAACCACTCGAGTTCGGTTATCCTTCCCTGGATAAGTTTTTATTATACAACGGAGTGGCCAAAATGTTGGGGGCCGCTGATCATCCTTTAAAATTAAAATGTCCCCTTTCTTTATGTTTGGTTGAAGCTGGTTCATTTCGGTCTATGTTGCGAAGTGTTCAAATAATACCTTGACCATTTATTCCAAAACTGTTGGGTTTAATACTGTATGTGCCATTCCATAGGCGATATGTTGTTCCATTTTCAGTATATTTTTGTTCAGGTAAGCCATTTAATGGTTGACCAATTAGAAAATGCCCAGGAGTTAGAACATCTAAGTCTTCTATGGAGTTTTCAATCTTACACAGAGGTCTAGAATTTAACATGGCTTCTATTTGTGTTAGTATTGTTGCGAAAATTGTTTTTCTTCAAATGTGAAAATTTGTTTCCCAATAACTCGAAGCAGGTGATACTTGACAGATTTTACATTAGCCTCCGGGAGGGTTGAATTTCCATGTTATTGCAAATTTATCAACACAAATGTCTTCAGCTTCTCTGGTGGATCGTTCTATTGCTTCTTTTAGTTCTTTATCCAATACATTTTTGGCTCCCTTGAAATTCGTGCCACAATCTGAATACAAGGTTTTGCACACCCCTTCTTGCAATAAAACGCTTCAATGCTGTTAAAAATGCTTCGCTTGACAGGCTTGATACTTCCAAGTGGATGGCCTTGGTTGCCATACATACAAAAAACACAAAAAATACAATTTTAAACACCGTGCATTTCGACTGGCTGACATTTTTACGAAAATTGGTCCTGCCAACATTAACTATGCCAACATTTTCAAATGTTCTACTTATGTTTATTCGATCTGCAGGTAACTCTCCCATCAATTGATACCTTGCAATTTGTCGATATCGAATGCATGTTGGACAGTTGTTGATTTGGTTAGCAATTGTTTTTTTTGCATTTACAATCCAATACTGCTGCCGAATAGTATTCAGTACTAGACATGGTGGTGTAAAGTATCTTCATGCACTTTCCGAATTATAATATTTGTTATATGATGAATTGTTGGCAAAATGTTTGGATGTTTCTGATCATATGCAATATTTGCTTGTTGCAATCTCCCTCCAACTCTCATCTAAAAATCTAAAAATCATCTTGCATCTAAAAATGGTCGTAATTGAATTAATTTGCTTTTACTACTAATTGCTTGTTGGTTGCTCAGTTGATGGTATTCTTTTTTAAAATATAATTTTTGTAGTTGCCTGAATATAATGTTGGTTGCTTCGTTCAACTCTGCAACTGAGGGTGGTTCTACCAATCTATGGATTATATTCTTACAATTAAATGTGAATCTCTTTACTGTTACAACAATGCGTCTTAATTTTTGAAAACTAGAGTATCTGATAAATATGTTTTCATCAATTTTTATTGATAATGCGATTGTGCAATTGTTTTTTGCCTTCAAGTCCAGCTTCTGTGTTATTAACTCTGACGCAGGCCAATCTTGTTCTGGTTTTGCTAACCAAATTGGCCCATTCCACCAAAGTTTGTTTTTTAATAGGTTCGCAGTTTCTTCTCCCCGTGAAGCAAGATCTGCAGGATTGCGCTTAGTAGAAACATATCTCCCAACATTCAGGTTTGACTAACTCTTGAATTTCTGCAACTACATATGTTTCCCAGTTTCTGGTATGACTTTTAATCCAATGTAAGGCAATTGTTGAATCTATTCACGCGAAGCTTTACAGTGTTCTAAGATGCATATTTTGAATTGTTGTTTTATTAATTTTGCCAATAGTAATGCACCACATAACTCAAGTCTAGGTATTGTAACTGGTTTAATTGGGCCTACCCTTTTTTTGGCTGTTAGTAAAGTTGATGACCTATCGCTGTTTATTTCCACACAGAAGTAAACTGCTGCTCCATAGATGTGCTATAGATATGCTTGCATAGATTCATTACAAAAACCATGAATTTGCATATTTGCTAATTTTGGTACCCATCTTGGTATTTTCACAAATTTTATCTGCTTTAACTGACTTTTAAAGTTGATCTATTTTTCTTTTTGATGAGGACTAACTTCATCATCCCAGTTTCATCCACTTATCCAAATCTCTTGCGTCAGTATTTATGCCTTCACAATTCCTGGGGCGATCCAACCTAAAGGATCATATAGTGATGTTATCTCAGATAGAATTATTCTTTTGGTGATGCTGCCTGTTTATTGGCCATTTCCTCAAATTCAAATTGCCTTTCTTTAACAATTGAATGCATTAATTTCGTAATCTTTTGGCTGCTTGGACAGTATCTGAAAGCAAATCATCTACATAAAAGTCTTCAAGGACTGTTTTGGCCGCTAACGGCCGGTGCTGTTTTTCATCCTTTGCCGATTGTTGTAAGGTTTTGATCGCTATATATAGTGCTGAAACGCTATATATGGTGCGTGGTCGCAAACGTTACTGTGTTTAATTGAAAATCTTTTACCTTTGAATACTTGTCCTTCCATATAATTTGTTGGTATCGTCTATCATCTGGATGAACTTGTATCATACGGTCGATTTTTTCTATATCTCCGGTTATTGCAATTCTATGTTTACGCCACTTCAATAATGTTGCAAACTATTTTGGTTTTAACGTTGGGCCATTTAGTAATTGTTCGTTTAATGATTCTCTATTGCTACTTTTGTGCAGATGCATCAAACACTATTCGAAGTTTTGTTGTTGTCTTTGAACACTGCGTGATGTGGAATGTGGTATCCATTGGGCACTTGTGAATCTGCTTCGGTCAGAGTGTCCCAGAGTGATATGCTCATCAAAACATTTTGTATATTCTTTTTCAAATTGTTCATTTGTTTGAAATTTCCTTTCCAAACTCTTAAAACGGTTTAAGACTAATTCTTGTAAACTTTCTAAAACCGGTGATTCCTTCAATGGTAATCTAACTTAATATTGCAAATTTGGCAATTGGGTATGCATTGATTGAAAGTGATTTTCACATCTTTTTTTATCGTCGGTCATATGTGACATTTGTTGAACTTCTTCAGTTAGAACCCTTTCCTATTCGATTTTTCAGAATTTATTTGTAAAGTTCTGCTCCAAGCAGGATGTCTACCGGACCCACTTTCAAATAGAGTGGATCTGATAATTCTAATTTCCTTAGATAATTCTAATTGTCTTTAACATTTATTGATCTTATCGGCAATGTTTCATCAATTTTTTGTATCACTAATAAATTTCCTGATACTGTACCCATTGAGCACAAATTGAGCACATTGAGCAGATTGAGTACAAGATATCAACTGTGTGTTACCTTGACCCTTTACCCAAATTTTGGATTTGGATTGAATTTGGCTGTTGTCAGGATTTGTGCCCTTTGTTGAAGTTTCATTTGAGTGACTTTCGATATGTAGTAATGTATTATGCTTTTTGGCGCATTTTCGACATCTAATATTACTAGTGCAATTATTCACCGTGTGTTTTTTTGAAAAACAGTTGAAACATCTTTTGGATAGAAGTATGTAATATCTTTGCTTTGTAATGTCCATTTTTCTAAATTCTTCACACTTAATTACATAGTGTCCCTTTTGACAAGCTGGTCATTTGAGTGCTTCTTCATTGTTGGATACGTGATATGATTTCTCAACATGTTGTGATGTATGGGTTGTTCCTAATGTGCTGGAAACGTATTCTAATACCCTTGCTCGAGTTTGTTGAAATTTTGTGAACTGGTCAAGAGTAGGTAAGCCTTGATTATCCTCCAATTCTTCCTGCCATAATCTAATGGTCTTGATTGGTAGTTTTTTGATTCAAATGGGAATTAATAGTGTGTCCCAACTGAACACATCGACATCTAAAACCTTTATTTGTTGCAAACACTCTTCTGTAACATCAATTATTGATTGTAATGCTTTACTAGTTTCATTTTTTACTTTTTCTTGATTAAACAATCTCTTAATTTGCGTGTTAATAATTATTCTTTTGTTTTCGAATCGCTGTCAATTTGTCTCATGCTGGGATATAATCATCATTTGTTATAGGAATATTTTTCAACAGTCTTTTTGCATCTCCTGTCAAACAAACCTTTAAATAGTGGAGCTTTTGTATAGGTTCTATGTTGTTATCATTATGAATAACAGAGACAAATAGATCTCGGAATGTTCGCCAATTATTGTACTTCCCATCAAATTTGGGTAATTGAATTCTTGGGAGCTGAACAGTGGATGAATAATGCCGATTAGTGACTTCTGCAATTGATGCCGTAGTTTCAGGATTAGGAATTTCCTTTTCCGCTCATGAAGATCTAACCCATCATGAAGATCTGATAAAAACTCTGAGTATTTAAGATCTACTTCTACAAATAAATTTTCGAGAGCGCCAACTCTTTCGACATCCATGCTATACAGTTGTAAATCAGTATACGCATCATCGTATTCTCTCCAACAATTATTCAGCCTGTTTATTGTTGAATTGTAAAATCCTACCGTTCTTTTATCCCATGCTCTTTTGCCTGCATTTATGATTGTTGTTTCAACAGCCCTCGCCAATCTTTTTACAATCGCTATGGCTTCTTGCGCTCTCTTTTTTTGAGTCATTGTATTAGCAGCAAATAAAAAAAAAATATATATATATACCCTTTTTCCCTTTTAAGAGGGTTTAACACATCCGGCTCAAAACGAATTTACAAA
This sequence comes from Poecilobothrus nobilitatus, assembly GCA_947095535.1. Lineage (NCBI taxonomy): Eukaryota > Metazoa > Arthropoda > Insecta > Diptera > Dolichopodidae > Poecilobothrus > Poecilobothrus nobilitatus. Next base: position 211,687,666 of record OX352772.1, on the reverse strand, counting down.
ATTGGGAAATTTTCTTAGTTGTACAAATTATTATATTGGGAAACAATTAATAATTACTTTCCCATGATTTGTATTAAACCAATTAAATTGTGTAATAGCTGACATTGCATCTATTTAACATATAAATCAGAATTTATTATAATAAAGGACATTAAGTTATTTACAATATTAGAATCAACTACTAAATAATATATTAATTTTAAAATAAAAGTTTTGTTTTTCTTACAAACATTAAATTAACTAAATTTAATTGGCGCAGTCGGTAGGATAGGTACAAAGTCCTGTCCCTAGTGTTATTAAAAAGTTTATAAAGCGATGGTTTATCGCGAATATAATTTTATCCAAATTCGACGGATTATCAAAATATTGTAATAAAATTAATAAAAATAAATTTTAAATTAATAACAAAAACAAAAAGTGTGTGCTGTTGACAGTGTTGTGTGATCCATATAACAAAATCAAAGGAATATTGGTGCGAATTGAATCCAGATCCAGTCAAAAAAAAACAATAACATACAATTGGAACTAACTTTTGAGTTTTCAATCTCTTAAGCTCCTAGACGATTAAAATTGTTAATCTAATACTGTAAGGAAATAAAACTTTTATTATTATTATCAAGAAAATTTTTCCGTTAAAAATTTACATATCCTAAAATATTACCCAAAATTTTTGTGTTATTTATTTAAATAAAAAAAAGAAATTTTTATTATTAAAATTTTTTGTGTTCAAAATTAAATACTTAAAAATATAAAATATTATAATTATAATTAAATTATAAATTATGCTATTATAAATTAAATTAAAATATTAAATCATGCTTTATATAAAAAATTAATGCCTTATAATAAAAGTTTACCAAAAAAAGTTCAAAAAGAGCCATATCCAAGACTTGAAAGTTTAAAAAATATAATTAAAAATATTTCTAACATTAAAAATAATAATCTCGAATCAAACAGTGAAGAAAATAAAAAATTTGTTAAATTGTCCTGAACATGTGTGTGAGTTAGATACAAAATACTATCCAATTCTTGATACTTCCGGTAGTAATTGTGACATTTCTCTATTCAATATGGCAAACGAGCAACCACAACCTGGTTCCACTGGTATTAGCAGTATTCCAATTGCTAATCCTCGTGCTACAACATCTACAGATATTTTTCATAACTGAAGAATAACGTTCACAACAACAGCCAAATCATTTCCAAAGGCAATATCAAAATAATAATCAATTTAGACAATATCAAAACGACAATCAATTTAGAAATAACGAACAAAGAGAATATCAGAATAACCAATTTAGAAATAATTATCAACCAAGACAATTTCAATCAAATTTCCAACTTAAACCTGAGCCAATGGACGTTGCTACAGGCTTTACTGTCCAAATGAGACAGAACTCTTCTAATAGAAATAATTTCAATAGACCACAAAACAATAGAGAATTATATAATGTTACAGAAACTCAACCGTATAGACAAAATCTTGATGATTTCTATGACTACCAAAATAAAAATCATCATAATTTCGTTGAAAATTTTCTCCAAACAGCCTCACAGAACCTTTTGGATGCATAGATATCAATAAACACGGTTCTAATCGACCTTACATCAATATTTCTTCTCCTTTTCGAAGACAACTTAAATTTTTAATTGATATAGACTCTTCGTCTTCTTTTATAAACCCAGAATTCATACATCTCAACGATTCAAGACAAATTAAATCCATAATAATTAATACAATTTTGGATGAACACCAATTAAATAAAGAAGTAATTTTACCAAATTTTATGCATTTAAAAAACCTGGTTACTTAAGATTTCTAATCTTTAAATTTCATAATTATTTCGACGGATTACTAGGATTAGACTCACTCTATTCTCTTGGAATTTTAGTAGATCTTAATAATAAAATATTAATATTAAAAAATGGTGTTATAATACCTTTAAGTTTTAAACCAAATTATATGTCTGAAAAATATATTATACCACCCAATTCAAAATATATTGTTAAAATATCTGCAGACATTGAAAATGGAGACATATTTATTGAAAGAACAAATATCAAACCAAATCTAGAATTATCTGAAGGAGTATATTATACCCATAATTGGTATAGTTCTGTTGAAATAATAAATAAATCAAATAATGAACAAATTCTTTTTCTTGAACAACCACTAAAAGCTAGAAATCCTTCTAAAAATGACTATGTAGAATTTAATAATATTAATATAACATATGATGAAATTACTGAATCAAATAATTCTAAAATAAATAAACTTCTAAGAACTAATAATTTAAATCGAGAAGAGAGTAAAACCTTAATAAATCTATTCAAAGATTATGAAGAGATATTCTTTACAAACAATAATAAATTATTATAAAATAAATAATTATACCACCCAATTCAAAATATATTGTTAAAATATCTGCAGACATTGAAAATGGAGACATATTTATTGAAAGAACAAATATCAAACCAAATCTAGAAATATCTGAAGGAGTATATTATACCCATAATTGGTATAGTTCTGTTGAAATAATAAATAAATCAAATAATGAACAAATTCTTTTTCTCGAACAACCACTAAAAGCTAGAAATCCTTCTAAAAATGACTGTGTAGAATTTAATAATTTTAATATAACATATGATTAAATTACTGAATCAAATAAATCTAAAATAAACAAAGTTCTAAGAACTGATCATTTAAATCGAGAAGAGAGTAAAGCTTTAATCAAGCTATGCAAAGAATATGAAGAGATATTCTTTACAAACACTAATAAATTGTCATTCACCAATGAAATAAAACATGAGATAAAGACTTCCGATGAAATGCCAATCTATACAAAGTCGTATAGATATCCTTACATACATAAAGAAGAAGTTAGGAAACAAATCAACGATATGCTCGATCAACAAATAATAGGAACAACTTTTTCTCCATGGAGCTCACCAGTGTGGATTGTTCCTAAGAAATTAGATGCATCTGGCCAACAAAAGTGGAGATGTCTCCATAGACTACATAGACTACAGGAAGCTTAACGAGAAGTTTTTTCTCTTTAAGCGAGCTTAGTCTCATAGACTACAGGAAGCTTAACGAGAAAACAATTAGCAACCGTTATCCTCTACCAAATATCACGGATATCCTGGACAAACTCGGTAAATGTATGTACTTCACAAACGTTAGATTTTGCCAGTGGGTTCCACCAAATGGAGATGGCTCAGAGTGACAATCCAAAAACAGCATTTACAATCGAAGGAGGGCACTTTGAATATGTACGAATGCCGTTCAGGTTAAAAAACGAATCCGCCATCTTTCAGAGAGTGATGGACAACGTACTTAAGGAATTACAAGGATCTATTTGCTTAGTCTACTTGGACTAAGGTGTATTCAACTTCGTTACAAGAACATGTCGAAAATTTAAGAAAAGTCTTTCAACGTTTAAAAGAAAGCAAATTTAAAGATACAACGGGATAAATCAGAATTCTTAAGTAAAGAAGTCGCTTTTCTTGGACATATAGTAATAACCGATGGAGGTAAACCTAACCCCGAAAAGACTAGGGCTATAAGAGAATTTACAATACCCAAAACTCAAAAAGAAATAATATCTTTACTAGGTCTTTTAGATTATTATAGAAAATTTATAAATAATTTTGCAAAACTTACTAAACCATTAACTGAATGTTTAAAAAAAGGAAAACAAATAATTTTAGATGGACGATATGTAAAAACTACGCAATAGCCGCCGTTCTCTCTCAAGGCCCAATAGGGAGTGATAAACCCATATGCTATGCTAGTAGAACACTTACAGATTCTGAAGTAAACTATTGTACTATAGAAAAAGAATTATTAGCCATAGTTTGGGCTACCAAATATTTTAGGCCTTATCTTTTTGGGAGAAAGTTTAAAATCGTTACTAATCATAAACCACTTCCCTGGATAATGAGTTTAAAAGACCCTAATTCAAGATTAGGTCGATGGCGGTTAAAACTTGAAGAATACGATTACGAAATCGTATATAAAAGAGGAACTCAAAATCAAAATGCGGACGCTCTAAGTAGGATAAAAATTAAAAATTTACCACCAAAAAATTCGGATATAAATATTAACGAATCCGAAAAAAATACTGATGCTGCAACTATCCACTCAGCACCAGAAAATATGGGTGATGGTATACACATCTCAGAAAGACCTCTTACTGAATTTTTTCTCCAATTAATTTTTAAAAAACTAATGAAACACCTTGTATTAATTTAGAAATGCTTTACAAAAACAAACTAATTAAAATGCGTAATTATTCAGAACAAAGTGTGATAGAACTATTTAAAAAATGTATATCACCAAATAAATTAAATGCGATATATACAAAAGATTATGATATATTTAAAATAATTCAAGAAGTTTTTAGTAAACATTTTTCTCAACCTAAAATATTTCAATTAATACGATGTATAGAACTACTTGAGGACGTCAAGGACACTGACTAACAAGATAAAATAATTAAAGACTATCATGAAAACAATAACCATAGAAGTATTAACGAAACCGTTTTTCATCTTAAAAGAAATTACTATTTTCCTTTTATGAAAACAAAAATTAACAAAATTATTAACTATTGTAATGTCTTCCAAACTCTTAAATACAACCGATCTCCGCCAAAAGTAAAATTAACTGTTTCTCAAATCCCACAAAAACCTCTTGACATTGTACACGTAGACATATATTGTATTAACAATCAACAAATTCTAACTATCATATACAAATTTTCTAAATTCCTTTCTGCCTTTACTTTACCTATAAGAAATAGCTTACTCATAATCAAATCTCTTAAAAATTATATCAGTTTATATGGTACACCCAGAAAAATAGTTTCAGAACCAGTAACAGAATTTACTGCAATAATTTTTAAGGATTTTTGCAAATATTATGGCATTGATCTCAATGTAGCTTCTTTTAGCAATAGCAATAGTAACTCCCCCGTGGAATGTTTTCATTCGACACTTAATGAAAATACAGAATTATTTATACAAAACAAAAATCTAAAAACCATGACGAAATTCTATCTGAAATCTTAATAACTTATAATAACGCTATCCACTCCGCTACAAAATTAACTCCATTTGAAGTATTTTATGGTAGAACTTATAAATTTAACAATAATTCTCAACATAGAAACGTTCACAAATATTTAGAAAATTTACAAGAATTTCAAAATCAAATATTTCCTGAAATAAAAGATAGATTAGAAAACCAAACTAATGAAAATATAGAAAAAAGTAACAAAAATAGAAACGAACCAAAAGACTTTGACTTTGAAATCAAATGAAAATCTTCTTTTTAATAATATTAACAAAAATTCTCACTTAAATGACAAAATGATTCAAAGATTCGAAACCATAACAAATCACATAAATGATCAACAGGAAAATCTAAATTATACAATAGACCAAATTAAAAATAGCATTAAAAAACAGAAATACTTTTTAGGGTTATAAAATTTTTAAACGAAATCCATTTTAGCATAAATTTACTATAATATCATTTAAATAACATCGGCGAAGCCATTCTTTTATCTAAACTTAATATAATTTCAAAACATATAATAAATTCAGATGAACTCACCCAAATATATACAATTTTTAAATTTCAAAATATCACTATTAAATGTGATATACACATTTATGAACTTTTAGAATTTCAGTCTTGCTATAACAACACAAACATAATTTTTTTAATATTAAAATTTCCATAATTGAACACAAAAACTATTCCTTTTTCCACATTTTAACACTTCCCATTAACCAAAATGAAACTATCTAATCCAAGCCATATGTTATTCTTGTTGATGATAATGAAAAGTTTTATGACAGTATTTACCCAAAAATAGAAGGTTATTACTACTGCAAAGCAACATATCAAAAAGTAAACCATCGATCAAAATGTATAGCAGATCTAATAAATAATAAACCAACATATTGTGAAACAGAAGAACTTCAAACAATCATGCAAATTTTTCAACCAGAACCAAACTACATATTATTAATCAATGTTCCAGAAACAAATATTTCCACTACATTTACCCCAGCTATCCAATAAGTAAAAGGTACCAAAATTCTTCATTTTGAAAACTGTAAGATCGTAATAAATGATATAACATATACTACAACACGTCAAGTAGTTGTCATAATCATTAGCATAGTTTGCATAATAATTCTTCGAATTTTATTTCTTAAAAGATACTGTACAACTATATACCCAAAATCCGCTCCTGCCAATGAAACTTCAGCATCTTCAGAATCAGAAACTTCAATTGGCCATCGCTTCAACTAAAGGAGACGAGTTACTTCATCAGCAAATCAACTAATATAATTATAAGAAATATATTTACTAACCTATTTTTATTTTACCTGTATTAAATTAAATCCATTTACCTATCAGCTAAATTATTATATTGGGAAACAATTAATAATTACTTTCCCATGATTTGTATTAAACCAATTAAATTGTGTAATAGTCTGTCATTGCATCTTTTTAATATATTATAAATCAGAATTTATTATAATAAAAAACATTAAGTTATGTACAATATTAGAATCAACTACTAAATATATTAATTTTAAAATAAAAGATTTGTTTTTTTTACAAACATTAAATTAACTAAATTTAATTTGTGCCCTTTTTTAAATTTTAGAGCACACACAAACATAATATTTCTTACTTCTTAATACTAATAATACACAATATTTTTTATTTAATACTACTAATACTAACAAGAAAAGAGACAAAATGAAATGGAAGTGTCGTGATTCTTAAACGACTCTTATTATTTCTCTTTACTCTTTATTTTAATTACTCTACAACATATGTACCAAATCAACCATACCAACTACAATTATAATTTATATAATGTATAATGTAGTAATGAACATTTACATACGATATTATAGATATTATAATATATGTAATATTATTAGCAGTACAAATAATAACACAATATTAATTACTAAACGATAAATACTATTAAAGCGAAGTGAAAAGCAAATGAATGAGCAAATGAAAAAAAAGAGCAAAAAAGAAAATTGTTAATTTTTTTCTTTTTTTAAAAAAAAAGTGAACACAATCATAAATTTCATATAATATGTACAATATGTATTCGCAAGTACTGTATTGAGTACAATTGACATTTGTTTTTATGAGCAAAAAAAATTGCTGCAATAAACAACATGCGTTATATTATAGTACTTTTTATTGTTACTATTGATTACTATTGATTTTTTTTTTTGGTTTGGTTTAATTACTTATTACCAAAGATAATATATACTAAGAAAATGGCCACTCGCATACAAATTTTTGTATAAAAATTTAAAAAAAACAAGTAAATGTAGCAGTAAGTCGATGCAACCGACTTATTTATACCCTACACCTAAAAAATTCAAATTAAATTAAAAATCCATAAGGTATTTTAGTTAGGTATTTAATATAAGCTAAAAAAATAAATGCTTTTACAACCTTTGTACAAAATTTCAGGTTTCTATCTTTATTAAATTCGAAGATATGCTTCTTAGGTCTTGGGAAGTCTGTGAAGGCACCCGGACCATCTCAACAATTTATCCCAAATTTTAGAGATTTTTATCAGAATAGGGTAGAATACTCTTATATCAAATTTCAAATTTTTATATTTATTAATTTCGAAGATATGCTTGCTCGGTCTTGGGAGTTGTGTGGGAGATACCCGAACAACCATTCCAATTCATCTGAAATTTTAGGCAAATCAGGGATTCAAGAAACAACACCCTCGTATCAAATTTGCAGTTTCTATCTTTATTAATTTCGAAAATATGCTTGTTCGGTTTTGGGAGTTGTATGCGAGGTACTCGATCAACCACTCCAATTCATCTCAAATTTTAGGCAAATCAGGGATTCAGGAAACAACACCCTTGTATCAAATTTGAAGCTTTTATCTTTATTAATTTCGAAGATATGTTTGTTCGGTTTTGGGAGTTGTGTGGGAGGTAACCGAACAGCTCCTCCAATTCATCTCAAATTTTGGACAAATCAGGGATTCAGGAAACAAAACCCTAGTACCAAATTTGAAGTTTCTATCTTTATTTATTTCGAATATATGCTTGTTCGGTTTTGTACAAACATCATACCAAAGTTAATATACCCTATACTTAATGTTTCAATCGGAGTCATATTATTTCATGTTTTTCTTTTTTATTTCGAAATATTTTAACAAAACGAAAATAGCGAGCGACGTGCTTTTTTGATTTAATATAGATACATATGTATTCATCCAAAAAAATAGAATACAAAATATATACATTCATAATATTTCTTTCTGAAATACATATATGATATACACAATATATACATACATACATAATATTTCTTTCTGAAGATAAATATATTATTATACATACATAATTTACTTGATATTTGCTTACAAAACTTCGAAAAAACTTTTTTCCTTAAATATACACAAGTATACGCACTCAACCGTATATAAATAAATATCTACACAAGTATACACACTCAAGCGAATATAAATAAATATATACACTCAACCGTATATAAATAAATTTATTTATGAATAGTGAACAGAAAAAAACTAAAGAAAAGAAACTTACAAAAAAAGGAAAATGTAACGAAAGAGCTTTTGAGCTTTATTATTTTTAAAGAAAACTTGAAATTTGTGGTTTTTTCATTTACATTGCATTCACCCATCTATATAGTTTTTACTAAAGAACATATAATTATAAGAAGTTTCATCAGAACATCATCGGTCGGGGGAAAAAAATAAAATAAAAGAGCATTCTCTTATTCTCTTTAAAATTTTGTATTTTGTATTTTACTTTTTCCTTATTTTTTTATTATTGGTTAAATGGCTAACCGTTAATGGTATAAATAAGATATATTTTAAGACCGGATTTGATGTGATGAGAGAGAGAAAATAAAAACAAAATCAGAAAGAAAAAATATCTTTCACACGTCACGTCATAGCACGACCCAGATAATATGAAAAAAGATATTTTCCAAATTTGTATGAGATGAGCATGAGACTTCTTATAATATATGTTCTTTGTTATTTCCAATAGATATACTTTGGTAATTATTAACCATTATTTAATTGCATATAAATATACATATATATTAAGAATTAACGAAAATATGGAAGTTTGATATTTTTATGTAAATTAATTGTTTAATAGTGAAATGAGAAATAATTGTTTAATAGTGAAATGAGAAATGTATAATGCAAATGAGGAGGTAGTGCAATTTTAGTACAAAATACTTTATTACACCACGAAAAGTGTAATATAAAAAATGATAAGTTTCAACTCTCAGTAATACGAATCAAGTCCCTTAAACAAAATCTTAATATTGGTGCTTTATATTGCCCTCCTCAATACAATATAAAGAATCCTATGTTCACAGATCCCCTTAACCTTCTTCGTGATAGGTTCATTTTGGGAAGTGACTTTAACGCCAAACATATCGACTGGCGTTCTAGATTAATCTTAAGAAGAGGAAGAGAGCTAAGAAAAACTATTAAAGAGTTGGGTTGTCATTTTCATTCAACAGGTAAACCAACTTATTAACCTACCGATACAAATAAAATTCTAGATCTACTGGATTTTTTTGTAACAAAAAAATATTGCCAAACTTCATTAGCCAAGATCCCCAAACATATCGACTGGGGTTCTAGATTAACCTTAAGAAGAAGAAGAGAGCTAAGAAAAACTATTTAAGAGTTGGGTTGTCATTTTCATTCAACGGCAAAACCAACTTATTAACCTACTTATACAAATAAAATTCTAGATCTACTGGATTTTTTTGTAACAAAAAAAATATCGCCAAACTTCATTAGCCAAAAACGATTTATTTAGTGTGCAATTTGCAAGATTTATACTCAGACCACTCTGCTATGGTACTGAACCTGAACGAAAAGATTGTCAAAAAACTAAATAAGCCCACTCTCATTAATAAATCAACAGATTGGGCAAACTTTAAACAAGAGATAGAAAATAAGATAAATTTAAGAGTAAATAGTAAAGAAGAAATAGATAATGCTATCGAACATTTTATCAAAATTGTGTTGCATGGAATAATACAAAATAATGTAAGTATAAAACAGCAGGTTATAATTATCCTAGATATATTTAAAATATGTTAAAACGAAGAGAAGAGCCAGATGTAGATGGCAACAAACTCTTGATCCAGCTGATAAAACGTTTTTAAATAGAATAAGTCAGAATCTATAAAAGAAAAATTTTGGAAATAAAGAGTAATAATTATAAAAATGATGTGGAAAATTTTTCAACTAAAAAAGAAAAATATTATTCTTTGTGGAAAGTACTAAAAAATCTACTATCAAAGAAAACATTACTATCTTGCAAGTTCTACCAATCAAAACGGAAACCGGTAAATGGGAAAAACCAATAAAGAAAAGGCAAAAACATTCGCAGATCATCTGGAAGAAATCTTTCGGCCGAGTGAAATAGACTCATATCTTAACTTTGAAAATGATGTTAGAGACAAAAAAAATGTCATTGCACCAATCTCCCAAATGGAATTGGTTGATGAAATTAAAACTTCCAAGTTGAAAGGAGCATTACATTTTGATTTAATAACAGCGGAAATGTTAAAACAACTTCCGGAAAAAGGTTTAACAATGTTAACCTACAGAATGAATGCTATATTAAGACTAAATTATGTACCTAATGTTTGAAGGAGGCAGAAATAATTATGATACCTAAGCCTGAAAAGCCTTCAACCGAATCAAAAACTTATAGACCAATTTCTTTCTTAACGATTGTGTCAAAGCTTTTTGATAAATTATTATTAAAAAGAATTAAACCGTTAATAGAAAGTAGGAATATAATTCCAAACTATGAGATTGGATTTAAAGAAAAACATTCCACTATTGATCAAGTGCATAGAATAAAAGTGCATTCAATAAAGTTTGTCATGAAGGCTTAACTAAAAATAATAATACCTAAACAATATGTAGATATACTCTCATCATATTTGCCTGATAGGTTGTTTAGAATTAAACAGGATGAGGAGTTTTCTGTACTTAGAGTATTCAAAACAGGTGTGCCTCAAGGTAGTATGGGTCCTATATTATATTTGCTTTGTATCAGCGATTTACCAAGATTAGACAATATAACTGTAGCTATATTTGCTGATGATACTGCAATAATGGCATTACCATTCAATATTGACGAGACTACAGATAAATTACAAAAAGCAAGCGATTAGCTTTTTTTGTGGACAAAAAATTGAAAATTAAGCTTAAGTTAAATCTGTCCAAGTCAATTAAAATTACAATTACAAATAAAATCGTACAAAATGCCCCAGCCGTAAAATTAAGTGGAATAGAAATATACCCCAAGAAAATGAGTCAAAATATTTGGGAATGACATTAGATGTCAAGCTGAGATGGAAAGAGCACGTCAAGATGGAAAAGTCGAATTAGAATCGAAATATGTATATGTAAACAAATGTATTGGCTCCTAGATCGAAATTCTAGATTGCCAATAGAATTAGGGTATTCACGAGTTGATGCAAAAGTGCAAATTTTTTTTGCACCGTAGCACATATTTGCACCAACTCGTGAACAACCCTAGCATGAATTTTTATTGAACTGTCAAATATCGTTGATGTGCTTAATAAATAATCAGAAATAATTTTTTTTCCACTTTTTTTAGGCATTTTTTAAATTTTTATCTAATATAGGCGCTTACAAAAAATATATAAACAAACTTTGCAATGGTCTTGCACAAATATGCAATAGGGTTTAAGTCTTGCATATTCTTGCAAAATTTTGCACTTATATATGAAAACAACAACAAATTGTGCACTTTAACTGTCAAAAAATTAAAATAAGCTACGGTGCAAAATTTTGCACTTGTGCAAGACCACTTTGCACCAACTCGTGAAATTTTGTTATGTAACCAAATAATTAAGCCTAGCTGGTTGTACGGCATACAGGTATGGGTTTGTGCCAAAAAAACAAATATTCAGAGCATTGAAATTTTACATTACATGATTACATGATTATATTACATGATACTTAGGGATTTAGAAATACCCATTGTAAGCGAAGATAAATGTAGAAGCTTTAAAACTTCTACATTGTGAAAATGTCATTAGAAGGCTTAATGGAACTAGGTCACTAGATTTAGCGATAAACGCAGAAAACATTAACGGAGATCTGCAATTGCAGTAGATCTATAAGAGTTAACGCAAACTTAATAGTCAGTTTTTCAGACTAATTTTATTATTTTAAACCGGGGGTGGTGTATCTTTCTTTCAGTATCTTTCGATGATTCTCAACGTCCTTACCCAATGACAAAAAAAGTATTGCAAGCTAAAATTTCTGTAAAATTTCGGAAGTAGCAGGTTCATGTAGCTTACACATCTTGGAAATTAATGAAGCTAGGGTTCTGAAATCTTACAAAAAATTATGAAGTTTTAGGGCACAATTTTTACCAATCGGGAATTTTAAATAGGATTTTTCAATAGATAATATTCAGACAATAGAAAACGACTCACCAAAAGGTTACATTTTTGAAGTCGATTTAATTTATCCAAGAGAATTGCATGATTTGGATGCCGATATACCGTTTTGCGCTGAAACTATACGAGTATGTAGCCACGGTTCAAAACAAAACAAAACTATTTGCAACTCTTAACGATAAAGAAAAATTTGTCATTCATTATAGAAATTTAAAAAAAGCTTTAAAACATGGCTTAAAGTTAAAAAAATTCACAATATTCTTGAATTTGATCAATCTGCATGGTTAAAAGCTTATATGTTTAAGTCACACAAGACTAAGAGCACAAGCTGCCAATAAAATTGATATAGAACGTTTTAAACTTAAAAATAATGCCATTTTTGGGAAATGTTTAGAAAACGTAAGGAAATATTGTAATGTAAAACTAATTTCAAATTGGAAAGAAAGGTATGGCGCCAAATAATTAATTTCTTCGCCTTTTTTCAAAAATAGTACAGTGACAATTTATTCTCATTATTTTAATGAGAATTTAGTAGCTATTGAATTATATAAATCTAAAGTATACTTTTGTAACTCTATATTTATGTTGGTTTCTGTGTTCTGAAAATTTTAAAAACGCTAATATATGAATATCATTACGATTACATGAAACCAAAATTTAGCGAAGATTGTACTGTATTGTATACAAATACTGATAGTTTAAACATGAGCAGATCCACGATATTTTCCAATAAAATAGCAATGATCTTGAACCTTAATTTCATCTAACGCAAAACTGTTTTCACATATGTGACATTTATTGGCTAAGATAAAATTTATATCATCTTCATTCGAAAGGTTTTCTATTGGGACTATAGTAATAACCCATGAGTTAAGTATAATTGTTTGCTGTTGTAGTTGATTCATAAACTATTCAATACTATTCTAACCCCTATAAAATGCATATTTTGTGTAACTCGACTTAAACGAACTTGTTAAATAATATCATATTGAGCAGGGAATATGCTCTTGATACTTTTTTCCCCCATCTAATTCTTTTAAAATGCATTTTAAGTCCGCGTATATTACAAACGGAGTCATTATGTTATTTCTACAATTCTTAAAACTAAGAGTTTTATTTTCTATATTACGTAATCTTATCTTACATTAATTTTGCTTCCAGCTATTTTCTTTATGAACTTTTAGTTTTTTTGTATCATAAATTTATGATATTTTAATATTTGAAATTCAATTGCGTTGAAAGCAAATAGAATAACAAAAACAATGTAGATAAAAATAAAGAATTTCGATTTTCATTACGACTTAAGATTTGGTTGCGATCGTAAGATTTGAATGTCATGTCAACAGTCAGGAATGATGTACTATTTGTAAAAAAATATCATTAAAATATATATATATATAACTGTACATAATGTACGTATCTTTACAAATACTACATATAAACACAATCAATTATATTTGAAAACATATTCACATTTCTGTACATTACTTTATTAAAAATTAGAACATACATATAAAGAACAGAAAATCTCGCAGTTCTTACACATAAATACAATATTAATATAAACTTTCATACAATTTAATATTAATATAAACTTTCATTCATATTAATATATACTTTTTAAATTTAAAAATCATTTTTAAAAAATAAATATAAATAATTTAAATCATAAATATTATCAAATTGTGAAATAAACTTAATTAATTAATTATACAATATGGAATTTTTTTTTTTTTTTTAATTTATCTATTAGTTTATTAACTATTAAATACAAGTCATTTTTACTTCAAGATGTAAATGTATTAAAAAATAACAAAAACTAAAATTAAAGTAAAATAAAAAATAAAAATAATAAAACAAAATTAATAAAAATTTTACTGATTTCAAAATCAAAATTAAACATTAAGAAAATTCAATATCAATGATAAAAGAATAAAAGAAAGAAAAAAATATTATTAAAATAAAAATAAACAAAACAAAATAAACAATATTTTATAAAATATTTACATTACTTTTTAATTCATTAATTCATTATATTATTTATCTTTATAGTTCATTGTGCATAAGAAATTTTATCAAATCTAATTTAAAAATATTTAGTCTATCCATTAATTTAAGTGCATTTGGTAATTTGTTATATAAATCTAATTCCTTGTAAAAAACATTATTTCTGGTACTCTCTCTCTTGAAAAGCGGCAACCTGAATATTCCAGTTGTTGCAGATCTTAAATTGCGCTCGTTCACGTATCTTACGCATTTCATCAAATACTCGGGCAGCATACCATTTTTTAATTTGTATATGAAAATTAAGATATTAAAATTTATTCTTTGACGAATTGACATCCATTTCAAAGATCCTAACATAAAATTTATATTCGTTCTTCTGTTGCACTTAATAATAATTCGCATCGCCTTATTTTTGAGTATTTGAAGTTCAGCTTTTTTTCCTTCTTTACATAAGAATTAAATAGATTAACAGAAGTTTAAGTGTGGCAGAATGGTGGAATTATAAATCATGACAGCACAGTCTTGTGTTAATTGATTTCGTATCCTGGCTAAATACCCAACTTTCTTTGATATTATTGAGCTTATATAATCGGCATTAATTGAAATCCAATTTATCATCTATTTGTACTCCTAAATATTTAATTATATATAGTTCTGTCATTAAACAACATCCATTTAGTTTTCTCTAAATTTAACTTAAGTTTATTCATACATAACCAAGCATATAATAATTCATTTAAGTTACTATTAATTTTATTGTGCATCAAAGTTACGACCAATTATATACAATAACGCATCATCCGCAAATAAAATGATTTTACAAAATTTCAACATTTTCTTAATATCGTTTATATATAGTAAGAAACATAACACCCCTAAAATGCCACCTTGAGGAACTTCAATATTTACTCTATTACCATCGCAATATTACTATTAAAATATAAATATCCTTTACATCTAGTGCTCCTGATTAATAACATGATTAGAGGTAAAACTTTTAGAACATGTGGGGTTGATTATCATTTATCAAAAGAATTTCAATTAACCAATGGGCTGCAACAGGGAACCGTAAATTCTCTAATTCTATTCAACATATATATTACCGATCTGCTGAATTCTCTAAATAAAAATTAAGCTTAATCATAGCATTTGCGAATGATCTGACAATTTATAGAGCTAATAATAACCTTAGAGATGCACAACACATTTTACAAAAAATGTTTAACAAAGTGCTTAATTATTCTTATCGCTGGAAGCTAAAAGTAAACTGTGAAACTATATTATTCAGGAACATCATCAATAAGGTAAAATATAATATTAAAACATGCTGGAGAGATTTTTATATACTTACTCCAAACAAGACAAAGATTAAAAAGTCCATAAATTTTAAATATTTAGGAGTTCATTATCACTATTTGTTTAATTTCAACCATCATGTTCAAAAACAAATAAGTCGAGCAAATATCGCAATCGAGCAAATTTAGCTAAACTGTTCTTTTCTAGAACACTTTGTAACAATTACTCTGTTACAAAACCTTAATCCGATCAGTATTAACATATGCCTGCCTTAACATATGCCAATATGGTATAATGTTAGTGCTTCTTCGATAGAAAAATTAAGATTGTTTGAACGCAAGTGTTTAAAAGCTTGTACAAATTATAATAGAAAGCCTTCAACAGGTTTTGTGCATTTCTATTCAAACAAATTTATTTACGATAAGGCGAACATAATTAGAATCGATAATTTTATCATTCTTCTCATACGCAACCACATTCAAAGGGGTAGTGAAACAACCAAAAGTTCATTAATCAGTCACCCGTGGTATGAAAATTTTGAATACATAAAAACTGCTTAAAAACAGCGTTTTTACCTCCTTAGGCTTTCGTTTATCTTGATAAATATAAATATATAGAAAATAATCAGCATATTCCAATTCGTTATCATTACAAGAGACACGCTCTCATTAAAAATATACTAACAAATTTAAACTCACTAAACATGGAAAATAATATGGATAATAATTTTAATAGTAAAACATGGCGCTTGTATCAATGCCCCAAGAAATTAGTATGGTTCGTTTCTTGCCAAGCATTTTGTTTGCGAGAACTGTTAGAACAAAATAAAACATTTGAACAGTTCTACAATAAAATTTTTGAGCCAATTGATGTTGTGAAACATGATCATCTGGGAACGGTAGCAAAATTATCTGCCGTTATTAAGATCAATGCTGCTAATTTCCAGGAAGTGGAAAAAACTTTTCAAGCAATGAATAATACTTTGGCATGTTTTCCAGGTGATGTCAAGAAATTTATAAGTGAACTTAGAAATTTAGAGCTGTTGTTGAGCCGTTGTCAACTTCAAATAACAATAATAATAATGTAAATAGAAATTTTGTTGAATTAAAAAATGTGACGAATAGTTTGAATAAACATTATTCATCATTTAAAGAAAATAATGTACCATAATATGAAAATATTTAAAAGTAATATATCAATGAGTTTCAGAGACGTTATTTTAGCAGATTTAGATATTGTTAAATCTAAATTAGAGTTACTTCAGGATAACTGTAAAATTAATAATTTTACTGAAGAACCTGCTAAAAGGGAGTCTTTATTTGAAGAATTAAGGATAGCAGATAGCTTGGACAATTCTACTGTACTTAACAAAAATAAAGTTGTTGTTTCTGAGGTTATTGATGCTTCTTTGAATTCTGTCAACCTAATTGATGAAGCACCAGGTGCAGTATATCAACCAATTTTCAATTTAAGAAATTTACGCATTTTTGTTTTTTTTTTTTAACTTTTATTTGGAATTTAAAAATGCTTACATTTTTATTCTAAAAAAGTTTACGAAATAGATATTTTTTTCTTTTTTTATTAATATAAAGATTAACATGTAAAATATAGTATTGTTTGTTAAATTTCATCTACATATATTTTAATTTTTTTATAATATTTTTATTTTTATGATGACATATTAAACAAATACATATATATATATTTCTAAGTTGTAAATATTGGTGAAAAGCTTGAAAAAAAACCATTATTACATCTTTCTTACTTATACTTTACTTAAAACTTATTCTAAGTAACCTTAACAAAATTCTAAACTAATTCCTAAAACTAATTTGTATATCGCTAATGTAATGTACTATGTTCTATTTAACCACAACCAAACATTTTATCTATAGTATCCTTGGTCTTGGGGATTAATATTAGTAGGATTTAATTAATTTTTTTGCATGTAGCCCGTCTATTACAATGAAATAATAGGGGGACATGGTTGTGATTTTGCAAATACCCTTCTTTATCCAAATAAATAAAATGTTCGGGTGCGATGTAACCCGATATTAATGTTTTCTTTATGTACTCCTCGTTATGATAATATATGTGGGATATTAAACTATTCTCAGGAGTTTTCAATGCTCTGTCAAAATCATTGTGATCAATTTCATAATAAAATGATTTCTGAATAATTTTATAATAAAATTGTCAATTCGTGTCATGTTTGACTCTTTGTATATGTATTTATTTGAATAAAAATGTTTATAATTAGTCTCGGGTTTACGGAATTTATTAATACATGTTCTTATGCACTTTCTTTCGAATTTGCGAAGTTTTTTCATTGAGCTGGCACTAATATTGTACCAGATTGGAGATGCATAGGTGATAATTGGTCTTATAAGTGTTCTATAACATATGATCTTGATTTTATGAGTTATTGTTTGATTATAAAATACATTTTTGCAGGTCATGAATGCTTTGCTTGCTTTATCTAATGCATTATTTATGTGTTCGGTGTAATTTAGGTTTTGGTGTAAGTAAACTCCTAAATATTAACCCATCCAATTTTTTCTCATGTTTGTGTTAAGCTTATTTACTTTATTTCGAAAAAGAATCGTTTCGCATTTCTTGTAATTTATTTTTAATAACCATATTTTACAGTAGTCTGCAACTATATTGAACATTTTTTGTTGAGAACTTTGTATGCTTTCTATATTATCATTTGCTGAGTAAACTACAAAGTCGTCTGCGAAAGCAAGAACATAGTTATCGCCTTTCATTGAACTAAGTAAATTTAACAATTCTACTATATAAATAGAGAAAAGAATTGGGGAGTTTACTATCCCTTGTTGCAATCCATTTTCTATTACGTAATTTTTCGTCGCAATAATTTTGTCATTATGTGCCATATGGAACGAGTTTTCATATATCATATTCATGATTAAAATGATTATATGTTCTGGGAACTTTTATTTGATAAGCTTATAAATTAGTCCATCAATCCAGATGCTGTTAAAGGCCTTCTCAAAGTCTATGAGACAAGCTCCTATTCCCAAATTTTTATTTAAGTACCAAT
Source organism: Poecilobothrus nobilitatus (assembly GCA_947095535.1). NCBI lineage: Eukaryota > Metazoa > Arthropoda > Insecta > Diptera > Dolichopodidae > Poecilobothrus > Poecilobothrus nobilitatus. Next base: position 211,668,776 of record OX352772.1, on the reverse strand, counting down.
AAATACCGGAAGTTATTTTTGTAATGGCTTGTATCGCACCATGCTTATATCGGAAGCCGAATTGATTTTCCGGCATGATATCTTTATCTTTCAGAAACAAGTTTATCTTTTCATTAATTATCATTTCGTATATTTTGCTTATATTTGGACATAAGCTTATAGGCATATAGCTATGGGGATCACCTGGATCTTTTCCTGGTTTTTTAAATAATAATACTTTTGCTTTTTTCCAGGTTTTTGGAAAATAAGAATGATTTAAGCAATTGTTAAATAAGATAACGTATTTTTTTTATCAAATTTATGCCCAGATTCTTTAGCACTATGTTTGGTATGCCATCTTCGCCGTAACTAGTTTTGTTTTTCAAGTTTCTAAATTTTTGAATAAGATCTTCAAGTTAGTGAAGTAAGAATTTTCAGTATATTGATTCATTTATTTTCATCACTAAAATTACACAGAGTAATATTTTCTATTTCCTTTTGTTTCGCCCTCTTTTTTAATATTTTAATTTTTTCAATTATTCTGCCATGAAAAGTATTATTAGGTGGAATTATTACATTGTGGGTTTGTTGTATGTAAGTACCTAGTGTTTTAAATATTTCAGGTGGATTGTTTAAGATGAATTTACCTGAATTTGTTGTCTTTAGCTTGGAAATATTTATATTATTCTGTATTCATAAGTGTCGATCGTTCGAATTAATGTTTAATGATTTAATGTTTTCGTAAGATTTACGCTTTAAAAGCTTGTTAATTTCACCAAACATGTTCGGATTTGATGGTGATATTTTATTTATTCTATTTTGCCAGTTACAATTGATTTCTATATTAATTTGTTCTTTTATTAGTTTACTAATATTTTTCAAGAGGCTTATTAATAAAGTTATTTCGTGCGAAGAAAAGTTCAGATTCTGTTTATAAATTTTGTGAATATTATTCATTAATTTACTTTTTTTCTTTTAAAAGTTTTTTTAGTTTTGGTGAATAGAATCCTTGAAGAATATTTTTGTTTTTAACTGTTGGAACTGTTTCATTAATGGTGTTCACTATTATTTTATTTAATTTAACTAAATGGTGATCAATATTTTTTAATGCTATATTGGTATTATCTTCGATAATATTTGTAGAGTTTCTGTACTTATTTTGGTATCTTATGTCTATCCGGTTTCTAAATTTATTCCAGTTAGTTTTTTTAAATATGTATTTTTTTGCACTTTCAATTACTTGGTTTGTTAGATTTTCTATATTAACATATTGTTAATATGCTATCGTCGCTATCGTATGCTACAGTCGTCAACTTGTTTAGATTTTCTGAGCATTTTGCTTTAATTCTTACATCAGTTAAGACTAAGTCTAGAAAACATTTGTTAGGTATGTTGGAGAGTCTGTTAAATATAATTTAATTCTATGATTAAATTTGTTCATTCCTATCCATTTATTAAATTGTATGCCTCCTGTTTTTGTCTCCTTCTTAGCCTAGGTGGTTAGAGCGCAAAACTTTGCAATCTAACCACTGTGGTGGTTCCCGAGTTCCATTCCCGGTGGGAGATACCATAATATATATACAACATAAAATATCAAATATATATCCTTATATTCAATATTATTATATCATAATATACCATACCTAAAAAACAAACAAAAAGAAAAAAAAAACAAAAAAAAAAAAAAAAAAATAACACAAATAATTAGTAACAAATAAATATAAAAAATATACCTATAACCGTCGTTCATAACTTGATAATGAATACTAAATAAGAATAATTAACCTATAGGCTATAATACATACATGTGCATATGTCAAACTAATGGAGACGGCATAAGTGACAGGTATGATCAATGTAATTGCATTGTCATACACAATTACAATGGCAACACGCACCACGCACATGACACGGTTTCTCCACTTGACCGCTAGATGACACTAGGGGAAAATTAGAAGATGACATCTTGTGGATAGCAACAGTAGACCAATCACATACTTTGTGAAGCAAAATGATTAGCGAAACTGAAACAGAGCCTCGGAATAGAAATAGGATTGAAAATACGGTATCGACAATTGGCACACGTTTAAGTATAAGATTTGCACAATGGAATATTAGAACATTAAGAGAAAATTCTAGATTAGCCAAAGTCGAAAAAGAAATGCAAAGATATGGAATTGGGATCCTTGTGCTTAGCGAAGTTAGATGGAATAACTATGGGGAGTTGATTACAGCAAATAATAACATGTTCATATACTCAGGAAATAGTAACAATTTGGGGGAATATGCAGTTGGAATACTAATAGATAAGAAACATAAGAACAGAGTAATAAATTGGGAGGCTGTCTCAGAAAGATTAGTGACTGTAAGGCTAGCTACCAAGTACAAAAATATAACAATAATACAAAGTTACCCGCCAACAGAAGTTGCAGAGGACGAATGTAAGGATGAATTCTATGCTCAATTAACATCAGTACTATGCAGAACACCTCCAAAAGATATAGTAATAATGATGGGTGACTTCAACGCAAAAGTTCGAAAGAGAAATCCAAGCGAAGAATGTCCAGTTACAGGGTTACATGGAATAGGAATTAAGAACAACAATGGGGAAAGGCTAATAGATATATGCCAAGAATTTGACCTGATAATTGGAGGCACACTATTCCCACATAAGGAAATACACATGTACACTTGGACATCACCTGATGGAAGAACGAAAAACCAAATTGAACATATACGCATCAGCAGAAACTGGCGATCATCATTACTAGATGTAAGAACTTGGCAGGGTGCAGATGCACAAACAGACCATATGTTACTTACAGCCGACTTTAGAATTAAGCTAAGAGTATTCAAGCAAAATCCAGAAGAAGAAAAATACTAAATATAGCCAATCTCAATATAGATAATAAGAAAAATGAATTAATAGAAAAAATTAAAAATAATATAGAAGAGGAACCCCAAATAAGCGAGGAAAAATGGCAAGAGATATATAGAAATGCTGGCGAGGAAATCTTGGGAACCAAAGAACACAACATAAAAGAATGGATCTCAGATGAAACATGGAACAAAATACTTCTGAGAAGAAACATTAAAACTTCACTACTAACAAATAATAGTAACGAAATGAAAGAACATCATAAAACCATATGCAGAGAGATAAAGGAGCTTGCAAGAAGGGATAAAAGAACATTCATAAGCAATATCGCTTTAGAAGCCCAACAAGCAGCTGACCAACACACCTCAAAGCAACTATTCGCTAAGATAAAAATCCAATCCAACCAGAAGTCAATTAGGGATCACCCAATCAAAGACAAGAATGGTAAACTACTAACATCGACTAAAGAACAATTGGATAGATGGAAAGAGCATTTCAGCACAAATAAAGTTTATACATGGCGCCCTAGCCCGTGGGGGCACACTGGAAATACCAGTACAAATATTAACATCAGTACTCCAACAGTACGGGAGCTAGCGGAAATAATAAACAAACTTAAAAATAATAAGGCTGAAGGTACAGATGGCATAGGAGCTGAGCTGGTCAAAGTAGACACTCCACAAAGCGCAAGGTCCCTACAACCCATAATAGAAAAGATATGGCGAAATCAAGAAATGAGTTCCCAATGGAAAAAATGTATCATTGTAAAGATCTCCAAGAAAGGCAACCTAAGTAACTGTAATAACTGGAGAGGAATAACGTTACTCAATACTGTAGTAACGTTACTCAATACTGTAGTGTACACAAGATACTGGCCCTAGTTGTTCTTAGTAGAATTGAGGAACATATTGAAAGTGTCTTAAGAAAAGAACAAGCCGGTTTCCGTAAGGAACAAAGTTGTACAGAGCATGCAAACACTGGAACAATCAAAAGAATTCAATGCACCTATTTGCATAGCATTTGTCGATTTCAAGAGAGCATTCGATGTGATAGATAGAAACGCAATATGGGAGGCACTTAGAAGGAAGAACATTCCAGAAAAAATCATCAGAATAATTAGAGTAATGTATAGCAACACAGAAGCTGAAATTCTCCATAAGGGTATTTTAAGCGACCCTGTAATAATTAGAAATGGATTAGGACAAGGTTGCCCGCTATTTCTTCTACTATACAATATAACAATTGACGAAGTCATGAGAAAGACCAATAACAACTCATCCAGAGGTATAAACTGGTACCTCACACAAAAGCTAGAAGATTTGTACTACGCTGATGACATTAGCCTACTTACACAAACACACGAAGATATGCAACAAAAAATCAATAAGCTAGCAGAATGTGCTGCGGAAGTTGGCTTGGAAATAAACATTAGCAAAACAAAAATTATAAGAGGGAATACGAACAACACAAGACCAATTACAATTGATGATACATTAGTAGAAGATGTAGGTAAATTCATTTACCTAGGCAGTATTATTACTAAAGAAGGCGGTACAAAAGAGGACATTAATAATAAATTAACGAAAGCCAGAGCAACATTTGGAAGAATGTGGAAAATATGGAGGTCATCCCAAATTGCAAGAAAAACCTAACTTAGAATATTCCAAGCATGTATAAAATCTGTCCTCTTATATGGTAGTGAAACTTGGCTAGTTAATAAGAAAGAAACATATAAACTACAAGTATTTGTAAACAAGTGCCTCTGGATTATATGCAGAATACACTGGCCAAGAAGAATACGAAATGAAGATCTATGGGAAGCTACCGGTCAAGAACCTATCGAAATAGAAATTAAGAAACGAAATATAGGTGGATAGTTCACATTCTTAGAAGACCCCCAGAGTGCATAGCCAGGCAAGTCTTGGAATGGAACCCTCAAGGAAAGAGAAATGTTGGTAGACCTAGAAATACATGGCGTAGAACAGTAGAGCGAGAAGTAACACAACTAAATAAAACATGGTCACAAATGAAAGTCATAGCACTAAATATAAGCAGATGGAAAGGCTTTGTGGAAGCCCTATGCTCCCAAAGGCAGTAGAAATAAAAAAAAAATGCCTCCTGCTTACGCTATTTAGCCAAGAGGTATGTTTAGCGTTAAGGTCTCCAGCTATTATGTAAAAATTGTGTGAATCATCTAAATTTAGGGTTTCAAATAATTTTTGAATTTCGCTAATGAAGAATTTATTATTTTTAGTTTATAATACTACAGAAATATTATTATATATTAAATAAAAATTTTTGTTTTTATTAATTTTGTTAAAATAACACAAACTTCTAAGCATTTATTTTTTTTTATTTTTATTTTATTTATTAAACCAAAGCAAGGTTTTTACATAAAAAATCTTATAGCTAAAAAAAATTAATGCTAACAAAATACACAAACAATAGCAAATAAAAAACATTTTTGATTACTAAGCTAAAAATTTACAATGAAAATTTTATAATTTGTACTATATATTAAATTTGAAAACAATAAAAAAAATGCTTACAGAACAAAAACACAGTATGAGTGTATAATTAAGTGGAATGTATAATATGAACTTGAACTTGAATTAAATATATTATTATTATTATTTTTTTTTTTTTTTTAAATGTTTACAAAGTAGTTAGGTAATTTAAGTAATTAAGTCATTTATGAATTTCTGTGTTAATTTATGTTTAAAAGAATTTCTTGATATGTCTGGTGAAAAAAGATGACTGTGTTTGTTGAATGTAGTGCAACATCTGTTTATTGGCACATTTCTTCCATATTCTGTTCTGTGTGTATTTTCTAGTAAAAATTTAGTGTTTCTTGTATTTCTGACTACATTGTTTAATCTAACCTTATTTACTAAGAATTGAACGTCAATATTTTTTTTGATGATGTCAAAACTAAAGCAGGATGAAAGCATTTGCCTGCGTGAAGATAAGGTTAACATATTTAATGATTTAAGTCTTGTAGAGTAGCTTGGAAGAGTAGAATAGTCTATACTGCAGCGGTTCCCAAACTATGTTCCGCGGAACACTGGTGTTCCGTTGGAGATCATCAAGTGTTCCGTTTAAAAAACAAATTTATATCGTTAGAAAAAAGAATTTTTATTTATCATTTTATTCGTTCTTTAACATCAACAAAAATAAAACACTTTGTTTTTGTATTTGATTTTTTGCTATGCTACATGTGCCGAACTTTAAATAACCTAGTAGGCTTAGAAATATTGTGTTTTTTGTGTTATATGTAAAGTAAATCGATGCAGCTTCAATTTGTAAAATTTGTACCGTTAATAGGCTTCTTTATGTGTTATATTGATTAGCAGTTCTATATGTAAAATTTGGCTTCAGCTGTCAGTTATTTTATATATTTTAACAAGAAAGGTCAAAATTAATTATTTTTAAAGTACAAACCAAAAGTGAATAAAAAATTTCTATAAATTTAGGTAAGTAATCTTTTTGTTAGAATAAATGTAAAATTTTATTATAAGTGCTTTTATTTACATTTTTTGTTTCTACTAACCCTATGGTGTTGTTTAATAATATAATTAAAAACTAGCTATGGATTCTTGGTTAAAGACGGGAAAGTTAAGACAAGAAGGGGCAAGTACTTCTTCTGCAGCACATGTGGTTGAAGAAACTAACAAGCGTGATAATAATAAGCAGGCGTCATCTTCTGAAGCACACTTGGTTGAAGAAACCAACAAGCGTGATAATAATAAACAGGTGTCATCAAAGACTGCTCCGAAAAGAAAATTTGATGATAGTTATTTAAATTTGGGTTTTACGTGTACTGGCAATACAGACGCTCCTGACGCATTATGTGTATTATGTAAGAAAATTCTATCAAATAGTTCAATGGCTCCAGCTAAACTTCGCAGACATTTCGAAACAAACCACGCTGACTATAAAGAAAAAGATATAAATTTTTTTAAAAGACAGCTTGAATCACTGGAAAAATCTCAACAACAAATGATAAAACTTGTGAAAACTGAAAATGAAAATGCAACAGAGGCATCTTTTCGCGTGAGTTACCGCATTGCCCGTAATGGTGAAGCTCATACAATTGGAGAGACACTTATTAAACCTTGTGTAAAAGACATTGTATCCTGTATGTTAAATGAAGAATCCGCTAAAAAAATTGATGCACTACAATTATCCAATAATACTGTTTCGCGCCGCATTAAAGATCTTTCTACTGATATGGAGGCACAGCTAATTAATCGACTTAAACTTTGTAGTGCAGCGGTTCCCAAACTTTTCGGATCGAGGAACACTTCGCAAAATTAATAATTCCAGAGGAACACTTATGTTTTTTTTTATATAAGCTATAAGTTTGTGTATTTAAAAATATATATACATATAAGAGTTACAAACAAAATAAATAGTATGTATTTCTAAAATTCAATTATACATGAAAATAATAAAATAAGTAAAAAAATTCAATTTTATTCTTAATGACTGCGGTGTTTTTGATTCTTTGAATTACATATTTTTTTTATATCAGGCTCAATATTAGAAAGCTGAATTCTTATGTCTGGTGTAGCGTTTAGGCGGTTTCTGTACTTCGATTTTGTTGCAGCATAATATGAAAATCCAGCTTCGCACAAATATGTAGTTGCGAAAGGAAGTAACACATGAATAACTAGTTTGGACAAGTTGGAATACTCTTCTGTTAAACTTAACCAAAATTCATTTAATGGAAGTTCATTGTATTTTTGTTTTAAACTAGAGTCAGTAATTAAATCAATTAGGTTTTTATAATTACTTGCGCTGAAACCCACTGGCTTATTTGTTACTACAAAAGGGTTTTTAATCCAAGAGTTATCCTCAGCGGAATTTGGAAAATATTGTAATAGGCTTGACTGTAAGTTATGCAAATGTTGTAAAATTTCTTTCGAGGATTTATCATCTATTTTAGAATTTATTTCAATTAAAAACTCTGCTAATGTGGAAAAACAATCAAAATTATTTTGTTCAACTTCAGAAATCCAGTACTGTAATTTTTTACTAAAAGATGCAATCTTATCTCGTACGTTAAAAATTGTAATATTTCCTCCTTGTAGTGATAAGTTAATTTCATTACACTTAGTAAAAATATCTGCTAAATACGCAACAATTATCAACCATGAAGGAGTCGTTAATAATTCAATAAAATTCTTTGCCAAATTGTTCGACGAAAAGAAAACTAATAATTCACTTCGAAGTTCAAAAAGTCTCACCAATGCTTTTCCTCTGGACAGCCACCTAACTTCGGTATGTAATAAAAGTGCTCTATGTTCGCTACCCATTACATCGAATAAAATTTTAATTAATCTCGATTGAAGTGGTCGTGATTTTACAAAATTGATTATTTTTACGGCTTCATCCAAAATAGTTTTTAAATAAGACGACATTTCTTTTGTAACTAATGCTTGCCTATGCAAAACACAGTGACTTTTTGTGGCACTTGTAGCTACTTGCAGAATACGTGTTACAACTCCTTTCATCTTTCCTACCATAGCTTGTGCACCATCTGTACAAATATCAGTGCATTTCTTCCATTCGATTTCGTGTTTTGCAATGTAATTGTTAATACAATTAAATATATCTTCTCCAGTAGTTTTTTCTTGCAAATATTCGCACATAAGTAAATCTTCTTCAATACTATTATTGTGTACATACCGCACGAATACCAATAAAACAGCGAGGCCGGCAATGTCTGTTGATTCATCCATTTGCAATACATATTCACTACAAAGTTTAAGTCGATTAATTAGCTGTGCCTCCATATCAGTAGAAAGATCTTTAATGCGGCGCGAAACAGTATTATTGGATAATTGTAGTGCATCAATTTTTTTAGCGGATTCTTCATTTAACATACAGGATACAATGTCTTTTACACAAGGTTTAATAAGTGTCTCTCCAATTGTATGAGCTTCACCATTACGGGCAATGCGGTAACTCACGCGAAAAGATGCCTCTGTTGCATTTTCATTTTCAGTTTTCACAAGTTTTATCATTTGTTGTTGAGATTTTTCCAGTGATTCAAGCTGTCTTTTAAAAAAATTTATATATTTTCTTTATAGTCAGCGTGGTTTGTTTCGAAATGTCTGCGAAGTTTAGCTGAAGCCATTGAACTATTTGATAGAATTTTCTTACATAATACACATAATGCGTCAGGAGCGTCTGTATTGCCAGTACACGTAAAACCCAAATTTAAATAACTATCATCATATTTTCTTTTCGGAGCAGTCTTTGATGACACCTGTTTATTATTATCACGCTTGTTGGTTTCTTCAACCAAGTGTGCTTCAGAAGATGACGCCTGCTTATTATTATCACGCTTGTTAGTTTCTTCAACCACATGTGCTGCAGAAGAAGTACTTGCCCCTTCTTGTCTTAACTTTCCCGTCTTTAACCAAGAATCCATAGCTAGTTTTTAATTATATTATTAAACAACACCATAGGGTTAGTAGAAACAAAAAATGTAAATAAAAGCACTTATAATAAAATTTTACATTTATTCTAACAAAAAGATTACTTACCTAAATTTATAGAAATTTTTTATTCACTTTTGGTTTGTACTTTAAAAATAATTAATTTTGACCTTTCTTGTTAAAATATATAAAATAACTGACAGCTGAAGCCAAATTTTACATATAGAACTGCTAATCAATATAACACATAAAGAAGCCTATTAACGGTACAAATTTTACAAATTGAAGCTGCATCGATTTATTTTACATATAACACAAAAAACACAATATTTCTAAGCCTACTAGGTTATTTAAAGTTCGGCACATGTAGCATAGCAAAAAATCAAATACAAAAACAAAGTGTTTTATTTTTGTTGATGTTAAAGAACGAATAAAATGATAAATAAAAATTCTTTTTTCTAACGATATAAATTTGTTTTTTAAACGGAACACTTGATGATCTCCAACGGAACACCAGTGTTCCGCGGAACATAGTTTAAGAACCGCTGTTGTAGTGAATATGTATTGCAAATGGATGAATCAACAGACATTGCCGGCCTCGCTGTTTTATTGGTATTCGTGCGGTATGTACACAATAATAGTATTGAAGAAGATTTACTTATGTGCGAATATTTGCAAGAAAAAACTACTGGAGAAGATATATTTAATTGTATTAACAATTACATTGCAAAACACGAAATCGAATGGAAGAAATGCACTGATATTTGTACAGATGGTGCACAAGCTATGGTAGGAAAGATGAAAGGAGTTGTAACACGTATTCTGCAAGTAGCTACAAGTGCCACAAAAAGTCACTGTGTTTTGCATAGGCAAGCATTAGTTACAAAAAAAATGTCGTCTTATTTAAAAACTATTTTGGATGAAGCCGTAAAAATAATCAATTTTGTAAAATCACGACCACTTCAATCGAGATTATTTAAAATTTTATTCGATGAAATGGGTAGCGAACATAGAGCACTTTTATTACATACCGAAGTTAGGTGGCTGTCCAGAGGAAAAGCATTGGTGAGACTTTTTGAACTTCGAAGTGAATTATTAGTTTTCTTTTCGTCGAACAATTTGGCAAAGAATTTTATTGAATTATTAACCACTCCTTCATGGTTGATAATTGTTGCGTATTTAGCAGATATTTTTACTAAGTGTAATGAAATTAACTTATCACTACAAGGAAGAAATATTACAATTTTTAACGTACGAGATAAGATTGCATCTTTTAGTAAAAAATTACAGTACTGGATTTCTGAAGTTGAACAAAATAATTTTGATTGTTTTTCCACATTAGCAGAGTTTTTAATTGAAATAAATTCTAAAATAGATGATAAATCCTCGAAAGAAATTTTACAACATTTGCATAACTTACAGTCAAGCCTATTACAATATTTTCCAAATTCCGCTGAGGATAACTCTTGGATTAAAAACCCTTTTGTAGTAACAAATAAGCCAGTGGGTTTCAGCGCAAGTAATTATGAAAACCTAATTGATTTAATTACTGACTCTAGTTTAAAACAAAAATACAATGAACTTCCATTAAATGAATTTTGGTTAAGTTTAACAGAAGAGTATTCCAACTTGTCCAAACTAGTTATTCATGTGTTACTTCCTTTCACAACTACATATTTGTGCGAAGCTGGATTTTCATATTATGCTGCAACAAAATCGAAGTACAGAAACCGACTAAACGCTACACCAGACATAAGAATTCAGCTTTCTAATATTGAGCCTGATATAAAAAAAATATGTAATTCAAAGAATCAAAAACACCGCAGTCATTAAGAATAAAATTGAATTTTTTTACTTATTTTATTATTTTCATGTATAATTGAATTTTAGAAATATATACTATTTATTTTGTTTGTAACTCTTATATGTATATATATTTTTAAATACACAAACTTATAGCTTATATAAAAAAAACATAAGTGTTCCTCTGGAATTATTAATTTTGCGAAGTGTTCCTCGATCCGAAAAGTTTGGGAACCGCTGGTCTATAGGATTATATTGGTTTCTCAAGGCAAACAAAAGGAATTGTTTCTGAACGGATTCTACCCTATTGGAATGTAATTGAAACACTGGATCCCATACGATATTACCGTATTCTAGAATAGATCGAACTAACGAGCAGTAAAGAGCTTTTGTCACTGCTGGGTTATTAAATTCCTTAGCCCTTCTGTTAATAAAACCTAACATTTTATTTGCTTTGGAAATCATATGATCATAGTGAAGATCGAAGTTAAGTTTATCGTCCAGAAGAATGCCAAGATCGGTCATACAGGACACCCTTTCAAGAACTATGTTATCTATTGTATAGTCGAAAAGCATTGTAGATCTTTTTCGTGTAAAACTTATGACCTTGCATTTCGCTATGTTAAGTTCTAATTTGTTGTAGAAGCTCCATTCTTGTAAAGAATGTAAATTTGGTTGAAGTAATTCAAAATTGGAACTGTTTTTGATAACGTGGTAAATTTTAAGATCGTCAGCAAATGCAATATGTGGTACACCTTCTAGTTTTTTAGAAAGATCTGAAATAAAAATATTAAATAGAAGTGGGCCTAAATGGCTTCCTTGTGGCACTCCCGAGGTGACATTAATTGTGTTCGATAAATAACCTTGGAATTTAATATTTTGAGTTCTTTCAGTAAGATAAGAGCAAAGCCAAGTAAGGAAAGAACCTGAAATGCCTAAAGTTTCAAGTTTTTTAAACAAAATATTGTGATCAACACGATCGAAAGCTTTGCTAAAATCCGTGTAAATAGCATCAACTTGATAACCATTTTCCATTTCAGTTAGTATTTCCGATGTGTAAACCGTAAGATTGGTTGTAGTAGAACGACCTTTTGTAAATTCATGTTGTTGTTCGTTTAATTTTGAATTTATGACGGGTGTTATTTTACTGACTACAATTTTTTCGAACAATTTTGGAATAGTTGATAGGATAGTTATACCACGGTAATTTTCGATGGAAGCTTTGTTACCCTTTTTATGAATGGGGGTTAAAAAAGAAGATTTCCACGCATTCGGAAAAATGCCTGTCGAAAGCGATTGATTAAAAATAAAATGAAGCGGTTGCGTCAAATAATTGGCCCAGTTATATAAAAAAGAAGGTGGGATCAAGTCGGGTCGTACACCTTTTTTTGTATCAAGGTTGGTAATTGCTTCAAATATTTCGTTTTCCGAAAGATATAGATCTGTAATAATTGAATTAGATCTATTATAGGAGTTAGAAAATGTAAAATTGGTAGGCGAATCTAATGGCCTATAAACTTTTTGAAAACAATCTTCAATTTCTTTAGGACAGACTTTGCAGATTACATTAGGACAAGAAGAAAAAACATTATCTTTAGACATTGAACTTGGATATCCATAGGTTTTCCGTTTTGTATTAATGAAGTCAAAAAACTTTTTTGGATCTATAATTAATTTATTTCCAATTTCATTGACATAATTATCGTATGCTAGATTTGATTTCTGTTTAAATTCAAAAGCAAGATCCTTGTACATGTTCAGTAAATTAACATCAGGATCCTTTGTAACTTTAATTTTTTTGTAAAGTTTGTTGCATTGATTACGCAATGTCGTAATTTCTCTATTAAGCCAAGGTTCTGTTGTTTTATCTTTTTTAAGAATTTTTGGCACAAAGGAGTTAATTATGTCGAAAATTTAGAGTAAAAGATAGAAATTGAAGAGTTAATATCCTGTTGTATTAACAGATCGTCCCAATTTAAAATTGATAAAGCATTATTAATGCTTTGATAATCAGCGTTGAAAAAGTCATATACAATATTATTATTGTAAGATTTCGCGAAGAGTGGCAAAGAAGTAGAAAATTCGAAGATGACTGCGTTATGATGAGGAGTGTTAGTGAACAGGTTGACTGCATCATCAGCGAGTTTAACCACCACCCTGTCATATGCATTTGAAAATGCAAGATCTAACCACTTATTGTTTTTATTTGGGTAATTAATAATTTGTTGTAAATCATTACCATAGAACTCCGTAATAATGTCAAAATCTATTTCATCATGAAAGTTAATTGGTAATAACAAATTATCTGAATCATCTTCTATTAAAGATAATGAAGGACGATTGAAATCGCCAAAAATAAAAATTGAATCATCCTCATTCATTTTAGATATAATATAGTGATAAATATCGAAAAATTCAGAATATGAGGAATTGTCAGAATTAGGTGGAAAGTAAACAATTCCTAGGTAATTAAAATTATTACCTAAGTTTACTCTAATAAATTGGTGATCAAAAGTGTGGGACGTCCTAGTGATTAGTGGAACACTATAAAGGTTATTATTTACTGCAAGTAAGACACCGCCTCCACGGGAACAGTTCATAGAGAAAAAGTCCCTATCATTTCTATAAATCGACCAATTATTGTCAAGTATTTCTTTATTTATGAAGGAATCGTTTAGCCATGTTTCGGTAATAGCAAGCACACTGAAGTCACAAGACTTGGCATCAACATATAATTTCTTTAGCTTACCTCTCATACCACTGCAGTTGTGGTAGAAGATTTTGAGATTTTCACTAAAATTGCTTTTATTATCTGTTGATTTTAACTCCTTAAAACTAAAGGTTGTATTTATTAAAATAAGATTAGTGTTAATGTTATTTTCTGCCGCTAAGGGAACGAAAAAAATCATTACTACTTTTTCTTATTTTTTGCAAATACTCGATTCTCTTACTTTTAAGGTGACTACAATAAGCTTGTAAATCTTTTTCAACCGATTTAGATGAAGCTCCGAAACCTTCATGATATTTTACATATAATTTCATTAATTCCTTTGGGTTAGAAGGCAAACCTTCTTGATCAATAAAAATTTTAATATTGAGTTTGGTTTTACCATCTACACAAAGGTCGTTATCTTCCTTATGCAAATAAGCTAAATAGAGTCTTACATTTTCATATATTTTTTGATCTCTAAAACGTGATAAGACATACGTATGATCGTCATTAGCTACAGCATTTTTCGTTAATCTGACTATAGGAGGTAGTATAGGATTAACAAAACTTGCATTAGGTTTGGATGAAACAGATGCAATTGGCTTATCGTTAATTAATGTCGTGTTGCAGTTAACGTTTAAGCTCTGAGTACACGGAATGCCAGCATTAAAGGTTTGTCCCTGTATGAAGTTAGGATATTTGCTAGCATTTGGTAGTGAAATATTCATTATATCATTTGGAGAATATTGTTTAGACGTTATTGACACTTTTGGAACTGAACTAATTACTGAATTAGTAGAATTTATTGAACTGGACTCTACATTAGTAATTTTATTTGAAATGCTATTCGGCACCTCTATGGTGGAAGTAGTATTAGAAATAATGTGAGAAGAAGGTAAAATAGTCTGAAATTGGTGATTGAGTTAAATTTATGTTTTGTTTGTGTAAAATAGGTTGTGTTTTGTTATTGCTTATAATATTGTTTTTATTTGTGGATTTAGTGTTATTGCGTGTATTTCTGTTCATTTTTTTTGTGTGATTGTTTTACTTTTAGCGTTATTAATATTAATATTAGGTTTTGTTTTATTTTTATTTTTTATTAAATCTAATTTACTATTATTTGATTGTTTACCTAAATGTTTAAAGATGGATAATTTTGTCCCTTTATTCCACAATTTAATATTATTTATTTCCTGAACTTTCGTTTCCGGTACACTAACTTTGAAAGTATGATACTGCGGTTTATATTTCAGCCACTTTGGTGTGATTAATTTACAATGAACCTCTTCACAATTCGACCTCGTTTTTATGTATCTGACTAGTTTCTCCTCTGTTGTATTAGTGCTAAGGTTGGAAATCCTTAGGTTAAATTTAGGTTTATTTATAACCGCTGGTGGATCAACTGCTTCTATTTCGAATGAAATATCGTCATTTATTTCCTTAGTTGCTTGAATATTAACCGTCTTAGCCTTATCTACATCATTTATTTCATCAAATAGTGATTTAGCTGAATCGTTTGAATGTAGATCATTCTGATGTGAAATACTACAAATTTTAACACCATCATTAATTGTCTCTATTTTGGCCTTAAGGATATCTAAATTGGCCAATACTACATCCCGAAAGCTCATTGAAATATCAGTTTTATTTATATATTCTAAATTAGAGATTAAAAGCTGCTTTATATTGTCCAACGCATACAAAAGCTTATTATTAATTGGATCTTGTGCTAATGATTTTTCAATAATGTTTTTAAACGTTGAAATTTCCGTTTTTAAATTATTAGTTTCTACTTTGATTAGCTCGCTAACACTTCTACTTCTAAATTTATTAAATATGTTATTATTTATAACCTTATCTTTAATGCTATTTTTTATGCATATGGCAACTCCGCCACTTTCATTGTCGTATATTCTGTCTTTTCTTATAAAATCATAATTGTCAAATTTTATATAATGTTTATACCCGTACGATAAGTATCGGGTATAATAAAATTACTCCTCTGTTTGTAACACCTTGAAAAAAGCGAGCTAGATATACTTTCAAAGGTATGGATCGGATCAGAATCAAATTATGAGTCGATTAAGCCATGTCCGTCCGCCCGTCCGTCCGTCAGCAAGCTAACTCAAAAAGTAAGAAAGGTAAAATCTTGAAATGTACACAAAATATTCTGGGAGCAATTTGTAGATTCCCTACTTTTTTTGGTTGACTTCCCACCAAAACTTCGGGTAGCTACCGAGCAACTAACTTTTAGATCTTCACATTTTTTTTGAAATAGACCCATGCAATTTTAACTGGTGATAGATATCATAAAAATATTAATTTTTTGTTAATATAAAAATTTCTGTAACCCCACCCGTTAAGGAGCTACAGCCCTCCACAGTTCGAAAAATCTCTATATTTAAATTGCTATAACACAAGCTCCATAAGCTATATCTTCAATCTGAAAATTCCAAACGATAGGTGCTAATATAAGCTTTACAAACATGTATATAATAAATATATACTTGTACTATACGGTGTCTTAATTTACCGTTATGCGAAACTGAATTATTGCAAAATTCTTTAACCTTTCTATCTTCTAAACGGTTTAAGTTGAAAACTTGAAATTGACAGAAGTTAGATCTTTGAAAATAAGTATGAGTCATTTCAGACATTTTCTTTGTATGACCCCCCGTTTAAGAGGTGTAAGGGGTCAAAAATTGAAAATTTCCTATTTTTAAACACTTGTAACTTGAACACCTGTTAACTTTTTTTTGAAGTAATACATAAAAATTAAAACTTCAACATTATACTCTTATTTCTGTTAACAACTTTTTTTTAATAATATAGGGTTACTTTATAATTGACGAAAGTGTTACTTGATTTTTTCAAATTTTCTAACAAAATTCTTTAACGAATTTTTTGCATTTTGTTTTACTCGATAATTTGAAATTGTTGAGGATATAATGCGTAGTACAAAAAAATGTAAATAAATAAACAAAATAACAGTTGCTTGGAGAATTTTTATTTATATGATGTTGATATACATACATACTTATATAATATCATGTTTATTATTTACATATCGTATATGTCCTGATGAATGAACGATAAGAGTATAGATGTATATTATATAGCGCCATATTTACATATATATGTATTTTATTGTACTTATAAGAAATTATTCTATGAATGGAAACATTTTTAAAGAAATATTGCAATGTATGACTTTGTCAACTCTTAGATACCCGTACGAACCGTTAGTATGTTCACAGCCTGTCACTCTGCTTACAATATTATGTTTTTAATATTTTAGTATTTTAAAATAAATTGGGTGAATTTTATAATTTCTAGAACTATGGGTTGTACATATGTATATTCAAACTATATGTTTATACATTCTTCAAAAGCAGATTTTAACCTTTCACATAACGATTATCAATCCAAATTTTTTTCAAATATTCTATAGTACCATTTAATACTAAGCGGTAAATGTATATTAAATTACAAAAGAGTAAATATAATTTTATATAATTATATTATATTAAATTATTAAATAAATATGATATTATATAAGTATGTATGTATATCAATATCATATAAATAAAAATTCTTCAAGCAACCGTTATGTTGTTTATTTATTTACATTTTTTTGTACTACGCATTATATCCTCAACAATTTCAAATTATCGAGTACAACAAAATGCAAAAAATGCGTTAAAGAAATTTGTTAGAAAATTTGAAAAAATCAAGTAACACTTTCGTCAATTATAAAGTAACCCTATATTATTAAAAAAAGTTGTTAACAGAAATAAGAGTATAATGTTGATGCTTTAATTTTTATGTATTACTTCAGAAAAATTTGAACAGGTGTTCAAGTTACAGGTGTTTAAAAATAGGAAATTTTCAGTTTTTGACCCCTTACAGCACCTAAACGGGGGGTGATACAAAAAAAATTTCTGAAATGACTCATACTTATTTTCAAAGAACTAACTTCTTTCAAAATTTCAAGTTTCCAACTTAAACGGTTTAGAAGATAGAAGGGTTAAAGGATTTTGCAAAATTTTAGTTTTCAATAACGGTAAATTAAGACACCGTATGCCACAACTATATACTTATTGTATATATACTTTTAAAGCTAATAAAAGCAGTAAATGTTTGCCGTTTTCAGAATGAAGATATACCGTATACAACTCGAGCTATAACAATTTAAATATAGAGCTTTTTTGAACCTTTGGGGAGCTGTAGCTCCGTAACGGGTGGGGCTACAAAAAAAAGTTATTAAAAATAAAATTAATATTTTTGTGACATCTATCAGCAGTTAATTTCATAGCTCTATTTAAAAAAAAATGTGGGGATCTAAAAGTTAGTGTTCGAGAGCTACCCGGAACTCGACCAAAAAAAATAGGGAACCTACAAATTGCTCCTAGAATATTTTGTGTAAATTTCAAGATTTTAGCTTTCTTAGTTTTTTAGTTAGCGTGCTGACGGACGGACGGACGGACGAACTGACGGATATGACTCAATCGACTTAGAATTTTTTTCTGATCCGATCCATACTTTTGAAGGTATATCTAGTTCGCTTATTTCGAGGTGTTACAAACGGAGGAGTAATTTTATTGTACCCGTTCCTATCGCACGGGTATAATAAATATGCTATGTGCGCATTAATATAATATAGTATTTAAAATTATATTTACTAATTTGTAATTTAATATACATTTGCCGCTTAGTATTAAATGGTACTATAGCATATTTGAAAAATCTTTTATTCATCCTCCTAAGCGTATGCAAAAAAATTTATTTGCCTATACTTTTCTTAAAGTATGCAAAACATCATTAGTGAAAAGGTTTGTGTCTTTGATATTTTAAATTTATAATTTGATATTTTATTAAAAGTTATTGAATATTCTAAATTAAACCAGAAATTATATAATTTCTGATTAAACTTAACGATTAGTATATATGTTATGTTTAATTTGAAATTTAAAAATCTTAAGCAAAGACTATACATATAAAGGACATTCCAAGTAGAACAAATTTTTTAGTATAGATAATAAAAATAAGGTTGTGCCCCAAATAGTCGGACGATCTATCAATAAGAAATTTATTCATCTTTTATGTTATACTAAATTCGTTATTTTTAAATTTTAAATATACATAAACGTTTTTCATTCTTTTCTTTGATATACAATTATATATCTACAATTTAACCTTGAATAAAAAAAAAAAGTTTTATAAATAAAATAAATTGGTGTGTATGTACACTGTAACTTCGTATTGCTATACTAGGATAGATAATAATTTGAATACTTGTATTTAATGTAGGTTTTTGCAAGTAATTTAGATTCGATTGTTAGTTTTATTTTATTTATTCTAGTTATATAATATTACAATTCATTAACATAAAATTTACAAATGTATTACAATAAAACAATTTTTAAAATACAAAGAAAAGATTAGCTATTTGCATGCTGTGCTGTATGTGTTATAAACCGAATAAACGAGAATGTATATATGTATAGTTTTTGACTTGAGTTAAGTGTCATAAACTACACAATTATTGTTGAAAATTATTTTCAATATTATGGAAAGTTCATAAATTTTTAAATTAAAAAAGAAAAATCTTTAAAATAATAATTTCTGTACTAAACAAGATTTAAAGTTTATATAAAAAATTAAAACTCTGGGTTTAAAAAGTTGTTTTTTTAAACTTGTATTAGAGTTTATTTTTAAAAATAAAAAAGTAAAACCAAACAACTTTTTATTTTTTTTCTGCAATTTAAATTTTTCTATTTGTAATTCAAAACTGATTTTAAAAAAATTTTATATGGTTAATATTATAACATAACTTTGCATACCAAAAAAATGTGAGTAAAATAAAAAGAAAACAAAAAAAAATGTTTATGCATTTTAATATATTGCAAAAAATTTGTAATTAATATCATATTATGATTAAATAATATCTTGTTTGTTTATTAATCTGAAATGCTTGAAAAATTAAAAAATATTTTTTATTCTGTATGAAATAATAAAACATTTATGTTTTTAATTACTTAAATAATTACAATTGAGTTTATATCAATTCATTTAATTTATAAAGCCCCCATGCAAGTGTATGAATTTTATCATCTAATATTCTAATATATCTTTTATATTATCTAATAAACTTAAAGCTATTTCATTTAAATTTTGTGTATAAATTACATGTAAGTACGATCTCAAATTGTTCATTTTTCTATTTTTTTTATTTAATAAGCATTATTTATAGAATAATGATAACATAGAATTTTATTATTTAATAAGCAGTCTTTATAATGATTTAAATCCAAGTCATTTATAACATATTTTGTTATCCCTTTCGCCTTTTTTACTTGATCACTCTGAAACGAATCAAGGTAATACATTTTTGCTCTTAACCCAATAAAATCAGAAACAATTTTGCCATTGAATTCAGCTTTAAATAACCCAAGTTTTTTCTTATTTATTAAATGGAATTTGTATAGATTATGAGGATTATAATCCGAAGTATCAAAATATATAGGTAAATCTTTTTCTATATCGGCATAAAAGTCATCTGTTTGAATTATATAAATTAAACTGTAGGTATCAGTGTAATTTTAAGGAAATCATATTATCATATTTAGGTTTAATATAATTATAATGAAATTATACATCAGAATTTTAGATTGTTCAAGTACCGTAAATCCTAAATATATTGGTTTATCACAAAGAACTTGAGATTTATTAAGTTGAATAGTAATTAAATCTTCAGTAAACCTAGAAGAACTGTGGTAATTTGGCTTTACTATTAAAGCACGAACGCCTAAATGTCTTTCTTGACTCTCCCAGGATGTGACAATTTTCACATCTACTCTCTTATCAACATTCTCCATAGTTTTGCCAAAAACGGCGTTATTCATTAATTTGAAAAAGTCTTTCTCGAAATTATTTAATGTATTCGTTCTATGCATGTTATTCAAATCAATGTATTTCTCTAGCCAGTCGGATTGTTGAAATTTTATAGCTCTATGAACTTTTTGAAGTATCAAACCATTTTGAAGACATTGCTTTACATTTCTATGTAAATCATGAAGGTTTTGTGGATATTCTAAATCTACTTCTAAAATATACCCTATTTCCAAATCATCTGAAATTTCCATTACATTAATACTTTCAGGATTGTCAAGCCATTTAAAACCTTTATATGGTACATATTGAGACATTGCCCAACCATATAAATTATTTGCATCTAAATATGCAATGTAATACAGCCAATGCTGTAGTGGTTAAGACACCGGCCTTTTATACGAAAGGTCTCGGGTTCAAATCCCTGGGTCTGGGTCATATAGATTAATAAAATAATATAGATTTTTCTTATAATATATAATTAGTAGAATATAATTAAATTAAAAATAGGTATACATGCCCTATAAATTATAATTAATATAATATTGTAATAGCTATAATAATAATAATATAATAATAAACCATAATTCTTGTATAAGATAATAGATGGTGCAGAAATAAAGACACTTGGTCTTGTACAATAGCTACAGCCGTGTAATCAACGGCTTAGTGAAATTAATTATTAACGAAACTGAAGCTTAGTCAAATATAAATAACAAATGACTTAGTGGATGCCCTATGCTCCTCAAAGAATTGGGAAGGAAAAACAAAAAAAAATGCAATGCAATTAAAATTTTCTTCTTTTTTATAAGATTCACCCATGTATTTATTATTAGCTTTTAAATGTCCTAAAGAACATTGACTAATGCCACCACGTATTCCTTTTTGGAAAAAATTATCAGTTAATAATTCTAACTCAATATACAAGTTGTTAAAGTTTGGTTTAAATACAAAATTAATATTATTTAATATAGTTTAAATATATTTACAAAAAGTCAAATTTACATTCTATTATAAAAATTTGAGTCTTCCTAAATTTATGCAAAAAAATTTTTTTTCTTACGCTTGCAGGAAAGTATGCAAAAAAACTGATATTTTAAATATTGTAAAATAATTTGACATTTATTAAAAGTTATTGAATATTCTAAATTAAACCATTAAACTTAGCGATTAGTATATCAGTTATGTTTTAATTTTAAATTTAAAAGGCTCCAGCTATAGTACTGAATATTCTAAATTAGGGTGAAGATATGAAAAGTTTTTAAAGTTTGGTTTAAATATAAAATTATTATTAAAGTTTAAACGTGATTATTACCTGAAAAATTAAAAAAATTTTAAAACTTGATTTAAATACATTTAAGCTTTGAATTGAAACGTTTGAAATTATATTGTTAATAATATAAGCCGTTATCATGAAATACAAATTGAGAACGTGATCAAGTTCGAGTTAAAAGTAAAAAGTAAACAAAAATAAAAAAAAAACTTGGAAGCCATGATCATGAAATACAAATTGAAAACGTGATCAAGTTCGAGTTAAAAGTAAAAAGTAAACAAAAATAAAAAAAAAACTTGGAAGCCATGATCGTGAAATACAAATTGAAAACGTGATCAAGTTCAAGTTAAGTAAACAAAAATAATAAAACTTGGTTTAAAAAGTTGTTTTTAATATTAAATAACAGCATTGCATTTTTTACTAAAAGTTTATAAATTTTTATTCATTTAATAATATCTCGTTTATTTATCCATGAATCATATTTTTTATGAAAGCCAAGCCACCTAACCAAAACTTGATTTCCCTTTTTCCTTATTATTTTTTCTACAAGGTAAACATTAGAAAATTTAACAAATGTAAATTCAGGTTCATAAAAACTGCCTTTTATTTGTTTTTGTGTGTAATCAAGTAAATTGTGTATTATTGGATCAGTTCTTTTTATTTTTGCTATGTTATAAATTTCTGTTGACCAATTAGGTTGATAACCTTTTGCAAATATACCTTTAAATTTACTTATACGAACAAAATCTCCAACTTTGTATTTTGCTTTTCGGAATACTTTTAATTTATTCTAAACAGTTTTTAATAATATTTCTCATTTTTCTTTGTAACCTTTTTAGGTGGAAGTTTAATTGTATGATGATATGTTGAGTTATATTTTTCTATTAGCGATGGTACAATAGTTAACCATTTATATGTGCCTTGTAAACTAAATTGTTTCCACATCGTGTTTTTTAGGGTACGATTGAAACTTTCTAGAATTGATGATTAGTTCAGAATGTGTATGATAATGGTTAATTTTATTTTTCCTTATTAGTTTTGAAATTTTTTTGTTGAAAAATTCCGTACCTTGATCAGATTGTAAATTTTTTGGTTTTTTACCAGCCCTCTTAAAAATAATTTTCATTGCGATTAAAACATTATCAGCCCTTTTGTTTTTAACCGGTTCAGCATACGCAAATTTTGAAAATTAATCAATTACTGTTAATAAATATTTAACAACATATGTGAGCAATTTAATTGATAATATTGACAGATTGATTTATCCGAAAATTGAAACAATAAAATGGTGTAACCCATAGAACTTTCTGCTATTCCGAAAAATATAGATTTTCCTGATATAGACTTTTATACCAGTATTCCGAAAGAGTTTAGTGGGGATGAAAATAAACCTACTTTAATTGTTTTAGATCACTTAATGTTAGATTCTGCAAATAAACAGGTATGCGAACTATTTACTAAAGGTTCGCACCATCGTAATTTATCTATTATCCACTTAACATACAACTAGGGAATAGCAAAATTGATATGGTGCAGACTTGTAAATATCTAGGCGACTTAAGTTGGAGACCACACATAGAACATATATCTAAGAAAGCGAGTAAAATCGCTGGAATATTTATACATATTGGTAAAAGGGTGCCAAATAATATTAAGAGCTCGATGTATTATAGCATGTTTCATAGTTCGGTCACATACGCTATAGATAGAAACAAAA
Source organism: Poecilobothrus nobilitatus (assembly GCA_947095535.1). Lineage (NCBI taxonomy): Eukaryota > Metazoa > Arthropoda > Insecta > Diptera > Dolichopodidae > Poecilobothrus > Poecilobothrus nobilitatus. The sequence continues at coordinate 211,645,079 of OX352772.1, read as the reverse complement.
TACAAAAAATTCAGAATAGAGCAATAAAAAACTTATATCATTATGATCAAAGGACATCAACACGATACATACACACTAATAATACAATTTTACCACTGGACCTGTTAACAAATTACAAATTAATAGTGCAAGTTCACTTAATGATAAAAAACAAAATAAACTCCAACGTCAACATTACAATAAATAATCAACTACACACTTACAACATTAGGAACGCCGGAGATGTTGGAATAAGGTCTTCTAGTAGAAGATTCAATGGAAAGGAAGCATTATATAATATAGCATACAAATTCTACAATGGGCTGGATAGTGAATTTAAAGAGATTGGAAACATAAAAGTATTTAAAAAGGGAGTAAAAAATGAATTTTTAAAACTAATTTAAATCAATTAGTAGGTAGTTGTAACATGTATAGGTTAAATTAAAAAAAAAAAAAATTTTGAGCATGAATTAAATTAGAAATATTAAAAAGAATGTCTGGGATTAGCTCTTAAGGCTTAAAGTTTTTTGAAGAATACTTTTTTTTATCACTTAAGTTATTTGTTTAAGTTGCTATTAAATCAATTAGTTTGATTAGTTTTACAAATTTAATATTGTACACTCTGTACGAACGAATGGGCTGCTTGAGAATATTAATATGACATAAATATGAAATAAATATTGTATTACTAACGCAAAACGTTTTTCATCAAGAGAAATTCTCAAGAGATATTTCATTAAATTGTAAATATTTAGTGCTTTTCAAAACCCCTCGAGACAAATCATAGATTATTCCTCTTACCAGACAACTACATCCGGAAAATATAAAGAGTTTCTTGAGGGTACATAATCAGTCAACATCAAAACTGCATGGTTATATTGTGTTCGATTTAACACAAGACAAGACAAATTAACGATTTATTTCGTATTAGAACACATATTTTTTCAAAACAATGTTTCCGTGATACAGGTGACTTGAACAACAGCAGTCAAAAGTATGAAACGATTGAAGAAAAACCAACATATATTACATGCACTAGGGAAGTGCAAGAAGAAGAAATTTTGTGAAAATATTCTTAAATATTGCGCTGACGATATTATAAAAAATATTGCTGAAATAGCAATCAATATATTAAATGGTAATAATAAAATATCACCTATAGACAAAAAGCAAAATTAAAAAAACATAAAAACAATTAAGATTTCTAGCTTGTGCTAAGAAAAGTATAAAAGAAAAAAAAAAATATTAGTTGAACATGGTGGATTTTTACCAACTTTAATCGGAACTATATTATCAGGTGTAATAGGGAAATTACTCAGTAAGACATAATGCAGCGAATGATTGTTATGTCACCAGAAATATTTTCAAAATTTAGTAAATTATTTCAAGATGAAAAATGGTACTTATATCATCTAAATCTCCTCAAATATGGAATTAACAAAAGACACGCAAAAAAATTACACAGAAAAGGCTAATAATCTTACATTTGATATAGGCACTCAAACAAAATTCTTTTCTAAACGAAATGCATATACAGAAACTGAATTATCTAAATACAAATCAACATCAGCACAGACAGATTTTGTACCATTAGTTAGTGATGATGTGTTTGAATATGATCCTAAAAAAGAATATTCAAGTATGGATATCGATTTAACACATTACGATTTGGATGATGAAAATTCATTTAAAAAATTAGCTCAAACTGAAATGTTGAGAGATGAAAAATTAGTCGAAAGACCATCTCTAAGCTTCGATTATCGAATGTTTGAAATACCAAGTGGTGATGTAAGTACCGTTGCTGTACCATCTCCAGAAAAAAGAAGACACTAAGATCGGCCGGTAGTTCAATTTCCTTAACTATACTTTCACAGTTTCCTGAAACAAAAAAACGAAAACCAAAACCTTTACTAAGAAGTCCAAAACTTCATTAATACCGGAATGGACAACATATAAATAGTGGAACATTTTATGTTTTAGAAGAAGCTAACAAAGATGGATAGTCCAGATGACTTCTATGTAACATTGTTTAGTAATGATAATTTAACGCTGTTTCCAGACAACACTTTCGCTTCATTCAAGAATAAATTACCTATTCATTTGATTTGAGAAATGAAAATTGGAAAGTTGGCGTTTCAGATATTAATCTGAACTATTTCCTACAAACAGAAGAATTTAACAAAGAGAAATGTGCTTTTATAAATATTGGACAGTACAATGTTTATGTAAGAAACATTGAAAAACCTCTTGAAAAAATCAAAGCAACCAAATCTATAGGCTACACATATTATTCATATGACGATTCGGAATTACATTTGGATGATTGGAAGTTTAATTTTTTACCAACGCTTATTAAAAATATAACTCCTAATCCCGAATTTTCTCCAAAACAAGTTTCCAAGGAATTTTTTAATGAGTTTTGACATATATCTCTAATCCTAAAAACTATGACGATGTAACATTTAAAAAAGTATCAATATCTAACCGGAACGATTTAATTCGAATATCGCAGACTTTTGATGAAGATAGTTTCTATATAAAAATTAATCAGAGTTATAACGTAAAAACATTATTAACTGAATTATTTCAACAGGAAAAAATTATAAAAAATTTTAAAATAAAATTACCTGACCTATTCAAATTAGCTGTTGCTAATAATAAAGATGAATTGGGTGGAATGGTGATGATTTAATCAGATATAGTTCAAACATCTGTTTTTGAAAGTAGCAAAGTGCGTGCATTCAACATACAACATAGAACATATCAACATAGAAAATTGTAGAATACCTACAAATATTGAATTTGAAAATGTCCATTACATACCAATAGGGAAAATTGTTTTGAAACTATAGCCATTAAAATTTGCAATCAATACGGTGATGGAATAAATTTCGTTTCAAGCTTCTATCCAACAAAAATATTGTTTTACATTTTAAAAAGCATTGATTGCTAAAAACAATATAAATACTAGTACTCAAATAAGATATTCTATCAAACATGGAACGAACTTAAGTGAGATATTATTTGACGTAAATAGGAGGAGGTATCCACGACATTGGATCTCTATTACAATTTTATCCGTGGCCGCGGTTTTAGAAATATATTTGGAGGTTTAGTTCGTTACTGTAAACCAGTTTTTACATCAAGTTGGGACTTAATCAAAAAAGAGGCTGTAAACACAAGTAAAAATATTTTTAATGATATAGCATCTGGTGCAAACATAAAAGAAGCTGTAATTGATCAAAGCAAAGGTGGCATAAAAAATTTACGAAAATCCGTATTTAATCAGCATTCGATGTATGGTGGAATACGAAGAGCCATAAAAAGACGAAGCGTTATAAAAAACGAGCAGTTTCTAAAAGGACACATTTAAAGTCAAAGCGACGAAAAAAGCAAAGTCAAACCTCCTCCTCCTTCGATATATTCAATTAAAAATGGAATGCATGAAATCTGAGCTTGATCTTTTTACGTCATTACCAGTACAAAGAAGTATATTGCATTCAGAAGAGGTAGCATATAAAACATTAGCTTCTTTAGAGGCATCACCGTCAACTATTGAATTTGTTTCACTTGGAAATGGAGATACATATCAGATTTATCCTCAACCTACATCAAATTTAAAGTTAAGATATTAAAAAATAATGGATCAGTTTGTAGTGCAAATGATAAAGTAGGACTGGAACTGATACAAAGGCAGCTCTCCAGCCGAATGTTGTAAATAATTTATTACACTCTTTAATTAAAAAATGTAATGTAACTCTAAACGAAAAAAACATCACTCCTTCAGATTCCTTATATCATTATAAAGCATACATAACTACTTTAATAAATTATGGTACAGATTCCAGTCAAACACATCTGAAAGCATCTGGTTGGGAATTGGATAAACCAAATGTAAATGATTTCAACAATTCTGGTTCTAAATCAATACAAAAATCATACAATAATTCTACAATCGTAGAATTAATGGGAAAATTACATGTAGATTTCTTTAACAATTCCAAATTACTTTTAAATAATGTCGACATTCGAGTTGCTCTGGCTTTAGAAAATAAGATTATTTTATTTTCTTTAACGATGCCGATGAAAGCTATTTAAAAATTCTCGAAGCTACGTTATACATGAAACATTTAGCAATTAATCCCAGCATTTTGATAGCACATAATACTGTATTGGAAAAGGCTAACGCGAAATATTTTTATACCAGAAGTGAAATCAAAACATTTACAATTCCAGCTAATATATTTATAGGGCAGATACCAAAATCTCTAGTATTTTGTATGGTTAATAATGAAAATTTCAATGGTAAAAGATCAAAAAATCCATACTATTTCAATCAAAATCTCACATAATTTCAATTATATGTGAATGGAGTACCTACACAAAACTCTGCAATTGAAACAAGTTTTACATCGAATAATCTTTGCAATTTTCGTGCATATTTAACATTATTTAGCGGAACAGATATACATCATTCTGATAGAGGACATCAAATTTCAAAAGAGATATTTTCAAAAGGTTATAAAATACTGGCTTTTGATTTATCAGCAGACGGGTAATCGGGCAATCTTTACCATCAGAGTGGTAAAGATTGAAGCAAGACTTAGTTCCCCATTAACTTCAACATTAACATGCATTGTGTTTGCAGAATTCGATGCTAATATCGAAATTGATAAAAATTGTAACAGTAGGTAATCCTGCACTTGGGGATGGGAAATAATCATGCCATATCGCACCGAAGACCACGCCCACTGACCTATATTTTGATTGATGGGTTTAATTGTAGGTTATTCTTGGTTAGTAGGTCAAAAACTTGTTTTGTTTGTTTTGATTTAGGTTATAAGTTGTATTGTTTGTTTAAAAACTTCTTTTGTTTGTTTTGATTTATGGTTGTATAGTAGGAAATGAAGGTTGTTGGTACGGTAGAAGTTGTTAGGCAAGGTTAATGAACTGGACAAGTTTGGGTTATAAGCTTGGGTTGTTAACTTATAAGTTGATAATTTGATACTTTGTAATAGGATATCATACAAATAGATTTTTTTCAGGTCAAATCAAGTTTATTTTTTTAAATTCCGCAAAATTGCATGCTTAATAAAATATACCTACATACGTAAAAAGAGATATAAAAGAAACGAAAAAAACTTGTGTTTATTATTTAATAAGAAAAATATTCATAGGTACTTTTGAATACCAAGATGTAAATAATAAAAATAAAAACAAAACGTAAACAAGAAGTAGGTACAAAGTGTATTTCTGTTTATTAAAGAAGAACAATAATTGTTGTAAGTTGTTATTATAGTTTTAAAGCTGCAAAATAAAAAAAAATAAAAATAAGAAAAATATGTTACCTATTTTAGGATATGAGTTGTTTCTCTATATTTTGTTCTAAGTACATATGAACTTAAAAAATATTTTGCATTCTTCTAATTTCTGTTTACCTGGTGTAAAATAAATTGTTAAAACTAGTTTGACACTTTTAAACAATGTTAAAATTTATGAATGTAGTAAAAAAGTAAAAATAGAAACAAAAGAAAGAAAAAAATTATATAATTATAGGTGAATCTGTTATGTAGGATTTCTTTTTTCTGTTCTATAAGAAGATTGAGAAAATAACCTGAAATCTTCGATTTTACTTTGTTTTGTTATTATTACGTTCCATTCTATGCTGTAAGAAATGAAAAAATAAAAAATAATAAAAATCAAAAAGAAGTTAATTATTTTTGGTACATATTTTGTAAAGATAAGATAAAAATAAAAGACATTTTTATTTTCATGTTAAAAATCTTTTATTAAATTTTTTATTATTATATTTTTATTCAAATCTAAGTTGAAAAATTTTTTGCGATAACCAGATGTTAACGTTTTAAAAATTTTAAATTAATATGTAAACAAATTTGAATGATTTACTTATCAACACGTGATTTTTTCCTATTACCTCCATACGGTAAAGAACTACCATCTTCATTAAATTTTCGTTTTTCCGATTTTGGTTGATATTTTTTTATTTCAGGAATCATAAGTACATCGTGATTTTTATTTCGACGAATATTTTCTGTAATGACGTATGTGTCTGTACTATTCAATGAATTTAAAACTGCTTCCTTTATGCTATTAAAATTAATTTTTAGTGAAGCTTCATAACTAAGATAGAATCCTTTAACTTTACAAACAATTTTTTCGGTATTATCTTTTGTACAATAAATTTTATAGGCGTAGTTCTTGGGACCACCACTTACAAATTCTATAATATAACTCCCTATACCATAACACTCTAATTCATCTGTCATGTCTCCTATAAATTCTCCTGTTTGTGGTTCATATTCTCCTTCTCGACTAATATACAACACCGAATCGGTGTCATAATATAATACACTACAATCTAGTTTCTCTAGATAACTATAAAGTTGAACACGAGCATGTGTTGTTGTATAAGCAGCGATACTTACAGTAGATAAAGAAGTTGCTGCTTCTTCTTTATACTTCCAGCCAGCCACTATGTTTTCTTCATTTACTGGAAATATGTGACATACTTCTACAGAGGGGTTTGTTATTAACTCGTAAAGTTTAAAAGGTTGATTTATAATAATGGTTTGTTGTTGATTTTCCTTTTGCCCAAATTTTCCCCAGAATGAGTTTAAAATAATCTTAGCAAAAGATCTTAAACCAGGGTTATTTACTCCTTTATCGTAACCTAATTTAATTTCCTCCTTTTCAAAAAAACTGTCAATATGTTTTTCCTTTTATTTTTGAGTCTGACATTTTATTGGCCATCCAGAAGATTCTTGTTTAATCTTTATAAATTTGTTCATCATTTTAGTGAATAAACCATCAATACCATTGACATTGTCATATTTTACTGTTTCGTATTCCCAAACTTCATAAATATTTAAAAGTTTATACCCTTTTTCAATTGCTTTTTTAATTTCATCAATTATCCAAGTTCCTACTAATGCTCTTTCATCGTCTGTATGTTGACAGTATTTTCCTTGATATTTTTTTTCACTACAAGTGTTACATAGTGAGAACATCAATTTATTATTTTGTTTTGCAGGTAACACGGGGTGTAACAGATTTGTTGGAGGTAAGATTTTGCATTTAATAATACCGTCAATTGTCATTATGTTTAACTTTGAGCAGACATCTTCTCCAACATAAATCTGAGGATGACTTATGGGAAATTTCCCTCGTTTGCAAACATATGGATATAAGGAACACACATCTATGTATTTAATTTTTTCTCCTTGTTTACATTTATAATATGTGTAAGTATTTCCCGTTCTTCCACCATAAAATGCATCACGGGGATTTAAAGGAGCTAAATTAATTAATGAATGATTTTCTAAATATCTCATATTTTCATTGTGTCTCATTAGCTCTCGGAATTCACATTCCCACATCTCAATAACTTTATATTCACATGATTTTATAAACTTTGATCTCATTAATGTTTTTTCATATCGTCCATTCAAAGTATCGCCAGACTTATCGTGTAATGGTATATCTCTCTGGTGTGTTAAACATTTTGGATGTCCATGATAATAGCACCCGTAAAATTCAAATATTTCTTTAGTCTTTTCGCAAAAACCATCGACTTTAAAATTTCCAATTTGTTTTTCTTTTTCATTTAATGCACATCGCAAATCAATTTTTCTCAAATCTTTTTCCCAAATAAGCCATTGCATGGCAATTTTTGACTGATTGTCTACCATCCTATATCCTTTTCTTGGTATAATACCTATAGTATTCGATTTGAGAAAGTTTCTCCTATATACAAGATTACAGGCTGAGGCTATTGTTGTTGCTTCTACAAATGGTTCCACATTACATTCTTCTATAAAAAATTTTCTGAAAACCAGACAGGCTTTAGTTAGAATTTCAACATAATTTATACAGTATTCTAAAATATCTTTCTCCATACCACATTAAAAATTCATTACGCTCATCTGCTTTCATTGTATTAGAGTTATAATATTTAATTGCTGGAAGTGGGCCAATGTAATTTTCATTTTCCAATTTATTAAATAGATGCGGAAAATAACCCTTTTTCAAATTGATTGATAAATTAAAAGCTTTTGGTAATTTTGCCAAGGCCATAGGAAAGTAATTCATAGAATCTATAAATTTAATATTATCAATTATCATAACAATAATTTTTGTACCTCGCATAATTGACTTTGGTTCAAGTACAGTTTTATTGAGTATATAATTCAGAATAAACTGATGGTCAAACGCCTGACCATTATGAGCAATTATGACAATCCTTTTGAATTCCTTTTTTAATTTTAAAATAAATTCCATGAAATCCTCTATCACATTTCTCGTTTTAAAAATTCTCTCTCTTAATTTACATTTTCCACAGAAGTATAGAGAATCAAATATTAATACATTTAAAGCATCTTAGCTGAGCCACACATAAACTTGGAACATGTTCTTTTATTTTTGTAGAGTTAATTTCTTCTTGTCTTGTTTCTAAATCATAAAATACGTAAATGCAGTTTTCAAAATTTACTTTTGATTTGTCTTGCTGAATGTAGCACTTATGGTTTTCAGAAACATGATTATCGCAAATCTTACAAAAATATTCTCCACATATATGAGTCCTAGTGCTTTTATGAACTTTAAAACAAGATTTGCATTTTCTAATTTCTTCACAGATGCTTCTATTTTTTGAACTGGAAGCCTTATGGCTTTCAAAACATGTTTGACCACGAAATGTTCGATTACACTGCATACATAAAATATTTTTAACATTAAGTGAACAAGCTGGTGAGTTTTGACAGCAAGGGCAACTTTTCGAACATCTATGTTCATTTTTCTAAGAATACGGAATATGACATTCTTCACAATAAAATGCTGTGCAAAAAGTAGCTGTTAGTGAGGTTATTACATTGTAATGATTATTATGATATAACAAGTTAATTTTTTTCCCATTATTCAATCCTTCAAATATTATTTCTGCACCCCTTGTTCCATATTTATATACAACAATCTTGTGTTTGTGTAAAAATTTTTGAAATTGATTCAATTCACGAATTCCGCAACCTTCAGATGGAATTGTTATTTTTGATTTTTCTAATAATTTTAAAGCTGTTAAAGTTTGAAGTTTTCCTATATTTTTTCGAATTTTTTCATAATCATTAAATTTTTCAATTTTAGCTATTGAAACAACAAGGGCACGCTGTAAACATAAATTATCGCTATTTTTTATTGCTATTATTCCTCTCCTTTTTAGGCATTCCTCATCAAAATTTGAATATTTATTAGTTCTACCTCTACCAACGGGTAATTTAACATGGGTAACTAAACAAAAAGTGTCTGTGCTTAAACCTGTAGATGCAAAATAAAAATAGTTTATAATAAATGAAGCCAAAAATGTATTATAAATAACTACCTTCAGAATTACTTTGGAAAACATTAGAAATTACATCCCAAACGTCGCTAAATTTTAGTTCATGAGCGGATCTAAAACTGAGATACGCAGGACCTTGATGTTCAAAGCTCTCTTCACAAAATGTTAATCCAATCTTATCCCTGGAATTCACATCTTTCACAGTAATGTTGATTATTTGATGTATAGCATCCTTAATCCAGCTAATTGGTTCTCTATTGTCAGGTACGGATTTAATTACAAATTTTATTTTGTGCCCGTTCATATTAAACCGTTTAACAAATGTCGAAATTTCACTTTCGATTATATAAGGTGTTATAGTTTCGGTAACAAACTTTTGTAAAATAATTTTTTTCGACATTTTCTTTATACGAATTTTAGATGTTAAATGCTTGAATAACAGAATAATATTAAATTTTTAATACAGATTCACTCTGTTAAATGGACAATTACATTGTAATCAAAGGTCGCTTTAATAAATTATAGTTGTTTAACTAGAATCCCATCTTAATCCTATCTTAAAATAGAAAGAATTGAACATATAATTTGCAACATTGTAACAAAAGACATTCTGACAATTAATTATAGTTCTGTAAAACAAAAATAAAACGCAAACTTAGCCCTATCTTAAAATAGAAAATTGAAAATATAATTTTCAAACTAGAATTTAATTTAAAACTTATCTTAAAGTTGTAAATTGTAATCAAATGTCGATTTAATAAATTATAGTTCATTTAACTAGTATCCCATCTAAATCTTAGCTTAAAATAGAAAGAATTGAAAAACAAAAAGCAATCTAAATTTATCTTCAATAAATTTTAATTAGTATAAATACATAGGGATTTTATACAAAAAATATCAGTTTAATTTCAAACAAGCAAGATATGGCACAGGAATATTTAAACTTCTTCATGACTGCAGAAGAGGCTGCAACTGCTACAACTGCTACTACTGGTACAGCAGTGCGTCTTCCTGCGAAAAGGAGAAAGGCGAAAAATGAAGATGACGCTTCTACTCATCTTCATCAACAACAACAACAACTACATCATCAGCATCATTATCAACAAAAACATCAACAACCACAACAACAGCAACAACCGCAGCAACAGCAACAACAGCAACTATAACAACAGCAACTATAACAACAACAAGATTATCAGAGTAAGGTAACATCAAATCCCATTAGAAAAAGAAAACTGGCGGAATTATTTAATTTAAAAAAAAAAATTTTTTTTAAATTTTTAAAAGTTAAAGATATGGAGCCAAGTAGGCTCTATAAAATAAATAAAATTAAAAAGTTAAACACCGTTTACGGTGAAAAATGGGTCTTCGAGACCCCAAATAATATTATATTTATACCGCATCAAAAAGTTGGGGTATTTGAAGATAATGATTTCCGTGAGGAAATCGGAAAAAATGAATATTTCCTCATAAATTAGGAAAGCCAATTAAATTTAAAAGAAGAACGTGGTGATTTTGAATTCGCCACAAATCAGTAATAGTTTTAGACTAATTTTATATAAAAAATTTTATTTAAAAAAAAAAATTTTATTTCAAAGAAATTTTCTACTGTTTTTAATTTTATTTTCATTTTTCATATGTTAAGATTTTATTTCATTTTTCAGATGTTAAGATTTTATTTTATTTTTCAGTTGTTTTTAAGTTTTATTTTGAGGTGCTTATTAGAGTTTTATTTTACAGATATTAAACAATATTTGCTGAATTTATCCAAGTATTATATGTGTCATCAAAACCTAGCCATTTAACAAAAACTCTATTTCCTTGCTTTTTCAGAATTTTTTCTACAAGATAAGTATCTGGGTATTTTACAGGTATAAGCTCAGCTTGATAAAAACCTCCAGAAATTGACGTATCAGTATAGTCCGATAATTGATATGTAACAGGATAAGTATTATTGATTTTATCAATCTTAAATACTTCAGTTGACCAATTCGGTTGATAACCTTTTTCGAAATGACCTTTATATTTACTTATTCTTACAAAATTTCCAGTTTCATATTTACTTTTTTGAAAAATTTTAGGCTCGGTATATATATTCCGCAGTATATTTTTTTTGTTTTTCTTTGTAATTTTTTCAGGAGAAAGAAAGTTTTTTGTTGAATTATATTCTTTTATTAATGATTCTATAATAGGTAACCATTTATAATTCCCGTTTAAACTAAATTTTTTCCACATAGAATTTTTCAATGTACGGTTAAATCGTTCAACAATTGATGCTTTTAATTCGCTAAATGTGTGAAAATGATTGATTGATTTTCTTTCATATAATTTTGAAATTGTAAATTAAAAAATTCCTTGCCTTGATCAGAGTGAATATTTTTTGGTATAACTTTAGCTCTAATAATAATTGTTTTTAAGGCATTTAAAACATTTTCAGCATTTTTTGTTTTCACAGGTTCAGCATAGGCATATTTGGAAAAAGTATCAATGACCGTCAGCATATATTTATAACCATTATTAAATTTTCCATAAGGTATCATTTCGACCAAATCAATTTGCCACGTGTCATTTAGACCTTTCTGTTTGAATTTTCTTCTAAGAAATTTACGTCTTGCCTGTCTATGAATTTCAGTCACTATTTGAGCTCTTGACATTTTGTTTTAAAAATGTTAAAGGTAATGTTATAATAATTATTATACATAAAATGATAGACCAAAGCATGTTTTAAACTAATCATCTAATTGAGTTTAATTTGCTTTTATACTTTTCTACATGAGTATATAACTCAACTTTTATTTTCAAATTTAATTCACTTCCATTCTGATTGCTCAACAACTCACTGAAATGCTGCCTGATTCCACATCATTTCCATTTAAAGAAACTGTAGATGATGTAAATACACAAGGTCAGATACAAGAAAATGAAATTACGTCCACCATGGACGACGAAGATGTAGCAGAAACTGAGGAATTTATACCACCGTTCCAGATAGTTGAATTAGAAGACGAAGAAGAAGAAGTGGAAGAAGAAATTGAGGAAGATGAGGAAGCAGTTCCATTTAATGAAATTTGGGACATAAATAATCAGCAGGGAGATCTTGATTATTTCAATGATTTAATAATCCTAAATAATTTTAATTAAATAATCTAGTGAAAGGTGTACAGAAAAATATTTGTCTATCTAAAACATATAAATAAAAAATAAAAATTTTTATATTATTTGTTGTGATTTATTTTGTTTGTTTTATGTATATTACAGATTTGTTCCTTTAAAATTACAGGAATTTCAAAAAATAACCTTGAATAATTACATTGTACATTAAAACGTTGTATTGGTACATAAATTTCTCTTTCTAACCTAAATACTTGTTGTTCGACACATAAATTTAGATATTCCTGAACATAGTCTTTTACATTTAACTCAGCAGATTTCTAATAGGTCATCACTGCGTGAAGAAAATCGCTTAAATTGTAAAACTGCTCTGCTTCTTCTTTGTTAATACTTATACTTTGCCCGTTCGCTGATTTTAGTCCATGATGAAAGTTCTGTTTTATTTCTTTTATTATCAGTTTATCGAGTTTTTTGTTAAATTCGTAATAAAATTTATTCCATTCATGATATTTTAAGACAATTGACTTTTTACCAATACGGTGAATTATACTTGAGACTTCAAATGACTCACAGTCAAATCCAACAGCAATTTTTAATGTATGACTCTTATTGAGAAAATATGTGTAACTTAACAATAAATTTGTGTTCTGACCTGGTGCTTCCATTCCTTTAATTTTACTAAAACCTGTTTATATTGTTTTTATTATTTATACGTTTTAGGAACACAAATTTGTAATGAGTTATATTTTCCAAATACATTTTGAAAGGTACTTAAAATATACTTATCGTTTTCTAGTTGATTTCCTTCATTAAATTTTTTTAAAAAAGCGTTCATACTATAACCGCAACATCTATACCACGTATAAACACAACAATATTGCCCACAGACATCTGAATAGTTACTTTGTAACTGTTTCTTATTAAAAATTATACATTGATTTTTTAAGTAACTTAAAATTTCTAATTTATCTGGTTTTCTACCAAACGAATCAAAATATTCAACACAACCATTCTTTTGCTTAAAAATAGCTAACCAATGTGTTCCCGGATCTTTTGATTTATCAGTGTTTACAATTAAAAAAGTTTGTTTTTCAATTATTCTGGGGAGTTGATCCAGAGCAAAAACTCCTTTAAAAAATTTACGTGTGTGTTTGTTACATCTTAATACGTCACTTATCTCTAGGGTATTCATCAATCAAATTGACTCAAGTCATATACTTTAGTTGTTTCTTTAATATAATTTGAAAAAAACTCTTTTTTGATTTTTTTATTTGTTATAATAACATCAAATTTTTCTAGTATTTGACAGAGCTCTTTATTTATTTTATCGTTGTACACAGTTCCAAAAGAGTAATTATCAAAATTATCATTTATAAAATCTCTAGTTGGAAATTTATACTTCTACAAACTTTTTACAAGGTTCTTTAAAACCAACTATACAAATATCTTTCGAAAACAAGGTATTATTATCATCACTACAAAATGTTACATCCAGAAGGGCACAAGACAATGACATTTTGTCAAATATTCAAATTTACTTTTATGTATGCTATTTATAGGTTTGAGAATATATTTCGGTTTTTATTTACGTTTAACACAAATTGTGAAATATCAAAATGTTTAAAATTGTATGGGTTTTTTGACCTTTTTCCAGAGTAACCTGTATTTTCTGTCATACAAAAAATGATTGTGTATGGCAACTGTCCAATAAAAACATTATCAAGTGATATTGATGAACTATTCTGTGGAATGGTAAAAGTTTTTACCTCTACCCGTTTGTAATTGTATTTGGCATTAGTTTTTTCCAATACAGCATTATGTGCTAATAGCACACTAGGATTAATTGTTACATGTCTCTAAAATAAAGTGGCTTTTAAAATTTTCAGTTGAGATTCATCAGTATCATCTGCAAAGAGGTAAAAATCTGGTTTTTCTAATGTTAGGATAACTCGAACATTGACATTGTTTATGAGAAGTGTAGGTTGGTTAAACATATCTAAATGTAGTTTCCCCATAAGTTCCACTACATTGCTATTTTGGTATAATTTTTGACGTTCTTTTGAACCACTATTATCTGTTTTTGCTATATTTGGCTTATCTAGCATCCATCCACCACACTCCAAATGCGGTGTAGCGGCATCCGTACCATAATTTAACAATGATTCAATATAAGCTCTGTAATGATAATTGCCATCTGATGGAGATATATTCTTTCCATTTAGTTGAACATTGCATTGTTTTATTAATGAATGTAACATATTATTAACCACACTTGGTTGTTGTATAAGTGTTCCATCAGTTTTTTTATCTTTATTCCATTGAGTTCCATCTTTTTTTAAAAATTGTACTTTTAATTTTAGATATGTCGATGACAAGTCTCTATATGTATCACCCTGTCTAAGTGAAACAAATTCTATAACAGATGGATTATCTAAAGAAGCAATAGGGTTATAGGAAACTTCTTCAGATCGTAAAATACTTGACTGAATAGGCTGTGTTTTAAAAATATCAAGCTCTGATTTCATACATTCAATCATAATTATTCAAAAATATCTTTTTGTATGTTTTTGTTATTAACTTTGCGTCGCTTCGACGTAAAATAATTTAAATTATTAATGAGAAGTCTTTTTATAGGTTTTCTTCGTTTTCTTTTGCCTTGTCCATACATTTCATTGAGTTTCCGAACTGCACCTCGTCTTACATTTTTCATTATCTCTTTACTTCGATCTTGAACCACTTCTTTTATATTTGCACCTGTGGCAATATCAGATAATGCATTAATACCAGAGTTAATAACCACTTTTTTTAATATATTAGCTCCAGACGTAAATATTGGTTTTAAATATCTAAAAAGACCACCGAAAAAGCTCCCTAACCTTCGTCCCCTTTGGTAAGGTACAATTGAGTGTAACAAAGAACCAATATCCTCAAGACCTTTTCCTGATTGAACTAAATAATATTTGTAGTACACTCTCTCCATAATGAATAAAATAAAATAATATATAGTTTTGTAAATTCGCTTTTATTTATACTTTTTTAAAATGTAATACAATTTTTGTTGGAATTGAACTATTGGAAAAGTTTATTTTGTATCCATATTTATCACATAAAAGTAATGAAATGTTATTAAATGATTTCTCCACATTGCAATATTGAATATTACTGAATTCTTTTACAGTATCAGTGAAAGAATTTTGTATGTTAACAGATCTTAAACACCTTATATCTTTATCACCTATTTTTTGCGGTTCAATTATGTCTGTGTATATAAAAAACATATCTGGTTTACTAATGGGAATCAATTGTACACTATCTATAAAAGTTTTGAATACTTGATTGAAACATGTTGTCAAAAGTCCTTCGAGGGTATAAGCGTAATTTGCTCTTATTTTTATATCTATTTTAGGCTTAGTAACACATATTGTGGTGTAACTTAAATTTTTAGGCATCTCCTCAGCTTTTGGTGGTTGTGTATAATGAACTTCATCGTTTATAAAATTAAAAATTCCCCAAATCAACTGTCGTTCAACTTCTTTTCTTGTAAACCTATTAAGTGGGCGTATATTTTGAATTAGTGTTGGTAGTAGAAAAACTTTCCAGTTGCATATCATTTGTTTTTCTATGTATGGAATATATGATGTTCCAACTCCTATCATATCTTTCTGCATACTTTTAATAAATATTTGAGTACTTTTTTCCCATTCTTCACCATACACATTTGGGACGAAATCATTAACATACATTTCTGAAATACCGACTTTCCACCTTGAATCACACATATATTTATTCATTTTATTTGTAAAAGATGATAATGAATTTTCTGGATAATAGTTGATAGATGAATCACTGAGTAAAGTGACATAAAATTCATCATTTACTTGTATGTTGTCCATGAGCTTGTAGATTTATTTTTACGAATTGGAAAATTAAGTTATGTTTGAGTATTACCTACTGCTGACCTTAAAACACGTCTTGATGAATTATTCAACTCTTTGCTATTTATAGTTTTTTCCTTTTTCGTTGGTGGGCTTGGGCTATCTAAAGGAACAGTTATAATGTCTCCTGTATCAGTTTCAAAAATTTGTACATTTTGATTTCTAATTGATTTTCTTTTTCTAAGACGTTCTCCAACTGAAGCAGCTGACAATGCTTTTGTTAAAACATTTTCCTGAATTTCATCATCAAATACTGCGTCATCAGCTTCTTTTTCATATACTTCTTCTTCTTCAGGAACAACTTGTGTTCCAACATTCTTATATTCAGGAAAATGCGATTGAGTTTCTTTATCTATATACATTGGTTTTGCACGAGTTTGAGTACCTTTTGTTTCCGTAATTTTTATTTTCTCCTCTTTATTTCTAGGAAGTTGTCGTTTTTTGTTTCTTATTTTAAATAAATTTTGTCTGTATAAATACCATTTTTGAGTATCCGTGAGATGTTTATTTAACAATATTTTTTTCATATTTTTATCCAATTCATTGAGTTCAATGTCTGCATTTTGCTTCATTCTTTCATAAATCTCAGGTTTTAAAATTATCATTTTATTAAATGTTGTATTATTCATTTTATAAAATTTCCGATTATCCCTGATAGTATTGCACCAAGAAGTGTAGGTATCAATCCAATTTTTCTTTTGCTATTTATAGATTTTTTCCGGCAAATAAGTGATCTTAATTCTTTTTTATACTTTCGTAATTGGGTTGTTGCTTTTTTACTCAGATTACAATTACCTTTTAAAATATTTAAAGAGATTTCGCAAAATGTTTTTATTACTTCAGGGTCACAGTGTTTTATAATTACTTTCTGGAATTTTGGTTTAGAGGTTTTTAATAGGTGCAATATATGTCGATTGGTCTTCAAACATTTCATATTCCTCTCCAAATTGTTCTAATTGATCTCTCGTACAATAACACAAACCTTTCCCAAATATATCACTTCTTAATCGAAATATATCATTAACGTCTTGAGTAAGATCTATTAATATATAGCTATATGGGACTGACGTCACATCATTATATACTTTTTCAAATGCTTTAATTTGATTGGGATATATTTGGCGAGCTAGGGGTAATATCTGCGATTTATCTCTTGGATTTTTGAAAAGTACTAAATATTTACAGTTGAGTGAAATATCTCTTGAAAATTTACCCTGGTGAAAAATATTTTGTGTTACAAATATTACAGATAAATTTCTATGATGTGATCCTCTAGTAAATAAATCACATACAAACTTATCATGAGAACTTAACATCATATCATCGATAATAACTAACAAAGGTTCTTGATTATCATTAAAATCTGGAATAGTGTTACTATATTCAACATCTTTCATATATAGTGGAACAGCATTTTTGTCTGGATTACACCAAATAATTCTATTAATATGTGGTAGTATATTTTCTTCTTTATATTTTATTAAATTACGAATAAATGTGGTTTTACCACAGCAGGATGGCCCCGCCACCTTCATTGTAAATGGGTGAAACAACATAGTTGTATTAGTTAAAACAATCATTGCTAACCTATATTTATATGAACTTTTTCGAAATGAATATAAATGTAAATTTAGTTATTTCATTGAACATTCTTTTACAAACCTTCTACATGGTTAAACAAGTTTTTATAGTTGACCTACAATTTTTGCAAGGAAATGAAAAACAATATTTCCTAAAAGAGTTAGCCATACTTGAAAAAGGAAGTTTAATTCCAACTGTGTATCATTTCAAAGCACCGTACCCCGCAGAAGATCTTAGTCAAGATGTGAAATATAATAACCAGTATTGCGAAAATAAAATAAATGGACTTAAATGGAATAACGGTTTAGTTAAATATTTAGATGTAAAAAGTATATTAAAACACTATTTAGAGTCAGTGGAAAAAATTTATGTTAAAGGAGAACAAAAAAAACTTTTCCTTCAAAAGTACATTGACAGTGTTAAAATAGAAGATCTAAGCAGAAACTTCCAATCATTACAAAAGATTGAAAACTTTAATTCAAATTGTCCTATACACTTATCAAACAAGAGTTTCAGATGTGCTGTTAAAAATTGTTTTAATGTATATATGCATCTTTTAAAAGAAAAAATGTTAGATTAAGACCTTCAATTTTCATACTTGCACAATTTGAATTTAAATAACAAAAAAAAAGTTTACTTGAACATAAAACAAGAAATTCACGTTATGCATGTATAGGTCTATGCTTACAGATCAGCAAGGAAAGGTTATTGGGAAGAATACGCGTGTGATAGAAGTAGATTTCAAAGACGTATAGAAAAGAGACGTATGGTCTCGCTATTTCTAAAATCTTAACATCTGATCATCGTAAAAAAATTTTCCAACACAGATTTCTGTAAAATTGTAAAATATTTTCAAATACAAAATTATTTCAAACATATAAATAAATTTGTTTTATTTTTGTTTTCAAATAGGTACCAAAAGCAATTAACTTCTTTTTGATTTTTATTATTTTTTATTTTTTCATTTCTTACAGCATAGAATGGAACGTAATAATAACAAAACAATGTAAAATCGAAGATTTCAGGTTATTTTCTCAATCTTCTTATAGAACAGAAAAAAGAAATCCTACATAACAGATGCACCTATAATTATATAATTTTTTTCTTTCTTTTGTTTTTATTTTTACTTTTTTACTACATTCATAAATTTTAACATTGTTTAAAAGAGTCAAACTAGTTTTAACAATTTATTTTACACCAGGTAAACAGAAATTAGAAGAATGCAAAATATTTTTTAAGTTCATATGTACTTAGAACAAAATATAGAGAAACAAATCACATCCTAAAATAGGTAACATATTTTTCTTATTTTTATTTTTTTTTATTTTGCAGCCTTAAAACTATAATAACAACTTACAACAATTATTGATCTTCTTTAATAAACAAATATACACTTTGTACCTACTTCTTGTTTACGTTTTGTTTTTATTTTTATTATTTACATCTTGGTATTCAAAAGTACCTATGAATATTTTTCTTATTAAATAATAAAAACAAGTTTTTTTCGTTTCTTTTATATCTCCTTTTACGTATGTAGGTATATTTTATCAAGCATGCGATTTTGCGCAATTTAAAAAAATAAACTTGATTTGAAATGAAAAAAATCATCTTTCTATTTGTATGATATCCTATTACAAAGTATTAAACTATCAACTTATAAATTAACAACCCACGCTTATAACCTAAACTTGTCCAGGTCATTAACCTTGCCTAACAACTTCTGCAGTACCAACAACCTTCATTTCCTACTATACAACCACTTGCAACTTATAAGTTAACAACCCATGCTTATAACCTAAATCAAAACAAACAAAACAAGTTTTTGACCTACTAACCAAGAATAACCTACAATTAAACCCATCAATCAAAATATAGGTCAGTGGGCGTGGTCTTCGGTGCGATATGGCATGATTTTTTCCCATCCCAAGTGCAGGATTACCTACTTGTAACGTTTACGTAAACATATAAAAAGATATTTAGGCGAGCATTTCAACTCATTTGAAAATGGCATGTGCTCTAGTAGATTTATCGTTCTGTACGGACGATAACAATACAATATTTGTAAAAAATCTTGATTTAGTTGGAATAAAAGAAAATTGTAAAACTATTGTAAAGGAATTAAAGTATAAATCCCCAACCAGAGATTTAAAAAGAACAGACATCAAGAATTAAACTTTTGTGCATTGATACAACGACAAAACAACTAATAATTCAACCAATTATTTTAAATAAATTTTGTCTGTATAAATACCATTTTTGAGTATCCGTGAGATGTTTATTTAACAATATTTTTTTCATATTTTTATCCAATTCATTGAGTTCAATGTCTGCATTTTGCTTCATTCTTTCATAAATCTCAGGTTTTAAAATTATCATTTTATTAAATGTTGTATTATTCATTTTATAAAATTTCCGATTATCCCTGATAGTATTGCACCAAGAAGTGTAGGTATCAATCCAATTTTTCTTTTGCTATTTATAGATTTTTTCCGGCAAATAAGTGATCTTAATTCTTTTTTATACTTTCGTAATTGGGTTGTTGCTTTTTTACTCAGATTACAATTACCTTTTAAAATATTTAAAGAGATTTCGCAAAATGTTTTTATTACTTCAGGGTCACAGTGTTTTATAATTACTTTCTGGAATTTTGGTTTAGAGGTTTTTAATAGGTGCAATATATGTCGATTGGTCTTCAAACGTTTCATATTCCTCTCCAAATTGTTCTAATTGATCTCTCGTACAATAACACAAACCTTTCCCAAATATATCACTTCTTAATCGAAATATATCATTAACGTCTTGAGTAAGATCTATTAATATATAGCTATATGGGACTGACGTCACATCATTATATACTTTTTCAAATGCTTTAATTTGATTGGGATATATTTGGCGAGCTAGGGGTAATATCTGCGATTTATCTCTTGGATTTTTGAAAAGTACTAAATATTTACAGTTGAGTGAAATATCTCTTGAAAATTTGCCCTGGTGAAAAACATTTTGTGTTAAAAATATTACAGATAAATTTCTATGATGTGATCCTCTAGTAAATAAATCACATACAAACTTATCATGAGAACTTAACATCATATCATCGATAATAACTAACAAAGGTTCTTGATTATCATTAAAATCTGGAATAGTGTTACTATATTCAACATCTTTCATATATAGTGGAACAGCATTTTTGTCTGGATTACACCAAATAATTCTATTAATATGTGGTAGTATATTTTCTTCTTTATATTTTATTAAATTACGAATAAATGTGGTTTTTCCACAGCAGGATGGCCCCGCCACCTTCATTGTAAATGGGTGAAACAACATAGTTGTATTAGTTAAAACAATCATTGCTAACCTATATTTATATGAACTTTTTAGAAATGAATATAAATGTAAATTTAGTTATTTCATTGAACATTCTTTTACAAACCTTCGACATGGTTAAACAAGTTTTTATAGTTGACCTACAATTTTTGCAAGGAAATGAAAAACAATATTTCCTAAAAGAGTTAGCCATACTTGATAAAGGAAGTTTAATTCCAACTGTGTATCATTTCGAAGCACCGTACCCCGCAGAAGATCTTAGTCAAGATGTGAAATATAATAACCAGTATTGCGAAAATAAAATAAATGGACTTAAAGGGAATAACGGTTTAGTTAAATATTTAGATGTAAAAAGTATATTAAAACACTATTTAGAGTCAGTGGAAAAAATTTATGTTAAAGGAGAACAAAAAAAACTTTTCCTTCAAAAGTACATTGACAGTGTTAAAATAGAAGATCTAAGCAGAAACTTTCAATCATTACAAAAGATTGAAAACTTTAATTCAAATTGTCCTATACACTTATCAAACAAGAGTTTCAGATGTACTGTTAAAAATTGTTTTAATGTATATATGCATCTTTTAAAAGAAAAAATGTTAGATTAAGACCTTCAATTTTTATACTTGCACAATATGAATTTAAATAACAAAAAAAAAGTTTACTTCAACATAAAACAAGTAATTCACGTTATGCATGTATAGGTCTATGCTTACAGATCAGCAAGGAAAGGTTATTGGGAAGAATACGCGCGTGATAGAAGTAGATTTCAAAGACGTATAGAAAAGAGACGTATGGTCTCGCTATTTTTAAAATCTTAACATCTGATCATCGTAAAAAAATTTTCCAACACAGATTTCTGTAAAATTGTAAAATATTTTCAAATACAAAATTATTTCAAACATATAAATAAATTTGTTTTATTTTTGTTTTCAAATAGGTACCAAAAGCAATTAACTTCTTTTTGATTTTTATTATTTTTTATTTTTTCATTTCTTACAGCATAGAATGGAACGTAATAATAACAAAACAATGTAAAATCGAAGATTTCAGATTATTTTCTCAATCTTCTTATAGAACAGAAAAAAGAAATCCTACATAACAGATGCACCTATAATTATATAATTTTTTTCTTTCTTTTGTTTTTATTTTTACTTTTTTACTACATTCATAAATTTTAACATTGTTTAAAAGAGTCAAACTAGTATTAACAATTTATTTTACACCAGGTAAACAGAAATTAGAAGAATGCAAAATATTTTTTAAGTTCATATGTACTTAGAACAAAATATAGAGAAACAACTCATATCCTAAAATAGGTAACATATTTTTCTTATTTTTATTTTTTTTTATTTTGCAGCTTTAAAACTATAATAACAACTTACAACAATTATTGATCTTCTTTAATAAACAAAAATACACTTTGTACCTACTTCTTGTTTACGTTTTGTTTTTATTTTTATTATTTACATCTTGGTATTCAAAAGTACCTATGAATATTTTTCTTATTAAATAATAAAAACAAGTTTTTTTCGTTTCTTTTATATCTCCTTTTACGTATGTAGGTATATTTTATCAAGCATGCGATTTTGCGCAATTTAAAAAAATAAACTTGATTTGAAATGAAAAAAATCATCTTTCTATTTGTATGATATCCTATTACAAAGTATTAAACTATCAACTTATAAATTAACAACCCACGCTTATAACCTAAAATTGTCCAGGTCATTAACCTTGCCTAACAACTTCTGCAGTACCAACAACCTTCATTTCCTACTATACAACCACTTGCAACTTATAAGTTAACAACCCATGCTTATAACCTAAATCAAAACAAACAAAACAAGTTTTTGACCTACTAACCAAGAATAACCTACAATTAAACCCATCAATCAAAATATAGGTCAGTGGGCGTGGTCTTCGGTGCGATATGGCATGATTTTTTCCCATCCCAAGTGCAGGATTACCTACTTGTAACGTTTACGTAAACATATAAAAAGATATTTAGGCGAGCATTTCAACTCATTTGAAAATGGCATGTGCTCTAGTAGATTTATCGTTCTGTACGGACGATAACAATACAATATTTGTAAAAAATCTTGATTTAGTTGGAATAAAAGAAAATTGTAAAACTATTGTAAAGGAATTAAAGTATAAATCCCCAACCAGAGATTTAAAAAGAACAGACATCAAGAATTACACTTTTGGGTATTGATATAACGACAAAACAACTAATAATTTAATAAATTTACTTGAAAAATTCAATATAGTGTTAACAAATGGAAAACTCAACGCTGAATTATTAACAGTATACATAAGTGAAAATACTCGACTAATTGATATTTCTCATTTACAAAAAAATGAATATACTTCAGATAAAAAAAAGTGGTGAAATGTAATAGTGCGACAAATAAATTATTTACAGGTGTTTTTGCTCTTGATCAAATACCGAACAATATGTCAAAACCTGGTATTTTAGTACTCTACATCAGTCTGTGGACAATATTGTTGTGTATATTTATGGATGCGATGTAAGTGCAAGAGCATGAAAAATTTTCTTAATTTATTCAATACATCATCCCATCTTAAAAACGATAAAAAAATATTAGGAATGTTTCGAACAATTTAAAAAAAAAAAAATATATAAGAAAACTAGAAATAATATAAATATAAATTTTTCAAATATATTTCATCAGTTTTAAAAAAAGAAAACGGAGTCAACATAAAATATCGAGACATTTGAAAAAGAAAATAGAGGCGGCAGCAGCAATGAACCACAACAAAATCTTTTATTAAGCTATATTTATTATTTGGATAAAAAACAAACAACAAAAATACTAATTGGATTTAATATTGAAAATTTCGCTGATTTTACAAGCAACAACTCTATAAATTAAATTTAAATAAATTTCCTACTTGGAACAAAATATAGAGAAACAACTCATATCCTAAAATAGGTAACATATTTTTCTTATTTTTATTTTTTTTTATTTTGCAGCTTTAAAACTATAATAACAACTTACAACAATTATTGATCTTCTTTAATAAACAAAAATACACTTTGTACCTACTTCTTATTTACGTTTTGTTTTTATTTTTATTATTTACATCTTGGTATTCAAAAGTACCTATGAATATTTTTCTTATTAAATAATAAAAACAAGTTTTTTTCGTTTCTTTTATATCTCCTTTTACGTATGTAGGTATATTTTATCAAGCATGCGATTTTGCGCAATTTAAAAAAATAAACTTGATTTGAAATGAAAAAAATCATCTTTCTATTTGTATGATATCCTATTACAAAGTATTAAACTATCAACTTATAAATTAACAACCCACGCTTATAACCTAAAATTGTCCAGGTCATTAACCTTGCCTAACAACTTCTGCAGTACCAACAACCTTCATTTCCTACTATACAACCACTTGCAACTTATAAGTTAACAACCCATGCTTATAACCTAAATCAAAACAAACAAAACAAGTTTTTGACCTACTAACCAAGAATAACCTACAATTAAACCCATCAATCAAAATATAGGTCAGTGGGCGTGGTCTTCGGTGCGATATGGCATTATTTTTTCCCATCCCAAGTGCAGGATTACCTACTTGTAACGTTTACGTAAACATATAAAAAGATATTTAGGCGAGCATTTCAACTCATTTGAAAATGGCATGTGCTCTAGTAGATTTATCGTTCTGTACGGACGATAACAATACAATATTTGTAAAAAATCTTGATTTAGTTGGAATAAAAGAAAATTGTAAAACTATTGTAAAGGAATTAAAGTATAAATCCCCAACCAGAGATTTAAAAAGAACAGACATCAAGAATTACACTTTTGGGCATTGATATAACGACAAAACAACTAATAATTTAATAAATTTACTTGAAAAATTCAATATAGTGTTAACAAATGGAAAACTCAACGCTGAATTATTAACAGTATACATAAGTGAAAATACTCGACTAATTGATATTTCTCATTTACAAAAAAATGAATATACTTCAGATAAAAATAAGTGGTGAAATGTAATAGTGCGACAAATAAATTATTTACAGGTGTTTTTGCTCTTGATCAAATACCGAACAATATGTCAAAACCTGGTATTTTAGTACTCTACATCAGTCTGTGGACAATATTGTTGTGTATATTTATGGATGCGATGTAAGTGCAAGAGCATGAAAAATTTTCTTAATTTATTCAATACATCATCCCATCTTAAAAACGATAAAAAAATATTAGGAATGTTTCGAACAATTTAAAAAAAAAAAAATATATAAGAAAACTAGAAATAATATAAATATAAATTTTTCAAATATATTTCATCAGTTTTAAAAAAAGAAAACGGAGTCAACATAAAATATCGAGACATTTGAAAAAGAAAATAGAGGCGGCAGCAGCAATGAACCACAACAAAATCTTTTATTAAGCTATATTTATTATTTGGATAAAAAACAAACAACAAAAATACTAATTGGATTTAATATTGAAAATTTCGCTGATTTTACAAGCAACAACTCTATAAATTAAATTTAAATAAATTTCCGCTAAAATTTAATAATGCTGGAGGAGAAGCAGGAGGACCAACTAAAAAAGTTACATTGGGACTAGATCAGTATACCCGCTTTTGTCTTATGTTAGACTTTATCCAAGCAGTCATGTCATATAACAATTGAATCGAATTGAATGTACGAGAATATGTATTAAAATATTTTGAGAGATGTATTAAAAAGAATAAGCTCAGACTGGAACAAAATGATTTCTATGTTCCTCTGAATTTACATACAGCCCAGTGCAATTATTCCAGACTATTTTTTGAATACCATTAATTATGTCTGAAAAAATATATTGGTCAACAATAAATAAAACAAATATTTTTTAAAACCAATTAATATTATTTTCTTTTATGAAATACATGTAAGCTTGTCTGAACACAACCAATAGATTAAGAAAAAAAACTAAATAAAAAAAACTCGATTTATTTTAAGAGGCTAATAATTTTGAAAAAATCAAAGTAACCAAATTTATAGGCTACACATATTATTCATATGACGATTCGGAATTACATTTGGATGATTGGAAGTTTAATTTTTTACCAACGCTTATTAAAAATATAACTCCTAGTCCCGAATTTTCTCGAAAACAAGTTTCCAAGGAATTTTTTAATGAAGTTTTGACATATATCTCTAATCCTATAAACTATGACGATGTAACATTTAAAAAAGTATCAATATCTAACCGGAACGATTTAATTCGAATATCGCAGACTTTTGATGAAGATAGTTTCTATATAAAAATTAATCAGAGTTATAACGTAAAAACATTATTAACTGAATTATTTCAACAGAAAAAAATTATAAAAAATTTTAAAATAAAATTACCTGACCTATTCAAATTAGCTGTTGCTAATAATAAAGATGAACTGAGTGGACTGGTGATGATTTATTCAGATATAGTTCAATCATCTGTTTTTGAAAGTAGCAAAGTGCGTGCATTGAGAGCTATCAACATAGAAAATTGTAGAATACCTACAAATATTGAATTTGAAAATGTCCATTACATACCAATAGGAAAAATTGTTTTGAAACTATAGCCATTAAAATTTGCAATCAATACGGTGATGGAATAAATTTCGTTCCAAGCTTCTATCCAACAAAAATTGTTTTACATTTTAAAAAGCATTGATTGCTAAAAACAATATAAATACTAGTACTCAAATATGATATTCTATCAAACATGGAACTAGCTTACATGAGATATTATTTGACGTAAATAGGAGGATTTGACGACATTGGATCTCTATTACAATTTTATCCAGCTATACAGAAAGGTCCCGGTTTTAGAAATATATTTGGAGGTTTAATTCGTTACTTGAAACCAGTTTTTACATCAAGTTGGGACTTAAACAAAAAAGAGGCTGTAAACACAAGTAAAAATATTTTTAATGATATAGCATCTGGAGCAAACATAAAAGAAGCTGTAATTGATCAAAGCAAAGATGGCATAAAAAATTTACGAAAATCAGTATTTAATCAGCATTCGATGTATCGTGGAACACGAAGAGCCATAAAAAGACGAAGCGTTATAAAAAACGAGCAGTTTCTAAAAGGACACATTTAAAGTCAAAGCGACGAAAAAAGCAAAGTAAAATCTCCTCCTCCTTCGATATATTCAATTAAAAATGGAATGCATGAAATCTGAGCTTGATCTTTTTACGTCACTACCAGTACAAAGAAGTATATTGCATTCAGAAGAGGTAGCATATAAAACGTTAGCTTCTTTAGAGGCATCACCGTCAACTATTGAATTTGTTTCACTTGGAAATGGAGATACATATCAGATTTATCCTCAACCTACATCAAATTTAAAGTTTAGATATTAAAAGATAATGGATTAGTTTGTAGTGCAAATGATAAAGTAGGACTGGAACTGATACAAAGGCAGCTCTCCAGACGAATGTTGTAAATAATTTATTACCCTCTTTAATTAAAAAATGTAATGTAACTCTAAACGGAAAAAACATCACTCATGGGAAAATTACATGTAGATTTCTTTAACAATTCCAAATTACTTTTAAATAATGTCGACATTCGAGTTGCTCTGGCTTTAGAAAATAAGATTATTTTATTTTCTTTAACGATGCCGATGAAAGCTATTTAAAAATTCTCGAAGCTACGTTATACATGAAACATTTAGCAATTAATCCCAGCATTTTGATAGCACATAATACTGTATTGGAAAAGGCTAACGCGAAATATTTTTATACCAGAAGTGAAATCAAAACATTTACAATTCCAGCTAATATATTTATAGGGCGGATACCAAAATCTCTAGTATTTTGTATGGTTAATAATAAAAATTTCAATGGTAAAAGATCAAAAAATCCATACTATTTCAATCAAAATCTCACATAATTTCAATTATATGTGAATGGAGTACCTACACAAAACTCTGCAATTGAAACAAGTTTTACATCGAATAATCTTTGCAATTTTCGTGCATATTTAACATTATTTAGCGGAACAGATATACATCATTCTGATAGAGAACATGAAATTTCAAAAGAGATATTTTCAAAAGGTTATAAAATACTGGCTTTTGATTTATCAGCAGACGGTTAGGGAACATATACATGTCAAAGCTTATTAAACCAGGGAGTGGTAAAGATTTAAGCAAGACTTAGTTCCCCATTAACTTCAACATTAACATGCATTGTGTTTGCAGAATTCGATGCTAATATCGAAATTGATAAAAATTGTAACGTTTACGTAAACATATAAAAAGATATTTAGGCGAGCATTTCAACTCATTTGAAAATGGCATGTGCTCTAGTAGATTTATCGTTCTGTACGGACGATAACAACACAATATTTGTAAAAAATCTTGATGTAGTTGGAATAAAAGAAAATTGTAAAACTATTGTAAAGGAATTAAAGTATAAATCCCCAACCAGAGATTTAAAAAGAACAGACATCAAGAATTACACTTTTGGGCATTTATACAACGACAAAACAACTAATAATTTAATAAATTTACTTGAAAAATTCGATATAGTGTTAACAAATGAAAAACTCAACGCTGAATTATTAACAGTATACATAAGTGAAAATACTTGATATTGATATTTGTCATTTACAAAAAAATGAATATACTTCAGATAAAAAAAAGTGGTGAAATGTAATAGTGCGACAAATAAATTATTTACAGGTGTTTTTGCTCTTGATCAAATACCGAACAATATTTCAAAACCTGGTATTTTAGTACTCTACATCAGTCTGTGGACAATATTGTTGTGTATATTTATGGATGTGATGTAAGTGCAAGAGCATGAAAAATTTTCTTAATTTATTCAATACATCATCCCATCTTAAAAACGATAAAAAAATATTAGGAATGTTTCGAACAATTTAAAAAAAAAAATATATATAAGAAAACTAGAAATAATACAAATATAAATTTTTCAAATATATTTCATCAGTTTTAAAAAAAGAAAACGGAGTCAACATAAAATATCGAGACATTTGAAAAAGAAAATAGAGGCGGCAGCAGCAATGAACCACAACAAAATGTTTTATTAAGCTATATTTATTATTTGGATAAAAAACAAACAACAAAAATACTAATTGGATTTAATATTGAAAATTTCGCTGATTTTACAAGCAACAACTCTATAAATTAAATTTAAATAAATTTTCGATAAAATTTAATGATGCTGGAGGAGAAGCAGGAGGACCAACTAAAAAAGTTACATTTTAACTAGATGAGTATACCCGCTTTTGTCTTATGTTAGACTTTATCCAAGCAGTCATGTCATATAACAATTGAATCGAATTGAATGTACGAGAATATGTATTAAAATATTTTGAGAGATGTATTAAAAAGAATAAGCTCAGACTGGAACAAGAAGATTTCTATGTTCCTATGAATTTACATGCAGCCCAGTGCAATTATTCCAGACTATTTTATTGAATACCATTAATTATGTCTGAAAAAATATATTGGTCAACAATAAAAAAAACAAATATTTTTTAAAACCAATTAATATTATTTTCTTTTATGAAATACATGTAAGCTTGTCTGAACACAACCAATAGATTAAGAAAAAAAACTAAATAAAAAAACTCGATTTATTTTAAGAGAAAAAAAAATATTGCAACCATTTATTATTGTCAAAAAATAATCAAAATAAAGTTTAGCTATATCAAAGCAATAAAATTAATACATAACATAAAATAGTTCATAGTATAAAAAATATGAACGTTAAAATTCGAAATGCAATTCAAAATATGAAATTAAAACATAGACTTGAAGTGCAGAACAACTGCATTCGAATATAAAAAGTACAGAATTGAAAAAAGTACAATTGTATTATTTGTCAAAACTGAAGGTTTTGACAATTCAAAATTTGAACAATTACAATAATTAAAAGGTAAAGAAAGGTTTACAAGCAAAAAATATAAATAATGATTATAAAGAAGACCCATGAGATGGATTACTGGATGGATGACTGGACGGATGGAATACTGGATAACATGGCTGCATCAGGTAATATTTTGTGTTTATTTGTTACTAATAGGCAAGTATTGTTATATTTTTAGGAAACAATTCATCTGTTTCTACATACATATAAATATTCATGCAATTTTTTACAGCACATCTTTGCAAATTTTCCGTATTATAATGGTGAGGGCAAATGGTGGTGAAATTCCTTAGTTTTTGTAGAGGTGGAATTTTATTATCTAAATTGATAACTTCTACTGAATTCGCAAGAAATCTATCTAAAAATTCCTTTTTTTTAAGACTTTTTACGTAAACGACATCAAATGATGGTGATGTTAAATGTTCCTCTAACATATTTTTTATTTTTAAGTATTTTATAAAACCATCATCCCAGTCAAGCATATTAATTTTTTTTTTATTGTATTCATTTTGTTGTTTAGCATCACAAGTTAAATCTTCAAATAAATAGGGTGCTTTAAATATTAATAACATTGGTACAAGAGAACCATCAGCTATCATAGAAAATTCTTTCAAAAAATATTATTTGTATTTCCAATAACAAATTGTAAATCAACTATTGCCCTCCTGCTGCTGCTGCTGTTACTATATATTAAAATAAACCAGCATTAGCATTTTATTTATACTTCTGATGCCAAGAATCAAGATGGGGATACCTAAAGATTATACAGAATGAGAAATGTTTGGACCCGTTACCGAACCTTTGAGGACCGTTTCCAAAACAATATGGCCCGCTTGATTATGGGGAAAACTCTCGGTCCCTCTCCCTCTCTTTCTCCGGTGGATTGTTGTTTATTTATTTTTTTGTTAATAACTTTTCTTGTGTGTGCAAGTCAACGCTGAAGTTTGGCAACAGTTTACCCAGAGACAGGGCGGTGACGCCCATATTTCATCTCTGCTTGTCACGTCCCATAAATTTAAAATATAATATTATTTCATTGTTCAAGGGGCCCTTCACCTCGCAAAGTACTACTGTTTGCTCTCTTTTGGTGTCTAAAAATCTCCATGATATCACCTCATACATTTCACCCTTCCCCAAAGAAACTAAGTTTTCAATAAAAACCTCAAATTATATATAAGTATCGATAGAAAATAATATAGAAATAATTTAAGAAGAAGAAGGAAAAAAAATCTTACCATTTTTATATTATTATATATTTGTTTTTTTTTTTTGTGGTTGTACCAAACTGTACCAAACTGATTAATTTTAAAGTAAGATAATCAATTTATATAAATTTGTAAAATACTAGACCAAGGATTTCCCTCTACCTATACTATATATTTTTAACATGACATAATATAATTAAATTTGTTTTTTGCCATTTGACTTTTTTGACATTGATTTGACTATTTTACATATTACATTGTTGCACGCATTTGAATCATTAACCAAAAGTGTGTTATTAACATACTTAAAATTGTTAACACACAGCATTTTATATAAATTTGCCAAATTGTGTGTGTTTTTTCATTAATTTATATTGATTGTTGATTTTGTGGTAGAAACGTATCTATACATAAAAAAGTTATTAAAAATAATTATGTAACTTAGTTACATTCATTCGAAGCTGTTGTTGTTAATACACAAATTAATTTTGTAACTACATATATGGAAATTAGAGACAAAATTTTTAATTTTGCAGACTAAAAAATCTTTATTTAAACTATGCTCTATTCAGGTAATAAATTTATAGGTATATTTTAGGTATAAATTCAGATATATTTTAGAAGTAGATTTAGAATATCCACAAAGCCTTCATGATTTACATAACGATTTACATTTTGTGCAGAAAATAGAGTTCCTATCGATAGTAAAACACCAAAACTATGGAGAATGGAAAAACTATGGAGAATGTTGATAAGAGAATCGATGTGAAAATTGTCACAACCTGGGAAAGTCAAGGAAGACATATAGTCGTCCGTGCTTTAATACTGAAGATTTAATTGCTATTCGACTAAATAAATCTGAAGTTCTTTATGATAAACCAATATATTTAGAATTTACGGTACTTGAACAATCTAAAATTCTGATGTATAATTTCATTATAATTATATTAAACCTAAATATTATAATAGAATTTCTTTAAATTATACTGATACCGACAGTTTAATTTATACAATTCAAACAATTGACTTTTATGCCGATATAGAAAAAGATTTACCTATATACTTTGATACTTCGGATTATAATCCTCATAATCCATACAAATTCCCTTTAATAAATACGAAAAAACTTGGGTTATTTAAAGATGAATTCAATGGCAAAATTGTTTCTCAAATTATTGGGTTAAGATCAAAAATGTATTACCTTGAGTCGTTTCAGAGTGATTAAGTAATAAAAAAGGCGAAAGGGATAACAAAATATGTTATAGACGACTTGGATTTAAATCATTCTAAAGACTGCTTTTTTTGAAATTGAATAAAAATTGACAATAGTAATAATAATACTAGCACTTCAATTGGTACCACAAGTAAATCATTTGTCAAACCTTGTATGACCAATTACTAGAATGTTATATGAATCCCTGCCGGGTAATAGCACATATGCTCTTTCAAGATTTAGAGAAAAACAGGTCTATAATAACGTTAGGTTATTTTTAGCTTATCTTCACAATTATTTTAATAACCGTGTTCTAAAAGGCAAGGCTAAGCTCGAACTAAGCTAATAGTCTTAATTAACAATAAAGGACTTCCTACTAAATATGAAGACCTGTATAAACTGTACATCAAATACCATAATTCGATAGATATTTCGGAAAAGGAAGTAAAAGAGGATCTTCAGTCTTATCGCAGCCATTGTGTAAGTAACTACTATAAGCACTTGAATTCATCTCGTGAAAGTTATAATAAGTTTTTTCTACCAAGCTTCTCAAAATGATCTTATTAATATTTCTATTGAAAGAACCACACATACCACCAACAATTTAAATGACATTAAAATATTTTATCACAACTGTAGTGGTATGAGAGGCAAGCTCAATAAACTTTATCTTGATGCTAAGTCATGCAATTTCAGTGTTCTGGCTATTACTGAAACATGGCTTAGTGATTCTTTTAAAAACGAAGAAATTCTTGATGAAAATTGGTCCATTGGTCCAGGAAGGATCGTGATTATCTATCTGTAAATTCTACGTGAGGAGGTGGCGTGCTACTTGCCGTTAATAATTATTTATCTAGTGTACTATTATTTACTGGTACATATCAATCTTTCGATTACCAATTTATTAAAATAAACTTAGGTACGAATAATTTATACCTAGGTATTGTTTACTTTCCTCCGAACTCTGATAACTCTTCATTCTATGGTAACGATCTACAGCAAATTATTAGTTATCCTAATAGTAATAACAAGTGGTTACCTCTTGCATTTTCGAATACATATGATCTAACCACTTTAACCAGGCGAGGTTAACCATCACTCTGGTTAACCTCACTGATGATGTAGATAATCTTTTTACTAACACTACTCATCATAACGCAAGCATTTTCGAGTTCTCCACTTCTATTACACTTTTGACCACATCCTACAATAATGAAATTGTATATGATTTTCCTAACGCTGACTATCAAAGTAATTATAATGCTTTGTCATTAATCATGTGGGACGAATTGTTAGTACAACAGGATATCAATTCAGTAATCTCTACCTTTTACTTAAATCTGTTTCAAATTATAGACGCATTTGTTTCTAAAATTCGCAAAAAACATAAAACAACAAAACCAGGTTTGATAGAGATCTTAGGAACTTGAGAAATCGGCGCAATAAAATATACAAGAAACTTAAACAATATGAAGCACCACACTACAACTTATTGAATATGTATAAGAAACTTTCTATCGAATTTAAACAAAAAGCCAATGCAGCATATGAAAATTATGTCACTGATACTGGCAACAAACTTGTTACTAATCCCAAAAAATGTTTTGATTTTGTGAACACAAAAGGCAAATTATTTGAGTATCACAATTCTATTATGTCTAAGGACAATGTCGTTTCTGCTTGCCCAAAAGAAATTTGTAACTTTTTTTCTGATCATTTTCAACAAGTTTATCGTCCAACAGCACCAGTAAAAACTGGTTGTAAAACTTCGGCTAACTCTTTATGTAATAGCTCGAATTTGCTAATTACAGACGGGTATTTTTCTGAAAGTGAATTTCTTGAAGCAATTTTGAGAAGAATACGCGCGTGATAGAAGTAGATTTCAAAGACGTATAGAAAAGAGACGTATGATTTCTGTAAAATTGTAAAATATTTTCAAATACAAAATTATTTCAAACATATAAATAAATTTGTTTTATTTTTGTTTTCAAATAGGTACCAAAAGCAATTAACTTCTTTTTGATTTTTATTATTTTTTATTTTTTCATTTCTTACAGCATAGAATGGAACGTAATAATAACAAAACAATGTAAAATCGAAGATTTCAGGTTATTTTCTCAATCTTCTTATAGAACAGAAAAAAGAAATCCTACATAACAGATGCACCTATAATTATATAATTTTTTTCTTTCTTTTGCTTTTATTTTTACTTTTTTACTACATTCATAAATTTTAACATTGTTTAAAAGAGTCAAACTAGTTTTAACAATTTATTTTACACCAGGTAAACAGAAATTAGAAGAATGCAAAATATTTTTTAAGTTCATATGTACTTAGAACAAAATATAGAGAAACAACTCATATCCTAAAATAGGTAACATATTTTTCTTATTTTTATTTTTTTTTATTTTGCAGCTTTAAAACTATAATAACAACTTACAACAATTATTGATCTTCTTTAATAAACAAAAATACACTTTGTACCTACTTCTTGTTTACGTTTTGTTTTTATTTTTATTATTTACATCTTGGTATTCAAAAGTACCTATGAATATTTTTCTTATTAAATAATAAAAACAAGTTTTTTTCGTTTCTTTTATATCTCCTTTTACGTATGTAGGTATATTTTATCAAGCATGCGATTTTGCGCAATTTAAAAAAATAAACTTGATTTGAAATGAAAAAAATCATCTTTCTATTTGTATGATATCCTATTACAAAGTATTAAACTATCAACTTATAAATTAACAGCCCACGCTTATAACCTAAAATTGTCCAGGTCATTAACCTTGCCTAACAACTTCTGCAGTACCAACAACCTTCATTTCCTACTATACAACCACTTGCAACTTATAAGTTAACAACCCATGCTTATAACCTAAATCAAAACAAACAAAACAAGTTTTTGACCTACTAACCAAGAATAACCTACAATTAAACCCATCAATCAAAATATAGGTCAGTGGGCGTGGTCTTCGGTGCCATATGGCATGATTTTTTCCCATCCCAAGTGCAGGATTACCTACTTGTAACGTTTACGTAAACATATAAAAAGATATTTAGGCGAGCATTTCAACTCATTTGAAAATGGCATGTGCTCTAGTAGATTTATCGTTCTGTACGGACGATAACAATACAATATTTGTAAAAAATCTTGATTTAGTTGGAATAAAAGAAAATTGTAAAACTATTGTAAAGGAATTAAAGTATAAATCCCCAACCAGAGATTTAAAAAGAACAGACATCAAGAATTACACTTTTGGGCATTGATACAACGACAAAACAACTAATAATTTAATAAATTTACTTGAAAAATTCAATATAGTGTTAACAAATGAAAAACTCAACGCTGAATTATTAACAGTATACATAAGTGAAAATACTCGACTAATTGATATTTCTCATTTACAAAAAAATGAATATACTTCAGATAAAAATAAGTGGTGAAATGTAATAGTGCGACAAATAAATTATTTACAGGTGTTTTTGCTCTTGATCAAATACCGAACAATATTTCAAAACCTGGTATTTTAGTACTCTACATCAGTCTGTGGACAATATTGTTGTGTATATTTATGGATGCGATGTAAGTGCAAAAGCATGAAAAATTTTCTTAATTTATTCAATACATCATCTCATCTTAAAAACGATAAAAAAATATTAGGAATGTTTCGAACAATTTAAAAAAAAAAAATATATAAGAAAACTAGAAATAATATAAATATAAATTTTTCAAATATATTTCATCAGTTTTAAAAAAAGAAAACGGAGTCAACATAAAATATCGAGACATTTGAAAAAGAAAATAGAGGCGGCAGCAGCAATGAACCACAACAAAATCTTTTATTAAGCTATATTTATTATTTGGATAAAAAACAAACAACAAAAATACTAATTGGATTTAATATTGAAAATTTCGCTGTAATAAATTTAAATAAATTTCCGCTAAAATTTAATAATGCTGGAGGAGAAGCAGGAGGACCAACTAAAAAAGTTACATTGGGACTAGATCAGTATACCCGCTTTTGTCTTATGTTAGACTTTATCCAAGCAGTCATGTCATATAACAATTGAATCGAATTGAATGTACGAGAATATGTATTAAAATATTTTGAGAGATGTATTAAAAAGGATAAGCTCAGACTGGAACAAAAAGATTTCTATGTTCCTATGAATTTACATACAGCCCAGTGCAATTATTCCAGACTATTTTTTGAATACCATTAATTATGTCTGAAAAAATATATTGGTCAACAATAAATAAAACAAATATTTTTTAAAACCAATTAATATTATTTTCTTTTATGAAATACATGTAAGCTTGTCTGAACACAACCAATAGATTAAGAAAAAAAACTAAATAAAAAAAACTCGATTTATTTTAAGAGGCTAATAATTTTGAAAAAATCAAAGTAACTAATTCTATAGGCTACACATATTATTCATATGACGATTCGGAATTACATTTGGATGATTGGAAGTTTAATTTTTTACCAACGCTTATTAAAAATATAACTCCTAGTCCCGAATTTTCTCGAAAACAAGTTTCCAAGGAATTTTTTAATGAAGTTTTGACATATATCTCTAATCCTAAAAACTATGACGATGTAACATTTAAAAAAGTATCAATATCTAACCGGAAGGATTTAATTCGAATATCGCAGACTTTTGATGAAGATAGTTTCTATATAAAAATTAATCAGAGTTATAACGTAAAAACATTATTAACTGAATTATTTCAACAGAAAAAAATTATAAAAAATTTTAAAATAAAATTACCTGACCTATTCAAATTAGCTGTTGCTAATAATAAAAATGAACTGAGTGGACTGGTGATGATTTTTCAGATATAGTTCAATCATCTGTTTTTGAAAGTAGCAAAGTGCGTGCATTGAGAGCTATCAACATAGAAAATTGTAGAATACCTACAAATAATGAATTTGAAAATGTCCATTACATACCAATAGGAAAAATTGTTTTGAAACTATAGCCATTAAAATTTGCAATCAATACGGTGATGGAATAAATTTCGTTCCAAGCTTCTATCCAACAAAAATTGTTTTACATTTTAAAAAGCATTGATTGCTAAAAACAATATAAATACTAGTACTCAAATATGATATTCTATCAAACATGGAACTAGCTTACATGAGATATTATTTGACGTAAATAGGAGGATTTGACGACATTGGATCTCTATTACAATTTTATCCAGCTATACAGAAAGGTCGCGGTTTTAGAAATATATTTGGAGGTTTAATTCGTTACTTGAAACCAGTTTTTACATCAAGTTGGGACTTAAACAAAAAAGAGGCTGTAAACACAAGTAAAAATATTTTTAATGATATAGCATCTGGAGGAAACATAAAAGAAGCTGTAATTGATCAAAGCAAAGATGGCATAAAAAATTTACGAAAATCAGTATTTAATCAGCATTCGATGTATCGTGGAACACGAAGAGCCATAAAAAGACGAAGCGTTATAAAAAACGAGCAGTTTCTAAAAGGACACATTTAAAGTCAAAGCGACGAAAAAAGCAAAGTAAAACCTCCTCCTCCTTCGATATATTCAATTAAAAATGGAATGCATGAAATCTGAGCTTGATCTTTTTACGTCGTTACCAGTACAAAGAAGTATATTGCATTCAGAAGAGGTAGCATATAAAACGTTAGCTTCTTTAGAGGCATCACCGTCAACTATTGAATTTGTTTCACTTGGAAATGGAGATACATATCAGATTTATCCTCAACCTACATCAAATTTAAAGTTTAGATATTAAAAAATAATGGATCAGTTTGTAGTGCAAATGATAAAGTAGGACTGGAACTGATACAAAGGCAGCTCTCCAGCCGAATGCTGTAAATAATTTATTACACTCTTTAATTGAAAAATGTAATGTAACTCTAAACGGAAAAAACATCACTCCTTCAGATGCCTTATATCTAAAAGCATCTGGTTGGGAATTGGATAAACCAAATGTAAATGATTTCAACAATTCTGGTTCTAAATCAATACAAAAATCATACATTAATTCTACAATCGTAGAATTAATGGGAAAATTACATGTAGATTTCTTTAACCATTCCAAATTACTTTTAAATAATGTCGACATTCGAATTGCTCTGGCTTTAGAAAACAAGATTATTTTATTTTCTTTAACGATGCCGATGGAAGCTATTTAAAATTCTCGAAGCTACGTTATACATGAAACATTTAGCAATTAATCCCAGCATTTTGATAGCACATAATACTGTATTGGAAAAGGCTAACGCGAAATATTTTTATACCAGAAGTGAAATCAAAACATTTACAATTCCAGCTAATATATTTATAGGGCGGATACCAAAATCTCTAGTATTTTGTATGGTTAATAATGAAAATTTCAATGGTAAAAGATCAAAAAATCCATACTATTTCAATCAAAATCTCACATAATTTCAATTATATGTGAATGGAGTACCTACACAAAACTCTGCAATTGAAACAAGTTTTACATCGAATAATCTTTGCAATTTTCGTGCATATTTAACATTATTTAGCGGAACAGATATACATCATTCTGATAGAGGACATCAAATTTCAAAAGAGATATTTTCAAAAGGTTATAAAATACTGGCTTTTGATTTATCAGCAGACGGTTAGGGAACATATACATGTCAGAGCTTATTAAACCAGGGAGTGGTAAAGATTGAAGCAAGACTTAGTTCCCCATTAACTTCAACATTAACATGCTTTGTGTTTGCAGAATTCGATGCTAATATCAAAATTGATAAAAATTGTAACGTTTACGTAAACATATAAAAAGATATTTAGGCGAGCATTTCAACTCATTTGAAAATGGCATGTGCTCTAGTAGATTTATCGTTCTGTACGGACGATAACAACACAATATTTGTAAAAAATCTTGATGTAGTTGGAATAAAAGAAAATTGTAAAACTATTGTAAAGGAATTAAAGTATAAATCCCCAACCAGAGATTTAAAAAGAACAGACATCAAGAATTACACTTTTGGGCATTTATACAACGACAAAACAACTAATAATTTAATAAATTTACTTGAAAAATTCAATATAGTGTTAACAAATGAAAAACTCAACTCTGAATTATTAACAGTATACATAAGTGAAAATACTTGATATTGATATTTGTCATTTACAAAAAAATGAATATACTTCAGATAAAAAAAAGTGGTGAAATGTAATAGTGCGACAAATAAATTATTTACAGGTGTTTTTGCTCTTGATCAAATACCGAACAATATTTCAAAACCTGATATTTTAGTACTCTACATCAGTCTGTGGACAATATTGTTGTGTATATTTATGGATGCGATGTAAGTGCAAGAGCATGAAAAATTTTCTTAATTTATTCAATACATCATCCCATCTTAAAAACGATAAAAAAATATTAGGAATGTTTCGAACAATTTAAAAAAAAAAAAATATATAAGAAAACTAGAAATAATACAAATATAAATTTTTCAAATATATTTCATCAGTTTTAAAAAAAGAAAACGGAGTCAACATAAAATATCGAGACATTTGAAAAAGAAAATAGAGGCGGCAGCAGCAATGAACCACAACAAAATCTTTTATTAAGCTATATTTATTATTTGGATAAAAAACAAACAACAAAAATACTAATTGGATTTAATATTGAAAATTTCGCTGATTTTACAAGCAACAACTCTATAAATTAAATTTAAATAAATTTTCGATAAAATTTAATGATGCTGGAGGAGAAGCAGGAGGACCAACTAAAAAAGTTACATTTTAACTAGATGAGTATACCCGCTTTTGTCTTATGTTAGACTTTATCCAAGCAGTCATGTCATATAACAATTGA
Organism: Poecilobothrus nobilitatus; assembly: GCA_947095535.1. Taxonomy (NCBI): domain Eukaryota; kingdom Metazoa; phylum Arthropoda; class Insecta; order Diptera; family Dolichopodidae; genus Poecilobothrus; species Poecilobothrus nobilitatus. Next base: position 211,604,611 of record OX352772.1, on the reverse strand, counting down.
ATCGAATTGAATGTACGAGAATATGTATTAAAATATTTTGAGAGATGTATTAAAAAGAATAAGCTCAGACTGGAACAAGAAGATTTCTATGTTCCTATGAATTTACATACAGCCCAGTGCAATTATTCCAGACTATTTTATTGAATACCATTAATTATGTCTGAAAAAATATATTGGTCAACAATAAATAAAACAAATATTTTTTAAAACCAATTAATATTATTTTCTTTTATGAAATACATGTAAGCTTGTCTGAACACAACCAATAGATTAAGAAAAAAAACTTAATAAAAAAACTCGATTTATTTTAAGAGAAAAAAAATATTGCAACCATTTCTTATTGTCAAAAAATAATCAAAATAAAGTTTAGCTATATCAAAGCAATAAAATTAATACATAACATAAAATAGTTCATAGTATAAAAATATGAACGTTAAAATTCTAAATGCAATTCAAAATATGAAATTAAAACATAGGCTTGAAGTACAGAACAACTGCATTCGAATATAAAAAGTACAGAATTGAAAAAAGTACAATTGTATTATTTGTCAAAACTGAAGGTTTTGACAATTCAAAATTTGAACAATTACAATAATTAAAAGGTAAAGAAAGGTTTACAAGCAAAAAATATAAATAATGATTATAAAGAAGACCCATGAGATGGATTACTGGATGGATGACTGGACGGATGGAATACTGGATAACATGGCTGCATCAGGTAATATTTTGTGTTTATTTGTTACTAATAGGCAAGTATTGTTATATTTTTAGGAAACAATTCATCTGTTTCTACATACATATAAATATTCATGCAATTTTTTACAGCACATCTTTGCAAATTTTCCGTATTATAATGGTGAGGGCAAATGGTGGTGAAATTCCTTAGTTTTTGTAGAGGTGGAATTTTATTATCTAAATTGATAACTTCTACTGAATTCGCAAGAAATCTATCTAAAAATTCCTTTTTTTTAAGACTTTTTACGTAAACGACATCAAATGATGGTGATGTTAAATGTTCCTCTAACATATTTTTTATTTTTAAGTATTTTATAAAACCATCATCCCAGTCAAGCATATTAATTTTTTTTTTTATTGTATTCATTTTGTTGTTTAGCATCACAAGTTAAATCTTCAAATAAATAGGGTGCTTTAAATATTAATAACATTGGTACAAGAGAACCATCAGCTATCATAGAAAATTCTTTCAAAAAATATTATTTATTATTTCCAATAACAAATTGTAAATCAACTATTGCCCTCCTGCTGCTGCTGCTGTTACTATATATTAAAATAAACCAGCATTAGCATTTTATTTATACTTCTGATGCCAAGAATCAAGATGGGGATACCTAAAGATTATACAGAATGAGAAATGTTTGGACCCGTTACCGAACCTTTGAGGACCGTTTCCAAAACAATATGGCCCGCTTGATTATGGGGAAAACTCTCGGTCCCTCTCCCTCTCTTTCTCCGGTGGATTGTTGTTTATTTATTTTTTTGTTAATAACTTTTCTTGTGTGTGCAAGTCAACGCTGAAGTTTGGCAACAGTTTACCCAGAGACAGGGCGGTGACGCCCATATTTCATCTCTGCTTGTCACGTCCCATAAATTTAAAATAGAAATAAGTTCTATTTAATTCCGCCAATTCCTGCTGAGTTGTCACCTTTTTGGAGAATCGCTGTGGCATGAAAAATATAATTATTTCATTGTTCAAGGGGCCCTTCACCTCGCAAAGTACTACTGTTTGCTCTCTTTTGGTGTCTAAAAATCTCCATGATATCACCTCATACATTTCACCCTTCCCCAAAGAAACTAAGTTTTCAATAAAAACCTCAAATTATATATCAGTATCGATAGAAAATAATATAGAAATAATTTAAGAAGAAGAAGGAAAAAAAAATCTTACCATTTTTATATTATTATATATTTGTTTTTTTTTTTTGTGGTTGTAGCAAACTGTACCAAACTTATTAATTTTAAAGTAAGATAATCAGTTTATATAAATTTGTAAAATACTAGACCAAGGATTTCCCTCTACCTATACTATATATTTTTAACATGACATAATATAATTAAATTTGTTTTTTGCCATTTGACTTTTTTGACATTGATTTGACTATTTTACATATTACATTGTTGCACGCATTTGAATCATTAACCAAAAGTGTGTTATTAACATACTTAAAATTGTTAACACACATCATTTTATATAAATTTGCCAAATTGTGTGTGTTTTTTCATTAATTTATATTGATTGTTGATTTTGTGGTAGAAACGTATCTATACATAAAAAAGTTATTAAAAATAATAATGTAACTTAGTTGCATTCATTCGAAGCTGTTGTTTTTAATACACAAATTAATTTTGTAACTACATATATGGAAATTAGAGATAAAATTTTTTAATTTTGCAGACTAAAAAATCTTTATTTAAACTATGCTCTATTCAGGTAATAAATTTATAGGTATATTTTAGTATAAATTCAGATATATTTTAGAAGTAGATTTAGAATATCCACAAAGCCTTCATGATTTACATAACGATTTACATTTTGTGCAGAAAATAGAGTTCCTATCGATAGTAAAACACCAAAACTATGGAGAATGGAAAAACTATGGAGAATGTTGATAAGAGAATCGGAGTGAAAATTGTCACAACCTGGGAAAGTCAAGGAAGACATATAGTCGTCCGTGCTTTAATACTGAAGATTTAATTGCTATTCGACTAAATAAATCTGAAGTTCTTTATGATAAACCAATATATTTAGAATTTACGGTACTTGAACAATCTAAAATTCTGATGTATAATTTCATTATAATTATATTAAACCTAAATATTATAATAGAATTTCTTTAAATTATACTGATACCGACAGTTTAATTTATACAATTCAAACAATTGACTTTTATGCCGATATAGAAAAAGATTTACCTATATACTTTGATACTTCGGATTATAATCCTCATAATCCATACAAATTCCCTTTAATAAATACGAAAAAACTTGGGTTATTTAAAGATGAATTCAATGGCAAAATTGTTTCTCAAATTATTGGGTTAAGATCAAAAATGTATTACCTTGAGTCGTTTCAGAGTGATTAAGTAATAAAAAAGGCGAAAGGGATAACAAAATATGTTATAGACGACTTGGATTTAAATCATTCTAAAGACTGCTTTTTTTGAAATTGAATAAAAATTGACAATAGTAATAATAATACTAGCACTTCAATTGGTACCACAAGTAAATCATTTGTCAAACCTTGTATGACCAATTACTAGAATGTTATATGAATCCCTGCCGGGTAATAGCACATATGCTCTTTCAAGATTTAGAGAAAAACAGGTCTATAATAACGTTAGGTTATTTTTAGCTTATCTTCACAATTATTTTAATAACCGTGTTCTAAAAGGCAAGGCTAAGCTCGAACTAAGCTAATAGTCTTAATTAACAATAAAGGAGTTCCTACTAAATATGAAGACCTGTATAAACTGTACATCAAATACTATAATTCGATAGATATTTCGGAAAAGGAAGTAAAAGAGGATCTTCAGTCTTATCGCAGCCATTGTGTAAGTAACTACTATAAGCACTTGAATTCATCTCGTGAAAGTTATAATAAGTTTTTTCTACCAAACTTCTCAAAATGATCTTATTAATATTTCTATTGAAAGAACCACACATACCACCAACAATTTAAATGACATTAAAATATTTTATCACAACTGTAGTGGTATGAGAGGCAAGCTCAATAAACTTTATCTTGATGCTAAGTCATGCAATTTCAGTGTTCTGGCTATTACTGAAACATGGCTTAGTGATTCTTTTAAAAACGAAGAAATTCTTGATGAAAATTGGTCCATTGGTCCAGGAAGGATCGTGATTATCTATCTGTAAATTCTACGTGAGGAGGTGGCGTGCTACTTGCCGTTAATAATTATTTATCTAGTGTACTATTATTTACTGGTACATATCAATCTTTCGATTACCAATTTATTAAAATAAACTTAGGTACGAATAATTTATACCTAGGTATTGTTTACTTTCCTCCGAACTCTGATAACTCTTCATTCTATGGTAACGATCTACAGCAAATTATTAGTTATCCTAATAGTAATAACAAGTGGTTACCTCTTGCATTTTCGAATACATATGATCTAACCACTTTAACCAGGCGAGGTTAACCATCACTCTGGTTAACCTCACTGATGATGCAGATAATCTTTTTACTAACACTACTCATCATAACGCAAGCATTTTCGAGTTCTCCACTTCTATTACACTTTTGACCACATCCTACAATAATGAAATTGTATATGATTTTCCTAACGCTGACTATCAAAGTAATTATAATGCTTTGTCATTAATCATGTGGGACGAATTGTTAGTACAACAGGATATCAATTCAGTAATCTCTATCTTTTACTTAAATCTGTTTCAAATTATAGACGCCTTTGTTTCTAAAATTCGCAAAAAACATAAAACAACAAAACCAGGTTTGATAGAGATCTTAGGAACTTGAGAAATCGGCGCAATAAAATATACAAGAAACTTAAACAATATGAAGCACCACACTACAACTTATTGAATATGTATAAGAAACTTTCTATCGAATTTAAACAAAAAGCCAATGCAGCATATCAAAATTATGTCACTGATACTGGCAACAAGCTTGTTACTAATCCCAAAAAATGTTTTGATTTTGTGAACACAAAAGGCAAATTATTTGAGTATCACAATTCAATTATGTCTAAGGACAATGTCGTTTCTGCTTGCCCAAAAGAAATTTGTAACTTTTTTTCTGATCATTTTCAACAAGTTTATCGTCCAACAGCCAAACTGGTTGTAAAACTGGTTGTAAAACTTCGGCTAACTCTTTATCTAATAGCTCGAATTTGCTAATTACAGACGGGTATTTTTCTGAAAGTGAATTTCTTGAAGCAATTTTGAGCCTTGATATAAAAAAGGGTGCTGGTCCGGACTTAATACCTCCAATCTTTTTATATAATTATTCTCACAGTCTTATTTTCTCTCTTTATTTTATTTTCAATAAGTCACTTTCGATTGGTATTTTCCCAAAGGAATGGAAATCGTCTTACTTAACCCCTATCTTTAAAAAAAGGAATAGAGCATCGGTGGAAAACTATCTAGGTATAGCAATCCTTTCGACTATACCGAAATTATTTGAAAAATTGTCGTTGATAGAATTACTCCTATCATAAATGCAAAACTCAATGAACAACAACATGGTTTCAGAAAGGGTCGTTTCACTACAACAAACCTTATGGTTTACACATCTGAAATCCTGAATCAAATGGAGAAGGGATATCAAGTTGCTGGAATTTACACTAATTTTAGCAAAATTTTCGATCGTGTAGACCACTTCACTTTGCTAAACAAACTATAAACGTTTGGCACTTCGGATTCGTGTCTTGAGTGGCTTAACTATTATGTATCAGAAAGAACTCAAAATGTTAAATTTCAAAGTGTATTATCCAACACAATCGGGGTTACTTCTGGTGTTCCACAAGGAAGCCATTTAGGCCCGCTTCTGTTTAACGTATTTATCCGTCAGATCTTTCGGAATATGTATGCAATATACTTCGTTTGCTGATGATCTAAAAAAATATCAAGTTATTAAAGATAATTCTAATGCAGCTACACTTCAATCAAGATTATCAGTGTTAGAAGCATGGTGCACGTCAAATAAATTGGAACTCAACATACAAAAATGTAAGGTTGTAATCTTTACGCGTAAACAATCTTCTTTGATATACGACTACAAAATAGATAACGTAAATTTGGAAAAGGTTTTTACTTATTTAGGAATTCTGTCGATAATAAACTTAATTTTAATCTTCACTATGATCAATTAGTTTCAAAGGCTAATAAAATGTTAGGTTTCATTAAGAGAAGAGCTTAAGAGTGCAGTGACATAGCTGTGACTAAATCTCTCTATTGTTCGCTAGTTCGATCTATTTTAGAATACGGTAACATTATATGGAATCCAGCCTTTCAAGTTCATTCCAATAGAATCGAATCAGTTCAAAAGCAATTTCTTTTATTTGAGTTAAGAAATCAATTTAATCTTTCTGATTTTGCTAATATTCCTAGTTACACTACAAGACTTTATACATTCAACATGATTTCTTTATCTTTACGTAGACAATTAATGTCATCATGTTTTACTTTTGATATTTTGAATAATAGTATTTCTATCCAATCTCTTACTAACAAGTTTACACTTAACGATAGTGTAGGCAAACGAGAAATACTAAATTTTTAATGAATTACAAACACAATACATATTACGGAAGAAATGAACCCGTCAATAGATGTTGTACTACTTTTAACAAAATTATTCTACATCCATCTCCATAACTACTTTCAAACAAATTTTACAACAACATTTTTCCGCTTTAATGACCTCAGACAATTAATTCTTACCTAGGCAATTATTTTATTTTTAATTATGACATAATTTAAACATAACACACTTATTGTATTGCATTAAAATACAGCAAATCGGTTTATGCTTTTTATTTAGATCATTTGTTTTTCTTTCTTTTATTTTTGTACATTTTATAAATTGTAATTAGACGCTTTTAAGTAATGTTAAAGAAAAAAAATTATTTTTTCAATTTTTACTACTGCTTAATAATAAGATATTCAATTACATTTCATATGTTACAAAAATTAATAATAATACAAGGATTAACAGCCATATTTTGCACAGTTCATTTTTAAAATTAAAATCGTTACCTGAAATCAGGTAATTCAGATAGAGACATGCTTCAAAATTATAATGATTTAACACAGTTTGAAATTCTGATTTTTAAATTATTAATAATTAATCTAAGAAAGAGTAATAATTGAAAACAAAAAACTTTGGTTCTTAAGATTTTTGTAAAATTTTAAGCTCTCGAAATCAAAGTGCACTTTGGCTTTTTTACTTTTTTTATCATTTTAGTTTAAAAATACCTAACTGAAGTTTGGCTGTTATTTCAATTGTAATAAATTATGATTTGAAAAAATTATCGTGACTTTGGGTTATTTTCCTCTTTTGCTTCCTAAGTCATATAAGAAAATTAATTTTAATACTCGTAATAAGCATCATTTTAATTCAGTAGGTATTTTTATTTTGTTCAAAAATTATATTAGGTAAGCTTCATATTTAAAAAATAAAAATAATTCAATAAATTAATACTAAACAAATATTACTAAGCTACTTAAATAATATTACAATAAAATAGAAAGAAAACATGAAATGATTAGTGGTTTTTAAGTAAGAAAAATATTAAATTGTTAGTACAAATTATTATTTATTTAGTAAACAAGCAATAATCAAAATTATTTTAATAAAAAAGCTTAGTTGTTATCTTTATCATCTTCTTCCACCAAATCAGGATGAATATTGGGCTCATTAATATGCTCATTAAGATTTTCGTAGAAAGATTTAAAATATATTAACATACTCTCGCATATTAAGAAGTTCTCTCTTCTTTTCTAACGATATTGTTGGAATTTCTTGTATTACAGATTTATCAGTTGGTCGTATAGAATTAACACCTCTTTTACCAATTTTCAAAACTTTAAATTGTTTATCTGGATTTAAAGATGTTTTGTATAAACTATCAGTTAGGCCTTTTGTAAGGCCCGAAGGCAACGAACTTCTTTCCATACAAATAATTCTCTGGTATCATTATTATGTCATCTTTTCATAATTCCAAAAAATTAAAAAAATCGTTTGTCTTCATTTCCACCACATGCATTTTCGAGGAAACGGAATTAATAAATTGATATCAGTCTCTTCGGATTTCAATATTGCTTTTTTTTTTGTGCTTTCGATCAGAGCGTGATCACACTCACACTCCATGTGAGTGTGCACTGGTTTGAAAAACTTATGAAACTTAAGGTTGAACATCCATAGTAAGCGTTTGTAGAAACTAATTGCAGTCCTTAAAAATGGGATTGGCAAACATTGCTCTAAGTCAAAAGCGAATACTTTAAAATTTCGATTTATTTTGGCAGCTTCCTTGTCTTTCTTTTTTTCGTCATAAGCGGCATCCGCTTTATCAATATGTTTTTTTTCATTTCTATTAAATTTGATTTTTGTTGATCAGTCTGTGAAATTTTAATTTTTAGTAACAAAGAGTCACAAGTTGAACAAGTGTCTAGCTGTGGTTGTTTGAATTTAAGATTCATCGTTTTAAATATTTCTGATAAATTTGTCAGATTTACAAGTTTCTCGGTTTCTTGAGTATATAACTTGTACATTATTGTGAGATTCAATGAAGCATAGAGATATTTTTTATTCGTGTCGCGTCTAGTGTAATGACTTTCGTAAGCCGGGAATTTTTTTATATGGTTTTTAACTTCCTCAACTTTTCAAAATTTATTTTATTAGCAGGTGCAGATTTTCCACGAAGATTTGTTAATGGAATTGAAGGGCAATTTATCTTTTTCTAATAACCCATTTTATAAAAATATCAGTCTCACCAAATAGTTTTGCCATTAAAATTTAAAATGTATTTAACAGTATTTTCCCGTTTCCGTTGACGTAAAACTTCTGAATTTGCTAAAGTATTACATTTCTTACTTTCAATTTGCAAAAAACTATCATACGTTCCTAAAGACCAATAATGAGTAAATCATTTTTTTCAATCTTCGTGTGTAATCTTTAACTGGCAATTGTTCCGGCATTTATTAAAAGGTTTGCTAATTCTTTTATTTAACAGATACCAGAATTTGTTTTGTATGATAGATCACTATTACGCAATTTTTGTTTAACAGATTTAATATGTTTTCCTGATTCAGCCAATAATTCATTTTTAACTTGCGTACCCAATAATATAATCTCTTCGTCTGTCTAATTTCAGAATCAGATGATTTGCTCAGAATCAGATGATTCACCCTCAATATTGGGGTCATTTACAGGCGGTACAGTGAAATCCGGATCTCGAACTGTACCATCTGAATCAAAATCATTATCAGTTATTGAACTACAACTGTTTAAATCTGAAATATGAAATAAAAAAAAGTAATTTTTTTTATAATATTCCATAGGAATAAAGTTATTTTTCAACCTTCAAATTTATCTTCTTTTTCAAATTCAAAATCTGATTTATTCTGATTATCAGTACTAATACTCTCGTTTTCATTATTATAATATCTTGAAGAATTCTTTCCCACTGTATTAAAAATAAAAATACAAAAGTATTGTGAAATACGTCATACATAAGTATACATACATAGGCATTCAAATTCAAATTCTCAAATCTCAAGAGTCATATTAATTCATAAATTTGATTTAGAAGTAGGTATGTAGATACATACGTCATATTATTATTATTTAAATAGAAAATGTTGTTATAATTTCTTTATAATTCCGATTTACACCATCTACTCATTAGTAATTCCACATACATACATACATACAATTTTTTTATTATTGTAGGTACATGCATATTATAATAAACTAAAATATTTCTACAAGCCTACAGTGAATCTTCACTACACATTTCACTACGAATTTAAATAATTTTAAATCGATTTGAAACTTAACTGCCAAACAAAAACATAACAGCAAAGTTTTGAAAATAATAATAAAATAGAAGAACAAAATTTTATCATCATACCATAGAATTTAATTTATTTTATCATCAGCATACATACATACAAATTATAAACATCTACATTCTACACATAATAAAATAAAATAATATATTGTAGAAGTCTACACATTTTATGGGTACAATATAAAATAATATGTATATACTACAAGTATACACTCTACGCATCAATTTATTGCATAATTTAAACTTTATATCAACCAAACAAACACCAGCATAGTTCCGAAAAAACAAAATGCATAAGAACCCTAGCTAACAATAATTTAGAAGGCCTGGACACTGAACGAAAAAAAGCTGTATAGGGGTCTATTTTTCATGAAAATAGACGTAGTCTTATGGGAAAATATAGGGGTCTATTACAAATTTTGAAATAACTCAAAAACAATTAATTTTTTTTAAGTTCTTCCAAAGGGGGTATTAAATTTTCATCTTTTTTACATTTTTGGTAACAAATAATTTTAAAAAATTTAATTTTTTCATTGATAAATATTAATTTTCAAAAATTGCTTCCAATTATTTTTTTATTAAAAAAAATTTTTAAAAGCTTTGAGAGAGATCATTTAATTCGAACAATACAGAGCAAAAAAATTATTGCAACCAACATAATTTTGATGACAATTGAAACTTAATAAGTTCATTAAAATCTGAATTTATATAAATTTTATATACATATATGTGGAATATATTTTATATGTGTAAAATTATAATAATTTAAACAATTAGGTAATTAACTTAATATTTTTTTTTAAAATGGTACGCCTAGTCCACTTCAGCTAAGGAATGAAAAATATATTAATATACGTATATCCAAAAATAATATTTTTCATTTAAATTATTTTAAATAACTACAATTATAAAACAAAACCATTCATTAAAATTAGATGGAAGAGAAAGAAGTTTACAAATAATGGAATAAACAAATCTTGAATGGGCGAAAATTAAAAATTACATTACGATAGTTTACAACAAGTTTTTTGAGTTTTTAAACTTAAAAATTGAATTTCTTCAATAATAATATTTAATTAACAGATTGTTATTAATAGTTATTGTAAATTTAAAATCTATTAAATATTTAAATTAATAGTTGTTCTAAAATAAAAATTACAATTAAGTAATTATTATCAGATAAAACATTTAAAAATATATTGTTGCTTTTAGCTTTGTATAAATTTCAGACATTTAAATTTTTTTTTTTCAATTTTCAAAATTAAATTTTGAAAGTTTAAAATTAAATCATCATCGCATGTTTCGGTTTTCTTTATAAATAAACACTCATGGTAATTGGAGAAAATACTGGGAACTGCATTTGGTATCAAACGCAGCCTTTGAGGGTTATTTAAAGAATAACATGATTTCGAAAAATCTAATTTACATATGGAACTATACGCCTTCGTTTGCCAAACCGATATTAATACGGCCCTTAACCATAATGTTCTCAAAAGCTTTTTTTTGGAAATTGAAAAAACGTTAAAGAAAAAGTCAAAGACTGTTTAGTTCAAGAATTTCACATTTTTAAGCAACTTATTTAAATTAATTGAAAATGGCAATATAAGATGCTATAACTAAATAATTTAATTCTTTAAAAATATGATTTAGTTAATTCTTTAAAGTAAAATTTTAAAAAATAATTTTCCAATATAAATTTAAAAATAAATACCTACAGTTTATACTCATAACTATTATACAATTCATTTTTTTTATTAACTGTATCATAAAAAACGAAAATTGCTTACCCAGAATTTGGTAATCAAGATTTTCAATTTATCAATATAGCATTAAAAAATATGAGTAGAAAGTTAATTTTTTACAAGAATAAAGATAAAATTTCAAACTTTCTTTTCATATATATTTTATCTATTTTTATTTAAATTAAAATTATAAAAACTTGATTTTAATTCAAACATACTAACCAAATTTGGGTACAATTTATTGTAAAGCTTTTGAATTGTTAGGTTATGTTCACTAAATTATGAAAAATTTTTACTCTCATTCTTTTTTTTGATAGTGTTAAAATGGCTGTCATTTTAAAATGCTTAAAAAACCTATTCCTATATTTTTTATGGAAAATATATTAAAAATTTTGAATTGAAAGCTGAAATTTTGTAAGATGGTAGCAGAGATTCCAAACTTTAATTTAAATTAAAATTCTACATTTTTGGGCAAGTATTTCATAATGCAAACTTAATATACATTTTCGTAAAAAATCATATTTTTGGGTAAAAAAAATAAGAAAATCAATATTTTTTTTAAAGAAATGTCATTTTCTGAGGTTTCCGCTCATTTTTTTTGTATGTATAAATAAGAACAAAATTTTATTATCAGCATTCATTCATTTGAAATAGACAACTACAAGTACAAACTAGTTTAAAACTACAAATAACTGACAAATACAAAAAAGAAATTAAATCAAAAAATTTCATAACGGATTATTATTTATGCTCAAAATTTTGTATCAATTAAATTTCTAAACTATTCTGGTGTTTGTTTGGTAGTTATGAAATTAAATAAATTCATGTATAGAGTGTAGATAGACTTATTATAATTATGGGTACATATGTACATATGTGTATACCTACATCTTTATAATATTTTAGGTATGTGACTGCTAATGATAATCACAATAATTATTATGTACATCAACTGTGCTGTTTTTCTTTAATTAATATTTTTAAATGGATATATTGATGGGTTTGAATGTGACATTATTTCTATTGTCCATACATATATACATACATTATGTTTATATTATTATTATTATTATAAAAAGGTACATACATAATACTTATTTAGTTAATTTAATTGCTTCACTTTTTGTTTTTGGTTCACATTTTAAAAATAATAAAAATGTTGTAATAAATATTCCTAAACTTTCCTATCTTCTTAGCTAATTCTAAACTTTTTTTTTGCGCGTTCAGACATATGTATCTTTCCTTAATTTTTTACTTGCACTATTAATGAAGTTCGACAGAAAATGAACTAAACTTCAGTTAACAAATTTTTTATGGAGAAAAAAAATTTAGAATATCGGCCAAATTGTATTTATACTCAGTTATTTTCTTGATTAAATTTGAAATAACGACCAAACTAAATTTAGCAATAAAATTCAAAATTTAATAAATGAAGAAGAACAACCAAAGTAGATGTAAGATTTTTGATTTATGCATTCGACTTTTGGAGTAACAACTAAAAAAAAATTAAGCAATTTATGTTTTTTGAATAATAGCTAAACTCGAACTTTGGCTGTTTTTCCAAAATAAAAAGCTTATTTAAAAAAATCGGAATAAGAGCCAAACTAGAAGAAGAAGATTTCCGGTATAAAATTAATATCTATTTTTTTTTTTAAATAAACATTTTGAGTAAAAATCAAAATCAACATAGGAAATTTATTTTCCGAACCCAATGAGTTTGGTTGTTATTGCAAAATCATAAAAGCAAAAATGGCTTTGGTCATTAAGATTATATGGTATAAAATCTTTATTTTTCAAGCTACGAACGTAAAATTTTGTGTGGTAATACATGTTAGTGACGAGATCACGGTAATTTCAATAATCTATTATGTCCTAACTCGACTTTGCCTGGAAATGTTAAATTGCTTGTCACTATGTGTGATACATACAGATATCATATTCATTTTTTTTTTTTTGTTAATACTTTTTTTTTGATCTGAGTGATTCATATGTATGTAAAATGAATTTGAAAATGTAGTTTGATAATAAATAATGACAATAATAAATTAACTTAACTTAACTTTTTTTAAATTTAAATTATTAAAAGTTCAGTTCTAAGTCATTGTTTTGTATAATTTTAAATATAAGCATTAATTTAAGAATTTTTTGTAAGGACCTTGATTTGGTTTTGTTTAATAAAATAAAATAAAAAATAAAATATTTTTAGCCTTATTCAATATCCATTTTAAAATATGATTATGTATTAGAAAAAGTAAAAAACAATACTGTAGTTTCTCTTTTTTATATTGAAAATATGTTAAACACAACCTGATATGTACGCATTTAAAAATAAGTCTTTTCAAAATTTGAAGAATTGTTTGGTGCTGCAGGAACTGTAACGGTGGGGCTATATAAAAAGTTGTTCTACAACATTACTTTTTTTAAGAGACCTATGCGTGGTTGAAATTTCATTGCTCTTCATTAAACCGTTTATAAGTTTTGAAAACAGACGGACGGGCAGAGTGAAACTGAAACATTTTCAAATTTTTTTTAAAAATGTACTCCCATTTACGTTCTTTGGGTCGAAAACGACCCACTACGATAAGCGCTCAGTGGGTCGAAAACGACCCATTATAAATTTCATGCTTAAAAATTTGAATTTTTAAAAATTATAAATTTTTGCGAATTCGTAGCAAGCGTTGAAATATGTAAGTTTCATACTTTGCAGAAAAAAATTGCATTTTGTATTTAGTATATGCGTGAAATTAATTAAAAGTGGTAAATAATTGTTCAGTAAAAATTTTAGGAAATTGTTATGGAAAAAGATAAATTGTAAGTAATACTATTTAAATTTTTTAAGTGAGAAAATTGTTTTTATATAAGAAATTATCTGCAAAAATATAACAGCCCATGAATTTTAAGAAAAGAAAATGTTTTACACATTTTTTTTCTTTTGACCCATTAAGCACATAAGATTATAAAAAAATTTTATTTCAGAAAAGAAGGTTTATCGCTTGCAGAAATTTTGGAGGCTTTAGAAGACAATGAAGATAATAATATTTTAGACGAAGTGTACATGTTGCCACCAGATGAAACTGGCCAGGATACAGATGCTGATTCAGGCGATGAAAATGAGTTCAACTTGAATCGTTTGAGCTCTAATCAACTCAGAGCAGAGGCAGAATTGCAATTTTCAAAATATGTTCCATTTGAATGCAATGATAGTGATGATGATGAGGATAATGTTCCATTAGCGAATTTGAAACGAACGTTAAAATCGTTTCAATGGCAGAATGGTGATATATGTGATATATTTGGAAATGCTGAACCAAGCGAAATAGTTTCGTTACCTCCACTTACATTGGGCGCAGAATCAAATCCATTGGAATTTTTCAACCTTTTCATAACAACGGAAATAATTGAAGAACTTGTTTTGTACACAAATACATATTCCAGTCAAAAGAACATTGAATTAACAATGACGGCTGATGAATTTTATGCATTTCTGGGTATTTTATACATTACTGGATACAACCGCTGTCCAAGAAAAAAAATGTATTGGGAGCAAGACGTTGATTGCCCAAATCCTTTAATTGCAAGTACAATGAGAAGAAAACGCTTCGAAGACATATTTTCTAATTTTCATGCTTGCGATAACCAAAATTTATTTTCGAATGATAAGTTTTGTAAATTAAGACTTATTGTTTCAAAACTTTGTGAACAGTTTTTGAAATATGCTCCTTTAGAAAGTTGTATCTCAATTGATGAATCCATGATCAAATATTTTGGGAGACATCCATGTAAACAGTTTATCAAATCAAAACCTGTCCGTTTTGGTTATAAAGCATGGTGTATGGCCCTAAAAAGTGGGCTTTGTCTTGGATTTGATTTATATCAAGGAAAAAGTATAGCATTAACAGACACTTTCGTTAAAGATTATGGTCTTCGTGGCTCAGTAGTTATGAAATTCTTTTTAACACTTAAGAAAAGCTTTCCAGATACTTCATTTAATTTTTTCATTGACAATTTTTTTACAAGTGCAAAACTGATTTCGCAACTAACATTTCAAAATGCTGGGGCGACAGATACTGTTCAGGAAAACCGCACAGGTAAATGTGATCTGATGCCGACAAAAGTAATGCAAAAATTGGAAAGAGGATCATATGATAGCAGTGTTGATAAAAATAAAAATATAATTGGTATTAAATGGAAAGACAATAGTATTTTCACACTTTTGTCAAATCAATTTGGAGTAATGCCTTTAAAAAAAGCATCCCGATTCTCCGTGAAAGAAAAAAAAGAATTGAAATACCTCAACCAAATGTTGTAAATAAATACAACAATTTCATGGGTGGTGTAGATCTGATGGATCAGTAGTTATCAGATTGCAATACGAGGAAAGAAATGGTACATGCCCATTTTGCTTTGGATGTTTGACGTAACCCTAAATAATGCTTGGATTTTGAGTAAAAATTTCGGTGCTAAGTATGATAAGTTAGCTTTTCAAAGAAGTGTAGCAACATCGCTGTGTAAATTATATGGGACTGATCGGAAAAAATGTGGAAGATCTACTAAAACTCCATCAAAATTTTTGAAAGAAATAGGACAGCACTTAATCATCGTTGATCAGCCTAGAAGAAGATGCGCATATTGCAAAAATAAAACAATAAGTGCATGTAACACATGCAATATTCCTTTGCATGATAAATGCTTTTTTATTTTTCATCAGAATTAGAATTATATTGTATTATTTTGTATTTTTTTATTTTATTTATTAATGGAAATTAGAGAAATGTTTTTATTTTGAATTTTATGTTTGTTCAAAGATTTATTTACTTTGTTTGCTATTTTTAATAAATTTGTTACTTTTCTGAAACAAAATGAAAAACAATAAAATAAAAAATAATTTAAAATAAAATTTCTTTACTAAAATATTATTATATGTATGTGCTCAGTGGGTGGGTTTTCGACCCCGTGATAAATTCCAATGAAACGTATATTTCCCAGTTTATCCATCAAAGACAAACTAATTTTTCCAAAAACAAATCTTATTTAACGAAATTTAACAAAACTATTAAAAAAAATAATTGCGAACGCTTGACACTTTTAAATTTTTTTTATTAAGAACGTAAATGGGTTAAAGAGTAATTCAAATGCGATAGTCAAAGTGAATTTTGAGGATTTTAAAAACATAATGAATCTAGGTAAGTTAAAGGTAGGATGGAATAGATGCAATGTATTCGAGAGTTTTGATGTACGACGATGCTTTAAATGTCTTGCATATGGACATATAAATGATAAATGCAGAACGGGTCAAGCTTGCTTAAAATGTTTAGATAGTCATTTAATTAAGGACTGCTTAGCGGAAAAACATAAATGTAAAAACTGTGAAAGAGCAAACGATCATCTACAATTAGAATTAGATGTACATCATAGCAGTTTTGACTAAAATTGTCCATCATTACTAAGAAAGATTAATATTGAAAGAAAGAAAATACTTATATAGCAACCACAAATTATTCACAGTGGAAATTTACGTGGTATTTATTTAAATATTCAAGGTTTAGCAACACACTTTGCTGCGTTAGAACAAAAAACTCTGGTAAATAAATTTGATTTCGTAATATTGAGTGAAACTCATATTACTGATTATATTGAATTTAGTGAATATGATATACACGGATATACAGTGTTTCAATCCTTATCAAACTCGAGACATTCAGGTGGTGTTTTAATTTATGTTAAAAACTCATTGAAAGCTGTAGAAATTAATGAATTTAGAATTGATAGACAGTTATGGATTTTAAAAATTAGAATTTTTGTAAACAATAAAAATTGGAACATAATAGGATTATATAGATCAAGAGAAATGAGGTGTAGTGAATTTATTATAAAACTTAGAAAATATTTTGAAATTAATTACAATTTTGTAGAAAACAATGCAATTGTGGGGGATTTTAATATTGATTATAAAGCTAATAATTATGATAAAAAGCAAATTGATCAATCACTGATAGATTTTAATATTAAACAATGGGTTAATGAGTATACCAGAATAACGAATACTAGTAATACTATTATAGATTATGTTTTAGCAGACGAAATGACAAATATAGAAATAAAAGTTAAAAAAGAATTTAATAAGAAATTCAATTTCACAAAAATATGCAATATTAATACATAACTCTATAGTGTTGCCTTATCTTGATTATTGTTCGTCCATTCTATTTATGTGCAATACAGATAAATTAAATAGACTGCATATTCTTCAGAATAGAGCTATGAGAATTATTTTGAGAAGCGACAGCGTGATATGAGAGTTACACTTGGTTGGATGAACATTGTGCAAAGATTACATTTTAATTTTTAAAATTAAACATGACATGTTGCCATTTACAAAGATATATTAATTATATTGGACGATATTACTACTTAAGAAATAGGGCGATTTCCGATTGCCTCTATACAGAAGAACGAGAACTCAAAATAGTGTAATGTATAGAGGAGCTCAACTGTTCAACAGACTACCAGATAACATTAAACAAGAAAGAAATTTTAATAGATCTAAAAACCTGATTCGAAATTATGTACTAAACTTTTGTTAAATTAATTAAATTGAATTTTGAATTGTTAAATTAATTAAATTTACTAATTGAATTTTGCTGAATTATTTGATTCTGAATTTTATTATGTATTATTATAATTTGTATTTTTTCTTTTGAAAGCTTTCTCGAAAGCTAATAAATAAAAATAAATAAAAATAAATACTACTTAGAAAAAAATATGGAAATTTTGTACAAGGGGAAACGTTCAAACCGGGAACTAGCACGTCAAATAAGTAATAATAATAATAATAATCATAATAATTAATATGTTATCGCTTAATCCGTTAATACCTCCAATTGTAAAAATGACTCAATAACCAATAAGCGATGATAGTACGTATGTTCTTTCCAGATTTAGAGATGAAAAAATTTTCATTAAACCTAACCTGATATGTACGCATTTAAAAATAAGCTTTTACAAAATTTGAAGAGCTGTCTGGTGCTGTAGGGGCTGAAACGGTGGGGCTATATAAAAAGTTGTTCTACATCATTAATTATTTTAAGAGACCTATGCGTGGTTAAAATTTCAATTTTCTTCATTAAACAGTGTATAAGTTTTGTAAACAGATAGACGGACAAAGTGAAACTAATAGCAAATTTTCAAAAATACAACTTACATCTACTATTTCAATAACAACTTTTCTAGTTTCTAAGCTTTTTTCAGATTTTTTAAGTGTACTTTTAAAAATGCTTAACTATTTTTAATTTCTATTGGTAACGAATGAAAAAGTTTCATTGGGCTGCATTTTTGACTTTTCAGCTTCAGTGTTATTTTAACCTTAGAAATTTCGATATTTTTTCACTTTATGGTTGGATAGTTAGGAATATTTTCCCTCTTTAGTTTCGATTTAATATTTAGAATATTAAATATGTATGTATTTACAATTTCAAAGTACATTAGTTGATTTATATCTAATGTAACATTTATTTTACATAAATTACTAGTACTAGTTTTTGTGTTCAATTTAAATAAAGTTTTAAGAACTCACTATTATACCGATTTGAATTTTATCAAAATTTGAGTCATTACTCCAACTGCATATATTGTATCTGATTTTTGATAATAACTGACCATTATATATAAGTGTAGGTGCATAATTTATAATACCACTAATTCTTGTAATAGACATAATTATAAGTACATTTTTTCTTTATGTGTTTATATGATCTTAAATTTTCATCAATTATCATTCCTAAGTACTTATCAACTCATTCTATTGTAGTAAACTTAAATTTAAGCGCAATGTTATAATATATTTTCTTTTACTTTTTGAATATTATATAATTTTTTTTTTTGCATTTACGCAGAGTACATTTTGGTCCAGCTAGCTGCAATGTGTGTTTTAGTTCTCCTTTAATATATTTTTAACTTCTTTGAATGTTTTCGTTCTCGTATTCGTTCTTGTAAAGTCACTGTACTGCACGAGGTTCCTCAGTGTAGTGTTGGACTTCAACCAATCAAAACCACCGCCTTTAAAACCTAACTTTTGTATGGGTTCTTTAATACATATGACATAATGTACTGATATGATGTATGGTTTGGGGAGAAGGATGAGGAAAGAATTACTTGGCAAATATAGTTTCGGGTAATTATGAATATGGAGGATGAAGGGACAAATTTGGATGGTTATTTTGAAGAAGAATATTAATGTCCTTCTTGAATTTTGTTATACCGTCCACAAATGAATTACCAGCTCTTGGGACATAAGGTTCCATAAACGTGATGTGCACATGACAAACCGAATGCGGTTTTACGCCATCTTCATAGTTCGACAATGTATGAGTGGGCATTTGTTGCATTTCTCGTTTCACGGTGTAAAATTTTTGGTGGAGGCATTAATCGTTTTATTTCTTTAGAGCAGGTCTTTACCCCTACAAGGTATATATTAAACAAGGTTAATATCCTCTTTTAAACATTTCGCAAATCTCCATAAGGATTTGCTATTCTTAGGCAGTTCCTCTTGGTGACTTTCGAGTTTTCTATCAACCCTAGTAAAAAAAAAAAAAAGAAAAAGAAAAATAAGGATAAGTTTGCATTTCAACCTTAGGTTGAATAATAATTTTTCTGGTTGATAACTGTCTTGCATTCCTTCGGAACAACTACATAGCTGTCCTGAGAGCCTCCGACCTATTGCATTGGTACAATTTAAAAACTTGCTCCTTTTCAAGTATGACTTCCCTGCAGATGCAATTAAACTAAGACGTGGACTTCCGTTTTACTCATGGAGTTATGTATAAATTCGACATTCCATTGTGGAAGCACAATGACCAATCAAAAGATTTGAAAAAGTTGTTACGGTCATCCCAGTTCGAATGGCTATAGAGTTGTACTATATTTTTGGAATAAGTCCTTTGATTAATGATTGTGCCTACCGGGAAACGTGTTTTTACCAAACAATGGTCGGAGCCACCAAGCGGCAACCAACTGAAATCACTTATTTTTCTGAGTGTTGAATTATTAAGAGTTTAAACAATTTATCAAGAGTGTTGAAAGCTATGTCATTTTTAATATAGATGGCGTACCTCTTTTAGATACGAATTGTGAAACGATTGTGTAGCCAAGAATATTAAAATTATCATTCTGACCATTAACTTGTTGTTCACAGAGGGCGATGATTGCTGGTTTGTTTGAACTTAAATGGCTATTGACGACATTGAAATTTGTTTGTAAACCGGCTATGTTCTAGAAATATACATTAAAATTTGTAATTTTGTATAAATTTAAGAATGGATAGTAAGAAACATCAAATTAAAATTTGAAATTAACTAAAAAAAATAAAAATTAAGTGTGTACGATTTAAATACCTCGAGCTGGACAACACAATTTGTCTGTAGATTGTTATTAGTTTGCGTTGAATGTGTAAATGATTTATTTTTTCTTTTTTTTTAGTGTATTTCCCTGCTACATAAATGTAACAAGCAAATTACACAGCCCTTCCTGTTCAGGAGTGGCTGTAAACGTCATAAGGGGGAATAACTATTATGATGTGGGTGGGATTCGAACCCGCACTCCCTCGTTGTTTACAGCGTATTTTCTACGCTCTGACCCACTAGGCCACCGAGGCCCTAAAAAATAATTTATAAAAATGTTGTTAAAAAACAAAATACATGCTAATAAAAAAAGCAGACGGCATAAGTAAAACTTGTTTATAGTGGTACTAAAATAGGAGAAGTGGATATATTCAAATATTTAGGAATATATATTCATGCTAAATTAAGTGGGAACCAACAGTCAAATGAAATTGCCAATAAAACCAGGCGTATCGCAGACGTTTTCAAATTAGCACAAAAAAGAGTGCCATATGATCAAAAGAACTCGATAGTCTATTGCTTATTTCACTCCACCATATATGGCATAATTCTGTAGGGCAATACTTACCTAAAGAATATGGATAAGCTACAAAAAATACAAAATAAAGCAATCAAAAATCTTTATGGGCTGCATCATCGCTCTTCGATCAAAGAAATACACAAGCGCTTTGGATTGCTATTCAAATTCATAATATAAAAACGAAAAGAATAAAAACTAATGTAACCATAATTTAGAATCATGAAATACACAGTTATAGTACCATAATAATAAATTATATATATTCACACAACTCGAAAATTTTCAATATACATAGCAATTAAGATCTACAATGAATTACCATTAAATATTCAGTTCGTCTCTGGCGTTTGATAAAAGTGGTTGTTTTTGGTGTAATGCATATATTTGCTTTATTTTTTAATTTTTTAATTTAAATAAAACTTTTTAAAATTTTCAATTTTAAGAGGATTTGCATATAATAAGTATAATTTCTTGTTTTTAACATAGTGAATATATTCTCAATCAAACCGTTTACTTTTGATGAATTATACTCTTGTTGTAATTTTGTTCATTTTTTTTTTTTAAAGCATAACCACACGTTTTTAGTATTACGTGTTTTTAGTATTTTCGGCTTATTACCTATTTGATTCGCCCGCGACTTTAATTTGACACTTTTATTATTTTTTTTTATTTTGTCTCTTGACATATCTTACAATGCTTAAGTGTTGCTTCCTACATGTATGGACTTACAGCAGCATTGACGGATAGGGTAAAAAATTCGTCAGGTTTAGCCTGGTACTGCGAAATCTGCCGTAAAACTTCTCCGGCAGCTGTTTTTTTTTTCTTTATTTCAAATTTAGATTATAAGTAAGTAGAAAAAGTAATACATATATTAATACTAATAATTTCTTATTTTGAATTACTTAAAATTAAATTAAAAGTTGGTATTTAATAAGATCGTAGCACAAGCTGTCTGATCTCGTTATTGATTTTTAATTATTTTGAAGACATTACAAAATTAATTTTTCAACATAATATATACATACATAAAAACATGTTTTGTATTAAAGTAAATTTTTTTTTTCGATCTTAATTCTTAATTTAAATATATTATTTTCTATTATTAATTAAATTAAACAATTTCTTTTCATAATTCACAATTCATAGTTTTAGGCATTTATAAAGGCAATTATTATTTTGTTGGTTAGTTTTAAACAATGTAAGGTAGAAATTAGATTTGTTTCGAGTGTTATGCGTATGGATATTAATCATTATGTTTAAAATGAAGTTATGCTTGATTTTATCATTTATTATTTTAAATGCTGTTATATATAACTCTCTTTTACATATATTCTGGAAACTTATATATCTATCCGAATATAATAAACATGTTGGATGTCTAGGAGGATAAAAATGAATAATTTTGATTGCTCTTTTAAGAATGATATCTAATTGGTGTAATAATTGAGAACTAGCACTACTCCATATAGGATTAAGATATAATGTGTGCCAAAATAAAGGACAAATATATTTGATATAGGAAACTGTTGGAACTTGTTGTTAATAACTTGCGTAGTCTATATAAAATAAATACGTATGGTGATACTTTACTGATTATATGTTGGATCTGATCTGCCCTTTTTAATTTTCTATCAATACTTAGCCCTAAATAATTAAAGCTTTCTACTGTATAGATAATTTCGGAATTATAATAAAACTTTTCAGAGCTGTACAATTTGTTACCTAATAATAGAATCTTGGTCTTTTTTATATTTAAACTTAACTTCTACTGTGTAAGCTATGCTTCTATTATTTTAAGATCGCATTCAATATCCCTTCTTAATTCACTTTCTGTTGCTGAAAAGTATTTAACTACAGTATCATCAGCATATAGCTGGATGGAACTTTTGAGAGAGACGAGTAATATCATCGATATATAGTTTAAATAGGTCTGGTCCCAAAATAGATCCTTGTGGGACACCTTTTTTAATCTTTAGAAAATCACTCGTATGATTTCCTATATTTACTTTTTGTTGTCTTTCGGTTAGGTAAGATTTAAAAAAATTTTAGTCGTTATAGGAAAATTCTAGGTTTTCAAGTTTCAACAGAAGTATATGGTGATCAACACAATCGAATGATTTTTGCAAATTTAAAAATACACACGCTACATAGTTGCCATTATCTATGTTATTAGTTATAAAATTTTTCAAACTAAGGCACGCAGCTGTTGTGTTCGAATTGTTTTCAAACCCATATTGTTCATTGTGTAGAATATGTGTAGAATGTTATTAATTAATAAGTAGTTTAACCGGTGTTTAATTGTGGTTTCAAATATTTTTGAAAATGTACTCAGAACGGAAATAAGGCAATAATTTGATGGGTTTGTTGTAGCACCAGCTTCGTGTTTAGGTGTTACTATTGCTTTTTTCAAACATTTTGGGAAAACTGAGTTTTCAAAAGAAATATTTATTGGTTTACTGGTGAAAATTTGGCAGAAAATTTTTTGATAAATTTGGTGAAGTTTTCATCATAGCCTGTAGCAGCTGATATCTTAAGTTTAGAAATTATCTGCTCAATTTCTTCTGCATTTGTTGGAGATAGAGAAAAGTTGGTATGAATATTATCTTTCCAGTGTTTACTGAAAAAAAATTTATCGGTTTACAAAAAAGGAATTCATTTTATTGGCTACGGCGCATGCACTACTAATGCTTTCATTATTTATCACAAGAGACTTGATATGTGATTTGGATCTGTACTCATCTGCATTGTACATTACTTTATTATAAAAGTTCCATAAATTTCTGACATTTGAAAGGTTATTAATATTTTTTGAAAAGAAAATTTTTTTAGCTTGTATAATCAGATTGCTAACTTCGGATCTGGTTTTCTTATAAAGTTCTAAAATTCTGCTATTATTTAAGTATTTACTGGAAAACTTATAATACGAGTATCTAATTTTCATTTTATTTAATATTTCAGTTGTCATCCAAGTTTTTTTCTTTTTTCCCTTTTTGTTTGCAATAATTTCAGTATTCTTAGTTATTGTAGATCATTAACTAAAAGATCCATTTCAGTATATGAATCAAGATCTAGCCAGAGATGATCTAAACTAATTTTATCGTAATCTAAAACCGCCATATTTTGAATGTTTTCTTCTTTTTAAGATTTAAGCAACGAGTAACATTTCATGATCAGAAAGAGGAGTATTAGTAATGGTAAAGTAATATACATATTTGATCAAATCACTAACAAGATGGTCAATAATTGTTCTAGTTGTTTTACTAATTCTTAAAAAAAGCGTAATCAGGGGTTATTTTATTATAAATACAAAATCTATTACTTAGTAAGGTGTTGATATATGTTATAACTTGGTTTTTATTTATATCTAAAAGATTGAGATTAATATCTCCTAAAATGATCGAGTTTTTATAGGTAGATGTAATCTCTTCAAGCTTATCAATAAACTCAGACAAATCTGTCTCGTGTGATCTATAAATTCCAATAATATTAATATTAAATTGATCACAAAAATATTTGTTTAATTCAATTCCATTTCTATAACACAACTAGAATCAATATCTTCATGTATGTATATTGCAACCCCACCATATGGCTCCAATCTATTGGCAAAATAAGAATCATAGCCGGGTATCTTAAAAAATTTGTTTTCTGTTTTAGTTATCCATGTTTCAGTTAATATAATTATAGGAATATCGTTATCAAAAGAGTATATTAAAGATTTTATATCATTTAGTTTATTACGAAGACTTTGTATACTTTGTAGACTTTGTAAGATACATAACATTTAAATTTAATTTATCATTTGCAAAAGATTTTAAGTTGCACGCCCCTGTCATATGAACTACATTTAAACAATCATATACGTTTATACCATCAGAAGATGTCATTTAAAAATCTAAGTAAACATTTAAAAAGAACAAGTAAATGTAACAGTAAGTCGATGCAACCGACTTATTAATACCCTACACCTGAATAATTCGAATTAAATTAAAAATTAAAAAAAAAAAAAATTTTTTTTGGCAGCTGCTTGAACTTCTTCCCTTTTGTGTCTTATTCAACTCGAATTTCAGGAACGTAAAAGAGGCATCTTCTTGGGATATGCTTGACACCTTTGTAAAAAACTTTAAGTTTCTATCTTTATTAATTTCGAATATTGTTAGTCCTTGGGAGGTGTTTGCCAGGTACCCGAATTGCCACTCCAATTCATCGAATCCATCTCAGGAATATAAAGAAAACATGCCAGAATACCATTGTACTAAATTTAAAGGTTCTACTTTTGTTGGTTTTGGAGATATGCTCGTTGCTCTTGTGCTCGTCCGGAAGTTTCCAAAATACGAACCCATGGTTCAAATTCTTTCAAATGTCAGTTTCCAATTTTACAGAAAAGGAAACATAACAGAACACCTTTGTACTAAAAATAAAAGTTCTATCTTTGTTGGTTGTGGAGATATACTCATTTGCTCTGGGGTTCGTCCGGAAGCTTATAAGGTTTGAACCCATAGACCAAATCCTCACAAATTTCAGAAACATAAATCAAACATGAAGGAACACTATTCTGCCTAATTTAAAGGTTCTATCTTTGTTGATTTTGGAGATAATCTCGTTTGCTCTGGGGCTCGTTCGAAAGCTTCCAAAATCCGAACCCATAGACCAAATCCTCTCAAATTTTAGAGACTTAAATAAAACATGAAAGAACACCACTCTGTCAAATTGGAAGGTTATATCTTTATTGGTTTTGGAGATAATTTCATTTGGTATGGTGCTCGTTCGGAAGCTTCCAAAATCCGAACCTATGAACCAAATCCTCTCAAATTTTAGGGACCTAAATCAAATAGGAAAGAACACCATTCTGCCAAATTTAAAGGTTATATCTTTGTTGTTTTTGGAGATAAACTCATTTGCTCTGGGGCTCGTTAGGAAGCTTCCAAAATCCAAACGCCTGGACCATATCCTCTTGAATTTCAGAAACATAAATCAAACGGGAAGGAGCATCATTGTAAAAATGTTAAAGGTTCTATCTTTGTTGGTTTTGGAGATAATCTCGTTTGCTCTGGGGCTTGTTCGGAAGCTTTCAATATACGAATCCATGGTTCAAATTCTTTCAAATGTCAGTTTCCAATTTTATAGAAAAGGAAACATAACAGCACACTTTTGTACTAAAAATAAAGGTGCTATCTTTGTTGGTTGTGGAAATACATTCGTTTGCTCTGGGACTCGTTCGGATGCTTCCAAGATCCGGGCCCATGAACCAAATCCTCTCAAATTTCAGAGACTTAAATAAAACATGAAAGAACACCACTCTGCCAAAGTTAAAGATTATATCTTTGTTGCTTTTGGAGATAATATCATTTGCTCTGAGGCTCGTTCGGAAGTTTCCAAAATCCGAACCCAAGGACCAAATCCTCTCAAATTTCAGAGATCTAAATCAAACATGAAAGAACACCATTCTGCCAAATTTAAAGGTTATATCTTTGTTGTTTTTGGAGATAATCTCATTTTCTCTGGGGCTGGTTCGGAAGCTTCCAAAATCCAAACCCATGGACCATATCCTCTTAAATTTCAGAGACATAAATCAAACGGGAAGGAACATCATTGTAAAAAATGTAAAGCTTCTATCTTTGTTGATTTTGGAGATAATCTCATTTGCTCTGGGGCTCGTTCGGAAGCTTCCAAAATTCAAACCCATGTACCAAATCCTCTCAAATTGCATAGACCTAAATCAAACATAAAAGAACACCATTCTGCCAAATTTAAGGGTTATATCTTTGTTGTTTTTGGAGATAATCTCATATGCTCTGGGGCTCGTTCGGAAGCTTCCAAAATCACAACTTATGGACTATATCCTCTTAAATTTCAGAGACATAAATCAAACGGGAAGGAACATCATTATAAAAAATTTAAAGGTTCTATCTTTGTTGGTTTTGGAGATTATCTCGTTTGCTCTGGCGCTCTTTCGGAAGCTTCCAATATACGAATCCATGGTTCAAATTCTTTCAAATGTCAGTTTCCAAATTTATAGAAAATGAAACATAACAGCACGCTCTTGTACTAAAAATAAAGGTTCTTTCTTTGTTGGTTGTGGAGATATACTCATTTGCTCTAGGGCTCGTTCGGAAGCTTCCAAGATCCGAACCCATGAACCAAATCCTTTCAAATTTCAGAGACTTAAATAAAACATGAAAGAACACCACTCTGCCAAATTTAAAGGTTATATCTTAGTTGGTTTATAAAAATAAAGGTTCTTTCTTTGTTGGTTGTGGAGATATACTCATTTGCTCTAGGGCTCGTTCGGAAGCTTCCAAGATCCGAACCCATGAACCAAATCCTTTCAAATTTCAGAGACTTAAATAAAACATGAAAGAACACCACTCTTCCAAATTTAAAGGTTATATCTTAGTTGGTTTTGGAGATAATCTCATTTGCTCTGGTGCTCGTTCGAAAGCTTCCAAAATCCAAACCCATGGACCAAATCCTCTTAAATTTCAGAGACTTAAATATAACATGATAGAACACCACTCTGTCAAATTTGAAGGTTATATCTTTATTGGTTTTGGAGATAATCTCATTTGCTCTAGTGCTCGTTCGGAAGCTTCCAAAATCCAAACCCATGGACCAAATCCTATTTAATTTTAGAGACATAAATCGAATGGGAAGTAACATCATTGTACAAAATTGAAAGGTTCTATCTTTCTTGGTTTTGGAGATAATCTCGTTTGCTTCGGAATCATTCGGAAGCTTCCAGATTCCGAACCCATGGACCGATTTTGTCCAAATTCAAGCTTAGCCTTCCTTTCGTGATTAGTAAGCTACTATATAAATCTATACAAAAAAAAAATAAATAAACTCCACTACCTTCATTTTAACTAAATAAATATAAATTTTTGTTAATAAATTTGCTACTTTAAAATGTCCAACGAAAGTGAAAGTGACATATCCAACTCTAACTTAATTATTAAGTGCGTCGCTCAAATTCTACCTTTTAATGGTAGTCAAAGAGACCTGAATACCTTTGTAAAAAGAATGGAATCTTTTATACCTCTTATAGAGGCACTAACTGGAAATCAGTATGAAAAAATCCATTTTGGGCACTTTCAAGATAAAATAACTGGATAAGCTAAACAACTCTCTCATGGTCCGGTTGAAACTTGGATCGAATTAAAATCAATTTTAACAAAGAATCATGGAGAAACAGTCCCAACTTCTCGTCTTATCGATATTTTATCGATGTAATTCTACAATAAAAGATTTCTATGATGAAATCAATTGTACACTAACACGCATTAACAACGTACTTTTACTACAGGACGATGACAGTAAAGATAAAATAGAAGCAAATAAAAGAATTGCTTTAAACACATTTAAAGATAATTTACCTGAACCTGTCAGGGCAATTATTATTAATAGAGCCCCAAAAACATTATTTGATGCTTACCAGATTATAGCGGAAAACAACTATCTGCATTTCAAAGGTATTCAAAATAATAATTATCGAAATAAACAAAAAAATTTTAATAACTCTTTTCAAAAGAATTACAATTCTAACCAAATTAGTAAACAACAAACACATAACAACAATTCAAATTTTCCAACAAGAAATTACAATAATAATTTCGCTACGCAAAATTCACAGCAATATCACCAACAATTCAAATTTTCCAGCAAGAAATTACAATAATAATTTCCTTACGCAAAACTCACAACAATATCATCATAATAACCCAAACCAATTAAATTCTCAATCAAACAATTCTCGTCGATTTAATGCACAAAACTCTTCTAGAATCAATAAATCGAACCGCTATTCAAACAACTATCGGGTCTCATAACCTAATTATTCTAGTAACAGAAATTTTGGAAATAACAGAACACCAAGCATAGAACCAATGGACATTTCAATGAATCTACATGATGAAACGAACATCAATACAACAAATTTTCAAAACAACGCCTCAAGCAATTATCCTATATAGCTATTAAATTAAAAGGCAAAATATTATGATTTATTATTGATACTGGTGCAGAGTACAGTATCATTAATACCAATCTTTGCAATGCTAAATGGAGAACCACAATTAAAGCTGTCCCACACACAGCTTTCAACAGAAAACTCTCTTTAAATATTGGATGCGGGTTCCCTCTTTTCGAAATTTTCAATGAACTTGGTTATTTTGTTGATTTTCTTGAATTTCCGTTTCATAGTTCTTTTGATGGACTAATAGGTAATAACATCTCGTCCACATTAAATGTTAATATTGATTATAAAGAAAGATTACTCACAACAAAAAAAACTTCTATTCCGTTCTTCCTAAATCATGAAGAAGAAAAATATTACGAAAACAAAAATGTGGACGATTCTATTAATGTTTTCAGCCTCAATCGCTGTTACCATAACAACGAAATTAATTTTAATTTTCCATCTTCAGATTAAAGAAATGTTACATCAAGGTATAATAGTTAATAGTATGTCACCATACAACGCACCTATTTGGATAGTCCCAAAAAAGATGGACAACTCCAACAAGGAAAAGTTGAGGATCGTTATCGATTATCGTCGACTTAATAATAGCACAATCGATGACAAATTTCCAATGCCCAATATTGAAGATATCAAGGGAAAATTGGGAAACTGCCGTTATTTCAGCACTCTAGATCTGGCGAAAGGATTTCATCAGATCGAAGTCCACCCAATTCACCGGTGCAAAACGGCATTTTCAACTAGAAGTGATCACTATGAGTTCACTCGTATGCCCTTCAGGTTGAAAAACTCACCACCCACCTTTCAAAGGTTGATGAATCACGTTTTAAGTGAATTCATCAACAAAATATATGTTGTATATTTGGACGACATCTTAATCTTCTCATCTACCTTTGAAGAACGCTTAATTTCAATAAAAAAAATTTTACAGAGGCTACGTGAAACGAATTTAACGATACAAATTGATAAATGTAATTTTGTTCAACTATCTACTAAATTCTTGGGACAATTACTCAAAGGGGTATAAAACCAGACCCATCAAAAATTAGTACCATCCAAAATATCCCTCTTCCATCTTCGCAAAAAGAAATAAAATCTTTTCTAGGGATAACCGGTTATTACCGAAAATTCGTTAAAGAATACTCCAAGATAGCCTATCCGTTAATACGTTACTTGAAAAAAAAATCTAAAATTAACAAAAATTACAAAGAATACATAGAAAAAATTAAAAACGTTCTTAACAACCGAGCGCATTATAAAGAATCCAGATTTTACGAAACATTTCAATTTAACAACGGAAGCGTCCAACTCTGCAGTAGGCGCTATACTAAGTCAAAATAACCACCCGGTAGCCTATGCCTCTCGAACATTAAACAACCACGAAATAAGGTATTCCTCTATAGAAAAAGAGCTTCTTGCTATCGTTTGGGCTACCAAACATTTTCATACTTACCTTTACGGTAGACATTTTATAATTCAAAGTGATCATAAACCTCTTGTGTGGCTTAATAACCTTAAAGAACCAAATATAGAGCTGCAAAAATGGAAGATCAAATTGAATGAATATAATTTTCAAATAAATTACATTAAAGGGAAGGACAATCAAATCGCAGACGGTTTAAGTCGACTCCCCTATAGTAATAATAACATTTACGATTATAACGAATGTTCAATCGAACCATCGATGCTACAATTTCTAAACGAAGTGGAGACACACAATACAGCGAACAGTAACAATGATGAGGAAATCATGTCTACTGATGCTACAATACATAGCGTAAACGAAGACGATTCATTCCATATTAGGATAACAGAAAAACCAATGATAAATTTACTACAAAAATTAGTGAATAAAAAATGTCAAAATCTCCTGTACATTACTGAAAACAGTAACTTATTAGAAAAAATGAATCATTGCCTACCTCAAAAAGGACTAATATGTGTATACAGTGACGATATTGACATTTATCTTAACTTTCAAGATCTTTATCTTCAATATTTTGCCAACAACCAACGTTTAAAAATATTAAAATCCACAAAAAAATTACAAGATATAACGGATAAAAATAAAATGCTAGAGATTATAAAAAATTAACATCTTCGCAATAACCACCGTGGTATTTCCGAAATATTTTCCGAACTTAAAGAGCTGTATTATTATCCTAATTTGCAATTATGTATACACAAATTTGTGAATAACTGCGAAGTTTGTACCTTAGCCAAACATGATAGGAGACCTGCACAACTACCATTCGAAATTACGCAATCTCCAAAACAATTCAACGATATTGTCCACATGGACATTTGGTTTCCACGTAGGAATGTTATGTATCTGACTATGATAGATAAGTTCTCCAAACATGCTACCATTCATAAATTGAACGATAGGACGTGGATTTCCATTTTAAAGGCACTAAAAGAAAGGTTAGTTTATTTAGGCAACATGAAAAAACTAATAACAGATAATGAAAAGGGCATAATACATAGTGCGATAAAACAATTTCTTTTAGAAAACCAAATTGAGGTCCATCAAACTACTCCTTGAAACAAAACGGGCAACTCTGATGTTGAAAGGTTACACGGAACACTCAATGAACACATCAGAATTCTAGAAATCGACAAAACTGACGAAACTGATGAATTACAAAAATATCCACACAATAGCCGAACATGTTAATAATCAACAAATAGAAATTTCTCAATTTCTTAACAAAATTGAAAACCAGACTAACAATTTCATAGCAAAAATATCACAACCTTCCTTCATACTTCAACTGTTCACACAAATAACTTCAGTTAACAACCATCTTCTGCAAATTAAAGATATTATTCTATTAAGCCGCTTAGAAGTTCTCGCACACGACATACTTATGGATGACGAAATTCAAAGCTATAATCTAACCATCGACGTCATGCCTTACATAAAAAGTAGCGTTTTGTTTAATGACTGCCTTACAATAATTGTTCTATTTCTTCCAAACTTTACCACCGAAAGTTATTCTAACACTTTAATAATACCATTTCCAAACGAAAACCACGAACAATTAGATGTGCCTATACAAAATGTCGTTCTAAAACATAAAGAAATCTTTAAATATAATAATGAAAAATGTTTGTTGAAGAAAAATTTAGAATATTAGAAAAATAATTGTATAAAAAATTTATTAAAAGAAAATAATACATGTAATTATAAAATAAATAATTTAAAATCTGTAACACAAATTAATGATGAAATAATTGTAATTTTAAATTCAAATAAAATAAAAATTGTACAAAATTGTATAGATCAAGAAATAACTATTAAAAGAAATAATCTAATTAAATATAGTAATTGTAAATTGAATATAGAAAATAATCAGTTTTCTAATAAAATCAAAAAGTATAAAGATATACCTATTATACCAATAGTAAATGAGTTAAATTTAATAAAAATTGTAAAAAATTTTACTTTAGAAAATATTTACTTAAATCAAATTAAAAATGTTAAAACCATTGAATACCTAGAATATAAGTCAATTATTAACTACAGTATTCTATTGTCAACTAAAATTTTAATCATAATAATAATTTTAATTGTTATAATATGTTACTTTTGTAAAAAGTCAAAGAAGAATGTTAAAATAAACGAAATAAATGTAAAATCAAAGGACCTGGAAACAGATCCTTTTTAAATTTAAATTTTGGAGAACAAACTTTCTTGGGGATGGAGATGCTATATAAGCAAACTGCATATTTGATAATTCCTATTAAATTGCAACTGTACTTTATTAAAACTGCATATTAGATAATTCCTATTAAATTGTAACTGTACTTTATTATTTTGTTCATGTACAATCCGTACATTTTATTAACTCAGTAAATTATTTTTAACTATCACATTTCATAGACGCGAATATGAAACAAACAACTCGATTATAATCGTATGATTCTGATCCAGTTGTTGTATATTTGTATGTGTTTATACTGGCATGTATCACGTTGTAATGAAATGCCAACATGCAGATTGCTTACGCAGCGCATTACCTCTCTTGTTTAAATTATTTTTAATTAGAAATAAGTAATAATGAAAAATAAGTAATAAACAATTCAGTTTGTAAGGACAACTCAACTATAAAACACGGAGTTTTATTTTGTAAAACTATATAAAAGATTTAATTGTAATATATAATAGTGTTTCAAATTTAATAATAATAATGATATTAAGGTGTTTAAATTTTTAATTAAGTTAATTTTATGAAATATTTGTAGTTTTTTATGAATAAAAAGAAAGTATATAAAAAAAAATATATGTACACATTTATATAAGAATACATAATATATAAGAATAAGGTAATAAATTATAATAATATTGAAGTGTTTAAAATTTTATTTAAGTTAATTTTATAGAATATTTGTATTTTTTTGAATAAACAAAAAAAAGTATTTAAAAAAAATAAATGTGGCCTTGTATATAAGAATACATAATATATAAGAATAAGGTAATAAGTAAGAATAATATTGAAGTGTTTAAAATTTTATTTAAATTAATTTTAAAGAATTGTATTGTTTTATGAATAAAAAAAAAAAGTATATAAAAAAAAATACGTAGCCGTGTATATAAAAATAAATAATATATAAGAATAAGATAATAAATAATATCAATTTTAAAGTGTTTAAAATTTTAGCTAAGTTAAATGTGTGTTTTATATATAAAGAAAAAAATGTTAAAATATATTATTGTAAATAGTGAATTGGACGATTTAAATAAATTCTTCAATGAAGTGGCAACTTAGCTGGTATATAAAAATTTAAGGTGAATGAAATTATATGGTAAGCTAAAATATAAAATTTTTGAATTAGTACTAATAATCTATATATAACTTAGAATAAGATAATATGTAAATAGTTAGAAAAACAGGATCAAATATTATAATTAGGTTAGTACTAAGTGTTTTATTATATTTTATGAATAATTTTAGTTTTTTATGAATAGAAAAAAAGTATATGAAAGAAAGTGTTTATACGTGTATATAAGAGTATATTGTAATACATAAGAAGAAAATAATAAATACTAATAATAATATTAAGTTGTTTAATTTTTTAATTAAGTTAATTTTAAGAAATATTTGTAGTTTTTTATGAATAAAAAGAAAGTATATAAAAAAATATATGTACACGTGTATATAAGAACACATAATATATAAGATAATAAATAATATTAATTTTAAAATGTTTAAAATTTTAACTAAGTTAATTTTGAAGAATAATTGTAGTTTTTTTTTGGAATAAAAAAAGTATATAAACGTGTATATAGGAATAAGTAATGTTAATATATAAAAATAAAGTATTAAATAATATTGAAGTGTTTAAATTGTTAATTAAATTAATTTTAAGGAATATTTAAATTTTGTTATGAATAAAAAAAGTATATACCCGTGTGTTTTTATATATAAAGAAACAAATGCTAAAATATATTATTGTAAATAGTGAATTGGACGATTTAAATAAATTCACTATTTAAAGAAGTGGCAAATAGGCTGGTATATAAAAATTTAAGGTGAATGAAATTATATGGTAAGCTAAAATATAAAATTTTTGGATTAGTACTAATATCTATATATAAGTTAGAATAAGATAATATGTGAATAGTTAGTAAAACAGGATCAAATATTATAATTAGGTTAGTACTAAGTGTTTTAAAATTACTGAAAAAATGTACAATGTGTTTTATGTGAAAAATATTATTATATGTTTGTAAGAAGTATATATATAGATTTAAGATATATAGATATAGTGTTTTATGTTTTATATTTGGGAATTTGTTAGTATTTAAAAAATTTAATACAATGTGAGCAATTAAAGTTAATGAAATTTCAATTAATACTATTATTCTTTTTAATGTACAATATATCATTAGTATTTCTAATTTTAAAAACATTGGATGATTCAGTTTTCCTAATATAAAGGATGTTGTTCTTGGTCTATAGGAATTTCCAATTGTTGTTTTTTTTTTATTTGCCTGGCTTCATAGTACAGATTTGATTGCCGCTGTGTAAGATGATCACGAAAAAATATGTTGCGGGTGCCTTCCTCTGCTAAGTCAATAAACAAAGTGTATAAATTTCCTGTGATTTTTTTCCGGCTCATTAGTTCAGCCTTAACAATACTGGATTTGCATTCCGATAAGTATAAATTCGTTCTTATAACCAAATTGTTCTTGCTGTTTATTTTAAGGGGAAGTTCTTTAACCGAAGTGATGTCACCATCAGTTATGTTTGCCTTTATATATTTACAAATTTTAAGTACTGCTTCCTTTGGATTGCTTATTTTTGATTGTTTTTGTTTGTTTGTAAACGTCAAACTTCAAGTTATTTCAAAACTCGATTAAACTGAAGTTAACATATTTACACAAGTTATTTCAAACCTCGATTAAACTGAAGTTATTTCAATTTTGGACAATATATTTGTCTCTTTTCAACATATTGCTTAGGAAATCAGGAAATCCCGAAGAAACAATGTGGTGAACAAAATTCAAAAAGTTAAAAAAAGAAAAACAAGAGAGGAGCATATATTTAAAAATGAAGCACGTACACGTTGCTGATGAAAATATAAAAACATTTTGCAAAGCTAGATAATTATCGTTAAATGACATAAGCAGTAAGTAGTTTGTTGATTTCCACACAGCTTTTACGTTACATTTATTTCAAATATTATAGCATTTTCTCACCATTTGAAAAGCAGAAAATAAAAAGTTGAGCAAGACAAGTTTCTACTACGATGTATGAAAGTAAATTACTCGGTATAAATTATCAAATTCGTCAAAAAATATTTGTTCAAGAGCTGTAACAATTAAATATTTTATAAGAAAAGTAAAAGTATTTTTTCAACATAACTGGCGCTTTAAAAGATAGGTGCTCTTTCATAGTTTAAAAATAATAAACATAAAATAAATAATTTAAAACAATATTATTATTTTACATTACATATTTCATTATATTACTTTTTTGAAGGTATTATTATCATACAGCTGAACTTCCTAAAGGAAAAAAAGGTGGAGATCGTT
The DNA here is from genome assembly GCA_947095535.1 of Poecilobothrus nobilitatus. Classification (NCBI taxonomy): domain Eukaryota; kingdom Metazoa; phylum Arthropoda; class Insecta; order Diptera; family Dolichopodidae; genus Poecilobothrus; species Poecilobothrus nobilitatus. Next base: position 211,568,362 of record OX352772.1, on the reverse strand, counting down.
CTACCGAAAAGGATAAAAAAATTTACAGAAGATATAAAAGATCACATTAAATCATTCTACTGTAAAGAAGCTCGTTATTCAAGAAAAAAATCCAGAGCTTTCTCTTACTAAAATGTTTCAATTATATAAGGAGAAAAGTGAAAAATATCTTCTTTTTCTAAATATAGAAAAATCCTGTATACTGAATTTAATTTGGGCTTTGGTAATCACCACAGTGATATTTGTTCCACATGCAAAATTTTCAAACTGAACGAAAATAATATTGATAAACGACAAGTACTTAAAACAAAAAAGAAACTATATGAATTAAGAACAAAAAAATTTCAAGAAATAATGAAACCTTTGCCCAAACTATCAGTAAGTGAAGTGTTTTACTCTCGTCAAGGTTGGTTCTATAATGTTGGTATAATTATTCACAATGTCAAACAAAATAAAGAAAATATATATTTCTACAAATGGCTTGAGACAGAAGCACAACGCGGTGTCAATGAAATTACTTCAGCTCTTAACAATTTTTTGGAATAGCTAGAATCAACTCTAATATTGAAACCAGAAGAACATAGACCGATTACTTCGTTTATTCACAGATTTCTATGCTGTACAGAATAAAATACAATATTCATGACAGCTTTAAATCATTTTTTGAAATAAAGTAAATTATTCACCCATATTCAACATTTTTCGCCTGTAAAAGATCATCGCCTGTAAAAGATCATGCCACCCGACCGTGTATTTGGAAGGGTAGAGAAAGAATATAGAAAAAAAGAAGAAATTTTAAATCCTCAAGATTACTTGAATATTTTAGGCAAATATGGTACTGTCAAAAAACTTATCGCTGATTGGAAATTATGGGATTTCAAAAGTGTATCTAATTTGGTTTTAAAAAGTAAAGATACCTTTTAAAATAAGCGAAGCAAAACTTATTCAATATTTGAAAAATGATTTTGAAGTAAGCATTAAAGTAAGTAATACCTATACAGCAACACCTATTAAAGTTAATCCTTTTAAAAGTAATTTCTATGTATTATATATATACCTTTCTTTCAAGAATCTATGTATAATAACTTACAAGTATTACTGTTGCAAAACATGGTGTCTATAAAAAAGAAAGTGGATATAAAAAATCTCGTCAAATTTTTTACTATTCCTGAAGAAGCAACTTTATTTTACGACGTTATATTCAAAGTAAATAAAGAAGATGAAGATAACGACAGCACTCAGAAAAATTATGATGAAACTGAAACTCAAGTTTTGTAACCAATTATATATGAAATAATTGAAAAATATAAAATTTAATTTGTTCATTCAATTTTTGTAGTGTTTTATTTCAGTTTTAGCTAAACTCGATAAAATGGAATTATCGAGTTCTGCTTAAATTACCTGAAATTTAAATTTATTTTAGGATCCTCGGTGGCCTAGTGGGTAAGAGCGTATAAAATACGCTGTAAACACCGACGGAGTGTTGGTTCGAATTCCACAGATGTCGTAAGCATTATTCGCCCTTACGACATTTTTAGCCACCTCTGAAATTGTGTAATATCCTGTCCATATTTATGTGGCAGTGAAATGCATTTAAAAAAAAAAAAATTATAATTTTGTATCTAGGATGTAAATTTTTAGGAATGCTTAGGTTTAAATGTAGGTAGAGCTCTAACTTAGCGAATTTCATTTGGTTTTTCCAAATACAGAAACTCGTTTTCGTTTAAAACATTTAAAACCTTTTCCTGAAAAATTATTGATTTTCAATAATCGAGTTTTGAAAAAACACTCCTCAATTGAAAATCGATATCGTGTTTCGGTACTAGTGAATATACAGTGTTAATTCGCTTCACTATAATTGTGTACTTAATAGATTACTTTTTGTACGAATTGTCTCTAATTTTTCGCTCTGTTTATTCAATTTTCTAAAAAAAAACTGAATGAAATGTAATTAACTAATATTAATTAAATGTAATAAAAATTAAAAATAGTAACTACGAGCATCTACAAATTCATATTAATAATTTAATTATTTTATACACAATTATATTAAATTATATTAATGTGAAAATAAAACTTAATAATTCTTATTTCATAAAATCAACAAAATACTCTCGGCCAGTTTTCATGTAATATTTAGGATATTATATATGTATTTACAATTTCAAAGTACATTAATTGATTTATATCTAATGTAACAATTATTTTATATAAATTTCTAGGTTACTGTATAAATTACTGTACTAGGTTCTTGTGTTCAATTTATATATAATTGCATATATTTTCTTTTGGGTTTTAAATGTTATATAATTAATGTTTTTGCATTTACACACAGTTAATTTTTATACAGCCATCTGCAATATGTGGTTAATTCCTCCTTTAATATGTTTTCAAGTTATTTGAATATTTTCGCTTTGAATGTTTAACTTCTTAGTAAGACTTTAGCTTCTGTTAGAGACGTTTAACTTCTGTTTTCCTTTGAATGTTTAACTTCTTAGTAAGAGATTACTGTTGCCTATTATTCCTAAGTTCTCTAACAAACTAAGGAGTCTTGAATGATTACCATGTGAAATGCTTTTGTTTAGTTAATAAATATTGCACCAATATAGTAACCGTGATCCAATGCATCATAAATATGTTGATCTCGGAAAGGTCCTACATATTTTAATGGTATTTTTTCATAAATATATTATACACATGCATATGATGCTCATGTTTAATAATCCATTATTGACTGATGGTATGATGATAATATTAGTCTTATGAAAGGAGATTATTTCAGTTTTTTAATAAATATCGCAAATGTTGCGGAGGTAAAGCTTAAAACATTATTCTTGAGATACTTTATTATGCTATTTTGAATTTTATTTATTTAATATTATCTATGGAATAACTTATTTAATAATATCTATGGACTTTTTATGGAATAACAAAGACAATATAATAACCATATTACAAAAAATTGACACTGAAACACTTACAAAGAATTATGCATTAAAGAAACAATATTTTAATAGGCACTCGAAATGGACTTACTAAGCTTCAGAAAAAATGACCACAGGGTTTTTCGTTAACCCTAAATTCATCATACAAAATTGAACATAAATCAGTATCACACAAATTGTACCAAAATGGGTTAATTTATCGTAACTAAATTAATTAATTGAGCTTCATTGCTAAAGTGCAACACTTGTGCAAGTGTTCAACACAATTGATCAAACCGTTTAAGCACGACAACGAAAAAATTAAAAACTTCATTGAGCTTCTGTGCTAAAGAGTAACTTTTGCAAATTTTCAAATCAGTTGGTACAACAACAAAAAATTAAAAATCTTCATTGAGTCCCGTGCCCAAACGGGTTATCAGAACTCAATAAAATTTTGTTTCAGGCTTTCTTTTAGACCATAAGAACACTTTACAAAATTTGACATAAATCAGAAACAACGAATGTTTGGTATAAATCGGAAAGAAAGAATATATTATTCAACAAAATTTATTCGGTATACCCTTAAAACTAAGAAGAACACTTATGCAAATTTTCAATTGAAGCGGTCAAAGCGTTTAGGAAGAACGAAGAAAAAACCTAAAAGTTTCAAAAGCGACTCGAGTAGCAATGGGTTAACAATTCGCAACGCGATATAGCCTATTACTCCTTCCCGGCTCCTAGAAATTTTTCTACAAAATTTGGTCGCAATCGTACCGGTGGTTTTCACGCGAATCTGAGACAAACAAACAAACCCACTTTCTGCTTATATATTAGATTTAAAGATTTTGTTCATCGTTTTATTTTACATATACACATATTATACACTTATTTTTTTATATAACAAATTCTTAATTTATTTTAACCATAATTAGTTTTTTTTTTATTTTGTCATTAATACACATCTTATTAAAGTTTAATTTTAAGTCCAAGAAAAGTAATGTGAATCTTTTATTTATTATATTTTATATGATTGTTGCTGTTTGATTGTTTTTTTTTATATACACTTTTATTTTTATTTTTTAAATTTTAAAATAAGCTAGAAGCAAATAATTTACATTAAGCTGAATAATGACTTTAAGAATATTAAAAATATAAAATTATTTATAAAAAAAACAGTTCAACCTTCAGGTGAAGTTTAGTTAATTAACATTGAGCCTTTTATATATAAAAAAAAATAAAAATTATTGTGAACATAAATTATACCTGTTAGAAATATAAAAATCAATACCAAAGTTTAGTTCCTTGAATGAATATTTTGAATTTATAATTTTTTATCAGGTCTAAAAATCTGATGTAGTTGTTATTAATTAATTGGATTGATATGGTAATAAAAAATACACTCTGTAGAAACGAATAAGATCATTGAGATTAAAATGGATAAAATAAGTTTATAAGTATTTTTTTAATGCTTTAGCAGTATATTGTATTCAATTTTTCATAACATATTAACTAATGAATGGATAATGCAATTTAAATAATATTGGCCATAAGCTGGGTATAGATTACACTAGATACATTGTCCGATTTTTTTCAAAGCTTACCGAGAGATACTTCGGATGGCATGATGAAACTTCATATAACGTATTTACATAAAGAGCCGTAGAGCCGCCATTTGTGTCCCACCAAGGCTTATATGAAAGCCCTGACAATTTTCCTTTCAAAGATATGCATAGTGTTATAACATATTCAACGGTTTTGGTACAGAATGTATAAAAAGAAAGTTTTAAAAAAAAATTGTGGTTTTTATTAAATTAAAAAAAAAAATTGGTATAATGGTACACTTTTTATGGCGTCATTAGCTTGCCTTTTCTCCACTCTTTCCAAAATGGTTCGAAAATCTCTTTTACCTAGTATAGCTTTGTAGTTAATAATAAATGAGATAAACACCATAAAATATAATGATTTCATATAAAGCTATATGAAAATACATTTTAAATAATGAAATTACTACTATTGAAATTTTCCCCGCTATTTTAATTATTTTGTTGTTGAAATGTGAATGAATATAAAAAAATTAATTAGGTGGGATTTTATAATTGATTACAAACTCTTTGTTATGCGCCGTTTGCAAAATATGAACAATATATAATATGTATTAAATTCGAGATTCTAAATTAAGAGAGATCTTAAAATTGTTACAAAATGAGGGTTTCAAAAATTTATTTACCGGCGATTTTTATTTACCGGCGAGCCGTCTCCGCTATTTTAAGTATTTGTTTGTTAAAATATGTATGTAAAAAAATATTTAGGAGAGATTTTATAGTTGGTAAAAAAAACATGATTATTCGGTTTTTCCAAAATATGTATATATATGTATACTAGGAGAGTACCCGGCGTTGCCCGCTTTATGAAATAAAAATTATTACCTTTTGCTTTTGAGTTAATATAATTTAATTAATATAGTTCACGTATTACTATGCATTTTCAGATACTGGTAATTAATATTTTATTTTTTTATTACATTTAGTTAAAATGAACAAACAGAGCGAAAAATTAAAGACAATTCGCTACAAAAAATCTCTATTGAGTACACAATTACGGCGAAGTGAGTTTTCACAATATATTCGTTAATACCAAAACATAAAATTGCATTTCAATTATCAAAGATGATAATGTAATAATTTTTTTTTTGTAAGTAATGTCACTTCATGTTTTTGTGAATTATTCTTTTAAGCACATTTTGAAAAATTTGCTATTAGATTTGCTCTGTCACTGTTTACAAAACTTATATACTGTTTAATAAATAGCAATGAAATATTAACTATGCATAGGTCTCTTAAAATAGTAATGTTCTAGAACAACTTTTTTATGTACCCTCACCGTTAGAGATTCTACAGCACACACAGCTCTTAAAATTTTGAAAAAACATCTTTTTAAATGCATTCATCTCAGGTTCTGTTTAACATATTTTTTTTTTAATATAAAAACTACATGATTGTGTTTTACCTTTATAAATCAAACAGAATTTTTTTACGTTTACTTTTTCTAATTATGCTTTCAAATTGATTGGCTAAAAATATGTGTAAAAATTGTGTATGGATAAGAGTGTAAGGTTTTCAGTTCTTTAAATATGTATGTACTCACTTTTGATTAAATATTGTACAGAAATGTGAATATGTTTTCTAATTTAATTGATTACGTTTATGGTATTGTTAAATATACGTACCATAAACGTAATATTTATTACTATATGTACATATATGTACATATTTCAATGATATTTTAAATATATGTACCATATATTTTTAAATATACGTACCATAAACGTAATATTTATTACTATATGTACATATATGTACATATTTCAATGATATTTTATGGGAAATATGTTATACACATGCATCTTATATAGGTAGACCACATGTAAAGACCATATCATGTAAGTAATGCATTTCTGAATGATGACATGATGATTGTCTAATGTGGGAGATTGTTTCTGTTTTTAACAACAGCTGAAAATATTATATTGTATAGACTTAAACACATTAAGATACTTAATAAGGTTATTTTAATTACTGTTCTATATTAGAAATTTACATTGAAAGGTTTTTATGGAATATTAGAAACAGTATAGAAAAAAGTAAAGAGTGTTCTTTTTAATAATAATAACAATACACAAAATTAGGCAAAATATTATTAATAAGAGCTCGTATGGAAATGGGTTAACAAACGTTAACAAACATTTTGTCACAGGCTTTATTTAGAACCATAAATTCATCCTGCCAAATTAGACAGAAATTAGAAACAAAAATTGTTGACTGTAATATCTGTAATAGACTGTAATAGACTGTAATATCTGTAATATCTGTAATCTGTAATATCTGTATATGTAGACTGTAATATCTGTAATATCTGTAGACTGTAATATCGTAAAAAATATACTGTCATATCGTGTCGAAATGTGTTAATGTATCACGACAAAATTTATTGAATGAGTTTGTGTGTAAAAGTGCAATACTTGTGCAAATTTTCAATTGGTCAAATCGTTTAAGCACAACAACAAAAAATGAGAATTTCATGGCCTGAATCCTGATGGGTTAATGTATCGTAACCAAATCAACTCAGAAAGCTTTTGTTATAAAGACCTACACTTTTGTAAATTTTCAACTCAATTAGTAAAACCGTTTAAGTGCGACAACAAACAAATTAAAAAATTTTATTGAGCCCTGGTGCCGAAACGGGTTAATGGATCGTAACCAAATCACCTCAGTGAGCTCCTGTGGTAAAGAGCTACACTTTTGTAAATTTTCAATTCAATTGGCAAAACCGTTTAAGCGCGACCACAAAAAAATTGAAAAACTTCATTGAGTTCTAGTGCCGAAACGGGTTAATGGATCGTAACCAAATCAACTCAGTAAGCTCCAGTGAGCTACACACTATTGTAAATTTTCAACTCAACTGGACAAACCGGTTAAGCAGGACAACAGAAAAATTTAATGAACTTCGTTCGGCACTCCTGGCCAAACGGGTTAACGGAACTGCATAAAAATTTGTCACAGGCTTTTTTTCAAACCATAAAACCACCATACAAAATTGGACATAAATCGGAAACAAAAATTTTTTTGAAAGCCCGCCCGGCCGAATCCGGATAACATATTGTATCCAAATTTCTTCGACAAAAGTACAAAGCTAAGAGGAACATTTGTACAAATTTTCAACTCAATCGATCAAACCGTTTAGGCAGGACAACAAAAAAACGAAAAAGCTTTAAATGGCTCTCTGGCCGCAATGGGTTAATGAACCGAAACGCGATATAGCCTATAACACTTTCCGGGGTCGTAGAAATGTTCCTGTAAAATTTGGTTGCAATCGGACTGGTGGTTTTTACGTGAAAAAGGCACAAACAAACAAACAAACAAACAATCAGAATTTCTGCTTTATATATTAGAAGAATATGAGATTCTCAATTAGGAGAGATTTTACAGTTGGTTAACATATCAGGGTCATATGCTTTTTCAAGAATATGTATATAGCGAGATAATAAATTAGAAATGTTTTCACTCAATTCTTAATAATTTTTGGAAAAAGCAAAAATAATCGTTTTCATTTTTATAAATAAATTTCATTTTTAATTAATATATTTTTAAATTTATAAACAGATTTAAAAAAAAAATTATATTTCTGTAATAGAAGAAAAGGTAAATTATTTTATTTTTTTATTTCGTTTTTTAATTTTTTTTAAATTCTCTTAATGTACTCTTAGGTAAAGAATACTAGCTCTTAATTTTTAAATTATTTTATTTAGTTGTCAAAATTAGACTAATTTACTTTTAATTGATTTTTGCTATCATTATTAAAAAATAAAAATTTGTGATAACAAAACAGTTTACCAATAATGCAGTCTGTATTTGCAAAAATATTATTAAATTACTAATTTTGGATTACAGTTGAAAAGTTTATCTATCTAATATATAAAGCAGAAATTCTGTTTCTTTGTTTGGGCCGGATTCACGTAAAAACCACCAATGTTCATGCAATTGAAAATTTGCAATAGTTAATTAATTTTGTTGTGATACATTAACCCATTTCGGCACGAAAAAAATTTTAATTTGACAGAATGAATTTACGGTTCTAAATAAAACCTGTGACAAATTTTTGTTAACGATGGTGAAACCATTTCCGCACGAGTACCTATTAAAAATATTCTGCCCAATGTTTTGTATTGCTATTAATTATTATTATTTTAAAGATATTTCCAACACTTTTTGCTTTTGTCTATATTGTTTTGATATTCCATAAAAGGCTCTCAATGCGAATTTCTAATATATAATAGTAATTAGTAAATAATCTAATTAAGTACTTTAAGAATAATGTGTTTAAGTTTTAACAGCATAACATTTTATTATGTTATTACCGTTAGTACCGTTATGTTACAGCCGTTATTAAAAAACAGAAATAATCTTCTCCATACGATAACCATCATGTCATTATTCAGGAATGCATTACTAACATGTGGTGTGCCTATATAAGATGTATATGTGTATAAAAACTGTCATTGAAATATATACACACTATATTATGTATAACGTACGTATGTTTAAAAATAGTATAAACACAATCAATTAAATTAGATTTCTGTACAGTATTTAATCAAAACTGAGTACATACATAATATTTAAAGAACAGAAAACCTTACGTTCTAATCTAGGTATATTAAAATCGCTCCTCCATTTGTAACACCTCGAAATAAGCTAGGTAGATATACCTTCAAAGGTATGGATCGGATCAGAATCAATCTAAGTCGATTAAGCTTTGTCCGATGTAAGCTTTTTTTTTTTGGTTGAGATCCGACCAAAACTTCGGGTAGCTCTCGAACACCTAACTTTTAGATCCCCACATTTTTTTTGAAATAGAGTCATTAAATTTAACTGCTTATAGAGCTACAGCTGCCCAAAGTTCAAAAAATCTCTATATTTAAATTGTTATAACACAAGTTGTATTAGGTATATCTTCAATTTGAAAGATAAACGTTTACGTTTACTGCTTTTACGTTTACGCCAAAGGTTTACTGCTTTTATTATCTTCAAAAGTATGTATATAAATATAACCTACATTAATTTGTAGAAGGCGTGGACATGGAAATACTTAAATGTGTTTGTGCATATTGTAAATGTGTTGTGAGAAAAAGTTTCGAAAAATGACATTTAATAAAGATTTTTTTGTTCTTTTTTATGTTTTTGTTTAAGAAAAATGCTCATTTTTAACAACTTTCTTTTCGAGTTTTCGATATGAAATATTCACCCAAACATGGCGAGTTTTATATTTGGAATTTTTCTATAACATATCAAAATTTCAGCTTTCAACTCAAAATTTTCAACATATTTTCAGCAAAATAAAATTTTCAGTTTTTTTCTAGCATTTCATATCGCCGCCATTTAATGCTCTCCAAATATAATGAGAGTACACAATTTTAATAATTTTAGTGAACATAACCTAATAATTTAAAAGCTTCATAATAAATTGCGATGCAAATTTGGTAAGTATATTTCAGTTCAAATTTAATTATAATCAAAAATTATAAAATTTACATAAAAATAAAGTTTGGAGTTTTCTCTTTATGTCAGTAACAAAATTAACTGTCAAATCACATTTTTCAGCAATATTTTCAAGGAAAGGAAAAAAGAAGTACCAGATTCTGGGTAAGCAATTTTCGTTTTTTTTATACAGTGTTTAAAAAAAAAATCGTTGTACATGAAATATTCATGTACTTATATCAAATAAAACATTCTTTTAATTGCAATACTTTTTTAAAAGTATTAGAAAAAAATTAATAAATTATTATTTTACTTTTTAAATAACTTTGAATTTTAATAATATTTTTGTAGTTAAGTTTTTGAATTGAATTAATATTTTTAAAAGATTTTATTTCATATTTAAAAAAATTAATTCAATTATTTAGTGCCTTGTATTGCCTTTTTTAATTATTTCCTTACATAAAATGGGTCGAAAATGTTCGGTTCTTGGATGTAAATCCAATTATAATAATAGCACGATATCTGTCGCTACTTTTAAATTTCCGGTTAAAGAGCCTTTGAAAACATTATGGATAACCGCTGTACAAAGATCAGACTAAAAAAAACGCACCTTATTCCCTACCTCAAAGGTGGTGTGGAAAGCGGAATAACTTATAATGTTAATTTATTTCATTATATTAAAAATTACATATAAGTTAACATAAATTAACTCATTTTGAAAACAATTAAATAATTTATTTTCTGCACTTAATTTTATATTCATTCTTAAAAAATTTACTTTATTTACTAAACCAAATTGATATTGTCATAAAAATAATTTTGCAACTTTTTTTTTGCTCAGTAATGTACCAAATCAAAGTTTTTTAAAAAGTTTTTAAAAAGTTTTCTTTTGTTGAAAAGTATTTGGAAGACATTTTTTAAAATGCATATTTATGAATGAAAATTTACAATTTTTAAAAATTTTCTTTTACTAAAAGACGTAAAAAATATGGAACTTAGGACGAAATTGAAAAAAACCTGTAGTTTCTGTGTTATTTCCAGATTTCTAGGAGGACTACTATTTTTTTCCATAAGACTACGTGTATTTTTTTGAAAAAAAAGGATTACTATTTAGCTTTCCTCTATCAATGTCCAGGCCTTCTAAAAATTAATGTAGGTTATGATATAATAAATATATACTTGTGGCATACGGTGTCTTAAATTACCAATATGCGAAACTCAAATTTTGCAAAATTCTTTATTCCTTCTATTTACAAATGGTTTAAATTAGAAACTTGAAATTTTGAGAGACGTTAGGTCTTTAAAAAAAAGTATGAGTCATTTCAGAAAAAAATTTTGTATTGCTCCCCGTTTTGGAATTGTCTGGAGTCAAAAACTAAAAATTTCCTTATTTTTAAACACCTGTAACATGAACACCTGTCCATTTTTTTTGAAGTAATATACAAAAATAAAGCTCCAACATTATATTTTTACTAGAGGCCCCTGTTAATGTGTAGTCAAATTTTATGTTAAAATCCCATTCATATAATATACAGTTGCAGTTTAGAAAAATAGAATTTATGGAAAAAGTACAATCCGTAAAAATTCAGAAAGCAAACGCCAAAATAGAATTAAATTGTATAAAGAGCCTGTAGTTGGTGTACGTATATTTAGAATTTAGATTATTTGGTATTGTGAGTGAGGACTATTATGTCTCTTTATTTATCGAGTTCGAAATAAATGTTTTAAAGGTACGTGGTAAAAACAGAATAGGTATCCGAAAAACATTCGGAAAATGCACAAACAAAGGTTGGAGCAAAATACAGTTAAATTTTTTTAATAAGCAACGTTGTCTGTAACAATATTACCGTTGTTCGTTTTACCTTGCCCTAATGTAAAAAATTTAAAATCTAAAAAGACCCTATAGGTATTTGTCGTACAATCCTTGATTAAGATCGTACATGTAACATGGTACAGAGGGCGAGAAAACCGTACAAATATTACCACAATTGTACAAATGGTAACCCTGCATAAAATTCACATACAAAATATTTAAAAATAAAAAATTATTCAAATTTAATTTTGGTTATAAGAACTGCTGTATACTCAAATTTAAGTATATGAGAAGAAATTGAATTAAAAAAAGAATACAATTAGAAAATCGCTTCAAATAATATACATAAGTACATACATAAATGCAACAATTTAATAGAAAAGTAAAAAACCAAAACAATTATATATTTGAATTTTAAAGAGACTCGCCTGCTGGTTATTCATAAGTACATACTTAGATACGTATTGATTATTAATATAAGATTAATATCATTCATCATTATTTAAAATTTCAATAAATATTGTGATAAATGACGATTTTTATCAATTTTTAAATTTTTTTCTTTACACATGCATAAGTTAAGTACGTTACATACATATAGCCAAAGAATAGTTGAGCCGTTGAGGTCGAGTCGCGTCGAGTCGAGACTCGTGACTCGAGAGGAAAAAAAGAATACACAATTTTAAAGAGAGTAAGTGAGAATGTCTCTTATAAATTTGTTTTCTTTTTGTTATTCTGTTTTGTTTGTTACGTTTTGCTACTACATACTACCGATTATCCTATGTACCATACTACTGTAATATAAATATGAAATGTGTTGTTTGTTTTTTATTATTAATATTATGTATAGGTTTTATAGTAGAAAATTCGTAAAAAATATGTAGTTACTGATGTTCAAAGTTTAAAACGGAATTCATAATACGTAGTGTGTGGCTGAAAACTACTAAATTATAATTATAGATTTCTATTAACAACTTTTCTTAATAATATTGGGTTACCTTAAAGTTGACGAAAGTGTGACTTCATTTTTCTAAATTTTTCTAACAAATTTTTTTAACGATTTTTTTGCATTTTTTTTTACTCGATAATTTGAAATTGTTGAGGATGATGCGTAATACTACAAAAATTAAATAAATGAAAAATATAACGGTTGCTTGAAGAATTTATATATATTTTTTTTTCCTAAGTTCTTCTTCCAAAGACACCAAGAATTTCTCTCTTGGTAGTGTCAGATTTTTACTGAATAAACCCACCTCCCCCTTTAGCCAATATAATGGGATGAAACCCTTACCAGCGAACGAAGTATATTGGCTAGGGAGTAGGGATAGGAAAGGATAGGGAATGTATACGGAAACATTGAATTGGGAGTGGGACTGTAAGGAAACAATGAATCCGCCTATTATTATTACTATTTTGCTAACAGTGACTATAGCCGTTACAATAGTTACAACATGTAGTAGTATGTAACACCTTACTACATGAGGTAATTACTGAAGGCAACCGCCACTGTCACTGTAGCGGCATTATTATTTTTATTAGTATTCTTATTAATATTATTATTATTTTACTACAGAATCAGCGCAATCTGTGGATTACAACGTGTAGCAGTATATAACACCTTACTTGCATGATATAACCAAAGATAGCTCCACTGTAGCAGCTATTATTATTATTACTATTATTATTATTATTATTATAATTATTGTTATTATTACTATTATTATTATTATTATTATTATTTTTACTATTATTATTATTATTACTATTATTATTATTGTTGTTATTATTATTATAATTATTATTATTATTATTACTATTATTATTATTATTATTATTACTATTATTATTATTATTACCATTATTATTATTATTATTAATATTATTATTGTTATTATTATTACTACTATTAATTATACGATATACATTATTACGATATAAAAGTACTACATATTTTTTTTTATTTATGACCTTACCGGGGTTTGAACCCAAGACCCTTCGATTGAAAGGTTGGCGACTTAACCACTGCGCCATGAGTTAGATAATATGATATAAGTATACATACTTATATAATTCATGTTTTTTACATATCATATATGTCACTGATGAAATATAATACTAGTATAATAGTATAAATATACTATAATAATAGTATAAATTATTATACATTTGCCGCTTAATGTTAAATGGTACTATAGCATATTTGGAAAAGTTTTGGATTGATAATCGTTATGTGGAAGGTTAGAAGTTTATATATGCAATTTGTTTATATATGCATTTTATTTTTCAAAATTTGAAGAGCTATAGGTGCCGTAACGGTGAGGCTACATAAAAAAGTTGTTCTACGAGATTCTTTTTTAAAAGACCTATTCATGGGTTATAATTCGTTGCTCTTTATTAAAGACTGTATAAGTTTTGTAAACAGACAGCCGGGCAGAGTGAAACTAATAGCAAATTTTTCGAAATGTACTTAAAAGGGTAATTCATAAAATTATGGTTTTTTATAATTGAAATGTGATTTTATGTTTAGGTATTAGCGAATAATATATTGTGAAAGTTCACTTTGCCTTAATAGTATATGCAACATATTACTGATTCCTTTAAAGATTTTTTCTAAACGAATTATCTCGAATTATTCCCTCTGTTTATTCAATTTAAAAAAATTGAATGAAATGTAATTAAATGATATTAATTAAATATAATATCCAGTCAATGGAATAGTTGTTAAGACACACGTCTTTCATATGAAAGGTATCGGGCTCCAACCTTGGCTAGGTCATATAGATTGATAAAAAATAATATAAATTGTTCTTATAATATATAAGCAGTATAATATAATTAAATTAAAAATAAGTGTATACATATGCCTTATAAATTATAATTAATATCATATTTTTTTTTTATTTTATTTATTAATTTTTCAAAAATAGCTAATTTAGCTCATCTGTATGCATATTATATATTTAAAAAAATATTTCATTTAATAATATATTATTTCCAAAATAACATAAATGGAAAGTCAAATAAAACTAATTGTTATTTACATAAATGCAAAAAAAAGAAAAAATCTATACATGATGATATTGAACTGGAACAAAACAAAAAACAAGTGTTATGTTTTAAACAGATAATAAATGTAAATAATCATAATATGATTCGAAAAAATATAATACAAACAAACTAATTGAAATACAGCAATTTAATAATTTGAAATAAACTTTTGTTTACAATTCTTCTTAAATAAATTTTTGTTTAACAAATTAATATTTATATTTTATAAAGAGACCATTATACAGTTTTATGGACGAATTCAAAATTTTGTCTAAACCAAATAAATTTACTGCAGCAGAATATCGTAGGTGTTGTGCGCTTCTTGTTTCATATTCGTGTACTTCTGAATCTATTATTATTTTGGTATTTGTTTTAATCTGATTTTTACTACTGTTATGTATGTGCGTCATCTGTGCCAAAGTTATATGATCTTTTAACTTTAGTATTTTCAAACTTTAGCGTATCTCGTTTGTCGGAGTTCTTCTTTCGATCCCAAAGAGATTTTGATTGCTTTACTTTGAATCCTTTGTAAGGTGTTAATACTTTTTTCAAATGTGTTTCCCTCTATTACAATTCCGTATGTTAAAGTACTATGGAAAAGGCTAAAAAATGTTGAAATTTTGATCTCTTTAGGTATACATTTTCCTACTTTATTAAATAATCCGGCTATCTTACTAGTTTTAGGTCTTACTTCTAGAGTATGCCTATTCCTATTAAAGTTTTCGTCGATAGTGACTCCTAAATATTTATACTCGCTCACTTTTTCTATTTCACAATTATTATATAATATATGTAATTTTTCAGTTTTAGGTCTTAATAGCATACATTTTGTTTTTATCTCATTTACTGTTAATTTATGTAAATTCATCCAGCTGTGTATCATTTTCATATCAGAATCTACTATGTTTTGCAGCTCTAATATATTTTTATATGCCTTGGTTAAGTCAAAAAAATCAAACCAATTCTTTTTCTTTTTCCAACGCATTCTTGTATTTTATTATATATACAACAACATTGTAATATATAATAAAATAATAATAAAATATAATTATTGTATGAGACAATAGATGGCGTAAGAAACGCCTAGTCTTGTACAACAGCTACTGCTAAGTAACCAACGGCTCAGTGGAATAATGATTCCAGAAACTGAAGCTGAAGCATAATGGATGCCATATGCTCCTTATAGCAGTGGCATGGGCAAAAAAAAAAACTAAATGTAATAAAAATTAAAATATTGACTACAACATCTGTAAATGCATAGTAATAAGTTAACTATATTAATTAAATTATACTGACGAAAAAACAAAATGAATAATTTTTATTTCATAAAGCCAACAAAATAAAATACTCCGGATAACGCAGGGTATTCCTGCTAGTATAGTACATTTTCTGCAAAAAGAGTATAACTTTGATTTTGTAATCGACTATAAGATCCGAATATTTTCAACCGGTACATTTATTTTAACCGACAATATCCGGTCGCGTGTGGTCGCGGTTGGTCAGAAAATAAGGCAAATAAATGTACCCGTTGAACGTATTACCAAAGCCCAAAAGGCCAAAATAAGCCTGAACTTATGGAAAATAAATACATATCGTATTATCAGTGCTCCCTTTTCCGGAAAGTTATGGTATTATCACCCGATATTTCATAGCATTATAACCTACTTGAACTGGGTCAAAACACCACAACTTTTATATGAATTTTGAACACACAAAATTTCTTGTGAGTATAACAACAAAATTTCTTGTGAGTATAGTCCAGGGTATAACCCACCATGGTGGGATGTAATCCCATTAAGGGGTTGCGCGTGTGGGAGTATGACACGGCACCATTTTCTTCTATAAGGGAAAGAAAATTATTTTGCACTTTTAAGGTTATTTAATCAAGCATTAACTTTTAAAAATTTTTAGCTTTTTTTTATTTTTTTTCCGATTATTTAGCCATATTATTCATCCCGTACTTTTCATCCCATTTTCTCCAATAACTTCTTTGTTTTTCACTAAAAAGACTGGAGTCACTGTATCTTTTAGAAATAAAACAAAGAAAAACAAATTGAGTTGTAAAAACTAACTAGTCTACGTAATTCAAATTTAAAAATTTTACAGATGCACGAGCTTTACTAATCTTATACACTTATATATATGAGTATAATTATAATAAATTAAATTCTG
Organism: Poecilobothrus nobilitatus; assembly: GCA_947095535.1. NCBI lineage: Eukaryota > Metazoa > Arthropoda > Insecta > Diptera > Dolichopodidae > Poecilobothrus > Poecilobothrus nobilitatus. Next base: position 211,551,392 of record OX352772.1, on the reverse strand, counting down.
ATGCTTTAAACACTTCTTTGAAGTGTTTAAATTGGAGCATCACGTTGATCACCGGTAAATAATAAAAGCACCGAAAAATCTTTATTACATTTTCTTTAAATTAAATTTTTATTTTTGTTTTCAATTACAAATAACTTCTATTAAAACCACGACTATTCTCTACCAAGATTATCAAAATTAAAATCAAAATGCAATAAACTCATACATATACATAATTATATTAAAGATATTATTATTTATTAATATTATTAATTATTATTGTAATAACTCTATAATATGGGAATTTAAAATGGCTGAAAACTTCTTCCTTTTGTTAAACAGAACTTATTCTACAAAAACTTAATAAATTATGTTATGTACTCGTTTGTAAATTAATTAATTACATTAATTACATACATACTATAATGCTTTTAGAACCATTAAATATAGTGAAATAATAGATAAATATTAATATTTTGTAAGAAGTTATTAAGTTAAGTATTATTATTAATAATTAAATTTTCACAACTTACTTGTTGTTTACCAAATTATATTCGGCTAATATAACAAAAATGAACTGCCCAAAAAATATATAGAAATTTGTTAAAATTCTATCAAACACACCAGTTCAAAAATTATTATATTTTGGAATGACACTTTGTTAATGCATTAATTTTTTTTTATTTAAAAAACTAATCAAAAAGTATTAAAATATAAATTTATTTTAGTTATTACTCATGTTCTTTAAACTTGTCCTATTTTTAGCTATAGACTAAAATAGACCAGGTGAAAGCTTATTAATCTTCTTAAAAAATATTTTTGAAATATTTAAAAATATAAAAATTTTCGAAAAATATTTCAGGGTACCTTTAACTATAATAATAACTATTAATTTAGTTGTTATATTAATATAGCAAAAAATAGTACAATTCTAAATGAAAATATCAAAATATAAGAGTATTGAAAAATATTTTAGCTTAAGTTGGTGATAAGAAATAGATAAGAAAAGTTGTAAAGTAGCTATATAATAAAATTGTTTACTTTTTAATATTGCTCAAAATAGTCATGAAAAAATTGGCTATTTTTTTTTATGATAACATTATCATTCTTTGAAATTAAAAATCTATTAAGTATAAAACGATATATCGAATAATAAATTTTTATATTGTGAACATTTTTTAAATATATGTTTAATACAAATGTGTAATACAGATGTATTAACTACAGATGTTTTTCTTAGATTTGCTATTGTGTCACGATTTTTAGTATATTCTAACTCTCTTTAAGTTTTCTTTAAAAAATTTGAAATTAAGCCATTTTAATTAATTCATGACGCATCTGAAACAACATACCAAATAACCAAAGGCATAAATAATAAAATTAACAAATATTTGGGAAGCTCCGTTAACCCCTTTGGCGCTCCTTTAACCACATTTAAAAAAATGTTTGTTGTTCATGATCATGTCTATTCCGTTCATCCGATTGAGTTCAAATTTCGTAAAAACGTTAGCAAAGGTAGTGCTCTAAATTAACATGGTTACAATTCCGAAGCTCGTAGTTAGGGTACAGTGTGATTTAAAATAATAAAACAAACTTAACTTTTTTTTAATAAAGTTTATTCAAAAAAAACAAGTATCTACCTAATATTGAGTAGATACATTGAAAAATAAATTTATTAAAATAATATAATTTACGTAATAACAAAAATATTTCTTGAAATGACTCATACTTTTCATTTTCAAAGACCTAACTTTTATCAAAATTTCAAGCTTCTAATTTAAACAGTTTGAAAGCAAAAATTCAGTTTCACATAACGGTATATTAAAATACCGCATGGTAAAACCACATATTATTTATTTTATATATATTTATAAAGTTCATTTTAGCGTTTCCAGATTGAAAATATGCCTTATAGAACCTGTATTATAAAAATTTAAAGATAGGGCTTTTTCGAACTTTGTAGGGCTGTGGCTCCATAACAGGTAGGGCTACGGCTAAAAGTTATTCCACAAAATTAGTTTTTTGGCGGTGCCTATTCGTAGTTAAAATTTCATTGCTTTATTTCAAACGGTGTAGAAGTTTTGTAAACAACCAGACAGACGGACAGAGTGAAAACTAATAATGAAACTAATAAGCACATTTTTTAAATGTGCTAAAAACATAATGTAACGATAATATTTTTATGCAATAATTAATTTTAGCTTTTTCTTCTCTTTCTCTAGCAGTCTCAAAAACTCGTCATGATATGGCATAGTTTTCACAGTTAACAAAGAAAATGTATGGTGAAAATCGCTGGAATAATATAATTTTTCGACATTATAAAAACGTGTCCAAAAAATTGTCCAAATATAAATATATTCCATTTTTGTGCAGCGATAATGTTAGATTTCAGATATGGGTGTTTAAGCATTATCATTGAATTTGCATTATCATAAAAAATTCAATGCTAATGAAAAAAATATTGCATTGATTTTCCATTTTCAATGACAATGATAAAAAATGTTGCATTGATAAATGAAAAATCAATGCAATATTTTTTATCATTGTCATTGAAAACAATTTTTATCAATGATAATGAAAAAAATAATTTCATTGACTTTTCTTTTTCAATAATAATGATAAAAAATATTGCAATGATTTTCGATGTTCAATGATAATGCAAAAAACAATGCATTGATTATCCATTTTCAATGATAATGATAAAAACAATGCATTGGATTTCAATTTCCAATGATAATGAAAAAATCAATGCATTGATTTCAATTTTCAATTATAATTGAAAAAATCAATGCATTGTTTTTAATTTTCAATGAAAGTGAAATAAATAGTGCATTGAATTTAACATTTTAAATGGGTAAATAATATTTTCCAAACCCAACCAAAATAATATTTTCCTTCACCAAACAATTTTTTGATAAGAGCTTCCTATTTAAAAAGAAATGTGATTAAAAACAAGTCCTATTGTTTTCACAGTCCCACAGTTTGGCTTTAAACTTCATAATTTTTTGAGAATTCTAGCATATTAGACCTTCAATAAAACTGCTTAATTTAAAATAAAAAAATTAAAAAACAAACTAACTAATTTCATATAATCATATGACTGATTAATTTATAAATTTTTTTTTTCTTTTGTAAATATCTTTCTTTTAACAAAAGAACTTAGAAATTATTATTTTTTAAAATTTGTTTGTGTAAAAATTCTTTTCCTATAAGGTTCATTGATAATCAGGTTGATTATCAAATATAGTTGATTGGTTATAATTGATTATCAAATAGATTGATAATCAGATTAATTGATAACCAAAGTATAATATAGAAATTTTTTATTTAATTACCTACAAAAAAATAAATCGTAAGATAAAAAGCATCAATTAAACCAGAACAAAACAATATTGTAATTCATTAAATAAATTTTTTCAATATAATAAATTGATAGCAGACAAGATATCTAACACAAAATTGTAATTATTTTGATCGTATTATGTAAAGCAAAGCAAATATTATGATCATACCTACCTACCTACTTATGAAATGTATTCTTAACCCTAGCAAAATATTTTAATAGAATAATTATTAATAATACTATTTATTCTAAAATTATAATAAAATAATTTAAATAATATTAAGCACTTTTTATAATTTGAAAAATTAAGTATAATTTTTGTATTTAAATGAATAAATTTAAATATTGCATTTTATATTTTATATTTTTTTTTCTTTTTTTTTTTTAATCATAGTGTTAATATTTTACAATTATAAATCAAAAAAAGTTTTAAATATGTTCCTCGTCTATTTGGCATTATAGGAACTAATAATTCTGACAAAATTATATTATTTTACATTTTATATAAAACTAGCAGTGCCCGGCGTTGCCCGGAGTATTTTGTTGGCTTTCTGAAATATGCATTTACAGTGCATACAGTACATACATGAGTATAACATAACTCATTTTTGATTAAATACTGTACAGAAATGTAAATACGTGTTCGAATTTAATTGATTGTGTTCATAGTATTTTTAAACATAAGCACATTATACATATAGTATGTACATATTTCAATGATATTTTTTAAGATATATATTATGTATATAGGTAGATCACATGTTATTAATGCATTCCTGAATGATGACATGACGATTGTCGTATGGAGGAGATTATTACGAACGAAAATGTTATGTTGCTAAAACTTAAACACAGTGTCCTTATGATACTTAATAAAGTTATTATAATTACTATTATGTATTAGAAATTTGCATTGAAAGCTTTTTATGAAATATTAAAAATAAGAGTAAAGAGTGTTGGAAATATCGTTTTAATAATATAATAACAATACAAAAAATTGGGCAGAATATTTTTGATAGATACTCGTGCGGAAATGGGTTAACGAACGTTAACAAAAATTTTTCGGAGGCGTTTTTTAGAATCGTAAATTCACCCTGCCAAAGTAGACAAAAATTAGGAACAAAAATTTTTTTTTAGCAGTCTATCAAATGGGTTAATGTATCACGGCAGAATTAATTGAATGAGCTTCTGTTTTAAAGTGCAATACTTGTGCCAATTTTCATTTGGTCAAACCGTTTAAGTACGACAACAAAAAAATGAAAAACTTAATTGAAGTCTGATACTGAAATGAGCTTCTCTTTTAAAGTGCAATACTTGTGCCAATTTTCAATTAGTCAAACCGTTTAAGTACGACAACAAAAAAATTAAAAACTTCATTGAGGCCTGATGCTGAAATGTGTTAATGGATTGTAACCAAATCAACTGAGTGAGCTTCTGCGGTGAAAAGCTACGCTTTTGTAAATTTTTAACTCAATTGGTCAAACGCGACATTGACATTGATAAGCGCGACAACAAAGAAATTAAATACAATCATTGAGTAATTTGGTTACGACACATTAGTATACTTAAGTATACTATACAATAAGTTGTACTAAAAATTTAAGTTGTGTTATGTGTGACTAAACTAATGCTTGGAAACATTTCATTTCAGAATTTTACATAATTACAAATTTGTGCATTATAGTTTTGCAACATTTTTGTAAGGCTGTAAATCCACACATATGTATATGTACAAATATTTTATCATTTGATTTTAAAGAAAAATTTCATGTGAACTGGGAAAATGTCTATTCGTAAAAAATTATTGATGAAAAAAATTAAGAAAAGAGAAAAGATTAAAACATACCTTATGTCAATGAAATATGCCAATATTGAAACTTCAACTGTAAATGATGAATTAACTCAATTTCTAGATTCTCTTAATCCTTCAAAATTAAAATACATTAAAGAAAGGAAGGAATTGAATGAAATATCAAATGGAAAGAAAGTTGCAATAAATAAAAAAACTAAAAGTCACCTAAAGATAGAAAAGAATCGGAAAAATATGATCGAGGAAAATATTGACAGTTCTTCGGACGAAATCTATGCATTTAATAAAAATAAGTTGACAAAACTCTATATTGATTCGGAAAATAAATCTTTCAGTAAGCTTAAAAGCTATATTTCACAAAATACAATGAAAGCGATTTGTGAAATGGGATTTAGTCAAATGACTGAAATTCAAGCTAAAGTTATTCCACCAGCATTAGAAGGGAAGGATTTGATTGGAGCAGCGAAAACTGGTTCTGGGAAAACATTGGCACTTTTAATAGCTGCGTTAGAATTAATTGTGAAATTAAAATTTATGCCAAGATGGTTCAGGAGCTATAATAATATCACCCACTCGAGAACTTTCTATGCAAACATTTGGCGTGTTAAAAGAATTGTTGAATTATCATCATCATACATATGGTTTGGTTATGGGTGGAGCAAATAGAGCGATTGAAAAACTGGGGAAAGGTGGTAACATTTTAGTTTCAACACCTGGTAGTTGTGCGCAGATGTAGCTGCAAGAGGATTAGATAGTCCACAAGTTGACTGGATAGTTCAATATCATCCTTCGGATGATCCAAAAGAATATATTCGTCGCGTTGGTCGAATTGCTCGTGGCGAAGGTGGTTTTGGTCATGCGTTTTTAATTTTAAGACCAGAAGAGTTAGATTTTTCGTTATTTAAAGCAAGCAAAGGTACCTTTAAATGAATTTGAATTTTCCTGGTCAAAAATTGCAGACATTCAAATGCAGCTGGAACAACTTATTGGTAAAAATTATTCCTTAAATCAATCTGCTAAAGACGCTTTTAAAGCTTATGTTAGAACTTACGATTCTCATCATTTAAAACCTATTTTTAATGTCAATACAATCGATTTAATTAAGGCAGCAAAAAGTTTTGGTTTCAACGTTCCATCAGTTTTTGATTTAAAAGTAGGAGTAAAATGAGAAAAGCCTGAAAAACGCGTCGTTAGTGGAGGTCGTTTTGGTTATTATAAAACCTTAAATACCAACAGCAAAAAAATAAAAGTTTACAACCAAATTAACAGTGAAGAAATAAAAAAGCAGAAGATTTAATGGGTTAATTAATATCAAATGGAATAACAATTAATTTTGTAAAATTAGGTAATTACTTAATTTCACTTGTACGTTTTGAAATTGTGTAAATAATAATTCGATCTCTGTATTGTATTTTTAATAACCAAATTTGACGATAAAAAACAAAAAAAAATACATTTTAATATGTAATTTAATTCTGTGTTTCCTTTTGTCTTATTTTTAGATGAACAAGAATCCAGCGAAATTTAATGTATCGAGCTGATATTGCAGTTATTGGTGATCAGGTAAGTATAGCTTGTGACTTTATTTAATTCAAATTGGGTTCTTTGTGATTTGTTGTATCTTTTTGGTTACATTACAGCGCATAAGGGTGGAGGCATCGAACATAAACACTATCAAGCACTATGCCATGACTTATTGAATATGTATAAGCAACTTGCAGCATATTAAAATTATATCACTGATATTGGCGACAAACTTCTTACTGATCCCAACACAAAACGGAAATTAATTGGGTATGCTAATTCAATGATGTCTAAGGACAATGTGGTTTCTGAATGCCCAAAAGAAACTTATAACTTCTTTTCTGATAATTTTCATTAAAATTATCGTCGAACGGTTAACCCTTTATCTAATAGCTGGAATTTGCTAATTACAGACACGTATCTTTCTGAGGGTTAACGGAGCAGAATGCGATTATAGTTGATGGGTAACCAGATACATCAACCTAGCCTCTATTACTCAACACTAAATCTCACCTTCACGTGGTCCTCCTGTTACGCTGAGTAACCCCAACGAAGGATCTGGTATCGAACCCAGGTGTTGTAGTTGAGGTCAGCAAACAAACGAGATTGGTGGGTTAAGCTTCTGAGCGTAAACTCAAAGTTTAATTTATAGTAACGTCTGTCCTAGAGTAGGCGGCTACAAACACCGTCTGCTCCCTAAGAGGCTGCTGTGTTACAAAGAAGGAAAATTACTTTAACCCTTCAGAAGGCAACGGGAAACCACTGAAGTATTATCATCTCTAGAAAAATCACATGAAAACTACAGAAAAAACACGGCCCTCAGTCTCCGGCAATAAGAGATCTACAAATTTTATTAACAAAACTTCATAGTATCGGTGTGAAAGGGATGGCGTATAAATGGTTTGCGTCCTATTTAAGTAACCGATTGCAATACACAAAAATTGGAAGATTTCAAAGCCAAAACGAATCTGTCAATTTAGGAGTACCGCAAGGAAGTATTCTGGGTCCCTTATTATTCACTATTTATATAGAGGCATTACAGCAACTTGGAATAAGTGCCGACACATTCCTTTTTGCAGACGATGTATGTTTTATTTTCAAAGCAAATAACTTTGTTGAACTAGAAGCTACTATGAATGATGAAATTACAAAAATAAATGAATGGATGACAATTCATAAGTTAACCATAAACGTGAAGAAAACTAAATATATGATAATACATACCAACTCACCATCATTATCAGTTTATATATCGCAAAAAAAGATCGAACAAGTAAATGAGTTTAAATACCTAGGCTTTTGGATAGATACCAAACTCAGATGGGTTACCCATACAGAAAAACTCAGTAAAAAATTAAGCGCAGTTGCTGGAATCTTTGGTAAAGTATCACAATTCATACCAGAAAGAGCAAAAAAACCAGTCTACTATGCTCTATTTAATAGTCATCTCAGCTATGGTATTAAAATATGGGGAACAACCTGGCAAAAAAATGTAGATCATTTACAGACGATCCAAAACAAAGCACTGAAAAACTTGTTTAACTACGATTGGCGCGAGAATACACTGAAGATTCACAAACTAAATAATGTATTGTTAATAAAAGATGTAATAAAATTAAAGCTGATTTTACAAATTCATAGTATAGAAAAAAACCAAATACACACCACAGCGAATATAACAAAACGTGAAGACAAACACCAGGTCAATACTAGAAGTAAAAATTTAATACATATCGATTTTAAAAGAACATCTAACTATGGTACCTTAACAACACTTCATATAGGAATTCAACTGTATAACAATCTCAACATCAATTTAAAACATTTGGATGGCAACAAACTCAAGCAAGAATTAACTAAAATGTACCTGAACATGTACGAATAAAATTGAAGTAAACTTTTAGATCATTTAATTTACAGTCAATTGTTTATGCGGTATAATAGTCAACTTCATAAATACATTTGTATATGTATATATTCTTTTTTTTTTCTTTATAATTATCTCTTGCCACTTGAAGTGCATGTACATATAAAATTATGAGTTAAACTGAATTAGAGAACAAAAAACAATAATAAATAATAGTTCTATTTTTTCTTTTGCTCTTCTTAGCTAAATTGTTGTTTGTGTTTTTATTAATTACTTATTGGATTTAATCCATTTTTTGTTTTTTTGTTTACATCAATCAATGCTGTTATAAATTATTAATTATTTTTTTAACACTTACTTTATATTAGTAATTTCATTCTTTAATCCTTAATGTTTGCTTTTTAATTTAAAAAAAAAAAAAATAAATAAATAAATTAAAAACAAATTGTATTTAATTCAAAAATTATATTATGTATAGAGCCTTATCACGAGAGAAATCTCTTTAGGCATAATTTGAAATAAATAAATAAATAAAGAAATAAAGAGCGTGCTAAGAATCCCCGGAGGTAAAACAAAACAACATCTTCAAATTGGTACTTGCAATGTACCTAGTCTTTTCGAAGCTGGAAAGCTTGTCAAGACTACCAGCGAAATGAAAAGACTAAATATAGACATACTCGGAATTAGTGAAACCTTCTGGTCGAATAGTGGTCACTATCAAACCGAAGGTCTAAAAATGTTCTACTCAGGCAACGACACTGCACAACACAGAAAAGGAGTAGTCATAATTGTTTCAGGAAAACTAATAAATTCTGTATCAGATTTTATACCTTATTCCGACAGAACGATGCTTCTGAAATTTAACACGACACCAATCAATTTAAATGTCATTCAGGTTTATGGCCCAACGGCTGATGCTGATGCTCATAAAATAAAAAATCTACTTAAAAGCACAGAGCCACATGAACTCAACATTATTATGGGTGATTTCAACGCTAAGATCGGCAAAGGAAAAACTGATGAAGTTATAGGGTATTATGGTCTAGGAACTAGAAATGAAAGGGGTGATCGGCTAGTACAGTTCTGCCATGAGGAAAAATATCAAGTCACCAATACTTAATTCTGCTTACCACCTAGAACACTATAAACCTAGATTTCCCCTAGAGATACCAAGGAACATATTGTTAGAAATCAAATTGACTTTATACTAGTAAACAAAAGATTTAGCACATCAGTAAAAAAAGTCAACATTTTTCCAGGAGCTGATATTCCATCGGATCACAATCTACTTGTTGCTAAAATAAAAATCAAATTAGCTTCAACTCGTAGGCAACAAACACAACAAAAACTTGATCTGGACAAGCTGAAAAATAACGAAATAAGAGCTTATCTCGAAACAGAAATAAACAACCAACTTCATTCCCTTAACCATAATGAAAATAATATAATATCCTTGTAGAATCAAACAACTGATATTTTAAAAAGTGTGGCGAAACGAAAATTAGGAACAAAAAAATACAAGGCCAAGCAAAGGTGGATGACAGACGAAATACTTGATGTTATGCAGGAAAGAAGAAGATACCGCCACATCGATCAAGTACAATACAGTCGTCTTCAAAAAGTGATTCCATCCAGAATTAGACAGACTAAAATTAACTGGCTCGATCGAGAATGTTCCGAGATTGAAGACTTACAACATCGCCACGACGATTTTAATGTGCACAAAAAGATCAAACAAGCCTGGTATTTATCGTAAAACATCTCCATCCCTCTTGATAAATAGCCAAAACAAAATAGTTACAAGTGCGGAAGAAAAAGAAGAAATTTGGAAAAACTACATAAACCAGCTGTTTTCAGACAATACACGATCTACTATCATCGAAGTGACATCAACACAATTATCTGATCCTCCTATCATCAAACCCGAAATTACAAAAGCAATAGAATCATCAAAAATCAGCAAGGTGGTTGGCTCTGATGAATTACCGACTGAAATAATTAAGTTAATCAGCGATGATAATATAAATATTTTGGTCAAAGTAATTAACAATATTTTGACAGTGGAGCGTTTCCTATAGACAGGTTAAAATCAACCTTCATAGCTCTTCCGAAAAACATAGCGCCAAGAGATGCAACGAGTACAGACTAATAAGCTTAATGAGTCACGTTTTAAAAATATTCCTTAAAATTATACATAATCGATTGCACAGAAAATGCGAGGCAGAAATGTGAAGCACACAATTCGTGTTCAAAGAAGGAATGGTAACACGAGAAGCCTTATTTAGTCTACAGAGTTTAGTGCAAAATTGCAAGGATGTAGAAACGGACGTATATTTGTGCTTCATATACTATGAAAAAGCGTTCAACCCAGTACAACACGATAAAATGATAGATATTCTCCGAAATATGCAACTCGATGGCAAGGACATTCAGCGTATCAAAAATCTCTATTGAAACCATAATGCAGCGATTAAAATTAACGATTTGACATCAGGTAACCTGCAAATAAGTAGAGGTGTCCGACAGGGTTGCATTTTTTCGCCATTACTATTCAATTTGTACTCTGAACATATTTTCCAGGAGGCAATTAGCTCAATTAATAAAGGAATTAAAGTAAACGGAATCTACATAAACAACATTCGATATGCAGATGACGCGACTCTAATATCTGACAACTTGGGTGATCTACAGTATCTGGTCGACAAGGTAAATGTGCATAGTAATAACTACGGTCTTTATATGAACATCAAAAAGATAAAATTCATTGAAAGTTAGCAGACGCAACAACTAGTCAATGACGGTGTTATCGCAATTAATAACAAACATATCGAACGTGTTGTTAGTTTTAAACATTTGGGTTGCCAACTTGATGAGGATTGGACCTCAGATAAGGAAGTAAGATGTAGAATTAAAATGGCAAGAAGTTTCTTTGTTAAATATAAAAAAGTACTGTATAATCGTGAGATAAACATCAAACTCCGATTAAGGTACCTAAAATGTTATGTCTGGTCTGTGCTCTTATATGGAGTAGAAACGTGGACACTAAAAGTGATGGCGTTAAACAAATTAGAGGCATTTGAAATGTGGTGTTATAGAAGAATATTGAAAATTTCATACACAGACAGAGTTGCAAACCAAGAAGTTCTCGGGAGGTCAAATATAAATAGAGAACTACTTCTAATTATCAAGCGCAGAAAACTAAGTTACTTTGGTCACATAATATGAGGTCCTAAATATGAACTACTCCAGCTAATAATACAAGGTAAAATAGAAGGTAAGAGAAACATAGGTAGAAAAGAAATGTCGTGGCTTAGAAACATCCGAAATTGGACACAATAGGACAATTAGTACATAGTTCAAAATGCAGAGAAGAGTATGACAACATCATTGCAAATCTACAATAACATGTGATCTCTTATCATCCAGTAGTGGATTAGCAGCTGAAGAAGAAGAATTTTTCTGAAAGTGATATTCTTGAAGCAATTTTAAGCCTGGTCCGGACAAATGGTGCTGGTCCGGACTTACTTCCTCCAATCTTTTTACATAATTGTTCTCACAGTATAATTTTCCCTCTATGTTATTTTCAATAAGTCACTTTCTTTCAGATTTTCCCACAAGAGTTGGAAATGTTCCTACTTAACTCCTATCTTTAAAATACGGGTTAGCGCATCGATAAAAAACTATCGAGGTATAGTAATTTCGTTGACTATACCTAAATTATTTGAAAGAATTGTCGTTGATAGAATTACTCCTATCATAAATACAAAACTCAATGAAAATCAACATGATATCAAAAAAGGTCGTTCCTCTACAATGAACCTTATGGTTTATACATCTGAAATCCCGAATCAAATGGAGAAAAGATACCAAGTTGATGTAATGCTGATTTTAGCAAAGCTTTCGATCGTGTAGATCATATCACTTTGCTAAACAAACTGTCAACCTTTGGTATTTCGGGTTCATTTCTTGAGTGCCTTAACTTTTATCTTTCATAAACAACTCAAAATGTTAAATTTCACGGTGTATTATCCAACACAATCGGGGCTACTTCCGGTGTTCCATAAGAAAGTTATCGACAATGTATTTCAGATCTTTCGGAATATCTATGCAATATACCTCACATTTCGTTTGCTGATGACATAAAAATATATCAAGTTGTTAAATATAATTCTGATGCAGCTATACTTCAATTAAACTTATCAGTGTTACAGGCTTAGTACACATCAAATAAATTGGAACTCAACATGAAGAAATGTAAAGTTATTAGTTTTACACGAAAATGATCTTCTGTAACATACGAATACAAAGTAGATAACGTAACTCTTGAAAAGCTTTTTAGCATTACTGATTTAGGAATCCTTCTCTATAATTAACTTAATTATAATCTTCACTAGGACCAATAAGTTTCAAAGACTAATAAAATGTTAGGTTTCTTTAAGAGAAGGGCTAAAGGATTTAATGACTTACCTGTGACAAAATCTCTTTACTGTTCCCTAGTCCGATCTATTTTAGAATACGGTAACATTATATGAGATCCAACCTTTCATGTTCATTTCAATAGAATCGAATCAGTTCAAAAGCAATTTCTTTTATTTGCATTAAGAAATCAATATAATCCTTCTGATTTTGCTAATATTCCTAGTTACACTACAAGACTTAATTCATTAAACATACTTTCTTTATGTTTACGTAGACAAGTTTTGTCATCATGTTTTACTTTTGATATTTTGAATAATAGTATTTTTATCCAATCTCTTACTAGCAAGTTTAGACTTAACGACAGTGTTAGGCAAACTAGAAATACTAAATTTTTAATGGATTACAAACACAATACAGAGTACGGAAGAAATGAACCCATCAAAAAATGTTGTACTACTTTTAACAAAATTAGTCACCTTTATTCTACATCCATCTCCACAAATACTTTCGAACACATTTTACAACAACATTTTTCCACTTTAATGACCTCAGACAATTAATTCTTACCTAGGCAATAATTTTCTTTTTAATGATAATATAATTTAAACATAACACACTTATTGTATTGTATTAAATACAAAAAATTGGTTTGTTCTTTTTTCTTCTTTATTCTTACGAAAATTATACAATTATAATTAAAGTGAAAAATAGTTAAGTTTGACCTTAGCTTACGCTGTCTGGTTTGACGTAATAAATTTGTAAATTACAATTTTAATTTTATACAACGAAACTTAAATTATTACTAAAACCATATAAAAAATAACAAATAACATATAGATAAGTAAATCGTATGGGTATTTTTTAAAAACTTATTTTTTAAAACTTTAGTAAAAATAACTTGAGGACTAAATCACTGTTAAATGTAATAATAAAAATAATATTAATAAAATGTATAATCAATATATGTATAATGAAAATGTTATATATACGACTAAACCGTACATTTGTCTATGGTTGTATGTACACATTTATCATTCTTTTTTCATTTATTTGTGTTGTTTGTATCTATCATATAAAAGCCGTAAACGTTTGCGACAATAAAATTTTTCATAGCAAAAACAAATACTGCAAATAACAAAAAGAATAAAAAAATTTTTAAATTTATAGGATACGTAATCTCGAAAAATCAAAATTCAAAATTTCGAAACAAAATCCCGAAAAATCAAAATCCTGAAAATTAAAATCCCAAAAATTAAAATCCCGAAATTACGAAATATGGATATTAATATTCCGAAAAAGGGGAATACTCTGATTTTGAATGCAACTATTAATACTTACAGTATGCCTCATATTTTACCAATTTCATTCAAAAAAAATTAAATTTTAAGATTTCCATATGAAAAATAATTAATTTTGAAAACCACCACATATAAAAGTATTCAATTTTGACATTTCACTTAAAAAATTTTAATTTTATACGAATTTAGACATTTTTTTAAAAAAAAAAAAAGTATTTTTTTTGAAGAAACACGGGGGTTTTTGCAACCAAACCCCCACTACAATAATTTTTTTTAGTTCTTTTAGTGTTGTTGTCTACGTTTTTACGTTTATTTAAATTTATTTTTATTCTTATTGTAAAAAGTTAAGTGTTCTTACTGATCAAGGGAAAATAGTTCAAAATGTTTTTAAGATATACTAAAACTATATTAGAGCAGAAAGATTACTCTTTTTATTTCATTAAAATTTAAGTGACAAAAAATCAATATTATTTCTAGATTATCAGTATGGCGTATGATACGCCGGGTTTATCTAGTTATACTTTAATTGCTTTGAATACAGAAAAATAAAAAGAAAATAAATCAAAAATTATTTGGATTAGAATTTAGAGTTAATATATTTGGTTAATATTTTTAATAGAGGATTTATAAGTATTATGTTATTATATGTATAAAATGGTATACAGAATATTGCATCGTTGCCGTTTGCAACGTTGTTACTTCGGTTTTTAGCAAAAAACATTAGTACCTATACGCATAAAAAAATAATATTGTGTATATGCATACATATGAAATGTATATGCATACATATGAAATGTATATGCATACATATGAAATGTGTATGAATACATATGAAATGTATATGCATACATATGAAATGAATTATTAAGTTCTTTTAAACGCTTATTTAATTTGAATATTTGGTTTAATTTTTATAATTTTAATGCTTTTGAAGAGCATAAATATTGACAAAAATAAAAAAGAGAAAAGAAATATATTTACTTATTTTAATATAATATATGTATGTATTAAGTATGTTGTAATGTAATATATATTTGAAAGTTACTTATTTATGTACAAAATTTTCAATATAGTCTTGGCTTATATTATATTATAATTTTTAATATAGCCAATAATTTAAATTTAAATGTATAATAAAAAATTTAATTTTCCAATAATAGGGAAACAATTTAATCATTCTACCCAAAAGCATTTTATCATAACTCAAAAACTAAAAAGATTAGAGCAGCCAATGAGGGGTGAAAGCCAATGTTAGAAAGTGGTGAAAGATGAGAAAAATGTTATATGTATTCTATGTATGTTGCTGTATATTGTTCAATGTCTCTTTTAATTGGGAGCAGTTTCTTGTTTTATTAAATGAGAAGGACTAAAAACCTGCCTTAAATGATCCTTTTCAAAGAAAAGGAGTATGTAGTAGTAGTAAATAGATATTCTAAGTTTTTAATATTTTTATTAAACCTATTAAGATAAAAACAAAACTTTAAATAAAAGGTACAGCTACATTTTTAAAATTTTTTTTTTAAATTAAATAACAATTATAAAATTAAAAATGAAAGGACAACAATATTTACAAATTCCCCCTTTTCCCCTGGAGCGCCAGGACAAGGGGCCCCAGGGGCACTAGACTAAGAGACTCGCTGGTTGGTGGTAACTTTTTGGGACCTTCAGAGGAAAGACAGTTACTGGACCTTCAAAGACCGTTTATTTAGATATAGCAAAAAAAAACAAAAACAATAACTGATTGATTAATTTCGAATTTATTTGATTATTTATCACTTTTAATTTAACTATAAAACTCCTCGAAGTACATAATATTTTATTAAATTACAACTATTTAACGCAATGCATTCTATAGAGTAAAAACGTAAATGTCAAATTTACATTCTATATAAAAAAACATTTCATTTAACATTTAATTATAATATTCAAAATAACTTTTGAACACTAATTTTTCAGATACATATAAAATCAAGTTTAAACTTTAAAAACTTTTCATATCTTCATCCTTATTTAAAATACCTATTTTAGTAGAAGAAGAAATATTGTTTGCATAAGGTTAGGAGGCTCTCATTCTTGACTCTTATTCAAATCGAGTTTTAAAAACTTTTTTTTAATTTTTCAAGTAAATCTTAAATCAATTTTAAAGTTAAATAATGATTTTGTATTTCAACCAAACTTTAAAAATTTTTCATATCTTCACCCTAATTTAAAATATTAAACAATACAGCTTAAGCCTTTTGTATTTGAAATTAAAACATAGCTTATTTATTAACCACTAAGTTTTTAAACTTTATTTAAAATATAACTGATCCCACCGTAAAAGTTTTAATTTTAATGTTTACTTTTCTTAGAAAAGGTTTTTGGAAATGTAGCTTTTTATTTTATATAACAAGTAAATGTAACAGTAAGTCGATGCAACCGATTTATTAATACCCTACACCTCAATAATTCGAATTAAATTAAAAATCCATAGGTTTTTTTGGCAGCTGCTTGAACTTCTTCCATTTTGTGTCTTATTCAACTCGAATTTCAGGAAAGTAAAAGAGGCATCCTCTTGGGATATGCTTGACACCTTTGTAAAAAACTTTAAGTTTCTATCTTTATTAATTTCGAAGATTGTTAGTCCTTGGGAGGTGTGTGTCAGGTACCCGAATTGCCACTCCAATTCATTGAATCCATCTCAGGAACATAAAGAAAACATGCCAGAACACCATTGTACTAAATTTAAGGTTCTACTTTTGTTGGTTTTGGAGATATGCTCGTTGCTCTTGTGCTCGTCCGGAAGTTTCCAAAATACGAACCCATGGTTCAAATTCTTTCAAATGTTAGTTTCCAATTTTACAGAAAAGGAATAACAGAACACCTTTGTACTAAAAATAAAAGTTCTATCTTTGTTGGTTGTGAAGATATACTCGTTTGCTCTGGGACTCGTCCGGAAGCTTCCAAGATTTGAACCCATGGACCAAATCCTCACAAATTTCAGAAACATAAATCAAACATGAAGGAACACCATTCTGCCTAATTTAAAGGTTATATCTTTGTTGTTTTTGGAGATAATATCATTTGCTCTGAGGCTCGTTCGGAAGCTTCCAAAATCCGAACTCAAGGACCAAATCCTCTCAAATTTCAGAAACCTAAATCAAACATGAAAGAACACCATTCTGCCAAATTTAAAGGTTATATCTTTCTTGTTTTTGGAGATAATCTCATTTGCTCTGGGGCTGGTTCGGAAGCTTCCAAAATCCAAACACATGGACCATATCCTCTTAAATTTCAGAGACATAAATCAAACGGAAAAAACATCATTGTAAAAAATTTAAAGGTTCTATCTTTGTTGGTTTTGGAGATAATCTCGTTTGCTCTGGGGCTCGTTCGGAAGCTTCCAAAATCCAAAGCCATGGACCAAATCCTCTTAAATTTCAGAGACATAAATCGAGCGGCAAGGAACATCATTGTACAAAATTTAAAGGTTCTATCTTTGTTGATTTTAGAGATAATCTCGTTTGCTCTGGGGCTCGTTCGGAAGCTTCCAAAATCCGAAACCATAGACCAAATCCTCTCAAATTTTAGAGAATTAAATAAAACATGAAAGAACAGCACTCTGTCAAATTTGAAGGTTATATCTTTATTGGTTTTGGAGGTAATCTCATTTGCTCTGGGGCTCGTTCGGAAGCTTCCAAAATCCGAACCCATGAACCAAATCCGCTCAAATTTTAGAGACCTAAATCAAACATGAGAGAACACCATTCTGCCAAATTTAAAGGTTATATCTTTGTGCATTTTAGAGATAATCTCGTTTGCTCTGGGGCTCGTTCGGAAGCTTCCGAAATGCGAACCCATGGACCAAATCCTCTCAAATTTTAGAGACTTAAATAAAACATGAAGAAACAGCACTCTGTCAAATTTGAAGGTTATATCTTTATTGGTTTTGGAGATAATCTCATTTGGTATGGTGCTCGTTCGGAAGCTTCCAAAATCCGAACCAATGAACCAAATCCCCTCAAATTTTAGAGACTTAAATTAAACATGAAAGAACACCACTCTGTCGAATTTGAAGGTTATATCTTTATTGGTTTTGGAGATAATCTCATTTGCTCTGGTGCTCGTTCGGAAGTTTCCAAAATCCAAACCCATGGACCAAATCCCCTTAAATTTCAGAAACATAAATCGAATGGGATTTCGACATCATTGTACGAAATTTAAAGATTCTATCTTTGTTGGTTTCGTAATCATTCGGAAGCTTCCAGAATCCGAACCCATGGACGGATTTTGTCCAGATTCGAACTTAGCCTTCCTTTTGGAATTAGTAACCTATAGGTTATAGTAAGAATAACAAAAAAAAAAAAAAATATTAAAAGAATTTTTTTATAAAACTTACATATTTATATGATTCATGTTTTTATGTTGAACGTGTAGATTACAAACTAGAAGCATGCATATTTTATAATTTAAGGACTAACAAAACATTTAATGTAAATTTTAACTAGATTTATAAAAAATTGAATTAAATATTAATAATAAATAAAATATAAATTAATTTAAAACTAAAAATTGTTTTATTCAAAAATTGAAATTGTCATAAATCTGCTAATGTAAATTACTTATTAAGTTTTTAACTAATATGGTTGATCAATTCAATATGCGTTATGTAAGTATTGTGTATCAGTTTTGAAATTTGTTGTTGTATTTCTGTGCATTTGTATGTTGAGAGCTTCTATATTTTTTCTTTTTTGCCAATTATGTTCAATGTTTAAAATTACACGGTGGTCAAAGTTAAAATTATGCTTGTTTTTTATTGCATGACTTACGCAGGCAGTTTTAAAATATGTTTCTTTTATGTCGATATTATTTTAATATTTCTTTAATCGCGTTGAAGTTGAAGAAAGACAATGCCACGTTGTATTTCATGATCCCTGGGTGTGCTGAGTTATCTTTAAGTAGTCTGTTTGAAGCTATTACTTTTTTATACCAGTTCGTCAAAATCTTATTATTATCCCTAATTAATGTCATACCTAAAAAATGGAATTACTTTTGTTTGTCTGTTTTTTTTTTTTCTAATGTAAATTTAATTTTGTTATGATGTGTGTTAAAAATTTCAAGTATTTCTTCTTCTCTATCTTTAAGTCCTGTCGTTGTAATATCATTTACGTATTTAAATATGAATTTTGGCGCGAAAGGTAGTTTTGTTATTATTTTGTCTAATGTGTCATCCATAACAAATTCTGCTAATATGCCAGATAGACTGCTGCCCTTTGCATGCCCGTGCATTTGCTTATAATATTTATCCTCGAATAGAAAAAAATTGCTTTTACATATACATAGTTACAATGGTTGTATAAAGTGTTTTTTCGATAAACGTGTAAGTTAACAGCGTGTCAAGTTACTACAATCCACATGTTACATTACGTTCCCACAGGTTTATCAAATAATTATGCGATATTAAAATTGTTCCCATCAAATTCGCTTACGCAGCGTCTACAATTTATCAAGCCTATTTTTTCCCATCAGAACAAATTCACGTGGCACAACATGCATTGAAATTAGTATATAAGTACAGATATTTTAGAATAAGTTTTAGTCTTAATTAGGATACTAAATTGATCATCTAATTGTAATAATCGGTAATTAAATAAAAATTGTAATCAGTTGATATTAAAATTAATTATTGTCAAATATTGAATTTAATCATTGTGAATCATTGTAAATATTAAGAAAAAATTTTTAAAGTAAAATAAAATTACAGTAAAAATTCAATAAGAATTAAAAAAGTAATCTAAAATTATAACAAAATTAAAAAAGAATTGAAAAAGTAATCTAAAATTATAAAATTAAGATAAAATTTAATTAAAATTTAGTAAAATTTAAAAAATTTTTTTTTTGATAAAATTATAATAAAAATTAAAATAGACTAAAATTTAACAAAATATAAAAATTAATGTAAAATCAAAATTAAGAGAAAAAATTTAATTATAATAAAAATTAAATTTGATAAATAAATAATAATAAAAAATTACAATAGACTAAAATTTAACAAAATATAAAAATTAATGTAAAATTATAATAAAATTAAGATATAAAATTTAATAAAAATTAAAATTTGATAAAAATTGAAAAATTATAATCTAAAACTATAACAAAATTCAGACCAACTTTAATTAAAATTTGATAAAATTTAAAAATAATAAAATTTTAAAAGATAAAAAGATAAAATTATAATAAAGATTAAAGATTAAAGTAAACTAAAATTTGCTATTTTAAATCTAAAAATAATAAAATTTTAAAGGAAAAAAATTGTAATAAAAATTAAGTAAAGTATAGTCAAAACGAGGAAGAATACAGTTGCCTTTGTCAACTCTTAGATACCCGAGCGAACCGTTAGTATGTTCACAGCCTGGCACTCTGCTTACAATATTATTTTTTTAATATTTTAATATTTTAAAATAATTTGGGTGAATTTTATAATTTCTAGAAGTATGGGTTGTACATATACATATTCAAACTATATGTTTATACATTCTTCAAAAGCAGATTTTAACCTTCCACATAACGATTATCAATCCAAAACTTTTTCAAATATTCTATAGTACCATTTAATACTAAGCGGTAAATGTATATTAAATTTACTTAGTACAAAATAGTAAATATAATTTTAAATATTATATTATATTATATTTAAGTATTCCATTTCACATATATACTTAAATATTCCATCACAGAATAATTTCTTATAAGTACAATAAAATACATATATGTATGTAAATACGGCGCTATATAATATGCATCTATACTCTTATCATTCATTCACTAGTGACATATACGATATGTAAATAAACATGATATTATATAAGTATGTATATATATCAATATCATATAAATAAAAATTCTTCAAGCAACACTTATGTTGTTTTTTTAATTACATTTTTTTGTACTACGCATTATATCCTCAACAATTTCAAATTATCGAGTAAAACAAAATGCAAAAAATTCGTTAAAGAAATTTGTTAGAAAATTTAAAAAAATCAAGTAACACTTTCGTCAATTATAAAGTAACCCTATATTATTAAAAAAGTTGTTAACATAAATAAGAGTATAATGTTGAGGCTTTAATTTTTGTGTATTCCTTAAAAAAAATTTAACAGGTGTTCAAGTTACAGGTGTTTAAAAATAGGAAATTTTCAGTTTTTGACCCCTTACAGCTCCTAAACGGGGAGTGATACAAAAAAATAACATCTGTTCTATAATAACAGTGAGAAAATAACCGAAAATCTTTGATTTACTTGGTTTTGTTATTATTGCGTTACATTCTATACTGTAAGGAATCAAAAAGGCAAGTTAATTGCTTTTGGTACCTATTTGAAAACAAAAATAAAACAAATTTATTTATATATTTGAAATAATTTTGTATTTGAAAATATTTTACAATTTTACAGAAATCTGTGTTGGAAAATTGTTTTACGATGATCAGATGTTAAGATTTTAGAAATAGCGAGACCAACTTTTTCTATACGTCTTTGAAATCTACTTCTATCACGTGCGTATTCTTCCCAATGACCTTTCCTTGCTGATCTGTAAGCATAGACCCATACATGCATAACGTGAATTTCTTGTTTTATGTTGAAGTAAACTTTTTTTTGTTATTTAAATTCATATTGTGCAAGTATGAAAATTGAAGGTCTTAATCTAACATTTTTTCTTTTAAAAGATGCATATATACATTAAAACAATTTTTAACAGCACATCTGAAACTCTTGTTTGATAAGTGTATAGGACAATTTGAATTAAAGTTTTCAATCTTTTGTAATGATGGCGAGTATCTGCTTAGATCTTCTCTTTTAACACTGTCAATGTACTTTTGAAGGAAAAGTTTTTTTTGTTCTCCTTTAACATAAATTTTTTCGGCTGACTCTAAATAGTGTTTTAATATACATTTTACATCTAAATATTCAACTAAACCGTTATTCCATTTAAGTCCATTTATTTTATTTTCACAATACTGGTTATTATATTTCACATCTTGACTAAGCTCTTCTGCGGGTTACGTTGCTTTGAAATGATACAGAGTTGGAATTAAACTTCCTTTTTCAAGTATGGCTAACTCTTTTAGGAAATATTGTTTTTCATTTCCCTGCAAAAATTGTAGGTCAACTATAAAAACTTGTTTAACCATGTCGAAGGTTTGTAAAAGAATGTTCAATGAAATAACTAAATTTACATTTATATTCATTTCGAAAAAGAGCTGTTCATATAAATATAGGTTAGCAATGATTGTTTTAACTAATACAACTATGTTGTTTCACCCATTTACAATGAAGGTGGCGGGTCATCCTGCTGTGGTAAAACCACAGTTATTCGTAATTTAATAAAGTATAAAGAAGAAAATATACTACCACATATTAATAGAATTATTTGGTGTAATCCAGACAAAAATGCTGTTCCACTATATATGAAAGATGTTGAATATAGTAACACTATTCCAGATTTTAATGATAATCAAGAATCTTTGTTAGTTATTATCGATGATATGATGTTAAGTTCTCATGATAAGTTTGTATGTGATTTATTTACTAGAGGATCACATCATAGAAATTTATCTGTAATATTTGTAACACAAAATGTTTTTCACCAGGGTAAATTTTCAACAGATATTTCACTCAACTGTAAATATTTAGTACTTTTCAAAAATCCAAGAGATAAATCGCAGATATTACCTCTAGCTCGCCAAATATATCCCAATCAAATTAAAGCATTTGAAAAAGTATATAATGATGTGACGTCAGTCCCATATGGCTATATATTAATAGATCTTACTCAAGACGTTAATGATATATTTCGATTAAGAAGTGATATATTTGGGAAAGGTTTGTGTTATTGTACGAGAGATCAATTAGAACAATTTGGAGAGGAATATGAAACGTTTGAAGACCAATTGACATATATTGCACCTATTAAAAACCTCTAAACCAAAATTCCAGAAAGTAATTATAAAACACTGTGACCCTGAAGTAATAAAAACATTTTGCGAAATCTCTTTAAATATTTTAAAAGGTAATTGTAATCTGAGTAAAAAAGCAACAACCCAATTATGAAAGTATAAAAAAGAATTAAGATCACTTATTTGCCGGAGAAAATCTATAAATAGCAAAAGAAAAATTATTATTCAACGTGGTGGATTTTTACCTACACTTCTTGGTGCAATACTATCAGGAATAATCGGAAATTTTATAAAATGAATAATACAACATTTAATAAAATGATAATTTTAAAACCTGAGATTTATGAAAGAATGAAGCAAAATGCAGACATTGAACTCAATGAATTGGATAAAAATATGAAAAAATATTGTTAAATAAACATCTCACGGATACTCAAAAATGGTATTTATACAGACAAAATCTATTTAAAATAAGAAACAAAAAACGACAACTTCCTAGAAATAAAGAGGAGAAAATTAAAATTACGGAAACAAAAGGTACTCAAACTCGTGCAAAACCAATGTATATAGATAAAGAAACTCAATCGCATTTTGCTGAATATAAGAATGTTGGAATACAAGTTGTTCCTGAAGAAGAAGAAGTATATGAAAAAGAAGCTGATGACGAAGAATTTGATGTTGAAATTCAGGAAAATGTTTTAACAAAAGCATGGTCAGCTGCTTCAGTTAAAGAACGTCTTAGAAAAAGAAAATCAATTAGAAATCAAAATGTACAAATTTTTGAAACTGATACAGGAGATATTATAATTTATAACTGTTCCTTTAGATAGCCCAAGCCCACCAACGGAAAAAGAAAAAAACTATAAATAGCAAAGGGTTGTATAATTCATCAAGACGTGTTTTAAGGTCAGCAGTAGGTAATACTCAAACAGAACTTAATTTTCCAATTCGTAAAAATAAATCTACAAGCTTATGGACAACATACAAGTAAATGATGAATTTTATGTCACTTTACTCAGTGATTCATCTATGAACTATTATCCAGAAAATTCATTATCATCTTTTACAAATAAAATGAATAAATATATGTGTGATTCAAGGTGGAAAGTCGGTATTTCAGAAATGTATGTTAATGATTTCGTCCCAAATGTGTATGGTGAAAAATGGGAAAAAAGTACTAAAATATTTATTAAAGGTAAGCAGAAAGATATGATAGGAGTTGGAACATCATATATTCCATACATAGAAAAACAAATGATATGCGACTGGAAAGTTTTTCTACTACCAACACTAATTCAAAATATACGCCCACTTAATAGGTTTACAAGAAAAGAAGTTGAACGACAGTTGATTTGGGGAATTTTTAATTTTATAAACGATGAAGTTCATTATACATAACAAACAAAAACTGAGGAGATGACTAAAAATTTAAGTACACCACAATATGTGTTACTAAGCCTAAAATAGATATAAAAATAAGAGCAAATTACTCTTATACCCTCGAAGGACTTTTGACAACATGTTTCAATCAAGTATCTTTTAAAGTTACAGATTTTAAAAAATATAAATCACGTGTAATAGAAGCTTTCAAAACTTTTATAGATGGTGTACAATTGATTCCCATTAGTAAACCAGATATGTTTTTTATATACACAGACATAATTGAACCGCAAAATATAGGTGATAAAGATATAAGGTGTTTAAGATCTGTTAACATACAAAATTCTTTTATTGATACTGTAAAAAAATTCAGTAATATTCAATATTGCAATGTGGAGAAATCATTTAATAACATTTCATTACTTTTATGTGATAAATATGGATACAAAATAAACTTTTCCAATAGTTCAATTCCAACAAAAATTGTATTACATTTTAAAAAAGTATAAATAAAACCGATTTTACAAAACTATATATTATTTTATTTTATTCATTATGGAGAGAGCGTACTACAAATATTATTTAGTTCAATCAGGAAAAGGTCTTGAGGATATTGGTCCTTTGTTACACTCAATTGTATCTTACCAAAGGGGACGAGGGTTAGGGAGCTTTTTCGGTGGTCTTTTTAGATATTTAAAACCATTATTTACGTCTGGAGCTAATATATTAAAAAAAGAGGTTATTAACTCTGGTATTAATGCATTATCTGATATTGCCACAGGTGCAAATGTAAAAGAAGTGGTTCAAGATCGAAGTAAAGAGATAATGAAAAATGTAAGACTAGGTGCAGTTCGGAAACTCAATAAGATGTATGGACAAGGCAAAAGGAAACGAAGAAAACCTATAAAAAGACCTCTCATTGATAATTTAAATTATTTTACGTCGAAGCGGCGCAAAGTTAATAACAAAAACAAACAAAAAGATATTTTTGAATAATTATGATTGAATGTATGAAATCAGAGCTTGATATTTTTAAAACACAGCCTATTCAGTCAAGTATTTTACGATCTGAAGAAGTTTCCTATAACCCTATTGCTTTTTTAGATAATGCATCTGTCATAGAATTTGTTTCACTAGGGAACGGTGATACATATAGAGACTTGTCTTCGACATATCTAAAATTAAAAGTACAAATTTTAAAAAAAGATGGAACTCAATGGAATGAAGATAAAAAAACTGATGGAACACCTATACAACAACCAAGTTTGGTTAATAATACGTTACATTCATTAATAAAACAATGCAATGTTCAACTAAATGGAAAGAATATTTCACAATTTGTCTTAAACGTAAATGGTGTTCAAATACCTAATTCGGCAATTGAAACCAGTTTATCAGATGAAAATAATTGCTGTACAAGAGCATACAGTACACTTTTTTCAGGAACTGCAATTTACCATAATGATAAAGGTCATCAGATAACAAAAACCATGTTTAGTAATGGGTT
The DNA here is from genome assembly GCA_947095535.1 of Poecilobothrus nobilitatus. Taxonomy (NCBI): domain Eukaryota; kingdom Metazoa; phylum Arthropoda; class Insecta; order Diptera; family Dolichopodidae; genus Poecilobothrus; species Poecilobothrus nobilitatus. Next base: position 211,525,333 of record OX352772.1, on the reverse strand, counting down.
TTTCATTCTAGCTTTTGATTTAACTCCAGATGTATCAGGAAATTAAGTGTGTCAAGGTCTACTAAATCAAGGTATAGTTAGAATTGAGGCAATGCTATCAAAACCACTTACATCTACACTGACTGCTATTGTTTATGGAGAGTTTGATGCAAGTTTACAAATTGATAAAAACCGAAATATATTCTCAAACCTATAAATAGCATACATAAAAGTAAATTTGAATATTTGACAAAATGTCACTGTCTTCTGGATGTAATATTTTGGATGTAACATTTTGTAGTGATGATAATAATACCTTGTTTGCGAAAGATATTTGTATAGTTGGTTTTAAAGAACCTTGTAAAAAGTTTGTAAAAGAGCTCAAGTATAAATTTCCAACTAGGAATTTTATAAATGATAATTTTGATAATTACTCTTTTGGAACTGTGTACAACGATAAAATAAATAAAGAGCTCTGTCAAATACTAGAAAAATTTGATGTTATTATAACAAATAAAAAATCAAAAAAGAGTCTTTATCAAATAATATTAAAGAGACAACTAAAGTATATGACTTGAGTCAATTTGATTGATGAATACCCTAGAGATAAGTGACGTATTAAGATGTAACAAACACACACGTAAATTTTTTAAAGGAGTTTTTGCTCTGGATCAACTCCCCAGAATAATTGAAAAACAAACTTTTTTAATTGTAAACACTGATAAATCAAAAGATCCAGGAACACATTGGTTAGCTATTTTTAAGCCAAAGAATGTCTGTGTTGAATATTTTTATTCGTTTGGTAGAAAACCAGATAAATTAGAAATTTTAATTTACTTAAAAAACCAATGTATAATTTTTAATAAGAAACAGTTACAAAGTAACTATTCAGATGTCTGTGGGCAATATTGTTGAGTTTTTTTTTTTTTTTTTTTACGAGGGTTGGTGGAAAACTTGAAAGTCACCAAGAGGAACTACACGTGCTTCCTCAAGGTAGTGTTGGACTTTAACCAACCAAACCACCCCCCTTTTAAAAACCAAACTTTAGGATGGAACCTTTAATACGAATGTACAGTTTGGTTTTGGGGATAGGGATGTGGGAAGGAAAATTGGGGAAATTGGTATTGGGAAATCTGGATTATGGGGGATAGGTAGGAAAATTTGGAGGGGCTTTTTGAAGAAAGATGTTAATGTTCTTCTTAAACTTAAGTAAATCGTACACATATAAATTACTAACCTTAGGAAACACATGAGATTGTATATGGTTCCACAAACGGGACCTGCTCATGACAAACGAATTTCCATAAGCTGTATTTCGCCATCTTGATAACTAAACATGGTAGGGATGAGCATCTGTTGCCCTCCTTGTTTCTCGTAGGAAAACTTTGAGTGGAGGCATTAATTGTTTAATTTCTTTAGAACAAGTGTTAATCCCTACGAGATACCTATAAAACAAGGTCAGTGACCCAACTGGGGTCGTTAAACAAACGAATAGCTCTGTTTTGCACATTATCTAAATAACCCAGTGCTGTTTGAGGCCCTGCAGCCTAAATGTGTGAATTATACTCCATTTTTGGCCTAATGTACGTTTTATAGATATTGAGAAGATCAGATACGGAAAAGTAAGTTTTGAAGCGATACAAAAAACCCAAACATTTAGCTGCATCCTTAGCTATACCAAAAATATGATTTGACCAAGTCAGTTTCTGGTTTAACCCGACGGCCAGCATGCTTAAATCCGTTGAATGCTGCAGGGAGAACGCTGAAATAGTAGGTTAGGGACGGTAGTGGCTATTTTCCGCGAGATCAGACAGCATTGTGTTTTTTTGGTGTTGAACTCAACTCTATTGACTTCACCCCATTTTTGAATTTTTGCTAAATCGTTATTTAGCTCACTAATAGTGAAATTTAAACAAAAGAAATACGGGTGCTATTATCATGGACAACCAAAATGTTTAACAAACCAGAGAGATATACCATTACACGATAAGTCTGGCGATACTTTGAATGTACGATATGAAAAAACATGGTGGAAGAACGGGAAATACTTACACATATTATAAATGTAAACAAGGAGAAAAAATTAAATACATAGATGTGTGTTCCTTATATCCATATGTTTGCAAACTAGGGAAATTTCCCATAAGTCATCCTAAGATTTATGTTGGAGAAGATGTCTGCTCCAAGTTAAACATAATGACTATTGACGGTATTATTAAATGTAAAATCTTACCACCAACAAATCTATTACACCCCGTGTTACCTGCAAAACAAAATAATAAATTGATATTCTCACTATGTAACACTTGTAGTGAAAAAAAATATCAAGGAAAATACTGTGAACATACAGACGATGAAAGAGCATTAGTAGCAACTTGGGTAATTGATGAAATTAAAAAAGCAATTGAAAAAGGGTATAAACTTTTAAATATTTATGAAGTTTGGGAATACGAAACAGTAACACATGACAATGGCAATGGTATTGATGGTTGGCAATGGTAAATGATGAACAAATTTATAAAGATTGAACAAGAATCTTCTGGGTGGGTGGTCAGACTCAAAAAGCAGAGGAAAAATACATTGACAGTTTTTTTGAAAAGGAGGAAATTAAATTAGATTACGATAAAGTAGTAAATAACTCTGGTTTAAGATCTTTTGCTAAGATTATTTTAAACTCATTCTGGCGAAAATTTGGGCAAAAGGAAAATCAACAACAAACCACCATTATAAATCAACCTTTTAAACTTTACGAGTTAATAACAAATCCCTCTGTAGAAATATGTCACATATTTCCAGTAAATGAAGAAACATAGTGGCTAGCTGGAAGTATAAAGAAGAAGCAGCAACTTCTTTATCTACTGCCAACGTAAGTATCGCTGCTTATACAACAACACATGCTCGTGTTCAACTTTACAGTTATCTAGAGAAGTTAGATAGTAGAGTATTATATTATGACACCGATTCGGTGTTGTATATTAGTCGAGAAGGAGAATATGAACCACAAACAGGAGAATTTATAGGAGACATGACAGATGAATTAGAGTGTTATGGTATAGGGAGTTATATTACAGAATTTGTAAGTGGTAGTCCCAAGAACTACGCCTACAAAATTTACTGTACAAAAGATAATACCGAAAAAATTGTTTGTAAAGTTAAAGGATTCTCTCTTAGTTATGAAGCTTCACTAAAAATTAATTTTAACATCATAAAGGAAGTAGTTTTAAATTCTTTGAATAGTACAGACATATTCGTCATTTCAGAAAATATTCGTCGAATTAAAATTCACGATATACTTACGATTCCTGAAATAAAAAAATATCAACCAAAATCGGAAAAAGGAAAATTTAATGAAGATGGTAGTTCTTTACCGTATGGATATAATAGGAAAAAATCACGTGTTAATAAGTAAATCATTCAAATTTGTTTACATATTAATTTAAAATTTTTAAAATCTTAACATCTGGTTATCGTAAAAAATTTTTCAACTTAGATTCAAATAAAAATATAATAAAAGATTTTTGACATAAAAATAAAAATGTCTTTTATTTTTGTCTTATGTTTACAAAATAGGTACCAAAAGCAATTAACTTCTTTTTGATTTTTATTATTTTTTATTTTTTCATTTCTTACAGCATAGAATGGAACGTAATAATAACAAAACAAAGTAAAATCGAAGATTTCAGGTTATTTTCTCAATCTTCTTATAGAACAGAAAAAATAAATCCTACATAACAGATGCACCTATAATTATATAATTTTTTTCTTTCTTTTGTTTTTATTTTTACTTTTTTACTGCATTCATAAATTTTAATATTGTTTAAAAGAGTCAAACTAGTTTTAACAATTTATTTTACACCAGGTAAACAGAAATTAGAAGAATGCAAAATATTTTTTAAGTTCATATGTACTTAGAACAAAATATAGAATATAGAGAAACAACTCATATCCTAAAATAGGTAACATATTGTTCTTATTTTTATTTTGTACCTTAAAGCTATAATAACAACTTTTAACAATTATTAACCTTCTTTATAAGCCAAACTACACTTTGTACTTCTTGTTTACGTTTTGTTTTTATTTTTATTATTCACATCTTGGTATTCAAAAGTACCTATGAATATTTTTCTTATTAAATAATAAAAACAAGTTTTTTTTCGTTTCTCTTATATCTCCTTTTACATATGTAGGTATATTTTATTAAGCATGCGATTTTGCGCAATTTAAAAAAATAAACTTGATTTGACCTGAAAAAAATCATTTTTCTATTTGTATGATATCCTATTACAAAGTATCAATGAATTTATTGAAAAACCTTAATATCCTAAACTTGTTCAGTTCATTAACCTTGCCTAACAACTTCTACCGTACCAACAACCTTCATTTCCTACTATACAACCACTTGCAACTTATAAGTTAACAACCCATGCTTATAGCCTAAACCAAAACAAACAAAACAAGTTTTTGACCTACTAACCAAGAGTAACCTACATTAAACCCATCAATCAAAATATAGGTAAGTGGGCGTGGTCTTCCGTGCGATATGGCATGATTTTTTCCCATCCTCAAGTGCACGATTACCTAGTGTTATCGATTTCAAAAGGCTAAATGCAGTAACAACACCCGATACATACTCAACCCCTGACATTTGCAGTACATTTGCAGGGGAAAGCGAAATTTTCTACGACGATTGCTCTCACACCCGGATTTCATCAAATAATGATGAAAAAATCAAACATTCCCAAAACGGCTTTTTCTACGATAAACGGCAAGTACGACTTCCTAAGACTCCCATTTGGATTGAGAAACGCGCCATCAATATTCTAGCGCATGATTGACGACATTCTCAAGGACCAGATTGGTAAAACCTGATATGTTTATATCGATGACGTCATTATATTCGGTAAAACAAAGGAAGAACATTTCCAGAATATCGATGCAGTATTTTCACGATTGGAAAAAGCTAATTTAAGAGTAAATTTAGAAAAAACGAAATTTTTAAAATCAGAAACAGAATTCCTTGGCTATCTGGTCACAAGTGATGGAATTAAGCCAGACCCGAAGAAAGTAATGGCGATTCAAAGGATCAAGCCACCGGAGCCAAACTTTAAATCATTTTTAGGTCTTACAACGTATTATAGAAATAAAGTAGAAATAAAGCTAAACAAGGAAGAATTAGAAGCTTTTAAGAATTTGAAAGAACTGTTATCATCATCTGAAATATTGATATTTCCTAATTTCGAAAAACCCTTCATTCTCACCACTGATGCGTCGGATAAGGCCATCGGGGAAGTATTATCACAGGGAGAAATTGGCAAAGACAAACCGATAACATATATCTCGAGGACACTGTACTGCACCGAGGGAAACTATGCTACCAATGAAAAGCAGATGTTGGCGATAGTATGGGCACTGGATAATTTACGAAATTATCGTTATGGAGCAGGGAAAATCAAAATCCTCACAGATCATCAGCCATTAACATTCTCGTTGGGAAACTCTAACCATAATACCAAGCTCAAAAGACGGAAATTTAAAATTGAGGAGTATAACTATGAGCTAGTCTACAAGCCAGGTAAAACAAACATTGTCGCAGATGCTCTATCGAGGCTACCAACCGAAATAAATAAACTTACCGGAAGCTCCACAGAAACAGCAAATAGTCTATGCGAAAATAGTGAAACAGAAACAGCGAGTATTCCAGATGAAGATAATTTATCACACACTGTGTACAGCGCAGACGAAGACAACTCAAACTTAATCCCTCATTGCGAAACGCCAATCAACGTGTTTCTTAATCAATTAGTCATAAGAAAAGTCAAAGATATGATAATCTACGAACAACCACATACAAGATACCATAGGCACTACGTAGATGTACCAGAAATCAATGAAGACATTTTGAAAATAATACTAAAAGAAAAACGAAATCCTAGTGTAATCAACGGTATTAAGATTTCTGAAAATCTCCTTCCAATATTGCAGAAGGTTTTTAAAGATCACTTTAGCAAATACAAAATCCGAATAACACAAAAAGTAGTAGAAGATGTTACGATTGAAAAAAGGAAGTTTGCCATCATTGAGAAGGAACACAGGAGAGCACACCAGAATGCCAACGAAAATCGGATGCAAATACTGGACAAATACTATTTTCCTCGCATGAGTAGTCAAATAAAGAGCTTCATTAAAACATGCGAAATCTGAAACAGCAGCAAGTGGATAGACGACCAAATAAACTGGAATTACAACAAACTCCAGTTCCAAAATTTCTTACACAAATACTTCACATAGATTTAATGGAAATACAGGAAGAAAAGTACATAACGTGTATCGAAAAATTTTCGAAATTCCTAAAATTTTTTCATATATAAAGACCGCTCAGCTTTGCATTTAAGAAATAAAATCACAAAAGTGCAACATTATTTCACAGTTCCGGAAATGATGGTAATCGATAACGAACGTAGTTTTATGAGACCTATTACCGCCTTATAAGAAGGAAGTAGTTATGAAAAACAATAAAGTCACAATAGCTACCGCATCCGGCAAAAAAATTCACAAATCCCTCATAAAAAATATTACCAATAATTAAATACTTTAGTTTTATCTTTCTAGATTTATAATTACAAAAACCATTGCATGGCCAGAAATTTTTGAGTTTAAAGGCCCAATTGCAACCATAAAACGAGGGCTCTACAATTTATCAAGCCTATATTTTCCCATCAGAACAAATTCATGTAGCACAACATGCATTGAAATTAGTATATAAGTACAGATATTTTAGAATAACTTTTAGTCTTAATTAGGATACTAAATTGATCGTCTAATTGTAATAATCGGTAATTAAATTGAAATTGTAATCAGTTGATATTTAAATTAATTATTGCCAAATATTGAATTTAATCATTGTGAATCATTCTGAATATAATAAAATTGATTTTTTTTACGAAACTAAAACTACATTTCAATAACTTGTATGTGTCTTTATTTTTGGGCATCTTTTCAAAATGACTGCTATTGTTTCGTGTTGTGAAATATTTGAATGCAGATACAACGTCAAGAGAAATTAAACTGTCATTATTTTCAATTTTTATTTCTTTGATTTTTCTTTGAACTCGAACGAATTTTTTACATTATATTTGGTTTCTTTTATATTGCACAGTAATTGCACAGATTTCTTTTATATTGTTTATAATCTACATGTTCAACATTAAAACATGAATCATATAAATATGTAAGTTTTCTAGTTTGTAATCTACAGGTTCAACATAAAAACATGAATCATATAAATATGAAAGTTTTTAAATTATTAAATATGCATGGTTGTAGTTGTAATCTATATGCTCAATATAAAAACATGCATTATATAAATATGTAAGTGTTATAAACCATCTTTTTATACTAATTTCTTTTTTGTTATTCTTACTATACCTAATTAATTTTAGTCAAAAAAAAAAAAAATGTTGTTAGATAATTTCAACATAAATAATTTTTATTTTTATATACCTTATTGTATATATATATAAATATTTAAAACAATTTTGCCTTGAATATGGGAACAAACCATGTTCCCGAAATATCGGCAAAAAAAAATTGTAATAATAAATTATATTAAACATGAAAATATAATTCGTTTTAATTATTTATTATATAAAAGAAAAAGCTACATTTCCAAAAAACTTTTCTAAGAAAAGCAAACATTAAAATATTTACATCAGCTGACCATAGTATATAATCATAAACTAACTATATACATAGAGTATTCACATGGAAGAAAAAAGTTAGACAGTTTTTTTAATTTCGTCAAATCAACTTTGTCGTATTTTAGTTTATTTTTATTTTAATTTTTTGTTTTTTTTTTTTTGTTTTTATGTCAATTGATGTATGTACATTTGTATATTCTTAATATAACTTTTTCGACTTATTAAAAAAAGAAAAAACCTTGATTCTAATTTCTACCTCGATTTTTTATCAACCAATTTTAGTTCTTTTCATAACCCAACCATAGGTACAAGAATTATTATTGTAAAAGTTATTTAGTTTAAGTTTAGTTTTAGTTATTTACAAGCTATTTAGTTTAATATCGATATTAATTATTATCAGAATATCCACTATTGAGACAATCAAAAAGTTTATCAAATACTAATATCTACAAAATTTTTGCAACTTCTTTCAAAAAATTCAGTTACAAAAAAAAATATTCATAAAAAATTTTTAAATATTTTATAAACAACGCCTAAATATCTTACAAGTCGGATCGGAACACTCAATTTATTTTGTACACAAATAGTCTTTTTTTCAAAGTTTTCATTGAATGTTCCGGCTTGTAAGTGTAAAGGTGGTGTTATAAATATCGTGCATTAAAATAACTTTTTTGTTGTTCCAACTACATTTTTTCTTAATTACATTTTTTTTTTGTACAAATATGGCAAGTTGTTTAACTCCTTCTGCCGAATGCTTTTTCTTTAAAAAAATACCTTCTTAATTTTTAAAATTTTTAAATTCTAGTTTTTAATATGAGGAAATATATGTAGCTACGATATTCAATATGAAAAAATACTTTTAAGAATTCTGCTATCTAGAAAGAATTACATATCTATCTACAGTCATAAAGGCTGGTTTTCATGAAAAATTTCATGGATATTATCGCAATGGATACTAGTGAGAAAGAGGGAGAAAAAATTCATATTAAAAAATATTACAGCAAAACTTTGGCAGTTAAAATTGTACATAACTTAATTTATTAATGTTTATATTCATATTTAGTTAAAAATTTAATTTTTTATTTATAAAGTTGTTAAAAATAATATACATACATAGTTTATTAATAATATTTTTATACCGATAATAGGTATGGTCATTTTAATATTGTTTCTCACTGGAAAATAAAATTTGAACATTTGTTTATTTTTTTGACACTAAAATTAAAATGTCATGGTAGAAGAAATTTTTTTGTAAGATATACAATTTTTGTGTACATATGTAATTCGTGGATATTTATGGTTTCTTTCTTGGATATTTTCAAATGTTTCATGGATATTTTTTTAGCTTAATCTCTTTCAAACAAATCATTTATGTATTTTCTGTCTATGCTCTAACATTTTCGCGGATATATCAGTCTAATGAAAACCAGCCATTTGATCTTAATTTACTATACCTTTGTGGGTCCGCAAAAGTTAATACCAATATTTTAGAAAATTTCAATATTTCATCCAAAAATATTTTTTTATTTTTAGAAAAAATATTCTTCACAAAAAAGAAAAAAATAAAAACAAATAGATCTCCGTTACAATTTACATCACACTTGCAATATTATAATATAATTTTGTTGGCCTTCAAATATTATCTATGTATTGTGTAGAGTTATTCTTTATGAGATCTATAAAATTACATTTTAAAATTATAAGAACATTTGTTTGTGATGCGAGAGATAAATATGTATTTTTGTATGTATGTATGTAACAATATAAAATCAATTTTAGAGAAAAAAAAATCAGTTCGAAGAAATTGAATTATGAACTGAATGAACGAAAAATTAATTTTTTGTTTTGTTTTTCTTATGTTTTTTGATGGTATACCAAAATTATGGTCATGTTTTTACGAAATAACCCCAAACACGATCTTGGGGTGATTTCACAGCAATGAAATTGACTACGATTTTTTCTTCTACGTGAGTATAAGTATAGTGAGTATACATATAGTTACTATATGATATAATCTATGCATTAATATACACTAATATTTGCCCGCTGCTCGAAAATCGAGCAAATCTAGATTAAAATACAGCTACATATAGAGTTTTCTAAAGCTAAAAGTTGTTGTCTGAGGTAGCGATGCAATTCTTTCTGTTTCATGGATAAATTTGGTGTTACAGCCTGGCTACCAATTTAGGAAACAGTAAATTATTATTATCAAAACGATAAATTAAATAAATAATTTAAAGAAAATTATAAAAAAAGTAAAGAACTTTTAAATTATTAAAAACAAATCCTTAAAATTGGACTGCATATTATGTCCGGTATACATATATTATTAAGAGAGTCACATATAAAAATTTTTACAATTACAATTACTGTTTTACACATATTATTTTAAAATTTTCATGTTGACAACTTACGGCCGACGCTTTTATATGCACAGTAAGATGGCGTAGAAAAAAGCCAGAGAGTTCCAGAACGGAAAATATAAATATTTTTTATTGCACAAAAAAAAACATATTAAAAATTTTTCAATTCATAAATTCATATTTATATGTTATTCATTCTCATAAATAAATTTAATATAAAATAAACTCAAAAATTTATTATTATTTTAAATTATTATAATATAGGCATTTACATATTAGTTCTTAATAGAAACTCAAAAAGTTTGCATTTAATATAAAAACTATTATTTTAAAATTGCTTCAATTCTAAAACACTCAAATATTCACCTCATACATGGTAAAAATTTATCTATTATTCGGTAAATACAGTTATACATATATGAACTTATTCTTTAACATTTTCAAAATTCACACTCGATCCAGTCAAAAAGAAATCGATTTTACGATACTTTCTAAAATGTAATAGTAATCTTTTCAACATCTTTGATATTTTAAATTCCAAATCTCTCAAATGAGAGAAGCTGTTGAACAATTTAAAAAAAAGTTCACCACTGGATTTTCATGGACTACAATACAATATACAACATACATAAGCCAAATTCTATAAACAAAAAAAAAAACTAATCATTTACTTTTAATGTAAGGAACCACATTTTTTGGGTAAGAGCGTATAAAATACGCTGTAAACGCCGAGGGAGTGTTGGTTCGAATCCCACACAAGTCATAAGAGTTATTCCTGCTTACAACATTTACAGCCACGGCTGAACAGGAAAGGCTGTGTAATTTCCTGACCACATTTATGTGGCAGAGAAATGCATTAAAAAATAAGTAAGTTTGAAATTTTATTAAAAATAAAATTTAAGGACTGGCGAAATATTTTCTAGTATGGTTTGAACTTTGTCACATATTTTAATTAATACATAAATAGACCTCTTATTGAACGGTAATTTTCGAATACTTCTATCGAATATTGACGACGTTCTCAAGGACCAGATTGGTAAAACCTACTATGTGTATATCGATGACCTCATTATATTCGGTAAAACAAAGGAAGAACATTTTCAGAATATCGATGCAGTATTTTCACGATTGGAAAAAGCTAATTTAAGAGTAAATTTAGAAAAAACGAAATTTTTAAAATCAGAAACAGAATTCCTTGGCTATCTGGTCACAAGTGATGGAATTAAGCCAGACCCGAAGAAAGTAATGGCGATTCAAAGGATCAAGCCACCGGAGAACCTAAAAAACTTGAAATCATTTTTAGGTCTTACATCGTATTATCGTAGATTTATCCGCGATTTCGATAAAATAGAAAAACCGCTAACACATCTAATCAGAGGAAAGAACGCACAAATTAAAGACAGTATGTCAAAAAAAGTAGAAATAAAGCTAAACAAAGAAGAATTAGAAGCTTTTAAGAATTTGAAAGAACTATTATCATCATCTGAAATATAGATATTTCCTAATTTCGAAAAACCCTTCATTCTCACCACTAAATCGTCGGATCAGGCCATCGGGGAAGTATTATCACAGGGAGAAATTGGCAAAGACAAACCGATAACATTTATCTCGAGGACACTATACAGCACAAAGGGAACTATGTTACCAATGAAAAGCAGATATTGGAGATAGTATGAGCACTGGATAATATACGAAATTATCTTTATGGAGTACGGAAAATCAAAATCCTCACAGATCATCAACCATTAACATTCCCATTAGGAAACCGCAACCATAATGCCAAGCTCAAAAGACGGAAATATAAAATTGTGGAGTATAACTATGAGCTAGTCTACAAGCCAGGTAAAACAAACATTGTCGCAGATGCTCTATCGAGGCTACCAACCGAAATAAATAAACTTACCGGAAGCTCCACAGAAACAGCAAATAGTCTATGCGAAATTAGTGAAACAGAAACAGCGAGTATTCCAGATGAAGATAATTTATCACACACTGTGTACAGCGCAGACGAAGACAACTCAAACTTAATCCCTCATTGCGAAGCGCCAATCAACGTGTTTCTTAATCAATTAGTCATAAGAAAAGGCAAATATATGATAATCTACGAACAACCACATACAAGATACCATAGGCACTACGTAGATGTACCAGAAATCAATGAAGACATTTTGAAAATAATACTAAAAAAAAAACGAAATCCTAGTGTAATCAACGGTATTAAGATTTCTGAAAATTTCCTTCCAATATTGCAGAAGGTTTTTAAAGATCACTTTAGCAAATACAAAATCCGAATAACACAAAAAGTAGTAGAAGATGTTACGATTGAAAAAAGGAAGTTTGCCATCATTGAGAAGGAACACAGGAGAGCACACCAGAATGCCAACGAAAATCGGATGCAAATACTGGACAAATACTATTTTCCTCGCATGAGTAGTCAAATAAAGAGCTTCATTAAAACATGCGAAATCTGAAACAGCAGCAAGTGCGATAGACGATCAAATAAACTGGAATTACAACAAACTCCAGTTCCAAAATTTCTTACACAAATACTTCACATAGATTTAATGGAAATACAGGAAGAAAAGTACATAACGTGTATAGAAAAATTTTCGAAATTCCTAAAATTTTTTCATATTAAAGACCGCTCAGCTCTGCATTTAAGAAACAAAATCACAAAAGTGCAACATTATTTCACAGTTCCGGAAATGATTGTAATCGATAACGAACGTAGTTTATTACATTAAATTACATCAAAACCCTCAGTATTGCATTTTATAACACACCGTCGCAAAAAAGCGAAGTAAATGGGAGTATCGAGAGAGCTCACTCAACAATTATCGAGATAGTAAGGTGCCTGAGCAAGGAGTATCCAGATCTTTCGTCAAAAGCAATCATATACTTAGCAGTTGATCAATAACTCCATACACTCGGTAACAAAATCCAAAGCGAGCGACATATTTTTCGCAAGATCCAGTAAAATCGACTATCAGAACTTAATAGCAACCAGAACAAAAATGAATAAAGAGCTAGGTGAACTCATGCAAAAAAATCAGCAATCAAAATTAAAATGAGAAAATGAAAAAAGAGATACACCAAAAACTTACAAAATTGGCCAATTTACGTTCGGGATAAGCAAATCAAATCGAAACATAAACTGACATATAAGAAGGAAATAGTTATGAAAAACAATAAAGTCATAATAGCTACCGCATCCGGCAAAAAAATTCACAAATCGTTCATAAAAAATATTACCGATAATTAAATACTTTAGTTTTATCTTTCTAGATTTATAATTACAAAAACCATTGCATGGTCATTGTGAATATAATAAAATTGATTTTTTTTACGAAACTAAAACTACATTTCAATAACTTGTATGTGTCTTTATTTTTGGGCATCTTTTCAAAATGACTGCTATTGTTTCGTGTTGTGAAATATTTGTATAAAGATACAACGTCAAGAGAAATTAGACTGTCATTATTTTCAATTTTTATTTCTTTGATTTTTCTTTGAACTCGAACGAATTTTTTACATCATATTTGGTTTCTTTTATATTGCACAGTAATTGCACAGATTTCTTTTATATTGTTTGTAATCTACATGTTCAACATAAAAACATGAATCATATAAATATGAAAGTCCTTAAATTATTAAATATGCATGGTTGTAGTTTGTAATCTATATGTTCAACATGAAAACATGAATTATATAAATATGTAAGTGTTATAAAACATCTTTCTATATTAATTTCTTTTTTTGTTATTCTTACTATACCTAATTAATTTTAGTCAAAAAAAAAAAAAATGTTGTTAGATAATTTCAACATAAATAATTTTTATTTTTATATACCTTATTGTATATATATATAAATATTTAAAACAATTTTGCCTTGAATATGGGAACAAACCATGTTCCCGAAATATCGGCAAAAAAAATTGTAATAATAAATTATATTAAACATGAAAATATAATTCGTTTTAATTATTTATTATATAAAAGAAAAAGCTACATTTCCAAAAAACTTTTTGGAAATGTAGTAAACATTAAAAGTAAACATTAAAATATTTACATCAGCTGACCATAGTATATAATCATAAACTAACTATATACATAGAGTATTCACATGGAAGAAAAAAGTTAGACAGTTTTTCTAATTTCGTAAAATCAACTTTATCGTATTTTAGTTTATTTTTATTTTAATTTTTGTTTTTTTTTTTGTTTTTATGTCAATTGATGTATGTACATTTGTATATTCTTAATATAACTTTTTCGACTTATTAAAAAAAGAAAAAACCTCGATTCTAATTTCTACCTCGATTTTTTGTCAACCAATTTTAGTTGTTTTCATAACCCAACCATAGGTACAAGAATTATTATTGTAAAAGTATAAAATATGAAAAATTTTGTGTATATTAATATAAATTTAAAGTTATTTTCATTCCATAGGTACAAGAATTATTATTGTAAAAGTATGAAATATGAAAAATTCAAACTACAAGCTATTTAGTTTAATATCATATCGATATTAATTATTATCAGAATATAATGATCCACTATTGAGACAATCAAAAAGTTTATCAAACACTAATATCTACAAAATTTTTGCAACTTCTTTCAAAAAATTCAGTTACAAAAAAAAATATTCATAAAAAATTTTTAAATATTTTATAAACAACGCCTAAATATCTTACAAGTCGGATCGGAACACTCAATTTATTTTGTACACAAATAGTCTTTTTTTCAAAGTTTTCATTGAATGTTCCGGCTTGTAAGTGTAAAGGTGGTGTTATAAATATCGTGCATTAAAATAACTTTTTTGTTGTTCCAACTACATTTTTTCTTAATTACATTTTTTTTTGTACAGATATGGTAAGTTGTTTAACCCCTTCTGCCGAATGCTTTTTCTTTTAAAAAATACCTTCTTAATTTTTAAATTCTATTTTTTAATATCACCAAATATATGTAGCTACCATATTCAATGTGAAAAAATACTTTTAAGAATTCTGCTATCTAGAAAGAATTACATATCTATCTACAGTCATAAAGGCTGGTTTTCATGAAAAATTTCATGGATATTATCGCAACTTTAGAAAGAGTAAAATATAGTGCATTATCAAATTATATTAAAAAATATTACAGCAACACTTTGACAGTAAAAATTGTGCATAACCTAATTTATTAATGTTTATATTCATATTTAGTTAAAAATTTAAAATTTTATTTATAAAGTTGTTAAAAATAATATACATACATAGTTTATTAATAATATTTTTATACCAATAATAGGTATGGTCATTTTAATATAGTTTCTCACTAGAAAATAAAATTTGAACATTTGTTTATTTTTTTGACACTAAAATTAAAATGTCATGGTAGAAGAAATTTTTTTGTAAGATATACAATTTTTGTATATATATGTTTTGTAAGATATACAAATTTTGTATACTTTCTTAGATATTTTCAAATGTTTCATGGATGTTTTTTTAGCTTAATCTCTTTCAAACACATAATTTTTGTATGTTCTGTCTATACTCTAACATTTTCGCGGATATATAAGTCTAATGAAAACCAGCCTTAATATATGTAATTTTATACATTCAGTAAATTTCATCTTAACGTGTTAATACCAATATTTTAGAAAATTTCAATATTTCATCCAAAAATATTTTTAGGAAAAATATTCTTCATAAAAAAGACAAAAATAGAAACAAATAAATCTACGTTACAACTTACATCACACTTGCAATATTATAATAAAATTTTGTTGGCCTTCAAATATTATCTATGTATTGTGTAGAGTTATTCTTTATGAGATCTATAAAATTACATTTTAATTATAAGAACATTTGTTTGTGATGCGAGAGATAAATATGTATTTTTGTATGTATGTATGTAACAATATAAAATCAATTTTTAGAGAAAAAAAAATCAGTTCGAAGAAATGGAATTATGAACTGAATGAACGAAAAATTAATTTTTGTTTTATTTTTCTTATGTTTTTTGATGGTATACCAAAAATAGGGTCATCTTTTTACGAAAAAATCCCAAATACGATCTTGGGGTGATTTCACAGCAATGATATTGACTAAGATTTTTTCTTCTACGTGAGTATAAGTATAGTGAGTATACATATAGTTACTATATGATATAATCTCTGCATTAATATACACTAATATTTGCCCGCTGCTCGAAAATCGAGCAAATCTAGATTAAAATACAGCTACATATAGAGTTTTCTAAAGCTAAAAGTTGTTGTCTGAGTTAGCGATTTGCAAGCGAGGATTCTTTCTGTTTCATGGATAAATTTGGTGTTAGAGCCTGGCTACCAATTTAGAAAACAGTAAATTATTATTATCAAAACGTTAAATTAAATAAATACTTTAAAGAAAATTATAAAAAAAGTAAAGAACTTCTAAATTATTAAAAACAAATCCTTAAAATTGGATTGCATATTATCCCAAACAACTTAATTACAATTAATAAATTTAAGATACTTTTTTCACCAGAACCAACATATATACCAACAAGTAGTAAAAGCAAGCCTTCAACTCCTAGACATATTCTTAACAAACTCACCAGAACTTGCTTCACAACCAAGGGCAATAACTGATCTATCGTCTGATCATCTCCCTGTTTTACTAAAGATTTCTACCAGCTACAGTGCAGTCGAACATTCCTATTTAGATTACTCAAACGCTAAATGGAAAATGTTCAAAAAGCACATTGACGCGGAATTCAAAAAAACCAATCATATAAGCAGATCAGTTTCCTATCAGTCCAGGATAGATAACATGATATGCTTCTTAAATAATAAAATTGCTGAAGCAATTAATTTGACGGTCCCTAGAAAGCAATGCAAACCTTACAGCACACAACTTCCTTCAGAAATAATTGTTCTTATTAAAAAGCGTAATTGCATAAAAAGAAATTGGCTTAGAAGTCGTAATTTGATACACAACTTAGGTTCTTCAATGAAAAAATACAACATGAAATTAATACTTTCAGAAATTTGCAATGGAGTAACAAGCTTAAGTCCTTAAACAAATGCTCCAAACCATTCTGGAAAATAACTAAAGTTATTAAAAATAGCAACCAAAATATCCCACCCTTAAAATGCAATAACAAAGTTTCCAAACCATTCTGGAAAATAACTAAAGTTATTAAAAATAGGCACCAAAATATCCCACCCTTAAAATGCAATAACAAAGTTTACATCTCAAAAGTAGAAAAGGCAAATTTATTATCCAAATCCTTCTTAGACAAACATATACAAACGAATGATCTTAGCGATGATATTACAAAAGTTATAGTAGATGAGTCATGTAAAGTGATTGAAGATAATGAAAACGTTACTGAGGGCTCAGAAAAAATAAAAGAGGTAGAAGTTATTAACATCATAAAATCGCTAAAAAGAAAGAAATCGCCTGGTATAGATAACATATCCAATACTTGTTTAAAAAATTTACTAAATAGTGCAATAAAATATCTAGTTTTCATTCTAAATTCATGTCTTATAACAGGAGACTTCCCCCAACCCTGGAAGGAAGCCATAATCGTTGCCATTTCTAAACCAAACAAGCCACGAGATGATCCCAAAAGTTACAGACCAATTAGTCTATTAAATCACTTTTCCAAGATATTCGAGAAACTAATTAAAACTCAACTTGAAAATTTTGTGAAAACACACAACATATTACCAAATGAGCAATTTGGCTTTAGAGCTGGGCACAACACAGCTCACCCATTATTGAGAGTCCGAAATTTTGTCAAATCAAGCCTACAAAGCAGTAAGTCGGTGAGACTGGTTGTTCTAGACATCCAGGCAGCCTTCGATTCTGTTTGGCATAAAGGACTGCTACACAAGCTCTATACATATCGTGTACCTATGTTCTTAATTAAAATTATTAAAAGCTTTTTACATAACAGATATGTTCACATAGACAAAACCACATCTGACCTAAACCACGTTCCTGCTGGCGTACCCCAAGGATCTGTCCTAGGACCCACGCTATACAATTTATATACAAGTGATATGCCTATAGTACAAAACTGTCTCATATCTAGTTTTGCTGACGACACAGCCATATTTACTGCAGATTTATTAGCTAAAGATATAGAAAACAAATTGCAAGTGGCATTAAATACACTCACAAATTATTTTTATAAATGAAAAATCTCTGCAAATGCAGAAAAATCAAATGCTGTCTTCTTTACTCGCAAGCGTAAAAACTGTTATGTCCCCCAAAATAATTTAATTATGAACCAGCAATGTATTCCTTGGGCTGATTCTGTCAAATACCTTGGTATACATCTGGATAAAAAACTAACATTTCAACTTCACATTAGTAAAACCGTCAACAAAATTAATAAAACTATCCAAATACTTTACCCGCTTATAAATCGCAGATCTACGTTGTCCACAGATAACAAGATGATTATTCTAAAATGCATCTTCATTCTAATAATGACATACGGTGCACCAGTATGGGGTCATTGTGCAAATTGCCACATAAATAAACTACAAATCTTACAAAACAAACTACTAAAATTAATGTATAATTTACCTTTTCATTTCTCAACTAAAAAACTACACGACAAAGCTGGTATGCAATTCATTGGCGAAAAAATTAATAACATAATAGAAACATTTTCTGATAAATTATGCTACTCAGACAATGTTCTAATTAGAAATCTTCAAACGTAAAATTAAAGATAATTAAAGGGCTAACTCTCAATATAACACTAAAAATAATTCTTGTTACATTCCTGTATTCCTGTGTTTAAAAAAAAAAAATAAAAAAAAAAAAAAAAACAAAATCTAATAGTAAATAAATATTAAAATATTTTCATTAAAACTGAATAAAATTGTAAAATTCCAAAACGTTGATAGAACTAAGATATAATTTTCATATTGAATTAAATTAGGCTAAGTAGTATAATTAACTAGCTTTAAGTTTTATTAATAACAAAATTTTCAGATAAGGTTTTTGTTTCATCTCCATTTTCCTTGAAATTATTAAATAAATAAATGTAATATATTATGTAAAAATGTAAATAACTCAGTTGAAAAGACTATAACAAAAATGTCTAAACTCTGAATAATTTAAGTAATAAGTATATAATGTAAATATGATTGATATTTGGGAAAATAAATTGGATTGAATTGAATAATTGAAACTCAAAAAGTTTGCATTTAATATAAAAACTATTATTTTAAAATTGCTTCAATTCTAAAACACTCAAATATTCACCTCATACATAGTAAAAATTTATCTATTATTCAGTAAATACAGTTATACATATATGAACTTATTCTTTAACATTTTCAAAATTCACACTCGATCCAGTCAAAAAGAAATCGATTTTACGATACTTTCTAAAATGTAATAGTAATCTTTTTCAACATCTTTGATATTTTAAATTCCAAATCTCTCAAATGAGAGAAGCTGTTGAACAATTTAAAAAAAGTTCACCACTGGATTGGCATTGACTACAATACAATATACAACATACATAACCAAATCCTATAAAGCAAAAAAAAAACTAATCATTTACTTTTAATGTAAGGAACCACATTTTTTGGGTAAGAGCGTATAAAATACGCTGTAAACGCCGAGGGAGTGTTGGTTCGAATCCCATACACGTCGTAAGAGTTATTCCTGCTTACAACATTTACAGCCACGGCTGAACAGGAAAGGCTGTGTAATTTCCTGACCACATTTATGTGGCAGAGAAATGCATTAAAAAACAAGTAAGTTTGAAATTTTATTAAAAATAAAATTTAAGGACTGGCGAAATATTTTCTAGTATGGTTTGAACTTTGTCACATATTTTAATTAATACATAAACAGACCTCTTATTGAACGGTTATTTTCGAATACGTCCATTTTCCGCAATCTGATTTCTAATTCTTAACAAATTTTTAAGAAAAAAAAAATATTTGATTTGAATGAAAAAGTGCAATATTATTGAATTTGTGATGCATAAATAATATACATATGTATCTATGTATCATCTCTAAATATAATTTAGTAGTTTTCAGCCACACACTACGTATTATGAATTCCGTTTCAAGCTTTGAACATCAGTAACTACATATTTTTTACGATTTTTCTACTATAAAACCTATACGTAATATCAATAATAAAACATAAAAAACAACACATTTCATATTTACATTACAGTAGTATGGTACCTACGATAGTCGGTAGTAGTAACAAAACGTACACAACAGAACAGAATAACAAAAAAAAAACACAAAATTATAAGAGACATTCTCAGTTACTCTCTTTAAAATTGTGTATTTTTTTTTTCTCTCGAGTCGACTCAACCTCAACGGCTCAACTATTCTTTGGCTCTATGTAAGAAATATTAGTATGTACTTTAACTTATGCATGTATAAAGAAAAAAATTTAAAAATTGATAGAAATCATCATCACACAATGTATTGACATTTTAAATAATGATGAATCATGAATGATATTGATCTGATATTAATAATCAATATGTCTCTAAGTATTTACTTATGCACGAACAGCGAGCAGAGTTTCTTTAAAATTCAAATATATAATTGTTTTGTACTTTTCTATTAAATTGTTGCATTTATGTGTGAATGTTTGTATATTATTTAAAGCGATTTTAGAAAACTTTTCTAATTGTATTCTTTTTTGAATTCAATTTCTTCTCATAAAGTACTTAAATTTTAGTATACAGCAGCTCTTACAACCAAAATTATATTTGAATAATTTTTTATTTTTAAATATTTTGTATGTCAATTTTATGCAGGGTTACCGTTTGTACAATTGTGGTAATATTTGTACAATCTTCTCGCCCTCTGTACCACGTACAATCTTAATCAGGATTGTACGCCGAATATACGGTCTTTTGAGATTTTAAATTATTTTACATTAGGGTAAGGTAAAACGAACAACGGCAATATTGGTACAGACAACGTGGTCTATAAAAAAATTAACTGAATTTTGCTCCAAACTTTGTTTATGCATTTTACGAATGTTTTACGGATACCTATTCTGTTTTCCCCACGTACCTTTAAAACATTTATTTCGAACTCGATAAATAAATAGACATAATAGTCCTCACTCACAATACAAAGTATTCTAAATATACGTACACCAACTACAGGCTCTTTATACAATTTAATTCTCTTTTGGCGTTATTTTAAAAATAATTTCAGTTAGTGTTTTGACGAATTTGGTTTTGCTTTCTGATTTTTTACGGATTGTATTTTTTCCATAAATTCTATTTTTCTAAACTGCAACTGTCTATTATATGAATTGGGATTCAACATAGAATTTGACTACATATTAACAGGGGCCCCTAGTAATATTAATTTTGATGCAAACTTCAATAAGTAATTTTGTGAATTCATGAAAATTATTTTGTACATTTATTAACTATAAATTTTAAAAACCTAGGCTTAAATTTTATTCTTTAAAAATTTTAAAAATACATTGCGTGCGTGTGTGGGTATGTCTATGGGCACGTGTACAGCTTAAACGACTGAGGGGAATTTTTTGCAATTTCATATTTAAGGTTTTATATAAATATCTCGGATTGATAAGCTTTTGGACCAAATCGGACAACCGCAAGTGGTAATTTACTAGTGTACTTTTAAAGTTTTTTACGAATATTTCGTAACAGAAAAATTTATGAGAAAAATTATTAAGAAAAAGTTGTTACAAATGTAAAGAGCAACAACTTTGCCATAGAAGATTTTTTGATCCGACTATAACTTTAACTTTTATTTAATTTTTTTTCTATTCTATTTCTATTTATTTAATTTTTATGTTTGTTTTGTATTTGTTTACAGTTTTTATTAGTTTTTACTTCTAATATTTTTGAATGAAAAAAAATCATGTACATTACATAATAATGTAAATGGATGTATGAATGAATGTACATATATTTTCACGATTTCATTGTTTATTATTGTTATTGAATAAAACAAAATGTTGTTAAATTATTAGAAGTTATTTTGCTTTGATATAAATTATTATGTAAAAAATCTATAAATTTTAACATTGTACTTTTCGTGTAGTGGCGGTCGGTCCTGTGGTGGAGATAGCTGATTTTTTATTTTTATTTATTCATATATGTATATTTGTTATCTTTCCCTTTATTTTTGTATTTTATAATATGTAAATTATGATAGTCCAATAAATAGTTACATTAACCAATAAATAATCATTTATAATCATAATAATAATGAATTTTTAACTAGCAAAATGTTATTTCTTTAACAAAAGTTAAATAAATTAATTGTTAATATTATTTTGAACTTGAAATAATTTCTTATTTAATCGTTTTTACTTAATAGGTATTTAAATAAAATTGTAAACGATTGAGTAATTATTAAAGTAAAGAGCCTTAATTTATAAACAAAATAAATATTTTTAACCAAATAAAAAATTGTCATAAATTGAAATTCGAATACTTTGTTATTAAATTACATTTAAAAGAAAATAAACAACAACAAAATTACATTTAAAAAAAAAAAAATTACTTTCTTATTTTAAAGAAAAGAAAGAAAGGTTCTTACTAAAATATTATTTTTGGCGAAATAGGTATATGAGCTTTTCTTTTCCTCCTTTTTCTTTTTTTTCCGAAGTTTATGTTTCTATATAATATATGCTATTGCTATACATATAGTTTGAAATTTGAATATGAATGATATAGGTACATTATACAAAAGTATTTATAGAGCTACGTAGTGTTAGGTATCTGTAATTACGATATATACCTACTATATATAGAAAATAAGTAAAAGTTTTAATTTTTTCAATAATAATAATTCTATACTAAACCAAATTTCAAAAATTTTTCATATCTTCATCCTAATTAAAAACACAGTGTTACCATTTGTACAATTGTGGTAATATTTGTATGGTTTTCTCGCCCTTTGTACCATGTACAGTCTTAATCCTGGATAGTACGAAAAAAATATACGAATAAAAATTTAACTGAATTTTGCTACAAACTTTCTTTGTCAATTTTACGAATGTATTACGGATACCTATTCTGTTTTCCCCACGTACTTTTAAAACATAGAGACATAATAGTCCTCACACACAATACTAAATAATCTAAATATACGTACACCAACTACAGGCTCTTTATACAATTTAATTCTGTTTTGGCGTTATTTGAAAAATAATTTCAGTTAGTGTTTTGACAAATTTTGTTTTTCTTTCTGATTTTTTACGGATTGTACTTTTTCCATAAATTCTATTTTTCTAAACTGCAACTGTCTATTATATGAATTGGGATTCAACATAGAATTTGAATACACATTAACAGCGGCCCCTAGTATATGTATATTGTAAATGATTTAAGTGTTGATCGATACAGAAATTCATTCTATATTAATATTTTTTTAGGAATATGTATGATCTAAATGTTTACTATTTATTTTATTCTAGATCTTAATTTTAGATCTAAATTACATACTACTCATACGCAAAGTTTGAATAAAATTGATTTAAGCTCAAATGATGATAAACAATAAATATTATCTGATAAACATACGCTATTAAAACATACGCTTGGGGTTATAACTCCATTTTATATTAAACATATTACATACATAGGTATTATGTAATTTTATTGTAATACATAGTTTTTACCGCGATATTAATAATAAAATTTATATGTCTGATCTGGTTGGATTTTCATAATTATAATTTCAGAATTTTTGCCTATTTTCAGAACAATTTTAGTCTTGTTTTTTTTTTTTTAATACATTTCTCTGCCACATAAATGTCACAGGAAATTACACAGCCTTTTCTGTTCAGGCGTGGCTGTAAATGTCGTAAGAGGGAATTACTCTTACGACGTGTGTGGAATTCGAACCCACACTCCCTCGGTATTTTCATACGTTGTTAGTCTTTTTATTTAAATTTTTATATTATATTGAGAAAAAGATCATGAGAAAACTAATCATTTTTTATTTTATACCTACTTCGCATTTTTAAATCCAAGCTTAAGCTTTTTTAAATTTCAAATTAAAACATAACTGATATACTAACTGCTAAGTTTGTAAACTTTATTTAAAATATAACTAATCTGAACGTAAAAGTTTTCATTTTTTCAATAATAATTCTGTCATTAAACCAAATTTTAAAAACTTTTCATATGTTCATCCTAAACTAAAATATTTAGTACTTTTAATTTAACTATAAAGCTTCTGAAAGATAATAAGTTTTTCTTTTTTTTTTAAATAATAAAACATAATTTAGTAATAAAACTAAAAAGTTTATAAGCATTAAGTTTTTTATACTAACTTTTTAATCAAGTAAAATAAAATAAACTTAATAAACTTTATATAAGCTTTTTAATATTTTGATATTAGCAAATTAAAAAAAGGGTTTGGTTTAAAAAGTATATTGACTTAAATAACTTTCACAGAACAAAGCCAAAAAATTCATTCGAAAAAGATTTTTTCAAGTTATTGAACAATTCTGTATTCGGCAAGACCATGGAAAATATTGATAAAAGAAGGGATATTAGAATTACAATCTGTTGGGAAAACAAAGAAAAATGTTTACTAGTTCGGGGTCTCATAGCAAAACCTAACTTTTATAGTCTATCGTCTTTCACTTGCGAATTAGCCGCAGTTAAACTTTTTAAAACTCGTGTGGAATATAAAGAAACAGTATACCTTGTTTTAAGATTCTTCAGTAATCAAAATTCCTAATGTAAGATTTTCATTATAAATATATGAAACCAAAATTTCAAGAAAATCTCTTGCTAAACTATATAGATACAGACAGATACAATTTTGGCCGAAGGCCGAAGATTTTTATGAAGATATAAAGGTAGATTTATCTCAATTTTTTGATACTTCTGATTATGAAAAACATAACCCATATTGTTCTCCGTTTATTAATAAAAAAGTTTTAGGATTATTTAAGGTTGAAGTGAGTGGCAAAATTATTTCCGAATTTATTGGTCTTCGATCAAAAATGTATTTTATACAAATATTGAAAATTAAAAATAAATCAATTACAAAAACCAAAGGAGGTTAAAAGTACATTGTTAATGATTTAACTTTAGAAGACTATGTAGTATTATTAAATGCTGAAACCTTAAAGCAACTACATATGTAGGTATATACATAGAGTATTTATCCAGTACAAAATTTTTTAGTCAATTTTTTGTATCTCACATCCACTCAAAAATTATTTCTCAATTTGTTATTTTGCTTATAAATTGTGCAAAATTCAATTTAAGCTCATAAAAAAAAATTGTCTTTTTAACTCATTTTTTGAGTATTATATCCTTGTTAATATTCAATATTTCAATTATTTAGCTTTCAAAATAAAAAAAGTTTTCTAAATAAAATAATTCCACTATACAAGTTAAGTTAACCTATAGTTTGCAGTAACAGCATTTTTCATATATTTTATATAATTTAACTTTAATTAAAAATTTCTTTCCCACAAAATGTAAAAGTGCTCAAATTGCAATTTAATCATTCTCACGATCCAAATATTAACACACGCAACATATTAAATTGCAAGTTCAGCACTTAGATTAGTATAAATAATGTTGAATTAATTAGTTAAGACACAGTTTAATTTTGTCATTATAATTATAATTAATAAAGTGGATTTAGTCCGAAAAATAATTTTTTTAAAAGAATTAAATATAAATTCTTTAACTGGCGCCCGAGCAGGGACCTTGGGGAAAAAAGTTATAACAGTGAAAACATAACTATAAAACCAAAGCCACGTATTCAAGCAGTTGTAACCGTGGGAACACAATCCAGAATACGTAGTGAATATAACCGTACCGCAGTAGGTCTTTGGATAGAATAAAAACTAAAGACTAAAAAGGAGTTATACGATATATTCCGAACCAACATTAAAAGAAGCTGAACCTTCTTATGTATATCATAGTCCTGTAAGTAAAAATCATAAATCATTGAAAATTTTTTTTATATACAAATCAAAAAAATATATATACAAAAATAAAAATGAATACGAATAATATATTAGAAGAGATCAAAGAATCTATCAGACAATTAACTGGTGCAAGTAATGCACAACTTGAAATGATTAGAAGTTTACAAACTAGTTTAGAAAATACCGAGGATAGACTAAATACACCCTCAATATCTAGCACAAGCAACAACAGAAGTTTACAAGGTTCTAGAAATGAATAGGATCTAATAATATTGAAAAATTACGAGATGCAGTAAAAGAATTACAGACATTCGACGGATTGTAAATCAGAATTGTACGCCGAATATACGGTCTTTTGAGATTTTAAATTATTTTACATTAGGGTAAGGTAAAACGAACAACGGCAATATTGTTACAGACAACGTGGTCTATAAAAAAATTAACTGAATTTTGCTCCAAACTTTGTTTATGCATTTTACGAATGTTTTACGGATACCTATTCTGTTTTCCCCACGTACCTTTAAAACATTTATTTCGAACTCGATAAATAAATAGACATAATAGTCCTCACTCACAATACAAAGTATTCTAAATATACGTACACCAACTACAGGCTCTTTATACAATTTAATTCTCTTTTGGCGTTATTTTAAAAATAATTTCAGTTAGTGTTTTGACGAATTTGGTTTTGCTTTCTGATTTTTTACGGATTGTATTTTTTCCATAAATTCTATTTTTCTAAACTGCAACTGTCTATTATATGAATTGGGATTCAACATAGAATTTGACTACATATTAACAGGGGCCCCTAGTAATATTAATTTTGATGCAAACTTCAATAAGTAATTTTGTGAATTCATGAAAATTATTTTGTACATTTATTAACTATAAATTTTAAAAACCTAGGCTTAAATTTTATTCTTTAAAAATTTTAAAAATACATTGCGTGCGTGTGTGGGTATGTCTGTGGGCACGTGTACAGCTTAAACGACTGAGTGGAATTTTTTGCAATTTCATATTTAAGGTTTTATGTAAATATCTCGGATTGATAAGCTTTTGGACCAAATCGGACAACCGCAAGTGGTAATTTACTAGTGTACTTTTAAAGTTTTTTACGAATATTTCGTAACAGAAAAATTTATGAGAAAAATTATTAAGAAAAAGTTGTTACAAAAGTAAAGAGCAACAACTTTGCCATAGAAGATTTTTTGATCCGACTATAACTTTAACTTTTATTTAATTTTTTTTCTATTCTATTTCTATTTATTTAATTTTTATGTTTGTTTTGTATTTGTTTACAGTTTTTATTAGTTTTTACTTCTAATATTTTTGAATGAAAAAAAATCATGTACATTACATAGTAATGTAAATGGATGTATGAATGAATGTACATATATTTTCACGATTTCATTGTTTATTATTGTTATTGAATAAAACAAAATGTTGTTAAATTATTAGAAGTTATTTTGCTTTGATATAAATTATTATGTAAAAAATCTATAAATTTTAACATTGTACTTTTCGTGTAGTGGCGGTCGGTCCTGTGGTGGAGATAGCTGATTTTTTATTTTTATTTATTCATATATGCATATTTGTTATCTTTCCCTTTATTTTTGTATTTTATAATATGTAAATTATGATAGTCCAATAAATAGTTACATTAACCAATAAATAATCATTTATAATCATAATAATAATAAATTTTTAACTAGCAAAATGTTATTTCTTTAACAAAAGTTAAATAAATTAATTGTTAATATTATTATGAACTTGAAATAATTTCTTATTTAATCGTTTTTATTTAATAGGTATTTAAATAAAATTGTAAACGATTGAGTAATTATTAAAGTAAAGAGCCTTAATTTATAAACAAAATAAATATTTTTAACCAAATAAAAAATTGTCATAAATTGAAATTCGAATACTTTGTTATTAAATTACATTTAAAAGAAAATAAACAACAACAAAATTACATTTAAAAAAAAAAAATTACTTTCTTATTTTAAAGAAAAGAAAGAAAGGTTCTTACTAAGGTTTTCCTCCTTTTTCTTTTTATACCCGTATGAACTATGTTCAAGGGTATAATAAATTTGCCATTACGTTTGTGACACCTTAAAGGAGTCGAGCTAGATATAGTGTCAAAGGTATGGATCGGCTCAGAATCGAATTCTGAGTCGATTAAGCCATGTACGTCCGTCCGTCCGCACGATAACTCAAAAAATAAAGGAGCTAGGAGGCTGAAATTTTTTTTACGGCACTTTTGCAAAATTGTTAGTTTTGCTATTTAAATCCAACATTTTCGGTCCGTGGGTTCGAGTAGCTGCCATACAACTTCTATCTTTATATAGAAATAACTCAGTATCTATTCAAGCTAGGTTTCTGAAATTTTTCAAATGATGATCAAGTTTTATGGCAACAACTTCTGTAAAATTTGGTTGTGGTGGTGCGGCGCGTTCGGGTAGCTGCCATACAACTTCTCCGTTTAAATGAGAATAACTCAGTGTCTATTGAAGCTAGCAACCTGATATTTAGTAACAAGGTGTCGAGTTACAGGCCAACAACTTTTGTAAAATTTGGTTGGCATAGAGCAGGCGGTTCAGGCTTCTTGCACCTCTTCGAACTTAATAAAGCTAGGCGTCTGAAATCTTGCAAATGATGATCAAATTTTATGGCAACCACTTTTGCAAAATTTGGTTGTGTTGGTGCGACGGGTTCGGGAAGCTGCCATACAACTTATCCGTTTAAATGAGAATAACTCAGTGTCTATTGAAGTTAGGAACCTGAAATTTAGTAAAGAGGTGTCGAGTTATAGGCCAACAACTTTTCTAAAATTTGGTTGGTCTAGAGCAGCCGGTTCAGGCTTCTTGCACCTCTTGGAACTTAATGAAGCTAGGCGTCTGAAATCTTGCAAATGATGATCAAGTTTTATGGCAACCACTTTTGCAAAATTTGGTTGTGGTGGTGCGACGGGTTCGGGTAGCTGCCATACAACTTATCCGTTTAAATAAGAATAACTCAGTGTCTATTGAAGCTAGGAACCTGAAATTTAGTAAAGAGGTGTCGAGTTATAGGCCAACAACTTTTCTAAAATTTGGTTGATCTAGAGCAGCCGGTTCAGCCTTCTTGCACCTCTTGGAACTTAATGAAGCTAGGCGCAATAGATTCAGGTAGCTGTCATACAACTCCACAATTTACATAAATATATCTCTGTAGTTCGGTACTAAAACATCTGAATGTTTTTAAAAGATGATCAAGTTTTATAGAAACAGGATATATTACGTTCATACGGGTATCCCAGAGTTGACACAGTCTACTCTACTGCACTCTTCCTCGTTTTTTTCGAAGTTTATGTTTCTATACAATATATGCTATTGCTATACATGTAGTTTGAAATTTGAATATGAATGATATAGGTACATTATACAAAAGTATTTATAGAGCTACGTAGTGTTAGGTATCTGTAATTACGTTATATACCTACTATATATAGAAAATAAGTAAAAGTTTTAATTTTTTCAATAATAATAATTCTATACTAAACCAAATTTCAAAAATTTTTCATATCTTCATCCTAATTAAAAACACCTATACTATTTAGCACTTTAAATTTAACTATCAAGCTTATATAAAATCTAAATCAAGCTCAAGTTAAAATAATTTTTTTAATATTAATTGGTCACGAGAAAAGTTGATAATTTTTACATAGGTTGAATAACTTATTTTCGCATTTTTAAAAATCAGTTTTGTTTATTTTTTTATTTGTTTTGAAAAGTGAATTTAATCACTTTTACAATTTGTATTTCATGATCAAAGCTTTCATGTATAATAGTTACAATATAATTTGAATCAAAGCTTTTAATTAAAGTGCAAATACATTCATAAAAATAAATTTACATTCTGTTTGAAAATTCACTCATTCATTAATTTTTTATGTATTTAGATCAAACTTTTTTAATTTTTCAGAAAAACGTTAAATTAAGTTAGAGAAAAATTGTTTAATTGAAAATTTTATTAGGCTTACTTACGCTTTTTACACTCAAGTTGAGAGAAACTTAAAATGTTTTTAATAGAAATAGCAAACTCTTTTTCATTTTAATTTATTAGATTATCATTAGGTTCAAAAATGTATTTGATTAAAGCTTGTAAATAAATCTATTAAAAAAGCTAGATAACTAAAAATCTATAATTATAATTTAGTAGTTTTCAGCCACACACTACGTATTATGAATTCCGTTTCAAGCTTTGAACATCAGTAACTACATATTTTTTACAATTTTTCTACTATAAAACCTATACATAGTATTAATATTAAAACATAAACAACACATTTCATATTTACATTACAGTAGTATGGTACCTCTACGATAGTCGGTAGTAGAAACAAAACGTACACAACAGAATAACAAAAAAAAACACAAAATTATAAGAGACATTCTAACTTACTCTCTTTAAAATTGTGTATGTGTTTTTTTTTCCTCTCGAGTCTAGACTCGACCTGTATCGGCGCAACGGCTCAACTATTCTTTGGCTACATGTATGTAATGTAATTTAACTTATGCATGTATAAAGAAAAAAATTAAAAAATTGATAAAAATCATCATTTATCACAATATGTACTGATATTTTAAATAATGATGAATGATATTGATCTGGTATTAATAATCAATATGTATCTAAGTATGTACTTATATATGACCAGCGGGCAGAGTCCCTTTAAAATTCAAATACATAATTGTTTTGATTTTGTACTTTTCTATTAAATTATTGCATTTATGTATGAATGTTTGTATATTATTTGACGCGATTAGAAAACTTTTCTAATTGTATTCTTTTTTTAATTCAATTTATTCTCATATAAGTACTTAAATTTTAGTATAAAAATACAGCAGTTCTTACAACCAAAATTAAATTTAAATAATTTTTTATTTTTAAATATTTTGTATGTCAATTTTATGCAGGGTTACCATTTGTACAATTGTGGTAATATTTGTATGGTTTTCTCGCCCTTTGTACCATGTACGGTCTTAATCCTGGATAGTACGAAAAAAATATACGAATAAAAATTTAACTGAATTTTGCTACAAACTTTGTTTGTCAATTTTATGAATGTTTTACGGATACCTATTCTGTTTTCCCCACGTACTTTTAAAACATATAGACATAATAGTCCTCACACACAATACTAAATAATCTAAATATACGTACACCAACTACAGGCTCTTTATACAATTTAATTCTCTTTTGGCGTTATTTTAAAAATAATTTCAGTTAGTGTTTTGACGAATTTGGTTTTGCTTTCTGATTTTTTACGGATTGTATTTCCATAAATTCTATTTTTCTAAACTGCAACTGTCTATTGTATGAATTGGGATTCAACATAGAATTTGACTACATATTAACAGGGGCCCCTAGTAATATTAATTTTGATGCAAACTTCAATAAGTAATTTTGTGAATTCATGAAAATTATTTTGTACATTTATTAACTATAAATTTTAAAAACCTAGGCTTAAATTTTATTCTTTAAAAATTTTAAAAATACATTGCGTGCGTGTGTGGGTATGTCTGTGGGCACGTGTACAGCTTAAACGACTGAGTGGAATTTTTTGCAATTTCATATTTAAGGTTTTATGTAAATATCTCGGATTGATAAGCTTTTGGACCAAATCGGACAACCGCAAGTGGTAATTTACTAGTGTACTTTTAAAGTTTTTTACGAATATTTCGTAACAGAAAAATTTATGAGAAAAATTATTAAGAAAAAGTTGTTACAAAAGTAAAGAGCAACAACTTTGCCATAGAAGATTTTTTGATCCGACTATAACTTTAACTTTTATTTAATTTTTTTTCTATTCTATTTCTATTTATTTAATTTTTATGTTTGTTTTGTATTTGTTTACAGTTTTTATTAGTTTTTACTTCTAATATTTTTGAATGAAAAAAAATCATGTACATTACATAGTAATGTAAATGGATGTATGAATGAATGTACATATATTTTCACGATTTCATTGTTTATTATTGTTATTGAATAAAACAAAATGTTGTTAAATTATTAGAAGTTATTTTGCTTTGATATAAATTATTATGTAAAAAATCTATAAATTTTAACATTGTACTTTTCGTGTAGTGGCGGTCGGTCCTGTGGTGGAGATAGCTGATTTTTTATTTTTATTTATTCATATATGTATATTTGTTATCTTTCCCTTTATTTTTGTATTTTATAATATGTAAATTATGATAGTCCAATAAATAGTTACATTAACCAATAAATAATCATTTATAATCATAATAATAATAAATTTTTAACTAGCAAAATGTTATTTCTTTAACAAAAGTTAAATAAATTAATTGTTAATATTATTTTGAAGTTGAAATAATTTCTTATTTAATCGTTTTTACTTAATAGGTATTTAAATAAAATTGTAAACGATTGAGTAATTATTAAAGTAAAGAGCCTTAATTTATAAACAAAATAAATATTTTTAACCAAATAAAAAATTGTCATAAATTGAAATTCGAATACTTTGTTATTAAATTACATTTAAAAGAAAATAAACAACAACAAAATTACATTTAAAAAAAAAAATTACTTTCTTATTTTAAAGAAAAGAAAGAAAGGTTCTTACTAAGGTTTTCCTCCTTTTTCTTTTTATACCCGTATGAACTATGTTCCAGGGTATAATAAATTTGCCATTACGTTTGTGACACCTTAAAGGAGTCGAGCTAGATATAGTGTCAAAGGTATGGATCGGCTCAGAATCGAATTCTGAGTCGATTAAGCCATGTACGTCCGTCCGTCCGTCCGTCCGCACGATAACTCAAAAAATAAAGGAGCTAGGAGGCTGAAATTTTTTTTACGGCACTTTTGCAAAATTGTTAGTTTTGCTATTTAAATCCAACATTTTCGGTCCGTGGGTTCGAGTAGCTGCCATACAACTTCTATCTTTATATAGAAATAACTCAGTATCTATTCAAGCTAGGTTTCTGAAATTTTTCAAATGATGATCAAGTTTTATGGCAACAACTTCTGTAAAATTTGGTTGTGATGGTGCGGCGCGTTCGGGTAGCTGCCATACAACTTCTCCGTTTAAATGAGAATAACTCAGTGTCTATTGAAGCTAGCAACCTGATATTTAGTAACAAGGTGTCGAGTTACAGGCCAACAACTTTTGTAAAATTTGGTTGGCATAGAGCAGGCGGTTCAGGCTTCTTGCACCTCTTCGAACTTAATAAAGCTAGGCGTCTGAAATCTTGCAAATGATGATCAAATTTTATGGCAACCACTTTTGCAAAATTTGGTTGTGTTGGTGCGACGGGTTCGGGAAGCTGCCATACAACTTATCCGTTTAAATGAGAATAACTCAGTGTCTATTGAAGTTAGGAACCTGAAATTTAGTAAAGAGGTGTCGAGTTATAGGCCAACAGCTTTTGTAAAATTTGGTTGGTCTAGAGCAGCCGCTTCAGGCTTCTTGCACCTCTTGGAACTTAATGAAGCTAGGCGTCTGAAATCTTGCAAATGATGATCAAGTTTTATGGCAACCACTTTTGCAAAATTTGGTTGTGGTGGTGCGACGGGTTCGGGTAGCTGCCATACAACTTATCCGTTTAAATAAGAATAACTCAGTGTCTATTGAAGCTAGGAACCTGAAATTTAGTAAAGAGGTGTCGAGTTATAGGCCAACAACTTTTCTAAAATTTGGTTGATCTAGAGCAGCCGGTTCAGCCTTCTTGCACCTCTTGGAACTTAATGAAGCTAGGCGCAATAGATTCAGGTAGCTGTCATACAACTCCACAATTTACATAAATATATCTCTGTAGTTCGGTACTAAAACATCTGAATGTTTTTAAAAGATGATCAAGTTTTATGGAAACAGGATATATTACGTTCATACGGGTATCCCAGAGTTGACACAGTCTACTCTACTGCACTCTTCCTCGTTTTTTTCGAAGTTTATGTTTCTATACAATATATGCTATTGCTATACATGTAGTTTGAAATTTGAATATGAATGATATAGGTACATTATACAAAAGTATTTATAGAGCTACGTAGTGTTAGGTATCTGTAATTACGATATATACCTACTATATATAGAAAATAAGTAAAAGTTTTAATTTTTTCAATAATAATAATTCTATACTAAACCAAATTTCAAAAATTTTTCATATCTTCATCCTAATTAAAAACACCTATACTATTTAGCACTTTAAATTTAACTATCAAGCTTATATAAAATCTAAATCAAGCTCAAGTTAAAAGAATTTTTTTAATATTAATTGGTCACGAGAAAAGTTGATAATTTTTACATAGGTTGAATAACTAATTTTCGCATTTTTAAAAATCAGTTTTGTTTATTTTTTTATTTGTTTTGAAAAGTGAATTTAATCACTTTTACAATTTGTATTTCATGATCAAAGCTTTCATGTATAATATAGTTACAATATAATTTGAATCAAAGCTTTTAATTAAAGTGCAAATACATTCATAAAAATAAATTTACATTCTGTTTGAAAATTCACTCATTCATTAATTTTTTATGTATTTAGATCAAACTTTTTTAATTTTTCAGAAAAACGTTAAATTAAGTTAGAGAAAAATTGTTTAATTGAAAATTTTATTAGGCTTACTTACGCTTTTTACACTCAAGTTGAGAGAAACTTAAAATGTTTTTAATAGAAATAGCAAACTCTTTTTCATTTTAATTTATTAGATTATCATTAGGTTCAAAAATGTATTTGATTAAAGCTTGTAAATAAATCTATTAAAAAAGCTAGATAACTAAAAATCTATAATTATAATTTAGTAGTTTTCAGCCACACACTACGTATTATGAATTCCGTTTCAAGCTTTGAACATCAGTAACTACATATTTTTTACAATTTTTCTACTATAAAACCTATACATAGTATTAATATTAAAACATAAACAACACATTTCATATTTACATTACAGTAGTATGGTACCTCTACGATAGTCGGTAGTAGAAACAAAACGTACACAACAGAATAACAAAAAAAAACACAAAATTATAAGAGACATTCTAACTTACTCTCTTTAAAATTGTGTATGTGTTTTTTTTTTCCTCTCGAGTCTAGACTCGACCTGTATCGGCGCAACGGCTCAACTATTCTTTGGCTACATGTATGTAATGTAATTTAACTTATGCATGTATAAAGAAAAAAATTAAAAAATTGATAAAAATCATCATTTATCACAATATGTACTGACATTCTAAATAATGATGAATGATATTGATCTGATATTAATAATCAATATGTATCTAAGTATGTACTTATATATGACCAGCGGGCAGAGTCCCTTTAAAATTCAAATACATAATTGTTTTGATTTTGTACTTTTCTATTAAATTATTGCATTTATGTATGAATGTTTGTATATTATTTGACGCCATTAGAAAACTTTTCTAATTGCATTCTTTTTTTAATTCAATTTATTCTCATATAAGTACTTAAATTTTAGTATAAAAATACAGCAGTTCTTACAACCAAAATTAAATTTAAATAATTTTTTATTTTTAAATATTTTGTATGTCAATTTTATGCAGGGTTACCATTTGTACAATTGTGGTAATATTTGTATGGTTTTCTCGCCCTTTGTACCATGTACGGTCTTAATCCTGGATAGTACGAAAAAAATATACGAATAAAAATTTAACTGAATTTTGCTACAAACTTTGTTTGTCAATTTTACGAATGTTTTACGGATACCTATGCTGTTTTCCCCACGTACTTTTAAAACATATAGACATAATAGTCCTCACACACAATACTAAATAATCTAAATATACGTACACCAAATACAGGCTCTTTATATAATTTAGTTTTATAATTTATAATTTATAATAAGTTTTTTTTATAATTTCAGTTAGTGTTTTGACAAATTTTGTTTTTCTTTCTGATTTTTTACGGATTGTACTTTTTCCATAAATTCTATTTTTCTAAACTGCAACTGTCTATTATATGAATTGGGATTCAACATAGAATTTGAATACACATTAACAGCGGCCCCTAGTATATGTATATTGTAAATGATTTAAGTGTTGATCGATACAGAAATTCATTCTATATTAATATTTTTTTAGGAATATGTATGATCTAAATGTTTACTATTTATTTTATTCTAGATCTTAATTTTAGATCTAAATTACATACTACTTGTACGCAAAGTTTGAATAAAATTGATTTAAGCTCAAATGATGATAAACAATAAATATTATCTGATAATATTAAAACATACGCTTGGGGTCATAACTCCATTTTATATTAAACATATTACATACATAGGTATTATGTAATTTTATTGTAATACATAGTTTTTACCGCCATATTAATAATAAAATATATATGTCTGATCTGGTTTGATTTTCATAATTATAATTTCAGAATTTTTGCCTATTTTCAGAACAATTTTAGTCTTTTTTTTTTTTTAATACATTTCTCTGCCACATAAATGTAACAGGAAATTACACAGCCTTTTCTGTTCAGGCGTGGCTGTAAATGTCGTAAGAGGGAATTACTCTTACGACGTGTGTGGAATTCGAACCCACACTCCCTCGGTATTTTCATACGTTTTTAGTCTTTTTATTTAAATTTTTATATTATATTGAGAAAAAGATCATGAGAAAACTAATCATTTTTTATTTTATACCTACTTCGCATTTTTAAATCCAAGCTTAAGCTTTTTTAAATTTCAAATTAAAACATAACTGATATACTAACTGCTAAGTTTGTAAACTTTATTTAA
This sequence comes from Poecilobothrus nobilitatus, assembly GCA_947095535.1. Taxonomy (NCBI): domain Eukaryota; kingdom Metazoa; phylum Arthropoda; class Insecta; order Diptera; family Dolichopodidae; genus Poecilobothrus; species Poecilobothrus nobilitatus. The sequence goes on along the minus strand of OX352772.1, from coordinate 211,488,604 downwards.
AATATAACTAATCTGAACGTAAAAGTTTTCATTTTTTCAATAATAATTCTGTCTTTAAACCAAATTTTAAAAACTTTTCATATGTTCATCCGAAACTAAAATATTTAGTACTTTTAATTTAACTATAAAGCTTCTGAAAGATAATAAGTTTTTCTTTTTTTTTTAAATAATAAAACATAATTTAGTAATAAAACTAAAAAGTTTATAAGCATTAAGTTTTTTATACTAACTTTTTAATCAAGTTTAAGATTAAGTTCATTAAATAAAATAAACTTTATATAAGCTTTTTAATATTTTGATATTAGCAAATTAAAAAAAGGGTTTGGTTTAAAAAGTATATTGACTTAAATAACTTTCATAGAACAAAGCCAAAAAATTCATTCGTAAAAGATTTTTTCAAGTTATTGAACAATTCTGTATTCGGCAAGACCATGGAAAATATTGATAAAAGAAGGGATATTAGAATTACAATCTGTTGGGAAAACAAAGAAAAATGTTTACTAGTTCGGGGTCTCATAGCAAAACCTAACTTTTATAGTCTATCGTCTTTCACTTGCGAATTAGCCGCAGTTAAACTTTTTAAAACTCGTGTGGAATATAAAGAAACAGTATACCTTGTTTTAAGATTCTTCAGTAATCAAAATTCCTAATGTAAGATTTTCATTATAAATACATGAAACCAAAATTTCAAGAAAATCTCTTGCTAAACTATATAGATACAGACAGTTTCATTTACACAATTTTGGCCGAAGATTTTTATGAAGATATAAAGGTAGATTTATCTCAATTTTTTGATACTTCTGATTATGAAAAACATAACCCATATTGTTCTCCGTTTATTAATAAAAAAGTTTTAGGATTATTTAAGGATGAAATGAGTGGCAAAATTATTTCCGAATTTATTGGTCTTCGATCAAAAATGTATTTTATACAAATATTGAAAATTAAAAATAAATCAATTACAAAAACCAAAGGAGGTTAAAAGTACATTGTTAATGATTTAACTTTAGAAGACTATGTAGTATTATTAAATGCTAAAACCTTAAAGCAACTACATATGTAGGTATATACATAGAGTATTTATCCAGTACAAAATTTTTTAGTCAATTTTTTGTATCTCACATCCACTCAAAAATTATTTCTCAATTTGTTATTTTGCTTATAAATTGTGCAAAATTCAATTTAAGCTCATAAAAAAAAATTGTCTTTTTAACTCATTTTTTGAGTATTATATCCTTGTTAATATTCAATATTTCAATTATTTAGCTTTCAAAATAAAAAAAGTTTTCTAAATAAAATAATTCCACTATACAAGTTAAGTTAACCTATAGTTTGCAGTAACAGCATTTTTCATATTTTTTATATAATTTAACTTTAATTAAAAATTTCTTTCCCACAAAATGTAAAAGTGCTCAAATTGCAATTTAATCATTCTCACGATCCAAATATTAACACACGCAACATATTAAATTGCAAGTTCAGCACTTAGATTAGTATAAATAATGTTGAATTAATTAGTTAAGACACAGTTTAATTTTGTCATTATAATTACAATTAATAAAGTGGATTTAGTCCGAAAAATAATTTTTTTAAAAGAATTAAATATAAATTCTTTAACTGGCGCCCGAGCAGGGACCTTGGGGAAAAACGTTATAACAGTGAAAACATAACTATAAAACCAAAGCCACGTATTCAAGCAGTTGTAACCGTGGGAACACAATCCAGAATACGTAGTGAATATAACCGTACCGCAGTAGGTCTTTGGATAGAATAAAAACTAAAAACTAAAAAGGAGTTATACGATATATTCCGAACCAACATTAAAAGAAGCTGAACCTTCTTATGTATATCATAGTCCTGTAAGTAAAAATCATATATCATCGAAAAATTTTTTTATATACAAATCAAAAAAATATATAAACAAAAATAAAAATGAATACGAATAATATATTAGAAGAGATCAAAGAATCTATCAGACAATTAACTGGTGCAAGTAATGCACAACTTGAAATGATTAGAAGTTTACAAACTAGTTTAGAAAATACCGAGGATAGACTAAATACACCCTCAATATCTAGCACAAGCAACAACAGAAGTTTACAAGGTTCTAGAAATGAATAGGATCTAATCATATTGAAAAATTACCAGCAAAAGAATTAGATGCAGCAAAAGAATTACAGACATTCGACGGTAATCCAATACATTATGTATCTTGGATGCATAACGTAGAAAGTATATTAATATATTAAAAGATTACGAGATAGTAAAAAACAAACCTATATACAGGGCTATCTTACAAAGTATCCGCCAAAAAGTACGAGGAAATGCAGACTCGGCTTTAATATCGTATAATATCTTCAACGACAGCTGGGAAGATATAAAAACTTGTTTGTCACTACACTATGCTGACAAGCGAGACTTACGAACATTGGAACATCAATTATCAAATCTCTATCAAAGAAACCGATCAATAGATGAACTTTACGCGAACGCAAATAATCAACTATCTCTGATCATATATAAAATCAAGACCGAAAACTATAGCGCAGACACCGTTAAAGTCTTAAGCGAAACTTACCGGAACAGGGCACTAGATATCTTCATCAGAGATCTCAACGGAGATCTTTCAAAAATGTTAATAATACAGAGACCATAGACGCTCCCCGAAGCTTATTCATCATGTTTGGAAATCGAAAATTCAAATTTCCGTAACGTCGCAATCCTTAATCGCTACTTTAACAATACAATATCGCCACAAAAAAGCCATATGATAAAAAGGAAAACCTTCTAAAATCATTCACAACTAAGAAACATACAACATAGTTACCAACCAACCAACCAAAACCAAAATATATATCAACCTAATAGGAACAATTTTCCAGAAAGACCAGCACAACCTAAAAACTTACCAACAATGGAGGTGGATCCTACAAAGAGTGAAATTTCAAGAGCTCGCATGAATATGTCAAACATGCAATATGCCATCCAAATCAACAGAGAATTTTCAATCTACAAACAACTAATAATACCGAAGAATATGACGGAAATTATGAAGACTACATACAAAACTTCGACAGTTAAGAAAAACAAGAAGAAGAAGAACAATATGATGAACAACAACTAAATTTTGCGAACGCAGCCTCAATAGTAGCATACCCTACTTAGAGAATGTCACAAAAGATAAAAAAATACTCAAATTCTTGATAGATACAGGTGTAAACAAGAATTTCATAAAAACAGAACTAGCACTAAACGCAATACCAACAAACAAAGTATTTTAAATCAGATCAGCAGGAGGCGATATAGAGATAACTAAGAAAATAGTGGTAAAATTCTTCGAATGTATTGGCAATAATCTAAAAACAGAATTTTTCGTGTTACCTGGACTAAAGAGCTTCGATGGAATAATAGGTGACGATACACTCAAGCAACTGGAGGCAGTGATCGATCGTAAAAACCATTTCCTAATAATAGCACCAGGAATAAAAATTCCGCTCAAAGAGAATCCATCTCTCCAAGTCAACAGTATAGAAATCAGAGATAGCCATTTAAATGAAAATATAAGAACTAAATTAAAAAAGTTAATAAGTCAGCACAGCAAACTTTTCGGCTCAATCAACAACCACGAAATCATTGATAGCTCTACGGAAGCTGAAATCAAAACCACAACGGATGAACCTATCTATAGCAAGGTAAACCCATATCCTGTACACATGAGAGCTGAAGTAGAAAAATAAATCTAATAAATGCTTCAAGATGGCATCATAAGACCATCCAAAAGTCCATACAACTCTCCCATATGGATTGTGGAAAAGAAAATGGATTCATCAGGTGTAAAAAAATACCTTCCTGTCATCGATTTTAACAGATTAAATACCGCCACAGTTTCCGATACTTACCCAATTCCAGATATGACATCAACAATAGCCAGCCACGGAAATTCGAAATTTTATACAACAATTGATTTAACTTCGGGATTCCACCAGATAAAGGTGAAACCAAAAGATATACCAAAAACCGCATTTTCCACACTAAACGGAAAATACGAATTCCTGAGATTACCATTCAGATTAAAGAACGCCCCAACGATCGCGCATGATTGACGACGTACTCAAGGAATACATTACATAAGACAAAACCGAATTTCTCAAGGAAGAAATCGAATTTTCTGGATACATCATAACTAGCAAAGGTATTAAACCAGATTCTAAGAAGATAAAAGCGATACAAGGAATTCGCCCGCCTGAAAATCTCAAGGAGCTCAAATCCTTTCTAGGCCTAGTATCCTATTACAGAAGATTCATAAAGGATTTTGCCAAGATAGCAAAACCTTTAACCAACTTAACAAGAGGAAACAACGCTCAAATAAAATCAATCCAGTCAAGGAAATAAAAATAAAATTCGAAGAAGATGAGTTCAAAGCATTTCGAAATTTAAAGGAGTTATTATCATCATCCGATCTCCTTATATTTCCGGATTTTGAGCAACATTTTAACCTCACAACAGACACGTCAAATCAGGCAATTGCAGCAGTCCTGTCACAAGGAGAAATTGGCAAGGACAGACCAATAACATATATATCAAGATCTCTTAATAAAACAGAAGGGAACTATGCTACGAACGAAAGACAGATGCTCGCTATCATATGGGCATTGGACAAACTACGGAATTACCTATATGGCGTAACCAAAATATTGACACATCATCAATGAAAACAGTTCATAGCGCAGAAAACGATAGTTCCGACCTCATACCACATTGCGAAGGTCCGATTAATACTTTTCAAAACCAACTAATAATATCAGGGGGAAACGGAGCAACAGCACACGAAGAGCCACACCCGACTTTTAACAGACATTATATCAGTCTTAGAGAAATCACATGGACCGAACTTATAAGAATTCTAAAGCAAAAGTTGTCACCATCTGTTATAAATGGAATCAAAATTCGCGCAAATTATATCCAAACCTTGCAAAAAATCTATAAAGAACATTTTCAAGCATACAAAATTAGAATCACACAACGAGTAGTAGAAGATATTCGCAATGAAGAAAATAAATTTAATATCATCAAAAACGAGAACAAAAGAGCACTTCGTAATTGGTAGGAGAATAAGCAATAAATTTTGGAAAAATTCTACTTTCCACAGATGGCTGGCTTAATCAAGAAATATACGGTAAATTGCGATATCTATAATACAAGTAAATACGACCGCCACCCTAACAAGCCGCATTTAATGGAAACACCAATCGCGAAATATCCAACTGAAATCCTACATATCGACTTAATGGAAATAAAAAAGGAAAAGTTCATCACGTGTGTTGACAAGTTCACCAAATTTGCTAAATTTTTCAAAATTAAGAACAAACTAGCATTCGCCCGCCCCTCGAAATTCGAGGTGTTTTAATTAGCAATTACAATACAATATATACAGTATAGTTTCTTTATGATTTTATTTAAAATGTAAAAATACAATTTTCAATAATTAAAGCCTTTATGAATTTAAAATTTCTTTGTAAATGATATTTTTTGTAAAAACACGATTATTATTATCTTTTAGAAGTTGCCCTTGATTTATTGAGTATTGGAAACTCAATATATACCTATTATATATGTATATATTATAAGAAGCCTAAGATGGTAAATCATTGAGTAAAAGGGTTTTAAATATCTATTAATACAGATTAAATATTATGATGATATTATGATATGTAAGAATTTATTTCGTTTAAAATATAAAAAAAAAAAACAAAAAAAAAAAACAGAACTAAATCGAACTTGCAAAATCAAAAAGCAACTATTAATAACCCCACACTCTACCGCTGTACTAAACACTAAACTGAAATTTTAATCTTTATATTCAGTTATATTGTGAAATTCCTACTCTTACCATACAACCAATATTTTAAAATTTTTAATCCAAAAGAAAAATAAAACAAAAATTTAACGGAATCAAAGAGCGTCTTTTTTGAAAATGTATAATATAGGTATAGATTATACATAGTATATGATACATATGTATATACTTTACATGGGTTTTTTATAAAAATGGAAAATTATTAATGAAAATCAGAAAATTTTGGAAAAATATTAATTTTGTAAGATGGCTATACTGAATATTTATCATTTAAAAAGAAAAAAATGAAAGTTGGTTGGTAAATCATTGAGTAAAATGGTTTTAAATGTCTGTCATTTACAGATTAAATATTATGATATGTAAGAATTTATTTCGTATAAAATATTAGAAATATAAAAAAAAAAAATAGAATAGAATCGAACTTGCAAACTAAAGACTTCTAAAGTTTAAGAAGCGCCCACTCTACCACTGCACCAAACTCCCCACTGAAGTTTTGACGTTTATGTTCAATTATATTGTGAAATTTCTATTTCTCACCATGCAAACTATATTTTAAAATTTTTTTTATGTTTTTAGAAAAAAAACAAAAAGCAAAAACAACAAAACAAAATTTAAAATTCAACGGAATAAAAGAGCGTCGTTTTTGAATATGTATATTATAGGTATAGATTATACATATTATATGATACATATGTATATACTTTACATGGATTTTTTATAAAAATGGAAAATTATTAATGAAAATCAGAAAATTTTGGAAAAATATTAATTTTGTAAGATGGCTATACTGAATATTTATCATTTAAAAAGAAAAAAATGAAAGTTGGTTGGTAAATCATTGAGTAAAATGGTTTTAAATGTCTGTCATTTACAGATTAAATATTATGATCTGCCTTATACCTCAGGCAAAAAATTATAAAAATCTTGCATTTTTATACAACGCCTCGAATGATCATAATGGATAATGAGCATAGCTTCAATAGCCCCGTTATAAAAGATTAAACATATTTTACCCCGTCACAAAGAAGTGAAGTAAATGGAATCATTGAAAGGGTTCACTCCACAATTGAAGAGATTTCAAGATGCTTGCAACAAGAATACAAAGATCTATCTCTGAGGGAGGTCATTGATATAGCAGTAGACAGATACAACAACAGTATACACTCTGTTACTGGACTAAAACCGGCAGATATCTTCTTCGGAAGAATACAACGTGTGAATTATCAGAATTTAATTAATTTCCAAGGAAAAATAAACGAAATTGATCGGAAAAATCGAAAACAGCCAGAAAAAGAAAACAGAAAGAGAAAAATTAAAGAGAAAGGAACCAAAAGAATACCAAACTGGAAAAACCATATTCACCGAAATAAAACACATAAAATCAAAAAATAAACCACTTTACAAAAAAGAAATAGTAGCTAGAAACAATAGAGTTACAGCAACCACTGAATCCGGAAGAAGAATTCACAAATCTCATATAAAAAATTCATCTAATTAAATTTACAACCTTTATCTCTTTCCAGCATATGGCTATGGGTGCCAATTGGAGCCCTTCAGATTTTCGAAAACATATCACCAATAATAACTATCAAAGAAGGCATAGGGTAAATATTGAATGGAAATATAAATTTAATCCATAAGATCGAATTGAATCATTATGAAAAAATATTAGCAGAAGAAAATACAGATATAGAAGAAGTAAACCCAAGAAGTCTATTCAAACCTGAACTCAAATTCCAGTGGCAAGAAATCGAAAAATTAATCTCAGAACTAATCGAACAACAACCAAGGCCTAAACGATCAATAAACTGGATCGGAAGCGCATGGAAATGGGTCGCAGGCAATCCGGACGCCACAGATTGGGATAAAATACTCAATAGCCATAACAAATTAATCAACAATAATAACCAACAATACCGTATAAACGAAGTACTTTTCAACACCACAAAAAGCATCTTAGAAGAATTCAACGACTTAACTTATAGACTCGATAAGGAGTCCAATGCAGACATTCAACAAACACTTCTTAACAGACTGGTTATAGTAAAAGAGGAAATAAAAGAAATAATCAGAGCAATTCAACTGGCAAAAGGAAATATTATAAACACCAACCTACTTAACAAAGAAGAAATTCACAGACTAATTATAGAAAGCGAAATTTGACCATATTATAACGCAATAGAAGCAATAGAATATGCGACACCCACAATAGTAGTAAAAAATAGGACTCTCCTCTATATTATCTCTATACCAAAAATCAGCGGAATAGAGTATAACTACATCAAAATAAGAGCAACAACAAGCAGTTACACCTAGACTTCAGAGACCTGCTATCCAACACAAATCAAATATTCGGCATAATCAAGAATTGCAACACCAACAAAAATATAATCATCTGTAAAACAAATGAAGTTCAAGAACTCTCGGAAAATCACTGCATAAAACAACTTATGAAAGCATTCAACATTGGGTGCGAATAACAATACAACAACAAAGAAGAAATCGAACCCATCAACGATGCTACAATCTTACTTAATAATTTCAATGGAAGTCTTATCAGCAATAATACCAAAAAATATCTCAACGGAAATTTCCTGATTCAACTTTACAACGAAAATGTTAAAATAAAAGACCTGGTATTCACAAACAGGGAAACAAAATCATCGCATATTCTACCATCTGTCATGAACAACAATTCAACGGGAAACAAAATGAGATTGAATTTGGAATACCTAAACAACCTACACCTAAACAATGTCAAGGAACTAGAAGAACTCTCTTCAGATTCAATAATCAGCACAAGTACAGATATCATCTTAACTTTAACACTTACAATTGCGATAGTAGCAACCCTCATAAGGAAAATAGTGAAGAAACGTAATACCATGATCCTTAATACTACATCAAAAGATAGGGAAACCGACAACCAAAATCTTCAGCCTATCAAAATAAATTTTTGATCCACGGGACGCGGATTTCTAAACGGGGAGGAGTTAAGTTAACCTATAATTTGCAGTAACAGCATTTTTCATATTTTTTATATAATTTAACTTTAATTAAAAATTTCTTTCCCACAAAATGTAAAAGTGCTCAAATTGCAAATTAATCATTCTTACGATCCAAATATTAACACACGCAACATATTAAATTGCAAGTTCAGCACTTAGATTAGTATAAATAATGTTGAATTAATTAGTTAAGACACAGTTTAATTTTGTCATTATAATTATAATTAATAAAGTGGACTTAGTCCGAAAAATAATTTTTTTAAAAGAATTAAATATAAATTCTTTAACTTATATGTTAGTATATTATCTATTTTAGATTTTATTTTGATTTTGGTTTAATTTTAGCTCTAAATAACAAATTCTACATTATATGTACATGCAATACCTATAAAGAACTGATTAGTATTTCTTTCACTTTCTTTTTGAAAATGACAATATTAGCTATTTCTTTTATATAGGCTGGTAGTTCATTATAGAGTTTTATGCAATTATATAGGCAGCTATTTCTTTGTTTCTCTGTTTTTAATGGTGACAAATAAAAGTTAGATTTATTTATTGTGTTATAGGTGTGTATGTTAATATTTCTATTACGAATAAAGTTGAGCTTGATCAAATTATTAATTATTTCAAAAGCGATTATGTATAGTTCCTTCTTACCAATATGTACTAAGCTGAGATACTTATCTGTATAGAGTAATCGAGCAGGATGTGTTGTAGGGCGATTATTTATTATCTTAATAGCTTTTTTGTTAAGCTTATCTAATATTTGCTAAATATATGTTCTATTTAATCTGGAAAAGGTATTTTTTAAATTTGCTCATTTCATTCATTTGCTCATTCATTTGCTTTTCGCTTTGCTTTGTTATTATTTACTGTTTAGTAATTAATATTGTGTTATTATTTGTGCTGCTAATAATATTACAATATCGTATGTATATCGTGTACATTACTACCCACATATAAATTATAATTGTAGTTGGTATTGGTTGGTACATATTATGTAGTAGAATTAAAATAAAGAGTAAAGAGTATCGTTTAAGAATTAAACCATTTTTTTTCATATTTTTTTGTGTCTTTTCTTGTTAGTATTAGTACTAAAGTAAGAAATATCGTGTATTTTATTAGTATTAGGTAAGAAATATTGTGATTGTGTGTGCTCTAAAATTTAAAAAAGGGCAAGTTATCTATCCTATAAATAGAACACTTGGTAACATTACAAAAACCCAAATTTCCAAATTCTAAATATACATTTAGAATTTCTTTCCAAGTACTTTCACATAAAATTCAGTTTTAATAAATTTATTTTAAATCATTTCACGCTTCACATGAAATGCTTACATGTCAATTTTCATTTTCAGTTTTATTAAAAACCCTAATAAATTTTAATAACCTTTTAAATAATTTGAATTTATAAAAAACTCTTGTATTAATTATTTACTATATCATATTTCATAATATTCATTTCATATGTTGACCTAGTACAACATATTGAACTAAATCTAAATTCTCTTGTTATTGCATTTTTGTTGTTGTCTTAAAATATTTTAAATGTTCTACTTACGTTAAAATATTTTAAGTGGTTTACTAATTTATTTCCTTGATTTCAAAATCGATATTAAGTTCGATTATTTCAGATTTTTAAGTATAAGATCTTCTTTTGTTAAAAACTTAATTTTTAGTTTTAAGCCAGTTTACTTTGATTTGTAAAAGAATAAAGATTGTTCTTAATTAAAATTACAATTAAAAACAAATTTAAATAAAAATTATAATTCAATTTAAAAATAAAATAATTTGTTTGTGTTTTTTATAATAAACTTTATTGTAAATATAAATAAAAATTATAATTCATTTTAAAATAAAATAATTTGTTTGTTTTTCTATTATAATAAACTTTATTGGCGCAGTCGGTAGGATTGCCCCACTAGTAGTGAAAAAAATAATTAAAAGACAATAAAGTGTTCAAAATTTCATAAATATTTTTTTATTATAAAGAACAGAAAAAAAAAGTTCAAAATTTAGAAAATATTTTTATAATTATCAAGAACAATATATAAAAACTTTTAAAAGTAATTTTGAAAAACTACTAGGTTTCTTTTAAAAATTTGGTGGCAATCTATATATGAGTTATAAACCATATATAAAACGAGGAAGAATACAGTTGCCTTTGTCAACTCTTAGATACCCGTACGAACCGTTAGTATGTTCACAGCCTGCCACTCTGCTCACAATATTATTCTTTTAATATTTTAGTATTTTAAAATAATTTGGGTGAATTTTATAATTTCTAGAATTATGGGTTCTACATATATTCAAACTATATGTTTATATGTACATTCTTCAAAAGCAGATTCTAACCTTTCACATAACGATTATCAATCCAAAACTTTTTCAAATATTCTATACTACCATTTAATACTAAGCGGTAAATGTATATTAAATTTACTTAGTACAAAATAGTAAATATAATTTTAAATATTATATTATATTATATTTAAATATTCCATTGACAGAATAATTTCTTATAAGTACAATAAAATACATATATGTATGTAAATACGGCGCTATATAATATACATATATACTCTTATCATTCATTCACTAGTAACATATACGATATGTAAATAAACATGATATTATATAAGTATGTATATATATTAATACCATATAAATAAAAATTCTTCAAGCAACCGTTATGTTGTTAATTTATTTGCATTTTTATGTACAACGCATTATATCCTCAACAATTTCAAATTATCGAGTAAAACAAAATGGAAAAAATTCGTTAAAGAAATTTGTTAGAAAATTTGAAAAAATCAAGTAACACTTTCGTCAATTATAAAGTAACCCTACATTATTAAAAAAAGTTGTTAACAGAAATAAGGATATAATGTTGAAGCTTTAATTTTTATGTATTACTTTAAAAAAATTTTAACAGGTGTTCAAGTTACAGGTGTTTAAAAATAGGAAATTTTCAGTTTTTGACCCCTTACAGCTCTTAAACGGGGGGTGATATAAAATTTGAGCTTCACATAACGGTAAATAAAGACACCGTATGCCACAAATATATATTTATTGTATATATACTTTTAAAGCTAAGAAAAGTAGTAATCGTTTGGCGTTTTCAAAATGATGATATACTTTATAAAACTTGTGGTATAACAATTTAAATATAGAGCTTTTTTGAACCTTTGGGGAACTGTAGCTCCGTAACGGGTGGGACTACAAAAAAAAGTTATTAAAAATAAAATTAATATTTTTGTGAGATCTATCAGTGGTTAAAATTTCATAGCTCTATTGCAAAAAAAATGTCGGGATCTAAAAGTTAGGTGTTCGAGAGCTACCCTAAGGCTTGGTCCAAACTCAACCAAAAAAAATAGGGAACCTGCAAATTACTCCCAGAATATTTTGTGTAAATTTCAAGATTCTAGCTTTCTTAGTTTTTGAGTTAGCGTGCTGACGGACGGACGGACGCACGGACGGACGGACATGGCTCAAAAGTCTTAGAATTTTTTTCTGATGCGATCCATACCTTTGAAGGTATATCGAGCTCGCTTATTTCGAGGTGTTACAAACGGAGGAGTAATTTTATTATACCCGATCCTATCGTACGGGTATAAAAATAGAAAAGTAAAAAATCAAGCTAAACTCAAATTGGAAGAAAAAAAATATTTAGAACATCTTTCCGGAGTACAACTTAGTGTTTCAACTAAAATAATGGCAATTACATCAAAGGATTTAATTTTGGAAGCAAGAGCTGTCCCAATTTTTAGAGGTAACTCAACTTTTGAGCTAACCCATTTTATTAAAGAAGTAGAAGCAATTACTTCTTTAACAACAGACGTAACTGTCAAAGCATATCTGCAGAACATCTTATTAACAAAAATACAAGGAGCAGCAGCTCTAGCAATCAGGAGAATCGAGAACGCAATATGGAATGATATCAAGACAACACTGAAGAAAAGTTTTGGAGTTCAAGAATCATACCTGAAATTAAAGGAAAGAGCCGATGCAGTACGATATATTAACGTAAGTCAATTTTATAATGAATTATCTCATATATTAGATTTATTAAATCTTAAGTACCAATTAGATGATGATTTTCCTATAGAATTTAAAGTTGCAAATAACGAAAAAAGTATATTGGAAAAGTTTTTTAATAAAATATCTAGGAATGATTCTATGTATTTAAGATAAAAAAATGTTGATTCGCTTGAAGAAGCTTACTTTGAATTATTACAGACTGGGATTTAAAAATACAAACTTAAATAATAATTTTAAACAAAATAATAATAACAATAGTAGTTGGTTTCATAATAAAAAACAAAATTCTAATTTTAATCGCGGTAATTCTAATTTTAATTATAATAATAATTTTAATCCTGACTCAAATAAAAATATTCAAAGAAATTTCCAACAAAACTCCCGATATCAAAATTCTGGAAACAGATATAGATATCAAAATTCTAGTAATTTTACTAACAATAACAATCGTTACCAAAATTCTAGTAATTTTACTAACAAAAACAATCGTTACCAAAATAACGGTCACTCGAATAACAATCGTTATCCAAATTATAATCACTCTAACAATAATAATCATTATAGTAATATGAATCGACCAAATGAAACTATGGAAGTTGACGAACAATATAATATTGAAGAAAATTTTCAGTTAAAGCCTCCAGAGAATCACTACCAATAGTAAAGTTTAATATTGAAAATAAAATATTTAGTTGTTTAATTGATACTGGTTCTACTACATCTATAATAAAAAATACCTTATTTCCTAATATAAAATTAATTAAGTTAGAAAAACCCATACAAATTTCTACATTGTTTGGTAAAAATTATATTAATCATGAAATAATAACTAGAGTTCCTAAAAAATTTAATGATAATGCTACTATGACATGGAAAGTATTCAATTTTAATAGTAATAAGTTCGATGCAATATTAGGTCAAAATATTCTTAAGGGAATAGGAGCAAAAATTGATTTGAATAATGAAAGTATTGAAATTAAAGGAAAAGTTACTAAATTCTTACATTCATTTCCTTTCGATAAAAATCAAGTAAATGAATTGTATTCTTTAGATTTAAAATCAAAAAATATTGTAGACTATATTAAAACGGGTCATCTTAATAAAGAGGAATTTGAAATTCTTAAAAGAATTGTTCGAACAAATAATGATTTGTTTTATCAAGACGGCCAACAACTAACAAATGTTAAAGCCATTAAACATCAAATTATTACTAAACATGGTCAACCGGTATATGCTAAAATATATAGAATTCCCAAAGTCCATGAAAAGGAAGTAGAGAAACAAGTTTCTGACATGTTATCTCAGGGAATAATAAAATGTAGTAATTCACCATATAATTCACCCATTTGGGTGGTACCAAAAAAAATTGATCAATCTGGAACAAAGAAATGGCGAATTGTTGTCGACTATAGGAAACTTAATGAAATTACTGTAGAGGACAAATTTCCTATTCCTAACATTGATTCATTATTTGACAAGTTGGGCAAAGCTCAATATTTCACTACGCTGGACTTGGCAAAGGGTCAGGAGTATGTCAGGATGCCATTCGGATTAAAGAATGCTCCTGCTATATTTCAACGTATGATGAATTATATTTTACGCGATTTTATAAATGTTATTTGTGTTGTATATCTCGATGATATACTAATATTTAGTACGTCTATTCAAGAACATTGTGATGCTATTACTAAAATTTTTCAGAGACTTCGCGAATTCAATTTAGAAATCCAAATTGATAAATGCGTTTTCTTCTCAAAAGACTCTAAATACCTAGGGCATTTGTTAACTAACAACCGGTATCAAACCGAATCCAAATAAGATAAAAGTTATTAAAAATTTAAAATTACCAACGTCTTGTAAAGGAATAAAAAGTTTCTTAGGGATTACCGGTTATTATAGGAAATTCATAAAAGATTATGCTAAAATAGCACATAAAAAATCGAAACTATATAAGAGCTTTTAAAAAATTAAAAGAAATCATTATAAATGATCCTATATTGAAATACCCTAATTTTAATCAAAAATTTGTTCTTACAACAGATGCAAGTCAATATGCTATAGGAGCCGTTTTATCACAAAATGGTCACCCTTTTATCGTATGCAAGTAGAACGCTTAACGAACATGAAATTAAATATAGTACTATAGAAAAAGAGCTTTTAGCCATAGTATGGTCTACTAAATATTTTAGACCATATCTTGATGGTGTCAAATTTAATATTAAAACCGATCACAGACCCTTAGTATGGTTACATTCATTAAAAGAGCCAAATTGTAAACTCCAACGATGGAGAATAAAACTTAATGAATTTGAGTTTAATATAGATTACGTGAAAGGTAAAGAAAATCAAGTAGCAGATTTCTTAAGTAGGATAGATGTAAATAAAAATGAAATAAATAATATTCAAATTCAGTTAGATAATTCTGATAAAGAAACTGAAATGGCTACAATTCATAGTGGTGTCGAAAATTTGGATGACCACGTCCCAATTGTAGAAAATATTGTTAACAAATACTTTACTCAAATTCATCTTGTGAAAAAAAAATTAGAAGAAATAGTGATTAGTAATAAAAAATATAAGAAAATATTTATATCTGAAGAGGACTTGTTGAATGAAAATTACTTAAATGACTTATTAAGAAGATCAATAAAAAAAAGAATAACTGCAATATATTCTGAGTTAGAAGATAGTAAATACGCAATTCTACAAAAAAAATTGATAGAGTTATTTAGCAATGATAAAAAATTTAAATTTCTTAAATGCACCTTGTTAGCAAAGGAAATTGATAATGAAGCCGAACTAATAAAATTAATTAAAGATGTCCATGAAAAAACTAATCACAGAGGTATTATGGAAAATTTTAACGAAATAAAGAATTTGTACTATTTTCCAAAATTAAAAGATTTTATTTATAAATACATAAATAACTGTGACGTTTGTAATTTAGCTAAATATTATAGGAACCCAAATCAATATAAATTTCAGATTTCAGAAACTCCTTCCCAACCGAATGAATAGAATACTTAACATAACACTAGAATACTTAACATAACACAACCCAATTTAGATATTGAAAATAAAAATCTTAAAAGCATTAGAAGCTTATAATAACATGATCCATTCTACAACACTGATAAAACCAATAGATTTTATTAATAATAAAGTGTTAAATCTACAAAAAATTAAAGATAAAATTCAATCAAAAAAAGAAAAAAATATTTTTAAATTAAATAAAACTAGGAAAGATTTCGAACCACCAAACACAGGCGAACTTTTAATACAAAACCCCGCTATCGCAAGATATAAAGAGTTACCTAAATATAAGAAAATTAAGTATCCTAAGACAAATAATAATAAGTTACTTGATAATAGAAATAAAAATATTCACCTTTTTCGTACTAAAAGAAATTTTAAAAAAATTTTCAGATAATTCTGCTAACGATATTATTAACCCTATTGAACCCATGTCAAGCTAGGATAAATGTCGAAAAGTTGGAAACTGAAGCCGGATATACCATACTCCAGCAAGGAAAAATCGATATAATAAGTAGTTACAGTAAAATCATTCATATAGTAGATTTAGAAGACATTGAATATACAATAGACATGATCGAAAGGCAAATAAACGCAACATTTTATTTACCAGAAGACGAAAATAATATTAAAACTTTGTTCAATAAAATAAATAAAATTAAACATACGTTTAAAACTTTGATTCCATTCAGATTCCATTCCATTTCCAAAAATTAATGCTAATGCTAAACCAATTTAATTGACAATTTAATGCATTACTCCCATGTCTGGACTTAAATTATATTAAATTAAATTCAATTGTATTTGAACTCTATAAAAATTGTTATAAAAATATAATAAGCTATTTAATAATATACTCGTGGTTTTATGCTAAACGCTTTTGGTTGCGAGTTGTTTTTAAACTGAACTTTTTTATTAATTTTTTCTTTAAAATTTACAAATAAATTTTACAAAATAAAAAAATGCTTACTTTACTGTAATGCTGAAAATTTATTATTTAATTATTAATTGATTTTACGTACTTAAAAATAAAAGGTTTAATTTTCTTGTGTAATCAATTTTATGTTATTTTACATTATACAAAAGTATTTATAGAGCTACGTAGTGTTAGGTATCTGTAATTACGATATATACCTACTATATATAGAAAATAAGTAAAAGTTTTAATTTTTTCAATAATAATAATTCTATACTAAACCAAATTTCAAAAATTTTTCATATCTTCATCCTAATTAAAAACACCTATACTATTTAGCACTTTAAATTTAACTATCAAGCTTATATAAAATCTAAATCAAGCTCAAGTTAAAAGAATTTTTTTAATATTAATTGGTCACGAGAAAAGTTGATAATTTTTACATAGGTTGAATAACTAATTTTCGCATTTTTAAAAATCAGTTTTGTTTATTTTTTTATTTGTTTTGAAAAGTGAATTTAATCACTTTTACAATTTGTATTTCATGATCAAAGCTTTCATGTATAATATAGTTACAATATAATTTGAATCAAAGCTTTTAATTAAAGTGCAAATACATTCATAAAAATAAATTTACATTCTGTTTGAAAATTCACTCATTCATTAATTTTTTATGTATTTAGATCAAACTTTTTTAATTTTTCAGAAAAACGTTAAATTAAGTTAGAGAAAAATTGTTTAATTGAAAATTTTATTAGGCTTACTTACGCTTTTTACACTCAAGTTGAGAGAAACTTAAAATGTTTTTAATAGAAATAGCAAACTCTTTTTCATTTTAATTTATTAGATTATCATTAGGTTCAAAAATGTATTTGATTAAAGCTTGTAAATAAATCTATTAAAAAAGCTAGATAACTAAAAATCTATAATTATAATTTAGTAGTTTTCAGCCACACACTACGTATTATGAATTCCGTTTCAAGCTTTGAACATCAGTAACTACATATTTTTTACAATTTTTCTACTATAAAACCTATACATAGTATTAATATTAAAACATAAACAACACATTTCATATTTACATTACAGTAGTATGGTACCTCTACGATAGTCGGTAGTAGAAACAAAACGTACACAACAGAATAACAAAAAAAAACACAAAATTATAAGAGACATTCTAACTTACTCTCTTTAAAATTGTGTATGTGTTTTTTTTTTCCTCTCGAGTCTAGACTCGACCTGTATCGGCGCAACGGCTCAACTATTCTTTGGCTACATGTATGTAATGTAATTTAACTTATGCATGTATAAAGAAAAAAATTAAAAAATTGATAAAAATCATCATTTATCACAATATGTACTGACATTCTAAATAATGATGAATGATATTGATCTGATATTAATAATCAATATGTATCTAAGTAGGTACTTATATATGACCAGCGGGCAGAGTCCCTTTAAAATTCAAATACATAATTGTTTTGATTTTGTACTTTTCTATTAAATTATTGCATTTATGTATGAATGTTTGTATATTATTTGACGCGATTAGAAAACTTTTCTAATTGCATTCTTTTTTTAATTCAATTTATTCTCATATAAGTACTTAAATTTTAGTATAAAAATACAGCAGTTCTTACAACCAAAATTAAATTTAAATAATTTTTTATTTTTAAATATTTTGTATGTCAATTTTATGCAGGGTTACCATTTGTACAATTGTGGTAATATTTGTATGGTTTTCTCGCCCTTTGTACCATGTACGGTCTTAATCCTGGATAGTACGAAAAAAATATACGAATAAAAATTTAACTGAATTTTGCTACAAACTTTGTTTGTCAATTTTACGAATGTTTTACGGATACCTATTCTGTTTTCCCCACGTACTTTTAAAACATATAGACATAATAGTCCTCACACACAATACTAAATAATCTAAATATACGTACACCAACTACAGGCTCTTTATATAATTTAATTCTGTTTTGGCGTTATTTGAAAAATAATTTCAGTTAGTGTTTTGACAAATTTTGTTTTTCTTTCTGATTTTTTACGGATTGTACTTTTTCCATAAATTCTATTTTTCTAAACTGCAACTGTCTATTATATGAATTGGGATTCAACATAGAATTTGAATACACATTAACAGCGGCCCCTAGTATATGTATATTGTAAATGATTTAAGTGTTGATCGATACAGAAATTCATTCTATATTAATATTTTTTTAGGAATATGTATGATCTAAATGTTTACTATTTATTTTATTCTAGATCTTAATTTTAGATCTAAATTACATACTACTTGTACGCAAAGTTTGAATAAAATTGATTTAAGCTCAAATGATGATAAACAATAAATATTATCTGATAATATTAAAACATACGCTTGGGGTCATAACTCCATTTTATATTAAACATATTACATACATAGGTATTATGTAATTTTATTGTAATACATAGTTTTTACCGCCATATTAATAATAAAATATATATGTCTGATCTGGTTTGATTTTCATAATTATAATTTCAGAATTTTTGCCTATTTTCAGAACAATTTTAGTCTTTTTTTTTTTTTAATACATTTCTCTGCCACATAAATGTAACAGGAAATTACACAGCCTTTTCTGTTCAGGCGTGGCTGTAAATGTCGTAAGAGGGAATTACTCTTACGACGTGTGTGGAATTCGAACCCACACTCCCTCGGTATTTTCATACGTTTTTAGTCTTTTTATTTAAATTTTTATATTATATTGAGAAAAAGATCATGAGAAAACTAATCATTTTTTATTTTATACCTACTTCGCATTTTTAAATCCAAGCTTAAGCTTTTTTAAATTTCAAATTAAAACATAACTGATATACTAACTGCTAAGTTTGTAAACTTTATTTAAAATATAACTAATCTGAACGTAAAAGTTTTCATTTTTTCAATAATAATTCTGTCTTTAAACCAAATTTTAAAAACTTTTCATATGTTCATCCGAAACTAAAATATTTAGTACTTTTAATTTAACTATAAAGCTTCTGAAAGATAATAAGTTTTTCTTTTTTTTTTAAATAATAAAACATAATTTAGTAATAAAACTAAAAAGTTTATAAGCATTAAGTTTTTTATACTAACTTTTTAATCAAGTTTAAGATTAAGTTCATTAAATAAAATAAACTTTATATAAGCTTTTTAATATTTTGATATTAGCAAATTAGAAAAAGGGTTTGGTTTAAAAAGTATATTGACTTAAATAACTTTCATAGAACAAAGCCAAAAAATTCATTCGTAAAAGATTTTTTCAAGTTATTGAACAATTCTGTATTCGGCAAGACCATGGAAAATATTGATAAAAGAAGGGATATTAGAATTACAATCTGTTGGGAAAACAAAGAAAAATGTTTACTAGTTCGGGGTCTCATAGCAAAACCTAACTTTTATAGTCTATCGTCTTTCACTTGCGAATTAGCCGCAGTTAAACTTTTTAAAACTCGTGTGGAATATAAAGAAACAGTATACCTTGTTTTAAGATTCTTCAGTAATCAAAATTCCTAATGTAAGATTTTCATTATAAATACATGAAACCAAAATTTCAAGAAAATCTCTTGCTAAACTATATAGATACAGACAGTTTCATTTACACAATTTTGGCCGAAGATTTTTATGAAGATATAAAGGTAGATTTATCTCAATTTTTTGATACTTCTGATTATGAAAAACATAACCCATATTGTTCTCCGTTTATTAATAAAAAAGTTTTAGGATTATTTAAGGATGAAATGAGTGGCAAAATTATTTCCGAATTTATTGGTCTTCGATCAAAAATGTATTTTATACAAATATTGAAAATTAAAAATAAATCAATTACAAAAACCAAAGGAGGTTAAAAGTACATTGTTAATGATTTAACTTTAGAAGACTATGTAGTATTATTAAATGCTAAAACCTTAAAGCAACTACATATGTAGGTATATACATAGAGTATTTATCCAGTACAAAATTTTTTAGTCAATTTTTTGTATCTCACATCCACTCAAAAATTATTTCTCAATTTGTTATTTTGCTTATAAATTGTGCAAAATTCAATTTAAGCTCATAAAAAAAAATTGTCTTTTTAACTCATTTTTTGAGTATTATATCCTTGTTAATATTCAATATTTCAATTATTTAGCTTTCAAAATAAAAAAAGTTTTCTAAATAAAATAATTCCACTATACAAGTTAAGTTAACCTATAGTTTGCAGTAACAGCATTTTTCATATTTTTTATATAATTTAACTTTAATTAAAAATTTCTTTCCCACAAAATGTAAAAGTGCTCAAATTGCAATTTAATCATTCTCACGATCCAAATATTAACACACGCAACATATTAAATTGCAAGTTCAGCACTTAGATTAGTATAAATAATGTTGAATTAATTAGTTAAGACACAGTTTAATTTTGTCATTATAATTACAATTAATAAAGTGGATTTAGTCCGAAAAATAATTTTTTTAAAAGAATTAAATATAAATTCTTTAACTGGCGCCCGAGCAGGGACCTTGGGGAAAAACGTTATAACAGTGAAAACATAACTATAAAACCAAAGCCACGTATTCAAGCAGTTGTAACCGTGGGAACACAATCCAGAATACGTAGTGAATATAACCGTACCGCAGTAGGTCTTTGGATAGAATAAAAACTAAAAACTAAAAAGGAGTTATACGATATATTCCGAACCAACATTAAAAGAAGCTGAACCTTCTTATGTATATCATAGTCCTGTAAGTAAAAATCATAAATCATCGAAAAATTTTTTTATATACAAATCAAAAAAATATATAAACAAAAATAAAAATGAATACGAATAATATATTAGAAGAGATCAAAGAATCTATCAGACAATTAACTGGTGCAAGTAATGCACAACTTGAAATGATTAGAAGTTTACAAACTAGTTTAGAAAATACCGAGGATAGACTAAATACACCCTCAATATCTAGCACAAGCAACAACAGAAGTTTACAAGGTTCTAGAAATGAATAGGATCTAATCATATTGAAAAATTACCAGCAAAAGAATTAGATGCAGCAAAAGAATTACAGACATTCGACGGTAATCCAATACATTATGTATCTTGGATGCATAACGTAGAAAGTATATTAATATATTAAAGGATTACGAGATAGTAAAAAACAAACCTATATACAGGGCTATCTTACAAAGTATCCGCCAAAAAGTACGAGGAAATGCAGACTCGGCTTTAATATCGTATAATATCTTCGACGACAGCTGGGAAGATATAAAAACTTGTTTGTCACTACACTATGCTGACAAGCGAGACTTACGAACATTGGAACATCAATTATCAAATCTCTATCAAAGAAACCGATCAATAGATGAACTTTACGCGAACGCAAATAATCAACTATCTCTGATCATATATAAAATCAAGACCGAAAACTATAGCGCAGACACCGTTAAAGTCTTAAGCGAAACTTACCGGAACAGGGCACTAGATATCTTCATCAGAGATCTCAACGGAGATCTTTCAAAAATGTTAATAATACAGAGACCATAGACGCTCCCCGAAGCTTATTCATCATGTTTGGAAATCGAAAATTCAAATTTCCGTAACGTCGCAATCCTTAATCGCTACTTTAACAATACAATATCGCCACAAAAAAGCCATATGATAAAAAGGAAAACCTTCTAAAATCATTCACAACTAAGAAACATACAACATAGTTACCAACCAACCAACCAAAACCAAAATATATATCAACCTAATAGGAACAATTTTCCAGAAAGACCAGCACAACCTAAAAACTTACCAACAATGGAGGTGGATCCTACAAAGAGTGAAATTTCAAGAGCTCGCATGAATATGTCAAACATGCAATATGCCATCCAAATCAACAGAGAATTTTCAATCTACAAACAACTAATAATACCGAAGAATATGACGGAAATTATGAAGACTACATACAAAACTTCGACAGTTAAGAAAAACAAGAAGAAGAAGAACAATATGATGAACAACAACTAAATTTTGCGAACGCAGCCTCAATAGTAGCATACCCTACTTAGAGAATGTCACAAAAGATAAAAAAATACTCAAATTCTTGATAGATACAGGTGTAAACAAGAATTTCATAAAAACAGAACTAGCACTAAACGCAATACCAACAAACAAAGTATTTTAAATCAGATCAGCAGGAGGCGATATAGAGATAACTAAGAAAATAGTGGTAAAATTCTTCGAATGTATTGGCAATAATCTAAAAACAGAATTTTTCGTGTTACCTGGACTAAAGAGCTTCGATGGAATAATAGGTGACGATACACTCAAGCAACTGGAGGCAGTGATCGATCGTAAAAACCATTTCCTAATAATAGCACCAGGAATAAAAATTCCGCTCAAAGAGAATCCATCTCTCCAAGTCAACAGTATAGAAATCAGAGATAGCCATTTAAATGAAAATATAAGAACTAAATTAAAAAAGTTAATAAGTCAGCACAGCAAACTTTTCGGCTCAATCAACAACCACGAAATCATTGATAGCTCTACGGAAGCTGAAATCAAAACCACAACGGATGAACCTATCTATAGCAAGGTAAACCCATATCCTGTACACATGAGAGCTGAAGTAGAAAAATAAATCTAATAAATGCTTCAAGATGGCATCATAAGACCATCCAAAAGTCCATACAACTCTCCCATATGGATTGTGGAAAAGAAAATGGATTCATCAGGTGTAAAAAAATACCTTCCTGTCATCGATTTTAACAGATTAAATACCGCCACAGTTTCCGATACTTACCCAATTCCAGATATGACATCAACAATAGCCAGCCACGGAAATTCGAAATTTTATACAACAATTGATTTAACTTCGGGATTCCACCAGATAAAGGTGAAACCAAAAGATATACCAAAAACCGCATTTTCCACACTAAACGGAAAATACGAATTCCTGAGATTACCATTCAGATTAAAGAACGCCCCAACGATCGCGCATGATTGACGACGTACTCAAGGAATACATTACATAAGACAAAACCGAATTTCTCAAGGAAGAAATCGAATTTTCTGGATACATCATAACTAGCAAAGGTATTAAACCAGATTCTAAGAAGATAAAAGCGATACAAGGAATTCGCCCGCCTGAAAATCTCAAGGAGCTCAAATCCTTTCTAGGCCTAGTATCCTATTACAGAAGATTCATAAAGGATTTTGCCAAGATAGCAAAACCTTTAACCAACTTAACAAGAGGAAACAACGCTCAAATAAAATCAATCCAGTCAAGGAAATAAAAATAAAATTCGAAGAAGATGAGTTCAAAGCATTTCGAAATTTAAAGGAGTTATTATCATCATCCGATCTCCTTATATTTCCGGATTTTGAGCAACATTTTAACCTCACAACAGACACGTCAAATCAGGCAATTGCAGCAGTCCTGTCACAAGGAGAAATTGGCAAGGACAGACCAATAACATATATATCAAGATCTCTTAATAAAACAGAAGGGAACTATGCTACGAACGAAAGACAGATGCTCGCTATCATATGGGCATTGGACAAACTACGGAATTACCTATATGGCGTAACCAAAATATTGACACATCATCAATGAAAACAGTTCATAGCGCAGA
This sequence comes from Poecilobothrus nobilitatus, assembly GCA_947095535.1. Classification (NCBI taxonomy): domain Eukaryota; kingdom Metazoa; phylum Arthropoda; class Insecta; order Diptera; family Dolichopodidae; genus Poecilobothrus; species Poecilobothrus nobilitatus. Next base: position 211,464,127 of record OX352772.1, on the reverse strand, counting down.
AAACGATAGTTCCGACCTCATACCACATTGCGAAGGTCCGATTAATACTTTTCAAAACCAACTAATAATATCAGGGGGAAACGGAGCAACAGCACACGAAGAGCCACACCCGACTTTTAACAGACATTATATCAGTCTTAGAGAAATCACATGGACCGAACTTATAAGAATTCTAAAGCAAAAGTTGTCACCATCTGTTATAAATGGAATCAAAATTCGCGCAAATTATATCCAAACCTTGCAAAAAATCTATAAAGAACATTTTCAAGGATACAAAATTAGAATCACACAACGAGTAGTAGAAGATATTCGCAATGAAGAAAATAAATTTAATATCATCAAAAACGAGAACAAAAGAGCACTTCGTAATTGGTAGGAGAATAAGCAATAAATTTTGGAAAAATTCTACTTTCCACAGATGGCTGGCTTAATCAAGAAATATACGGTAAATTGCGATATCTATAATACAAGTAAATACGACCGCCACCCTAACAAGCCGCATTTAATGGAAACACCAATCGCGAAATATCCAACTGAAATCCTACATATCGACTTAATGGAAATAAAAAAGGAAAAGTTCATCACGTGTGTTGACAAGTTCACCAAATTTGCTAAATTTTTCAAAATTAAGAACAAACTAGCATTCGCCCGCCCCTCGAAATTCGAGGTGTTTTAATTAGCAATTACAATACAATATATACAGTATAGTTTCTTTATGATTTTATTTAAAATGTAAAAATACAATTTTCAATAATTAAAGCCTTTATGAATTTAAAATTTCTTTGTAAATGATATTTTTTGTAAAAACACGATTATTATTATCTTTTAGAAGTTGCCATTGATTTATTGAGTATTGGAAACTCAATATATACCTATTATATATGTATATATTATAAGAAGCCTAAGATGGTAAATCATTGAGTAAAAGGGTTTTAAATATCTATTAATACAGATTAAATATTATGATGATATTATGATATGTAAGAATTTATTTCGTTTAAAATATAAAAAAAAAAAACAAAAAAAAAAAACAGAACTAAATCGAACTTGCAAAATCAAAAAGCAACTATTAATAACCCCACACTCTACCGCTGTACTAAACACTAAACTGAAATTTTAATCTTTATATTCAGTTATATTGTGAAATTCCTACTCCTACCATACAACCAATATTTTAAAATTTTTAATCCAAAAGAAAAATAAAACAAAAATTTAACGGAATCAAAGAGCGTCTTTTTTGAAAATGTATAATATAGGTATAGATTATACATAGTATATGATACATATGTATATACTTTACATGGGTTTTTTATAAAAATGGAAAATTATTAATGAAAATCAGAAAATTTTGGAAAAATATTAATTTTGTAAGATGGCTATACTGAATATTTATCATTTAAAAAGAAAAAAATGAAAGTTGGTTGGTAAATCATTGAGTAAAATGGTTTTAAATGTCTGTCATTTACAGATTAAATATTATGATATGTAAGAATTTATTTCGTATAAAATATTAGAAATATAAAAAAAAAAAATAGAATAGAATCGAACTTGCAAACTAAAGACTTCTAAAGTTTAAGAAGCGCCCACTCTACCACTGCACCAAACTCCCCACTGAAGTTTTGACGTTTATGTTCAATTATATTGTGAAATTTCTATTTCTCACCATGCAAACTATATTTTAAAATTTTTTTTATGTTTTTAGAAAAAAAACAAAAAGCAAAAACAACAAAACAAAATTTAAAATTCAACGGAATAAAAGAGCGTCGTTTTTGAATATGTATATTATAGGTATAGATTATACATATTATATGATACATATGTATATACTTTACATGGATTTTTTATAAAAATGGAAAATTATTAATGAAAATCAGAAAATTTTGGAAAAATATTAATTTTGTAAGATGGCTATACTGAATATTTATCATTTAAAAAGAAAAAAATGAAAGTTGGTTGGTAAATCATTGAGTAAAATGGTTTTAAATGTCTGTCATTTACAGATTAAATATTATGATCTGCCTTATACCTCAGGCAAAAAATTATAAAAATCTTGCATTTTTATACAACGCCTCGAATGATCATAATGGATAATGAGCATAGCTTCAATAGCCCCGTTATAAAAGATTAAACATATTTTACCCCGTCACAAAGAAGTGAAGTAAATGGAATCATTGAAAGGGTTCACTCCACAATTGAAGAGATTTCAAGATGCTTGCAACAAGAATACAAAGATCTATCTCTGAGGGAGGTCATTGATATAGCAGTAGACAGATACAACAACAGTATACACTCTGTTACTGGACTAAAACCGGCAGATATCTTCTTCGGAAGAATACAACGTGTGAATTATCAGAATTTAATTAATTTCCAAGGAAAAATAAACGAAATTGATCGGAAAAATCGAAAACAGCCAGAAAAAGAAAACAGAAAGAGAAAAATTAAAGAGAAAGGAACCAAAAGAATACCAAACTGGAAAAACCATATTCACCGAAATAAAACACATAAAATCAAAAAATAAACCACTTTACAAAAAAGAAATAGTAGCTAGAAACAATAGAGTTACAGCAACCACTGAATCCGGAAGAAGAATTCACAAATCTCATATAAAAAATTCATCTAATTAAATTTACAACCTTTATCTCTTTCCAGCATATGGCTATGGGTGCCAATTGGAGCCCTTCAGATTTTCGAAAACATATCACCAATAATAACTATCAAAGAAGGCATAGGGTAAATATTGAATGGAAATATAAATTTAATCCATAAGATCGAATTGAATCATTATGAAAAAATATTAGCAGAAGAAAATACAGATATAGAAGAAGTAAACCCAAGAAGTCTATTCAAACCTGAACTCAAATTCCAGTGGCAAGAAATCGAAAAATTAATCTCAGAACTAATCGAACAACAACCAAGGCCTAAACGATCAATAAACTGGATCGGAAGCGCATGGAAATGGGTCGCAGGCAATCCGGACGCCACAGATTGGGATAAAATACTCAATAGCCATAACAAATTAATCAACAATAATAACCAACAATACCGTATAAACGAAGTACTTTTCAACACCACAAAAAGCATCTTAGAAGAATTCAACGACTTAACTTATAGACTCGATAAGGAGTCCAATGCAGACATTCAACAAACACTTCTTAACAGACTGGTTATAGTAAAAGAGGAAATAAAAGAAATAATCAGAGCAATTCAACTGGCAAAAGGAAATATTATAAACACCAACCTACTTAACAAAGAAGAAATTCACAGACTAATTATAGAAAGCGAAATTTGACCATATTATAACGCAATAGAAGCAATAGAATATGCGACACCCACAATAGTAGTAAAAAATAGGACTCTCCTCTATATTATCTCTATACCAAAAATCAGCGGAATAGAGTATAACTACATCAAAATAAGAGCAACAACAAGCAGTTACACCTAGACTTCAGAGACCTGCTATCCAACACAAATCAAATATTCGGCATAATCAAGAATTGCAACACCAACAAAAATATAATCATCTGTAAAACAAATGAAGTTCAAGAACTCTCGGAAAATCACTGCATAAAACAACTTATGAAAGCATTCAACATTGGGTGCGAATAACAATACAACAACAAAGAAGAAATCGAACCCATCAACGATGCTACAATCTTACTTAATAATTTCAATGGAAGTCTTATCAGCAATAATACCAAAAAATATCTCAACGGAAATTTCCTGATTCAACTTTACAACGAAAATGTTAAAATAAAAGACCTGGTATTCACAAACAGGGAAACAAAATCATCGCATATTCTACCATCTGTCATGAACAACAATTCAACGGGAAACAAAATGAGATTGAATTTGGAATACCTAAACAACCTACACCTAAACAATGTCAAGGAACTAGAAGAACTCTCTTCAGATTCAATAATCAGCACAAGTACAGATATCATCTTAACTTTAACACTTACAATTGCGATAGTAGCAACCCTCATAAGGAAAATAGTGAAGAAACGTAATACCATGATCCTTAATACTACATCAAAAGATAGGGAAACCGACAACCAAAATCTTCAGCCTATCAAAATAAATTTTTGATCCACGGGACGCGGATTTCTAAACGGGGAGGAGTTAAGTTAACCTATAATTTGCAGTAACAGCATTTTTCATATTTTTTATATAATTTAACTTTAATTAAAAATTTCTTTCCCACAAAATGTAAAAGTGCTCAAATTGCAATTTAATCATTCTTACGATCCAAATATTAACACACGCAACATATTAAATTGCAAGTTCAGCACTTAGATTAGTATAAATAATGTTGAATTAATTAGTTAAGACACAGTTTAATTTTGTCATTATAATTATAATTAATAAAGTGGACTTAGTCCGAAAAATATTTTTTTTAAAAGAATTAAATATAAATTCTTTAACTTATATGTTAGTATATTATCTATTTTAGATTTTATTTTGATTTTGGTTTAATTTTAGCTCTAAATAACAAATTCTACATTATATGTACATGCAATACCTATAAAGAACTGATTAGTATTTCTTTCACTTTCTTTTTGAAAATGACAATATTAGCTATTTCTTTTATATAGGCTGGTAGTTCATTATAGAGTTTTATGCAATTATATAGGCAGCTATTTCTTTGTTTCTCTGTTTTTAATGGTGACAAATAAAAGTTAGATTTATTTATTGTGTTATAGGTGTGTATGTTAATATTTCTATTACGAATAAAGTTGAGCTTGATCAAATTATTAATTATTTCAAAAGCGATTATGTATAGTTCCTTCTTACCAATATGTACTAAGCTGAGATACTTATCTGTATAGAGTAATCGAGCAGGATGTGTTGTAGGGCGATTATTTATTATCTTAATAGCTTTTTTGTTAAGCTTATCTAATATTTGCTAAATATATGTTCTATTTAATCTGGAAAAGGTATTTTTTAAATTTGCTCATTTCATTCATTTGCTCATTCATTTGCTTTTCGCTTTGCTTTGTTATTATTTACTGTTTAGTAATTAATATTGTGTTATTATTTGTGCTGCTAATAATATTACAATATCGTATGTATATCGTGTACATTACTACCCACATATAAATTATAATTGTAGTTGGTATTGGTTGGTACATATTATGTAGTAGAATTAAAATAAAGAGTAAAGAGTATCGTTTAAGAATTAAACCATTTTTTTTCATATTTTTTTGTGTCTTTTCTTGTTAGTATTAGTACTAAAGTAAGAAATATCGTGTATTTTATTAGTATTAGGTAAGAAATATTGTGATTGTGTGTGCTCTAAAATTTAAAAAAGGGCAAGTTATCTATCCTATAAATAGAACACTTGGTAACATTACAAAAACCCAAATTTCCAAATTCTAAATATACATTTAGAATTTCTTTCCAAGTACTTTCACATAAAATTCAGTTTTAATAAATTTATTTTAAATCATTTCACGCTTCACATGAAATGCTTACATGTCAATTTTCATTTTCAGTTTTATTAAAAACCCTAATAAATTTTAATAACCTTTTAAATAATTTGAATTTATAAAAAACTCTTGTATTAATTATTTACTATATCATATTTCATAATATTCATTTCATATGTTGACCTAGTACAACATATTGAACTAAATCTAAATTCTCTTGTTATTGCATTTTTGTTGTTGTCTTAAAATATTTTAAATGTTCTACTTACGTTAAAATATTTTAAGTGGTTTACTAATTTATTTCCTTGATTTCAAAATCGATATTAAGTTCGATTATTTCAGATTTTTAAGTATAAGATCTTCTTTTGTTAAAAACTTAATTTTTAGTTTTAAGCCAGTTTACTTTGATTTGTAAAAGAATAAAGATTGTTCTTAATTAAAATTACAATTAAAAACAAATTTAAATAAAAATTATAATTCAATTTAAAAATAAAATAATTTGTTTGTGTTTTTTATAATAAACTTTATTGTAAATATAAATAAAAATTATAATTCATTTTAAAATAAAATAATTTGTTTGTTTTTCTATTATAATAAACTTTATTGGCGCAGTCGGTAGGATTGCCCCACTAGTAGTGAAAAAAATAATTAAAAGACAATAAAGTATTCAAAATTTCATAAATATTTTTTTATTATAAAGAACAGAAAAAAAAAGTTCAAAATTTAGAAAATATTTTTATAATTATCAAGAACAATATATAAAAACTTTTAAAAGTAATTTTGAAAAACTACTAGGTTTCTTTTAAAAATTTGGTGGCAATCTATATATGAGTTATAAACCATATATAAAACGAGGAAGAATACAGTTGCCTTTGTCAACTCTTAGATACCCGTACGAACCGTTAGTATGTTCACAGCCTGCCACTCTGCTCACAATATTATTCTTTTAATATTTTAGTATTTTAAAATAATTTGGGTGAATTTTATAATTTCTAGAATTATGGGTTCTACATATATTCAAACTATATGTTTATATGTACATTCTTCAAAAGCAGATTCTAACCTTTCACATAACGATTATCAATCCAAAACTTTTTCAAATATTCTATACTACCATTTAATACTAAGCGGTAAATGTATATTAAATTTACTTAGTACAAAATAGTAAATATAATTTTAAATATTATATTATATTATATTTAAATATTCCATTGACAGAATAATTTCTTATAAGTACAATAAAATACATATATGTATGTAAATACGGCGCTATATAATATACATATATACTCTTATCATTCATTCACTAGTAACATATACGATATGTAAATAAACATGATATTATATAAGTATGTATATATATTAATACCATATAAATAAAAATTCTTCAAGCAACCGTTATGTTGTTAATTTATTTGCATTTTTATGTACAACGCATTATATCCTCAACAATTTCAAATTATCGAGTAAAACAAAATGGAAAAAATTCGTTAAAGAAATTTGTTAGAAAATTTGAAAAAATCAAGTAACACTTTCGTCAATTATAAAGTAACCCTACATTATTAAAAAAAGTTGTTAACAGAAATAAGAATATAATGTTGAAGCTTTAATTTTTATGTATTACTTTAAAAAAATTTTAACAGGTGTTCAAGTTACAGGTGTTTAAAAATAGGAAATTTTCAGTTTTTGACCCCTTACAGCTCTTAAACGGGGGGTGATATAAAATTTGAGCTTCACATAACGGTAAATAAAGACACCGTATGCCACAAATATATATTTATTGTATATATACTTTTAAAGCTAAGAAAAGTAGTAATCGTTTGGCGTTTTCAAAATGATGATATACTTTATAAAACTTGTGGTATAACAATTTAAATATAGAGCTTTTTTGAACCTTTGGGGAACTGTAGCTCCGTAACGGGTGGGACTACAAAAAAAAGTTATTAAAAATAAAATTAATATTTTTGTGAGATCTATCAGTGGTTAAAATTTCATAGCTCTATTGCAAAAAAAATGTCGGGATCTAAAAGTTAGGTGTTCGAGAGCTACCCTAAGGCTTGGTCCAAACTCAACCAAAAAAAATAGGGAACCTGCAAATTACTCCCAGAATATTTTGTGTAAATTTCAAGATTCTAAATTTCTTAGTTTTTGAGTTAGCGTGCTGACGGACGGACGGACGCACGGACGGACGGACATGGCTCAAAAGTCTTAGAATTTTTTTCTGATCCGATCCATACCTTTGAAGGTATATCGAGCTCGCTTATTTCGAGGTGTTACAAACGGAGGAGTAATTTTATTATACCCGATCCTATCGTACGGGTATAAAAATAGAAAAGTAAAAAATCAAGCTAAACTCAAATTGGAAGAAAAAAAATATTTAGAACATCTTTCCGGAGTACAACTTAGTGTTTCAACTAAAATAATGGCAATTACATCAAAGGATTTAATTTTGGAAGCAAGAGCTGTCCCAATTTTTAGAGGTAACTCAACTTTTGAGCTAACCCATTTTATTAAAGAAGTAGAAGCAATTACTTCTTTAACAACAGACGTAACTGTCAAAGCATATCTGCAGAACATCTTATTAACAAAAATACAAGGAGCAGCAGCTCTAGCAATCAGGAGAATCGAGAACGCAATATGGAATGATATCAAGACAACACTGAAGAAAAGTTTTGGAGTTCAAGAATCATACCTGAAATTAAAGGAAAGAGCCGATGCAGTACGATATATTAACGTAAGTCAATTTTATAATGAATTATCTCATATATTAGATTTATTAAATCTTAAGTACCAATTAGATGATGATTTTCCTATAGAATTTAAAGTTGCAAATAACGAAAAAAGTATATTGGAAAAGTTTTTTAATAAAATATCTAGGAATGATTCTATGTATTTAAGATAAAAAAATGTTGATTCGCTTGAAGAAGCTTACTTTGAATTATTACAGACTGGGATTTCCAAAAATACAAACTTAAATAATAATTTTAAACAAAATAATAATAACAATAGTAGTTGGTTTCATAATAAAAAACAAAATTCTAATTTTAATCGCGGTAATTCTAATTTTAATTATAATAATAATTTTAATCCTGACTCAAATAAAAATATTCAAAGAAATTTCCAACAAAACTCCCGATATCAAAATTCTGGAAACAGATATAGATATCAAAATTCTAGTAATTTTACTAACAATAACAATCGTTACCAAAATTCTAGTAATTTTACTAACAAAAACAATCGTTACCAAAATAACGGTCACTCGAATAACAATCGTTATCCAAATTATAATCACTCTAACAATAATAATCATTATAGTAATATGAATCGACCAAATGAAACTATGGAAGTTGACGAACAATATAATATTGAAGAAAATTTTCAGTTAAAGCCTCCAGAGAATCACTACCAATAGTAAAGTTTAATATTGATAATAAAATATTTAGTTGTTTAATTGATACTGGTTCTACTACATCTATAATAAAAAATACCTTATTTCCTAATATAAAATTAATTAAGTTAGAAAAACCCATACAAATTTCTACATTGTTTGGTAAAAATTATATTAATCATGAAATAATAACTAGAGTTCCTAAAAAATTTAATGATAATGCTACTATGACATGGAAAGTATTCAATTTTAATAGTAATAAGTTCGATGCAATATTAGGTCAAAATATTCTTAAGGGAATAGGAGCAAAAATTGATTTGAATAATGAAAGTATTGAAATTAAAGGAAAAGTTACTAAATTCTTACATTCATTTCCTTTTGATAAAAATCAAGTAAATGAATTGTATTCTTTAGATTTAAAATCAAAAAATATTGTAGACTATATTAAAACGGGTCATCTTAATAAAGAGGAATTTGAAATTCTTAAAAGAATTGTTCGAACAAATAATGATTTGTTTTATCAAGACGGCCAACAACTAACAAATGTTAAAGCCATTAAACATCAAATTATTACTAAACATGGTCAACCGGTATATGCTAAAATATATAGAATTCCCAAAGTCCATGAAAAGGAAGTAGAGAAACAAGTTTCTGACATGTTATCTCAGGGAATAATAAAATGTAGTAATTCACCATATAATTCACCCATTTGGGTGGTACCAAAAAAAATTGATCAATCTGGAACAAAGAAATGGCGAATTGTTGTCGACTATAGGAAACTTAATGAAATTACTGTAGAGGACAAATTTCCTATTCCTAACATTGATTCATTATTTGGCAAGTTGGGCAAAGCTCAATATTTCACTACGCTGGACTTGGCAAAGGGTCAGGAGTATGTCAGGATGCCATTCGGATTAAAGAATGCTCCTGCTATATTTCAACGTATGATGAATTATATTTTACGCGATTTTATAAATGTTATTTGTGTTGTATATCTCGATGATATACTAATATTTAGTACGTCTATTCAAGAACATTGTGATGCTATTACTAAAATTTTTCAGAGACTTCGCGAATTCAATTTAGAAATCCAAATTGATAAATGCGTTTTCTTCTCAAAAGACTCTAAATACCTAGGGCATTTGTTAACTAACAACCGGTATCAAACCGAATCCAAATAAGATAAAAGTTATTAAAAATTTAAAATTACCAACGTCTTGTAAAGGAATAAAAAGTTTCTTAGGGATTACCGGTTATTATAGGAAATTCATAAAAGATTATGCTAAAATAGCACATAAAAAATCGAAACTATATAAGAGCTTTTAAAAAATTAAAAGAAATCATTATAAATGATCCTATATTGAAATACCCTAATTTTAATCAAAAATTTGTTCTTACAACAGATGCAAGTCAATATGCTATAGGAGCCGTTTTATCACAAAATGGTCACCCTTTTATCGTATGCAAGTAGAACGCTTAACGAACATGAAATTAAATATAGTACTATAGAAAAAGAGCTTTTAGCCATAGTATGGTCTACTAAATATTTTAGACCATATCTTGATGGTGTCAAATTTAATATTAAAACCGATCACAGACCCTTAGTATGGTTACATTCATTGAAAGAGCCAAATTGTAAACTCCAACGATGGAGAATAAAACTTAATGAATTTGAGTTTAATATAGATTACGTGAAAGGTAAAGAAAATCAAGTAGCAGATTTCTTAAGTAGGATAGATGTAAATAAAAATGAAATAAATAATATTCAAATTCAGTTAGATAATTCTGATAAAGAAACTGAAATGGCTACAATTCATAGTGGTGTCGAAAATTTGGATGACCACGTCCCAATTGTAGAAAATATTGTTAACAAATACTTTACTCAAATTCATCTTGTGAAAAAAAAATTAGAAGAAATAGTGATTAGTAATAAAAAATATAAGAAAATATTTATATCTGAAGAGGACTTGTTGAATGAAAATTACTTAAATGACTTATTAAGAAGATCAATAAAAAAAAGAATAACTGCAATATATTCTGAGTTAGAAGATAGTAAATACGCAATTCTACAAAAAAAATTGATAGAATTATTTTGCAATGATAAAAAATTTAAATTTCTTAAATGCACCTTGTTAGCAAAGGAAATTGATAATGAAGCCGAACTAATAAAATTAATTAAAGATGTCCATGAAAAAACTAATCACAGAGGTATTATGGAAAATTTTAACGAAATAAAGAATTTGTACTATTTTCCAAAATTAAAAGATTTTATTTATAAATACATAAATAACTGTGACGTTTGTAATTTAGCTAAATATTATAGGAACCCAAATCAATATAAATTTCAGATTTCAGAAACTCCTTCCCAACCGAATGAAATCATCCATGGTGATACTTTCTATATAAAAAAGGAAGTTTTCCTAACCACTATTGATAAATTCACAAAACATCTTTCGGCTATAAAACTTACTGATAGAAATAGTATGACAATAGTGCAAGCCTTAAAATTTAGAAATTCATTATTTGGAAAACCGAAAAAATTTGTTTTTGATAATGAATTTGATAACCTTAATTTAAAAGATTTTTGTAGATCAGAAAACATTGAAGTTCATTATACTTCACCCAGAAGTCATACTGGAAATTCCGACATAGAGAGAGCTCATGGTACGCTAACAGAACATATTAGAATACTTAACATAACACAACCCAATTTAGATATTGAAAATAAAAATCTTAAAAGCATTAGAAGCTTATAATAACATGATCCATTCTACAACACTGATAAAACCAATAGATTTTATTAATAATAAAGTGTTAAATCTACAAAAAATTAAAGATAAAATTCAATCAAAAAAAGAAAAAAATATTTTTAAATTAAATAAAACTAGGAAAGATTTCGAACCACCAAACACAGGCGAACTTTTAATACAAAACCCCGCTATCGCAAGATATAAAGAGTTACCTAAATATAAGAAAATTAAGTATCCTAAGACAAATAATAATAAGTTACTTGATAATAGAAATAAAAATATTCACCTTTTTCGTACTAAAAGAAATTTTAAAAAAATTTTCAGATAATTCTGCTAACGATATTATTAACCCTATTGAACCCATGTCAAGCTAGGATAAATGTCGAAAAGTTGGAAACTGAAGCCGGATATACCATACTCCAGCAAGGAAAAATCGATATAATAAGTAGTTACAGTAAAATCATTCATATAGTAGATTTAGAAGACATTGAATATACAATAGACATGATCGAAAGGCAAATAAACGCAACATTTTATTTACCAGAAGACGAAAATAATATTAAAACTTTGTTCAATAAAATAAATAAAATTAAACATACGTTTAAAACTTTGATTCCATTCAGATTCCATTCCATTTCCAAAAATTAATGCTAATGCTAAACCAATTTAATTGACAATTTAATGCATTACTCCCATGTCTGGACTTAAATTATATTAAATTAAATTCAATTGTATTTGAACTCTATAAAAATTGTTATAAAAATATAATAAGCTATTTAATAATATACTCGTGGTTTTATGCTAAACGCTTTTGGTTGCGAGTTGTTTTTAAACTGAACTTTTTTATTAATTTTTTCTTTAAAATTTACAAATAAATTTTACAAAATAAAAAAATGCTTACTTTACTGTAATGCTGAAAATTTATTATTTAATTATTAATTGATTTTACGTACTTAAAAATAAAAGGTTTAATTTTCTTGTGTAATCAATTTTATGTTATTTTAAATTGGCATACATTTAGCTAAAGTTTTCAATTGTGCAATTGATTACGTAAGGTTGTTGGAGTTCATAATTTATTACTAATGCATCGTATGAATTTAATGTTTATTACCAATATTCCTAATTAAGAATATTGAAAAGAGTTATATTATGAATTGATATAACACTTTAATATTTTTTATGAATGTATTTTGTATATATGTATTTTCTAAAGATACTTTTTTACAATTTTCGTAAAGTTAAAATTATTGAGGCATAATAAAGTGACTTTCAAATTTTTCAATTTTATTTATAAGTTTTAAATTACGAATTGTGATTATGCGATTTGAAAACTGAATTAAATTGTTTCCTTTAAGAGCAATTTCTCGATTTTCGTTAGTGTCTTTTAAGACTGTTAATTCAATGTTCTTAGTGACTATTATGCATATTTTATCAACTTTTTCAATAGTTTTTTCTAATTTTACAATAAAATTACAAGTATTATAACACTGATTCTTATGAGGTTTTAAATCATTTTTAGTTTTTACATTGCTATTATCTTCAAATGGAAAATCATCGTTCAGAATTAATTTTTCATGTTCACTATCTAGTTGTTAATTTTTTGAATTAGAGAATGGATAATAAACGCGTTAAAAAAATTTTCTACACAGAATAAATTGGGGTATTGAAATTGCAAATATTATGGTGTTTTCTCTTAATTACTGAACTTCTAATGAAATCTAGTGTGTTTATTGAAACTTTAAATTTTTCGTCTGTAAGAATGTATAATAAGAATGAAGAATGTCTGTGAGAATAATATTGTCTTTTATTTTTTCTACAAGTTAATTTAAATGAGTTATGTATATAATTTTAAGATAATATTTAGTTTTATTTTCATTTAAAAACTTGGTTTTACAATTTTATGATTATTATGCTTATGTCTAGTTCCAGCAAGAACTAAAACAAAACTCAATTTCAATACGAAAATTCATTACTTAAATACAAAATTTTTCTTAAACCTAAAAAGATCGAAGTGAACCAATATTGCTTTATCAACGATATCGATAAATAAAATTACTTTAAGGGTGTTCCACTAAAGAACATTATTCCGCATTACAACATTAACCAAATTCGTTTATTTTTAATTTTATCTTATATGCAGGTCAGTATTGAAAAGAAATTCTGTTATCATTGCATTTACAAAAACGTGTGAATATAATAAAGGCAATTAAGAAATATTCTCAAGTGGGTCAATAATTATTTGAATGCATTTCTAAATAAAATTTTCGTTTATGAAAAATATAACTAAAATTATTAAATCTCATTTTGCAAGTGTTGGTTGTTTCTAATACATTACGTAGACAGAATGGATTTTTAAATTTTTTTCTTTTAAAACTAAGTTGTTATCTTTATAAATTTTGTTATTATTAACAATTATTTTCTCGATCTCATAGTCTAATTCTTCCTTTTGATGGTTAGGGAAAGGAATGACCAAACAATCAAAATAATTTTTTCTGTAAAATTGGGGATACTAACAACAAATATTAGAGATTTCTCTTGGATTAAAATACTGTTTCTAATGTATGGTAAGATATCATTAGTAATGTTAAATTTATTGACTTCTTCGTCAGAAACGATATCTCGAGGCAGTATATCCACTCTGCTTATGAAAAGTATGTCAGAAATTTTTTCTAATGGTTTATTAATTTCATTTTTCTAAAAAATTAAAGAACTTTAAGAACTTTTACAATTGACATCCAATTTCGTCGTCGTCTAGTTGGTGCACCGTTGCATATTTACAAAACTTATCAATTGTTGTGAAATACGTCGCAATCCGATAGGGAAACCAGATGTCGACATGTCCAATCTCACTAAAATTCTGAGGTGTTTCACTAACTTCGAAAGGTATTTTAACAGGTTGTCGGTCCTGCTTTGCTTTGCATTCGCAATTATTAATTAACTTTGTTATTGTATCTAATAGATTTGGGTAATAATATTTTAATTCGTTATAAACTTCGCAAATCCCGCGATAATTTTTACTTAGATATTCTTCTTTAATTAAAGGTAATATCTTTTCATTATCTAGTACATCAATTAACCTTTGTTTAGACCTAATTATTTTTAATTCTTTATTTTTAGCAAAATATTGGTCAAGTATTTTGAAATTTATAGAAAATTTCTTCATTATCCGAAAAAACACAAATTTTTTTTAACTAAGTCTTTATTCTCCAAAAAATATACAATAAATATGTGTGTACATCATAAATAAATGTGTTCAACGCCATTTCACAATAAACTAAATACTTAAAAATATACTAATACGTTATTGCAGGTTTATTGTATTACATTATATATTATTATACTAAAAAATACATAATCCAAATTAATAATAAAAAGGTAAAAAAACAAAAAAAAAAACAAGTACAACTATATAATATTATTTAAAATTAAATTAATTAATTTAATTAATTAAATATAAAAAGTAGAGAAAAAACAACAAAACTTAAGATTTATAAAGCCAAAAAAATAAGCAAACGGAAATAGTAGAAAACTCAATTAAAATCATGTAGAGAAGGCAGAAAATGTAAGTAATATATCAATTTTAATGTGTTCATCATAATATAACATAAGGAGTAGGAATAAAATAAAACAAAATTCGAAATATTTCCATAAAGTGTGCACAAAACATGAAGAAGTTTACTCAGGAAAAAAATAAAAAGAAAATTTAAGCCATAACTTTTAATAGATCTTCGATTTCATTGAATTTGAATTCTAGTAACAAAGCTTTAACTTTATTTAAAAATTTATTTTGATTTCTTATATTTTTTATTGGTTCAGGTAGCTTGTTAAATAAACGGCAAGATACCACAGTATATGAGTTTCGAAAATTTATTGTTCGGAAAGTAGGATGGTTAACTAAACTATAATTATTTCTCAGGTTATATCTAGTAGAAGATCCGCTCTTTAAGTAGCCAGCTCTATTATAAAATATTTTTAAAACTTTGTAATAATATAAATGCCTAACAAGTAGAATTTTAGTTTCAGTAAACAAAACAAAGCTAGGATGTAGTCGACTTTTTTTTCTTATTACACACTTTTGAATAACAAGTACTGGTTAAATTTTATTTAGATATGCTCCCCCCCAACAAGTTATACCATATTGAATTTTCAAATGGAATATTCCGTAGTAGAATTGTTTCATTAAGTTTTTAGAACAAACTTGGCTCAAACGATAAAAATTCCGTAATTTAGTGCTCAGATATTTTTTAAATTCTAGAGTGTGTTCGGTCCAATTCATACCACAATCTAGAGTAATACCTAAATATTTGAATTTTTTCACTATCTCGATACTAAAGTAGTTAATGCTACAGACTTCGTTGTCACAAAAGGAAGTTACATTAACATTTGAGGTATACAAAGTATTAATTAATTTAAACTTTTTGCACTCAAAAAAGTGAAATAACATATTTAAATCAGGCAGATTCTTGTGAGAAAGATTGAAAAATATTATCTTGGTTTTATTACTAATAATCAATTTATGTTCAATGGTATGTTTAAGTTATGTTTAAAACTAATTTCTGAGTACAAATAAATCATTATTAATAGCACTGACCATATCTAATGGAGAATCTGATGTGTATGTACACTCCAAATCATCAGCAAACGCTGTCCACTTACTATGGAAACTCTGGTTAAATAACGAGTTTATATATATTAAGAACAGTATTGGACCCAAACCCGAAACCTGGGGTACCCCATGTTTTAATGCATGAATTGGTTTTCAACTAAGACTTTTTGAGTACGATTGTCCAAATAGGATCTAAACCAGTCAAGTATTGGTCCTCTGGATACGACATTTAAAAGTTTTTTCAAAAAAATATTATGGTTTACCATGTCGAATGCTTTGGTAATGTCTACGAAAAGTCCTGCACAACATTTTTCATATTTAAATCTTGTTGAACGTTATAACAAAAGTCCAGTAGAGCGTCCTCAGTAGATACTCTCTTTTTAAAACCGTACTGCCTAACATCAAAAACCTGGTTTTTATTTAAGAAATTTACTATCCTACTTTTTACCGCTTTCTCAATTACTTTAGAAAATGTGGATAATAACGAAACTGATCTGTTATTATTAACTTCCTTAGTAGTTCCTTTTTTTAAAGAGCACAGTACATACTATTGTTATTAGCACAGCACATTT
Source organism: Poecilobothrus nobilitatus (assembly GCA_947095535.1). Lineage (NCBI taxonomy): Eukaryota > Metazoa > Arthropoda > Insecta > Diptera > Dolichopodidae > Poecilobothrus > Poecilobothrus nobilitatus. Next base: position 211,447,385 of record OX352772.1, on the reverse strand, counting down.
CAAATCTTCCGGGAATACCCCCGACATAATGCTATGATTAAAGATATATAACAACACATCTACAATGTTAAACGCAATATTTTTCAGAATATTACTAGATATACCATCTGAGCCTTTAGAATCAAAGTCAGCTAATGATTTAATGATTTTTAGTAATTATAATGCAGTAATATTGTTAAAAAAGAAACTACTTTCAGAATATGCAACATCTACCAAGTTTAAATTTTTGCAGCAGTTACATAATAAAGAGTAATCAGGTGCAATGGACTTTTCTGCAACTGAAGTAAAATAATCATTAAATTTGTTTTCTATTTCAGTTGAGTCAGTTATAATCGAACTATCATTTAAAAAACTAGTTTTTATGTCTAAGCGAGCCGAATTATTTACTATATTATTAAGTAACTTCCATTCTTTTTTTAGGTTCCCTTGACATTCAGAGAATTTGTTTTGATAATAGTTATCACGACAATTCGAAATATCTTTTTTCAATTTTCTACATAGATTTTTATATTGAAGTTTAATTCTGCTATTTGATGGATGTTTAGAATATTTAAATCCTTAATTTGTTTTTTAAATTAATTTTTTTAAGTAATTTCTTATTCATCAAAATTTTTAAATATTTTTCCACCTTTTTTGGCTCTTTCACTGTATAACACTCTTCTATATGACCAAGTAAAATTTTTATGAAATTCTTAAAAGCTGAAGACACATCAATATCATTATAAACATTTTCCCAAAATTCAAACTTTAGTTTTTGATTAAGTTTTTTAAAATTAATTTCTTTCTTGCCTGGTAAAGTGATATATTTTTCTGGTTTTTGTTTTTTAAATACTTTTATTAACAGACCTGTCATACAATGATCTAAAATTTGCAGATCCATATTGACAATTTCACAACAATTTAGTGGTATTTTATTAAACCTATCTAAAATATGGTCTCTACATGTACCAGAATTAGGTCTTATAATTTCATTTATAAAAGATGTTAAACCATATTCCGCTATAACTGTGAGATATGATTCCACATATTCACAGCAATTGAAAAGGTCTAAATTAAAGTCCCCTAACACTAAAAGATTATTAGCTCTTACATCACTTAATGATTTTGAAAATTCTTCAAGAAATAATTGTACGTTTTGTCGATGAAATCTATAAATACACATAAAAGTGAATGGTTCACTTTTAATATTACAACTAATTTTTATAATATTTGCTGATAAAAAGTTAAAATTTGCTACTACACAATCATATTCATTCTTTGCGAAAACACCTACACCACCCGCTGTGTATGTATTATTAGTACAAGCAAAAAAATTAAAACCAGGTATTTTGAAATCATTAAACCTAAAAATCAAAATTTCAGATATAAAAATAAAGTCAGATTTGCAACAAAAACGTCAAAATTTTGTCTCAGACTCCTTATTTTTTGATGAACTACAAGAAAATTACATGGTACCTTTATCTTTCAATGATCTTTTTAATATGTCGCAAAAGTTACTATTCTCTTCGAAAGTAACGTGATTTTGGACCTTTTTATTAATTATATTTATAATATTTTTCTCTTTTGAACCCTCGTATAAATCATCAGCATCGGTATTATTATTAAATAAAATGTTTAAATGTAGGTCATTTTCGTTTTCTGAAATAACTCTACCTAAACTGTCTGCAACTATATTTTCTTTTCCTTTTAGGTAAGAGATTTTGAAATCGTATTCATTTAAGTGGATTTTTCGTCTCTGAAGTTTCATATTTGGTTCTTTGATATTGCTCAACCAAATTAACGGTTTATCGTTAGCGCAAATAGTAAAATACCTGGCATATAATTAAACCCTAAAATATTTCACTGCCCATACAATAACTAATGATTCTTTTTCTATGGTATAATAACGTTTTTCATGTTCGTTTAATGTTCTCGAAGCATAACATATGGGGTAATTTGATTGACTTAAAACTGCTCCTATTGCTAGATTATTAGATGCATCTGTATTTAAAGTAAAATGTTTTTCAAAATCGGTTTTAATATGGGATCGTTAATAAGAAGAATGTTTAATTTATTGAATGCGTTGATATAATTTGTATCTTTTGGATTTATTTTTTCGTTTTTCTTTAAACATTTAATTAAAGGATAGGCAACTTTTGCATAATACTTAATAAATTTTCTATAATACCCGGTTATACCAAGAAATTGTCGGATACCTGTAATAGAATAAAACTTAATGAATTTGAGTTTAATATAGATTACGTGAAAGGTAAAGAAAATCAAGTAGCAGATTTCTTAAGTAGGATAGATGTAAATAAAAATGAAATAAATAATATTCAAATTCAGTTAGATAATTCTGATAAAGAAACTGAAATGGCTACAATTCATAGTGGTGTCGAAAATTTGGATGACCACGTCCCAATTGTAGAAAATATTGTTAACAAATACTTTACTCAAATTCATCTTGTGAAAAAAAAATTAGAAGAAATAGTGATTAGTAATAAAAAATATAAGAAAATATTTATATCTGAAGAGGACTTGTTGAATGAAAATTACTTAAATGACTTATTAAGAAGATCAATAAAAAAAAGAATAACTGCAATATATTCTGAGTTAGAAGATAGTAAATACGCAATTCTACAAAAAAAATTGATAGAGTTATTTAGCAATGATAAAAAATTTAAATTTCTTAAATGCACCTTGTTAGCAAAGGAAATTGATAATGAAGCCGAACTAATAAAATTAATTAAAGATGTCCATGAAAAAACTAATCACAGAGGTATTATGGAAAATTTTAACGAAATAAAGAATTTGTACTATTTTCCAAAATTAAAAGATTTTATTTATAAATACATAAATAACTGTGACGTTTGTAATTTAGCTAAATATTATAGGAACCCAAATCAATATAAATTTCAGATTTCAGAAACTCCTTCCCAACCGAATGAAATCATCCATGGTGATACTTTCTATATAAAAAAGGAAGTTTTCCTAACCACTATTGATAAATTCACAAAACATCTTTCGGCTATAAAACTTACTGATAGAAATAGTATGACAATAGTGCAAGCCTTAAAATTTAGAAATTCATTATTTGGAAAACCGAAAAAATTTGTTTTTGATAATGAATTTGATAACCTTAATTTAAAAGATTTTTGTAGATCAGAAAACATTGAAGTTCATTATACTTCACCCAGAAGTCATACTGGAAATTCCGACATAGAGAGAGCTCATGGTACGCTAACAGAACATATTAGAATACTTAACATAACACAACCCAATTTAGATATTGAAAATAAAAATCTTAAAAGCATTAGAAGCTTATAATAACATGATCCATTCTACAACACTGATAAAACCAATAGATTTTATTAATAATAAAGTGTTAAATCTACAAAAAATTAAAGATAAAATTCAATCAAAAAAAGAAAAAAATATTTTTAAATTAAATAAAACTAGGAAAGATTTCGAACCACCAAACACAGGCGAACTTTTAATACAAAACCCCGCTATCGCAAGATATAAAGAGTTACCTAAATATAAGAAAATTAAGTATCCTAAGACAAATAATAATAAGTTACTTGATAATAGAAATAAAAATATTCACCTTTTTCGTACTAAAAGAAATTTTAAAAAAATTTTCAGATAATTCTGCTAACGATATTATTAACCCTATTGAACCCATGTCAAGCTAGGATAAATGTCGAAAAGTTGGAAACTGAAGCCGGATATACCATACTCCAGCAAGGAAAAATCGATATAATAAGTAGTTACAGTAAAATCATTCATATAGTAGATTTAGAAGACATTGAATATACAATAGACATGATCGAAAGGCAAATAAACGCAACATTTTATTTACCAGAAGACGAAAATAATATTAAAACTTTGTTCAATAAAATAAATAAAATTAAACATACGTTTAAAACTTTGATTCCATTCAGATTCCATTCCATTTCCAAAAATTAATGCTAATGCTAAACCAATTTAATTGACAATTTAATGCATTACTCCCATGTCTGGACTTAAATTATATTAAATTAAATTCAATTGTATTTGAACTCTATAAAAATTGTTATAAAAATATAATAAGCTATTTAATAATATACTCGTGGTTTTATGCTAAACGCTTTTGGTTGCGAGTTGTTTTTAAACTGAACTTTTTTATTAATTTTTTCTTTAAAATTTACAAATAAATTTTACAAAATAAAAAAATGCTTACTTTACTGTAATGCTGAAAATTTATTATTTAATTATTAATTGATTTTACGTACTTAAAAATAAAAGGTTTAATTTTCTTGTGTAATCAATTTTATGTTATTTTAAATTGGCATACATTTAGCTAAAGTTTTCAATTGTGCAATTGATTACGTAAGGTTGTTGGAGTTCATAATTTATTACTAATGCATCGTATGAATTTAATGTTTATTACCAATATTCCTAATTAAGAATATTGAAAAGAGTTATATTATGAATTGATATAACACTTTAATATTTTTTATGAATGTATTTTGTATATATGTATTTTCTAAAGATACTTTTTTACAATTTTCGTAAAGTTAAAATTATTGAGGCATAATAAAGTGACTTTCAAATTTTTCAATTTTATTTATAAGTTTTAAATTACGAATTGTGATTATGCGATTTGAAAACTGAATTAAATTGTTTCCTTTAAGAGCAATTTCTCGATTTTCGTTAGTGTCTTTTAAGACTGTTAATTCAATGTTCTTAGTGACTATTATGCATATTTTATCAACTTTTTCAATAGTTTTTTCTAATTTTACAATAAAATTACAAGTATTATAACACTGATTCTTATGAGGTTTTAAATCATTTTTAGTTTTTACATTGCTATTATCTTCAAATGGAAAATCATCGTTCAGAATTAATTTTTCATGTTCACTATCTAGTTGTTAATTTTTTGAATTAGAGAATGGATAATAAACGCGTTAAAAAAATTTTCTACACAGAATAAATTGGGGTATTGAAATTGCAAATATTATGGTGTTTTCTCTTAATTACTGAACTTCTAATGAAATCTAGTGTGTTTATTGAAACTTTAAATTTTTCGTCTGTAAGAATGTATAATAAGAATGAAGAATGTCTGTGAGAATAATATTGTCTTTTATTTTTTCTACAAGTTAATTTAAATGAGTTATGTATATAATTTTAAGATAATATTTAGTTTTATTTTCATTTAAAAACTTGGTTTTACAATTTTATGATTATTATGCTTATGTCTAGTTCCAGCAAGAACTAAAACAAAACTCAATTTCAATACGAAAATTCATTACTTAAATACAAAATTTTTCTTAAACCTAAAAAGATCGAAGTGAACCAATATTGCTTTATCAACGATATCGATAAATAAAATTACTTTAAGGGTGTTCCACTAAAGAACATTATTCCGCATTACAACATTAACCAAATTCGTTTATTTTTAATTTTATCTTATATGCAGGTCAGTATTGAAAAGAAATTCTGTTATCATTGCATTTACAAAAACGTGTGAATATAATAAAGGCAATTAAGAAATATTCTCAAGTGGGTCAATAATTATTTGAATGCATTTCTAAATAAAATTTTCGTTTATGAAAAATATAACTAAAATTATTAAATCTCATTTTGCAAGTGTTGGTTGTTTCTAATACATTACGTAGACAGAATGGATTTTTAAATTTTTTTCTTTTAAAACTAAGTTGTTATCTTTATAAATTTTGTTATTATTAACAATTATTTTCTCGATCTCATAGTCTAATTCTTCCTTTTGATGGTTAGGGAAAGGAATGACCAAACAATCAAAATAATTTTTTCTGTAAAATTGGGGATACTAACAACAAATATTAGAGATTTCTCTTGGATTAAAATACTGTTTCTAATGTATGGTAAGATATCATTAGTAATGTTAAATTTATTGACTTCTTCGTCAGAAACGATATCTCGAGGCAGTATATCCACTCTGCTTATGAAAAGTATGTCAGAAATTTTTTCTAATGGTTTATTAATTTCATTTTTCTAAAAAATTAAAGAACTTTAAGAACTTTTACAATTGACATCCAATTTCGTCGTCGTCTAGTTGGTGCACCGTTGCATATTTACAAAACTTATCAATTGTTGTGAAATACGTCGCAATCCGATAGGGAAACCAGATGTCGACATGTCCAATCTCACTAAAATTCTGAGGTGTTTCACTAACTTCGAAAGGTATTTTAACAGGTTGTCGGTCCTGCTTTGCTTTGCATTCGCAATTATTAATTAACTTTGTTATTGTATCTAATAGATTTGGGTAATAATATTTTAATTCGTTATAAACTTCGCAAATCCCGCGATAATTTTTACTTAGATATTCTTCTTTAATTAAAGGTAATATCTTTTCATTATCTAGTACATCAATTAACCTTTGTTTAGACCTAATTATTTTTAATTCTTTATTTTTAGCAAAATATTGGTCAAGTATTTTGAAATTTATAGAAAATTTCTTCATTTCTTCTCCAAATCATCAGCAAACGCTGTCCACTTACTATGGAAACTCTGGTTAAATAACGAGTTTATATATATTAAGAACAGGATTGGACCCAAACCCGAAACCTGGGGTACCCCATGTTTTAATGCATGAATTGGTTTTCAACTAAGACTTTTTGAGTACGATTGTCCAAATAGGATCTAAACCAGTCAAGTATTGGTCCTCTGGATACGACATTTAAAAGTTTTTTCAAAAAAATATTATGGTTTACCATGTCGAATGCTTTGGTAATGTCTACGAAAAGTCCTGCACAACATTTTTCATATTTAAATCTTGTTGAACGTTATAACAAAAGTCCAGTAGAGCGTCCTCAGTAGATACTCTCTTTTTAAAACCGTACTGCCTAACATCAAAAACCTGGTTTTTATTTAAGAAATTTACTATCCTACTTTTTACCGCTTTCTCAATTACTTTAGAAAATGTGGATAATAACGAAACTGATCTGTTATTATTAACTTCCTTAGTAGTTCCTTTTTTTAAAGAGCACAGTACATACTATTGTTATTAGCACAGCACATTTCAAATCTTCCGGGAATACCCCCGACATAATGCTATGATTAAAGATATATAACAACACATCTACAATGTTAAACGCAATATTTTTCAGAATATTACTAGATATACCATCTGCGCCTTTAGAATCAGAGTCAGCTAATGATTTAATGATTTTTTAGTAATTATAATGCAGTAATATTGTTAAAAAAGAAACTACTTTCAGAATATGCAACATCTACCAAGTTTAAATTTTTGCAGCAGTTACATAATAAAGAGTAATCAGGTGCAATGGACTTTTCTGCAACTGAAGTAAAATAATCATTAAATTTGTTTTCTATTTCAGTTGAGTCAGTTATAATCGAACTATCATTTAAAAAACTAGTTTTTATGTCTAAGCGAGCCGAATTATTTACTATATTATTAAGTAACTTCCATTCTTTTTTTAGGTTCCCTTGACATTCAGAGAATTTGTTTTGATAATAGTTATCACGACAATTCGAAATATCTTTTTTCAATTTTCTACATAGATTTTTATATTGAAGTTTAATTCTGCTATTTGATGGATGTTTAGAATATTTAAATCCTTAATTTGTTTTTTAAATTAATTTTTTTAAGTAATTTCTTATTCATCAAAATTTTTAAATATTTTTCCACCTTTTTTGGCTCTTTCACTGTATAACACTCTTCTATATGACCAAGTAAAATTTTTATGAAATTCTTAAAAGCTGAAGACACATCAATATCATTATAAACATTTTCCCAAAATTCAAACTTTAGTTTTTGATTAAGTTTTTTAAAATTAATTTCTTTCTTGCCTGGTAAAGTGATATATTTTTCTGGTTTTTGTTTTTTAAATACTTTTATTAACAGACCTGTCATACAATGATCTAAAATTTGCAGATCCATATTGACAATTTCACAACAATTTAGTGGTATTTTATTAAACCTATCTAAAATATGGTCTCTACATGTACCAGAATTAGGTCTTATAATTTCATTTATAAAAGATGTTAAACCATATTCCGCTATAACTGTGAGATATGATTCCACATATTCACAGCAATTGAAAAGGTCTAAATTAAAGTCCCCTAACACTAAAAGATTATTAGCTCTTACATCACTTAATGATTTTGAAAATTCTTCAAGAAATAATTGTACGTTTTGTCGATGAAATCTATAAATACACATAAAAGTGAATGGTTCACTTTTAATATTACAACTAATTTTTATAATATTTGCTGATAAAAAGTTAAAATTTGCTACTACACAATCATATTCATTCTTTGCGAAAACACCTACACCACCCGCTGTGTATGTATTATTAGTACAAGCAAAAAAATTAAAACCAGGTATTTTGAAATCATTAAACCTAAAAATCAAAATTTCAGATATAAAAATAAAGTCAGATTTGCAACAAAAACGTCAAAATTTTGTCTCAGACTCCTTATTTTTTGATGAACTACAAGAAAATTACATGGTACCTTTATCTTTCAATGATCTTTTTAATATGTCGCAAAAGTTACTATTCTCTTCGAAAGTAACGTGATTTTGGACCTTTTTATTAATTATATTTATAATATTTTTCTCTTTTGAACCCTCGTATAAATCATCAGCATCGGTATTATTATTAAATAAAATGTTTAAATGTAGGTCATTTTCGTTTTCTGAAATAACTCTACCTAAACTGTCTGCAACTATATTTTCTTTTCCTTTTAGGTAAGAGATTTTGAAATCGTATTCATTTAAGTGGATTTTTCGTCTCTGAAGTTTCATATTTGGTTCTTTGATATTGCTCAACCAAATTAACGGTTTATCGTTAGCGCAAATAGTAAAATACCTGGCATATAATTAAACCCTAAAATATTTCACTGCCCATACAATAACTAATGATTCTTTTTCTATGGTATAATAACGTTTTTCATGTTCGTTTAATGTTCTCGAAGCATAACATATGGGGTAATTTGATTGACTTAAAACTGCTCCTATTGCTAGATTATTAGATGCATCTGTATTTAAAGTAAAATGTTTTTCAAAATCGGTTTTAATATGGGATCGTTAATAAGAAGAATGTTTAATTTATTGAATGCGTTGATATAATTTGTATCTTTTGGATTTATTTTTTCGTTTTTCTTTAAACATTTAATTAAAGGATAGGCAACTTTTGCATAATACTTAATAAATTTTCTATAATACCCGGTTATACCAAGAAATTGTCGGATACCTGTAATAGTTGTAGGAACTGTTAAATTTTGTAAAACTTTAACCTTTTCGGTGTCTGGTTTAATACCTTTATGAGTTACCACGTACCCTAAATATTTTGTAGAAGTATTAGCGAAGTTACATTTTTCAATTTGTATCTTGAGGTTAGTTTCCCTTAGCCTTTGCAATATGTTTTTTATAGATAATAAATTTTCTTCAAAACTTGTAGAAAAAATTAATATATCGTTGAGATATACTACAGATATGATATTAATAAAATCTTTCAAGACATTATTAATTAACTGTTGGAATGAATGAATGGAATGACGGTGCTTTTCTAATCCGAAGGGCATTCTTAAGAATTCAAAATGTCCATTTGCGTTGAAAAAGCAGTTTTAGTTTGATCTTTTGGATCCATTTCGATTTGGTGAAACCCTTTTGCCAAATCAAGCGTGGTGAAAAAATTACATTTTCCCAATTTATCGAATGTATTTTCTTTATTCGGTATAGGGAATTTATCACTAACTGTAACGTCATTTAGTTTTCTATAATCCACGACAATTCGCCATTTTTGAATTCCCAAATTATCTAAGTTTTTGGAGACAACCCAGATTGGTGAGTTGTATGGACTATTACTATGCTTTATGATCTTTTGTTCTAGCATTTCTTGAATTTGGTTGTCAACTTCTTTCCTGTGAATCTCTGGATAGAGATACAATTTACTAAAAATAGGAATTTTGTTTTGGGTTTTTATTCAATGCTTTATTTCGCATGTGAAGGAGAGATGATCACCTTCTTTAAAAAAGATATCTTGGTGTGAATTAAGTAAATATTAAATTTTTTTAAATCTACATTATTTAAATTTGGATAGCATTCTTCAGGTAGAGAGCTTTGAAAATATTCATTACTAAAGATATTAACACAGTTATCCATGTAAGAATTGTTTGCATATATCTCTTCTTCTTTAGTGAGATAAAAAGAAATAATTGCCGTACGAGTTTTAAGAACCCGATGTTTATAATCAATTATGGCATCTACAGGATATTACTTAGTATAATACCATCAAATTTATTATGAAAATTATACTCAACGAACTCGACTAAATAATTATTAGATTATTTAAATTCTTTAAAAAGAGGAAACTTGTAGCAATTGGGAGAATTTATAGTACGATTTAAAACATTCATGGATACTCCTTTTGAAGGAATTCTCCATTTAGGGTTACAATTATTGGGGCTTATAATGCTTATTTCAGCAACGCTATCAATGATGAATCTTAAGTCGCGTATATTACTTTTTATTACTATATATAGGGTAGTTTTTTCCTACAGTTTTTCGAAAATTTTGCGAATTATTACTTGAACTATTTTCTGTGTTTATACTAATGTCCATTGGTTCTGAACTTTGTCTATTTAAATTATTACGGTTAAAATTTTGCGCTAGATAATTTCTAAAGTTGGAAGTCCGATTATGGCAATTATAACCAAAATTTTGATTTTAGTTAATGCGATTATTAGAATTCCTATGTAAATTATTATAATCATTATAATTATTATTATTATTCTTAATTTGTGAATTCCGATATTTGTTATTATAATGGAAATTGTTGCTGGGATTATTATTATTATTATTATTATTGTTTTGTGGATTCCGATAATTGTTATTGTAATGGAAATTGTTACTCGGATATTGAATTTCCCTGTCTATTTAAATCACGTTTAAAATTATTTTGTTTATTTTGATTAGTAAAACGTTTACTATTAAAATTTTTAGTTGAATGCGATAGATATCCGAATTTACTCAAGATAACAAATGCAGCATCTAAGGTATCAGAATCTTTACAGCCTAATAAGTTTTCTACTAAAGCTGGAAGATTTTCAATGAAATTTTTAAGTACAAGTCTTTGAGTTTCGTTTATCTGCTGTACGGTACCCTCATTCACTAATATGTATGCATTATTTAATTTGCATAATAAACTAGAAGTTTTTCGAGAGAAAACCTCACAAAGCTAATTTTTCTCAATTATAAAGAGTAATATTATTAATATTACTCAATAAGAAATTTATTACTTAGAGTGAATGGGTTTTCGTTTATTAGTAATTCTAAATACTAAATATTTCAGATTTTATTTTATTTAACTGCATTGAGCAATTTATTTCTTATGTTAATAGTTTATCATGTGTAATTATATTTTGGTTTTAATTGGGTTTGATAGTATTTGGTGTTTCTATTATTAATTTTGTCATAAGTATAGTGGTTTTCTTTTGAAAATTTTTGTATTTCGTGTTGTTTTTTGCTACTTGTCTATTTTTCACTATGTTTTCTGAATCAAGATTTTTGGTTAAGAAATCGATCGGTTTTAATTTTGAACTATGAATTGTACAATTTTAAAAGTTTACTATTTTAAAAAGACGATTATCAAGATCATCTTCATTATTGTCGGCTTTCATCACTCTTAAATACTTGTTAAAAGTACCATGAAACCTCTCGATGTAACTATTCTCGGTTTTTAACCCCGCTGTAGCTTGATGAAATTCCATACTATTTTTTTTCAAAAATAGCTCGATAGTGTTATGAATTATACATCTTTCATCTGATATTAATTTATTCATTTTACCTAAAAATTGGATTCTTTGTTTAAGACATTCTAAAATTAAAATCCATTTCTGATCATTTAGTTTTTGGATCGTATCATATTTGGAAAACTTGTCTATTGTCGTTAAATAAAATTTGTCATCGAAATATTTTGGTATTTCAGTCAGTTTTAAAGCAATTTTAATAGGTTTTCTGTCATGTCTAGCAATGCTACAAAGTTCGCAATTATTTATCATTTTACTTATTTCAAGAGTTCATTTAGAACCTTTACGGAGAGAAGAAGTAAATTTAAGTGCTCTTACAAATTTTAATTGTAATAAATTAAAAAAAAAAAAAAAAAAAAAAAATAGGCTTGTTATGCCTTCATATAGTACAGAAAAAAAAATAACAAAAAGAAAAAAAAAAACAAATACATAATTATATTTTAAATAAACAAAAATAAACCGGTTTTAAGTTCAAAATAAAAAAAAAAGAGAAAAAATATTACAAATAAAAACAAAAACAAAATTAAGATAACAAATTGTTATTTATCATTATCAAAAATAAAGTCATCAAAAAAAAAAAAACAATTCAAAATATTATTTTTTTTTTTTTTTTTTTTTAATCATTGTATCCTCTTAGTCTCTTAATGGGACGAAGGAGTGGTATTAAGTTTAAGAAAAGATTAATGCTTAAAGAAACTTTAAGTTTGAAAAATGGTAGTGTAAATATTAATGATAAGAATAATTCAATACCAAATATGGAGGACATCAATCAAAAAGAAAATGAACAGGAATGGACGTATATCCAGCCTAGAAAAAGGTATCATAACGATATTAGTAAGTTGGAAAATGTACCAGAAACAAAATTTAAAAAAAATCAACTGGAGATTTCGCAAAATCAGTTCCAATTGCTACAAAATAAGAATGATAATTTTGATACTAATAGCCATTTACAAAATGTTGGTAATTCTAAAAAACCAACAGAAAAGAACATTAATGTAGAAAAAAAAACTTTTTGCCCTCCCATAATAATTAATGAAGCAAATTTAAAATTAATTTTAGAATTTGTTAAATCAAAAATTACAATAAATGAAAAAAATGTTAAAATAATAAATTCTCCAAACAAAAACAAAACTAAAATTTTTGTAGCTAATATAGGCCTTCATACAGAACTGTTAGAATACTTAAGAAAAATAAAAATTGAAGCACATTCTTTTACACCAAAAGAAATTAAAAATATTAACCTCTTATTAAAAGGTTTAAATAAAGCATTTGACGAAAATGACGTCAAAAATGAATTAGTGTCAGTATTTCCGGATATAAAATTTTTAAAAATTAATAAATTTTCAACACCTAACTCTAAAAAAAATAACAAAGATTTAGGAATGTTTATAATCCAAATGGAACCTAATCAAAACATAGAGCAATTGCTAAACACTAAGGTACTATTATACCAAAGAATACATTGGGAGAGATTGATGTCATTCAGTCCAATTCAATGTATGCGTTGCCAACAGTTTGGCCATGTGGCAAATAATTGTAGTAGAGAATACAGATGCGTAAAGTGTTTATTAAAACATTTACCATACAAATGCCCAATGACAAAGGGAAAAGACGTACCTAAATGTACAAATTGTGGTGGGGAGCACCCTGCGAATTATAGGGGATGTCCCTATTACAAAGAATATCTTCAAAGACATAAAAATAATGGGAAAAAAGTAAAAGAGCGAAAAGAAGCAAATTATAGTTCAATTAATATAATGGACGGTAATTCTTTTCCTAGACTTCCGAAATCAAATCAAAATTTAATAACAAAGGGTAATTGGGTTGATCGTCCAAATCCCTTAAATGAATTCTTCGAAATGTCAAATAACTTATTTGGTATGAGCCTTACTAATTTAGTTAAGGAGATAAATGTGTTTATGTCATATATAAAAAACTTAAAATCAAAAGAAGAGCAACAGGGAGCTTATATACAATTTTTAATAAAAATAACAAATAATGAACTTAAATAAAGTTTTTTCTGCAATTACAGTTAATGTTCGCTCAATAAAAAGCATTAGTAGAAGAACATTCCTTTTGGACGTACTTAAAGATAAAAACCCACATTTTGCGTTTGTTACTGAAACTAGGTTAAATGGAAGAAATAGGTGTTGTTTTGATGATTATAAAATTATTAGAAATGACTTCGATCAGGGAACAGCTATACTGTTCAAAAATAACATAGATTTGACACAAATTGACACAAAAGAATTTCGTACTCCAATCACTTTAGCACAAGGAAAGGTATTAGGACATGATAATATACAAAAATCATTTTTAGTGGGTTCAATATATATAAAACCCCAAACAGATTGTATTACTATGAATGATACAATGAATAAGATTAATGATTTGGCAAAAAATTTTGATTTTATTGTAATTGGGGGAGATTTTAATGCAAGAATGATAAAATATGGTGATACACTAACAAATAGGAATGGTGTGTTACTAGAAAAATGGTTGATAGATCATTCTACCCAGTACTCTTTTATTATAGTTTCACCATTTCAAACAACTTTTCCTGGAAGTGGTTCAATATTAGATTTGTTTTTAGTGTCTGATAATCTAATAAATCAGATAAATAAAAATTATCAATGTCAAACATTTTCCTCATTTTCTGACCATTTCGTTGTTAAGCTTGATATTGATATTAGAAATTACAAACTTAAATTAAATGAGCCTCGAAAAATTAGATCCTTTAAAAACACGGACTGGGTTAAATTTAAGAGTGAAATTGAGCAAGCTTTTTACATGCCTAATTTAAACATTTCAAAAACAAAAAACCATTCGAATGAAGATTAATTCGATTCGATTAATTATCAATTTGATAATTACATAAAAAAGTTCGTAGATGTAATAAATAATGGAGTAGAAAATCATTCGCATTTATATTGCCCAAATATTAGAAGATACAACAATCTTCCTCAAAATATATTAAATATGATAAAAGTGAAAAGAAAAATGCAAAAAGACTTAAAAAATTTATATCATAGATATTTAAATAGAATATCTAGTGAATATAAATCTCTAAATTCAAAAATCCAATGCCTTCGAAAAATTCTGGATGAAAAATTAAAGGAACATTTTGATAAGCAATTTCAAAAAAAGCTTCGTGACATAAAACCTGGCCCTAAGGCATTTAAAGAAATAAATAGAATAATAGGTAAAAATACTGATGAGGACAAAAAGCTATCATTCAACGGAATAGAAATAATAGAAAAACAAGAGAAGATTACTGTTTTTAAAAATTTTTATGAAGAGCTTTATAGGGATAAAAGCATCAGTAACATTACAGAAATTAATGAATCGGTTAGGCAAGTTACTAATGATTTTATTAAAGAACAGACAATGGAACGGACAAATAGATTACAACCTTTGGTACAATTTTCAAATCTAATTCCATCAGATAACCCGGGATCTCCCAGGTTTTTAAAACTGGAAGATATTAATTTTATAATTTCAAAAATTAACTTAAAAAAATCACATGGTGCAGATGGAATTTCAAATTATATACTAAAAAAACTTCCAAACAAAGCGTTATCCTTTTTACAGATTATTTTAAATAATTGTATAAACAACGGATACTTTCCAAAACATTTTAAAATAGCGAAACTAATTCCTATATTAAAAAATCAGAAATCACACGAACCAACTAATTTTAGACCAATCTCATTGCTTTCAAATGTGGGGAAAATATTTGAAAGATTTATAGGTAATCAGGTAGACCAATTTTGTGATGATAATAATATTATTCCGGATTATCAATTTGGGTTTAAACCAGGACACTCGACTTTAGATGCGTTACTAAAGTTACATAATGATATAGCCTTAAATTTAAATAAAAAGTTTTCTACAGTAATGTTGTCTATTGATATTGAAAAGGCCTTTGATTCTGTATGGAAGAATGGATTAATTTACAAATTGATTAATTTGGGTTTTCCAGCAACAGTAATAAGGCTACTTTTAAGTTTCATGTCAGATCGTACATTATATGTTTGTTTTGATGGTCAAGAGTCAGAAAAAATATCTGTATCGGCAGGTGTTCCACAGGGCTCTGTATTGGGTCCGAAATTATTTAATTTATACTTACATGATTTTCCTCATGAAATATATGATAGAAGAAATAGATTGCAATCAACAGCGAACTTATTTGCTGATGATACAAATATCTATGCTCACTCCAAAAATCCAGATCTAGCTCTAAAGTATGTGGAAAGTCATAGTGAAAAGATTGTTAAATACTATGATAAATGGAAAATTGGAATTAATTCAAAAAAATCAGTTTTAATATGCTTTAGAAACGCTAGCGGTAAAGCCCCTAAAAAAGTAGTAGCTAAAAGTAAAAGAATAAAACTTGAATTAAATTCACATCCAAAAAACCCAAAAAATAGTCTAAAGTATTTAGGTATTAATTTTAATAATTTATTCAAATTTAATGAACATGCTAAAAAAATTCTTACAAAAGCTGTTAATACAACATCCAAATTGAAACCACTTTTAAGACATAGGGATTTATCAACAAAAACTAAACTTTTAATTTATAAACAAATTATAAGGCCTGTGTTATGTTATGGGTTTCCAATTTGGTTTACATTATCACCTAGCTTAGCGCAAAAAATACAAATTTTTGAAAGAAAAATACTACGAAATTGTACAAATAAATATTTTGAAAATGTAAATAAAAGGTATTCTAACAGATTCATATATGAGGCAGCCAACATTAAGCCTATAATATATTATGCAACATTGTTAACTAAAAAATATCTTGCTAAAACAGAAAATCATATTAATGTTTTAATCAGAAATATACATGAAGATCACATTAGTGATACTATTAATCAGCATTATTATTTATCACCATTTGTTATATTAAATGTTCAAAACCAACAAAAATTTTTTGAACCAATAAATATTAAACATTTATCAGAATTTTATTGTTATGATATGAATACTAAACTTAATCATAGAAGTTAATTGAAAAAAAAAGAGATAAATAAATAAAAAGAGAAAAAAGAATTTTAATTATATAGAAAACAAAGGAAATTGGTAAATTTAAAGAAAGAATTTACTTTTGATCAATGTTCAAATTGGATTTATATGTATTTTTTATTTTATTTTATTTTATTTTTTATTTTTTTTTTTGTTTTATTTATAATCTAGTCAGCTTGAAGCATAATTATATATTAGAAATACCGGGTGCAAGTAATTCTTTAAAGCAAAAATAACAAAATTGTAATACTATTAAAATTACAAGTAAAAGTTTAACAATTGTATCGTAAGAACGAAATGAAGAAAAAAAAAAATTCAAAAGAACCACTAAGCCAAACTATATACATAGCTTAGTAAATTTAATTGTAATTAGTTTTTAAGAAATGAAATATTGTAAAATATTGTAAAAGTAAAAATTGACACAATAAAGTTACTATTAACTATTAACTATTTACTTATTTCAATTAGTAAACGAGGAAAGTAGTATTTGGTTTTCAGTTCGTTAAAAACTTCTCCTATATCTCTACAATTTTTACTTCAGTGTTCTTTTTTATAATTTCTAAAATTTCATTTCTATCAGTTACGTTTGTTAATTTAACAGAAAATTTTAATATTTTTAGCTTTTTGTTATTGCTGAAATATTGTACATAGAGATTTTGAAATTTTACGAAGAAAGTGATATCGTCACAATAAATACAAAATAAGCGTATATTTTTTAAGACCCTTTCATTAATTTCAATAAATTACTATTTTCTGTGATAGTAATATGGTTTTGAATTTTTTTATGAGTAATTTGAAATAAAAGTTTCTCTTTTTCTCGTTTATGTAAGAAAATTTGGTTTTTGAACAGATTTTTTGGTTTGTCCGTTGTATAGATGTGGTTAGTTTTGTCTTCCTGAGTACTGTTAATTGTAGCAGCAGTTGATGTTACTTTTTCGTTAACAGAACTGATACTTTCATTATCTTCAGTATTAAATACTTCATAACTCTATTTTTTATTGAATTTAAATTGGGAGAAAATCAGTACCTACCACAATTATTTTTTATATTATTATTTTTTATTCTTGATAAGTAGTCTGCTACTTGGTTTTCCTTGCCTATTACGTACTCGATATCAAAGTTAAATTCACTCAATTTTATACTCCACCTTTGCAATTTACACTTTATTTTAATCCATTTAACCAGACAAGCTATCTTTGGTCTGTTTTTATTATGAATTTACATCCGTATATATAAGACCGAAATTGTTGAGTTACCCAACAATAGCTAGAAGCTCTTTCTCTATTACTGCATAATGGGTCTCGTATTTGTTTAAATTTCTAGATATAAAGGAAACAGGATGGTTGTTCTGTGGGAGCACAGCAACTATTGCTACGTTTGAAGCATCTGTTGTGATTAAAAATTTTTTTTCCAAATTTGGATTTATAAGAATTTGAAGAGTTGTTAAAAGATTTTTAAGCATTTTAAAGGCGGATATGTATTCCTTATCGTTTACATTAATTAGTGCTTTTTTTCAAATATCTAGTTATAGGTACGCCATTTTGTCATAATCCATTATAAATTTAAGGTAATAACCGGCCAAACTCAGAAAGCTTCTTATTTGTTTTTGCGTTGTAGGCAATTTCATGCTTCGAATAGATTCAATTGTTTTAGGATTTGGTTTAATTCTATTTGAGGTGATTATATGACCATTCTTGAATTAAGCTTGAAAATATTAGAATGTTATCAATGTAGAGGCATATTTTGTTAATAAATTCTTTCAGAACTTTATTTACGAGTTTTTGAAATGTCGCTGGCGCATTTTTTAGGCCAAAATGAATTCGTAAAACCTCGTAATGCCCAATAGAAGTGGAAAAAGCTGTTTTGTGACGGTATTTAGGGTTGACCTCGATTTGATGAAACCCTTTCGTCAAATTGGGTGTTGTAAAATAAATTACTTTTCCTAATTTTTCAAAATCGTCGTCTATATTTGGTATCGGAAATCGGTCATCGACTGTAACCTCGTTAAGTTTTCTATAGTCAATGATGTTTTTCCTTTTTTGACTTCCACTGTTGTCCATTTTCTTGGGGATAACGCAAACAGATGCATGGCATGGAGAATTAGAATGTTGAATTATTTTATTACGAAGCATTCTTCTATTTGTCTTTCAACTTCTTTTTTATGTATTTCTGGGAACCCATACAATTTAATGTATAATGGTATTTCATGTTTTGTCTTTATATCGTGCTTAATATGCTTAATAAAAGAAAGGTTGTCGTCTTCTTTGTAAAATACGTTTATATTATTTAAAATTAATTTATGAAA
Organism: Poecilobothrus nobilitatus; assembly: GCA_947095535.1. Classification (NCBI taxonomy): domain Eukaryota; kingdom Metazoa; phylum Arthropoda; class Insecta; order Diptera; family Dolichopodidae; genus Poecilobothrus; species Poecilobothrus nobilitatus. The sequence continues at coordinate 211,428,277 of OX352772.1, read as the reverse complement.
AAATTTAAAGTTCTCATTATTTAAATCAGATGTTTCAATGTGATTTAATAAATTGTATTTATTTATTTTATTTGAAAAAAGTTCGATTGCATTTTCTTTAAAACTATTTTGGTTATAATGCTCTTCATTTTTGTTTAAGAAAAGTTGAATAGAGGAATTTCTAGTTTGGAATATGTGATTTTTTTAGTATATGAAAACATCAAGGGGACGAATTTTATTGTTCTTTTTTATAAGTATCCATTGGTTGATAATTTGTTCTAACATTTTGCATGCTACTAGTTTTAAAACTTATTTGAGATTTTTGCCTATTATTGTTTGAGTTATCTGATCGATTTAAATTAAATTGTTTATTATTGTGACTACTATTGTGACTATTATTGTGACTATTATTGTGACTAGAAGGACTGTGATATTTATTTGCATTACTAGGTGTATAAAATTTTTTATTATAATTTAAATTACTATTGCAGTTACTACCGTTGTTATATGATAATTATTATGATTTGAAGAACGAGATTGATTGAAATTATTATTTTTTTTTAAATTTATTTGATTTAATCCTAAAATTTTCATAATTGATTAGGATTTCTATTAAAAATAATACTTTTGGCAGGTTCTGGTAAATTATGTTTGAAAGTTTCTAATCCTATTCTTTTATTGCTATTAATAGTATCAGCGTTAATATTATCATTTAATTAGTCATTAATCATCAATTAATTTCTCTGCCAAGAGCTTTTCGCGATGGTTAGTTATTAAAAGATTTTTTTACGTCAGACCATTCTGTGGCATTTCCATGCTGTTTCAGAGCGACACTGGCTTCACAATTAATTTTATCCCTAATATACTTGTACAATCGTTTTGTCGAAAACTGAAAAAGCTTGTATAGATGGTATTAATTGGTCTATTCGGTTAATAAATTCAGACATATTTGCCGTCAAAAGGTGCCATTTTAGTGACGAAATTTTCTGCTTCAGCCATTTTTATATTGCTTTTAATTTAAAAAATACTTTGAAAGACGTAATCTGAACGGAAACTTTGTATTTATTTTTTACAATAATATTTTAACACTTTGTTTTTTTTTTTTGTTTTAGGAGAAAAGCATGAAGTTTTTTTATTTAATAGTTATTTCTTATTTACTTTTGAAATTTTATAAAAAGAATTAAAAATAATTCCGTTAAAATAGTAAATTTTGAAATTTTATAAAAATTAAAAATAATTCGGTTAAAATAGTAATGAAATTTTATAAAAAGTTAAAAATAACTATATTAAAATAGTAATAATAAAACTAAATGCATAGTTTATTTTAAGATTAAGTTAATTACTTAGATTATTGCACTGTTATAACCGTTGATTGGAGTAAAATCGTTTGCTTATGACCCTAATGTTCCAAAATTTCATGTTCCCAATATTCTGATTTCACAAAGTTTGATGTCATCAAGTTTGATGTTATTTCACAAAAATTCTGTTTTATTAAATTTTGTTCAAAACTCTGATGTAATTGATAATAATGTTTCCAAAAAAATTTAATTTAGTAGAAGTATGTTTTTTGTTTTTATTTTCATTTGCCAAAATACACTTTGTACAATTCAAAAATGTTTTTATTTTATTATTTTTCTTTTAATCTCAATTTAAAATAATGTTTTGAGAAACAAATATAAACTAAAATCAGCTTTGATTAATTAATGAAAATAGTTATTTTTTCTTTTTTAACTGCGTCTTCTTTCATTTACTTCTTTTCTTTTCATTTACACAAACATTTTTTTTTATTTTTTGTTTTTATTAGTTAATGTTTTGTTAAGTTTTTTTTTTTTTAAATTGAACTTTTTATTTAGATTTTGTTAAAATAAATTATGCTATTGTTCTTAAATAAAGTAACTTTTTATTATTTTTATTATTCGTAAATAAAATAATAGTTTTTTTTTTAATGTTTACAGTCTTATGCTAAACGGTCTTGGTAGCGAGTTGCTCTTAAACTGAACTTTTTTATTAATTTTTTCTTTAAAATTTACAAATAAGTTTTACAGAATACAAAAATACTTACTTTACTATAATACTTAAAAGTTATTATTTAATTATTAATTGATGTAACCTACTTAAAAATAAAAGGTTTAATTTTCTTGTGTGAAACCAGAGCTGGGTAGTATTCGAGTAAAAATATTTAAAATACTGCTAAAATTACTTTTTTTAAAATATGGTTTGAAATTGTAAGATAAAATATTTAATACATAAAATAAATGTAAAAATGTAAATATTATGCTATTTGAATTATTGAATATTATTAATATTGAATATTCTACTTAATATATAAATTTCTCAAAAAATCTCTTAAGAAATATTTATAAATGTAACACTGATATCGTTTTATTAACCATATATAATAAGATACGACTGTATTGATTAAAAAATTATTATTTTTCAAAAAATTACAAAACAAATTTTGATCATACTTACCGACTTTACCGATAAAGGAATCATCAATATTATTAAAATTTTTTAATGTACTCGTATTAAGTAAAACTAAACTAATATTTTAATAAGATATTGTCAAATAATATCAAGTTTTATAATACACATATAACTTAAGAAATAATGAGGAAGAATACAGTTGCCTTTGTCAACTCTTAGATACCCGTACGAGCCTGTCACTCTGCTTATAATATTATTTTTTTTTATTTTTGTAATATTTTAAAATAATTTGGTGAATTTTATAATTTCTATAACTATGGGTTGTACATATATTCAAACTATATATTCACACATTTTTCAAAAGCAGATTCTAACCTTCCACATAACGATTATCAATCCAAAACTTTTCCAAATAATTTAATTCTAAGCGGCAAATGTATTATAATTTATATACATACTATACATATGTATGCATAAAAAATTATTTATCGTACGGGTATAAAAAATGTGGAAATTGGACTTTTCTGGAATTTTGAGGGGCTGTAAGTTCAGAACCCTGCATAACTTAAAAAACCGTTAACACACGTAATAATATATTACAGGAGCTTTAATTTTTATATCTTACCGAAGTAAAATGTGTACAGGTGCCAAAGTTACAGGTGTTCAGAAATAGCAAATTTTCAATTTTTGAGCCCTAATTGCTCATAAACAGGAGGTGGTCCAAAAAAATTTTTTGAACAAACTTATACTAATTCTAAAAGTTCTTTCTTATCTCCAAATTTCAAGACTCTATTTAAAAACGTGCCGGAGTTATGAAGGTAGAAAAATCATGCAAAATTTGGTTTTCACGTAACGGTAAATTTAAATACTAAACTAAAAAAAATTGTATATTTTTAATACTAATTTCCAAATTTAAGAAAAATGCCTGTCGAATGACGTTTTTTGATTGAAAAATCTTAATCAAAACATGAGACATATGCATTTAAAAATAGGGCCTTTTCAAAGTTTGAGGGGCTGTAGCAGCGTAACGGGTGGGGTTACGGAAAAAAGTTGTTAATAATAAAATTAATATTTTTATGATATCTATTAGCATTTAAAATTTCATGGCTCTAGTTCAAAAAAAATGTGGGGATCTAAAAGTTAGTTTTTCCAGAGTTAGTTTTTCGACATTTGAATTTGCTGGCTCTACTATGGTAAATGTTGTACCCGCGTAGGACCGAATTTCTATATCTGGAAGATACTTAGTGTTGCCACCTTTCTAAAAATGTATATGCTTAATGGTGTATTTTATCCTTTAAGGACGAAAAGGACATTTGAAAGCATCCTTGTTGTTTTAGTGTTTTTATATAAAAACCGTTATATCTGATAATCTGTAAGATATATATATATATTCGGTTTTTTTATCTTATTAGTAATCTGAAAAATATTTTAACAGTTATTTGGTGACGACAGGTGTTGCCGTTCTGGACATATTGTAGTTCAAAGTTGAAAATTTTTGAAAAAAACAACAATCTGTTTTATTTTTCTTTAAAAACCAAATATCTTATGATTTTACCAAAAAAACCTGCCTCATTAAATAAAAAGTTAGGAAACCTACATAATTTCTGTAAATTTAATTAATTTATTAAAATTACATTATATTAAAAAAGTTGGACACTTTTGACAACAAGTTTTTGTCAGAAATTTTTATTTTTGTAACAAAAGCCGAACAAAATATGACAAAGATGAGACATTTGCACGAAGCAAAATCAATAAAGGTATCTCTAAATCATAAATTTAAAACTTTAAAAGATGCAAAAGAGATTTAATGTGCGACATGTATGTGCGAAAAATTAATTATAATTTATAAAATTAAATTATTTTATAATGTGTGTTGAAATTGCGAAAATTATTATCAGATGGTGAACGAAGACGAAATTATAGATTTGGAAATGTAATGATTTAATCTACTAAATGTTATATTGCTTTTGTATTATAATTTGTTTTAGAAAGTATAAATATAAAATAAGTGTAGGCAACGAAAAAATGTAGGTACGAAAAATCAATTTTCATTATCCTTGAATTTTTTAATGCTAATTAAAATCAATTTTCATTAGCATTAAACTTTTTAATGCTAATCAAAGTCGATTTACATTATCATTAAATTTTTTAATGCTAATGAAAATCGATTTTAATTATCATTGAATTTTTTAATGCTAATGAAAATCGATTTTAATTATCATTAAATTTTTTAAAAAATAATTTTCATTATCATTAAATATTTTAAAGCAAAATAATTTTAATGTCATGAAAATTAACAAAAGAAAAGTTCACAGTATATTATAATACTAGCACTAAAACGCGGCGTTGCTCGGAGTATTTTGTTGGCTTTATGAAATAAAAATTATTAACTTTTATTTTTGAGTTAATATAATTTAATTAATATATTTTACTTATTACTTTGAATTTACAGATGCTGGTAGTTAATATATTAATTTTTATTACATTTAATTACATTTAATTCAATTTTTGTTAGCAAATTGAATAAACAGAGTGAAGAATCGGAGACAATTCGTTTACAAAAAATCTTTAAAGGAATCAGTAATCCATTGAGTATACTATTAGGGCGAAGTGAGTTTTCACAATATATTATTCGCTAATACTGAAACATAAAATCGTTTAGAATTATAGAACAATGTTATGTAATACATTTTTTTTCGTAAGTAATGTGACATCATATTTTTATGATTTATCCTTATAAGCACATTTCAAAAATTTGCTATTAGTTTCACTCTGTTCGTCCGTCTGGTCTCCGCATAGGGGTCTTAAAAGAGTGATGTTGTAGAACAACTTTTTTATGTACCCTCTCCGTGGGAAATCCTACAGCTCCTCAAAATTTGAAATAGCTTCTTTTTAAATGCATACATCTCAGGTTCTGTTTAACATATTTTTAATTAAAAAAAAGACAGGATTGTTTTGTACCTTTAAAATCAACCAGAACTCTTTTACGTTAAGTTTTTCTAATACACAATTATGTTTTCAAATTGATATTGAATAAGGCTAAAAATATGTGTAAGAACTGTATATGGGTAAGAATGTAAGTTTTTCTGTTTTTTAAATATGTACATATGTACTCATTTTTGATTAAATACTGTACGGAAATGTGAATACGTTTTCTAATTTAATTGATTGTGTTTATAGTATTTTTAAACATACGCACATTATACATATGTATGTACATATTTAAATGATATTTTTAGGAAATATAATATACACATACATCTTATGTAGGTATACGTAATGTTGGTAATGGATTCCTGAATGATGAAATAATGTTTGTCGTATGAAGGAGATTATTTCTGTTTGTTAATAACGGTCGAAAATGTTATATTGTTAAAACTTAAACACAGTATTCTTAAGATATTTAATAAAGTTATTTTAATTACTATTATGTATTAGAAATTTGCATTGAAAGCTTTTTATGAAATATTAAAAATAAGAGTAAAGAGTGTTGGAAATATCCTTTTAATAATTAGTAATAACAATACAAAAAATTGGGAAGAATATCTTTAATAAATACTCGTGTACAAATGGGTTAACGAACGTTAACATAAATTTGTCACAGGCATTATTTAGAACCGTAAATTCTTCCTGCCAAATTAATCAAAAAATTAGAAACAACATTTTTTTTTCGCAGTCTATCGTCCGAAATTGATTAATGTATCACGGCAGAATTAATTGAATGAATTTCTGCACTAAAGTTCAAGACTTGTGACAATTTTCAACAACAAAAAAATGAAAATGTTCATTGAGGCCTGATACTGAAACAGGTTAATGGATCGTAACCAAATCAACTCAATAAGCTTCTGCGGTAAAGAGCTACACTTTTGCAAATTTTTAACTCAATTGGTTAAATTGTTTATGCGTGACAACAAAGAAATTAAAAAATTTAATTGAGGGTTAATTCTACTACTCAGAGTATGCCTCCTGAACATATGCAAACAAATCAGGCAGAATCTGAAATAGAAACTCCTAAATTGTTCGGGAAATTCGTACTGGATTAGAATGCGCAGCTTCTTCTTCAACAACAGCAGAACCTTCACAAAGGCGGCGAAAAACTCAAAGTTCAGTAGCCTATTAGTTCAACTAGTCAATGCTGATATCCAAATCAAAAACCATTGATGAACAGGTTACAAGAATGGTAGTAAAAGAGTATCAGCGTTTTTCCGTTGTTAAAGACAAGGAATTTGTTAAGTTACTTCATACGCTAAATCCAACATATAAGTTGCTAAGTCGGGAAACTTTAACTAAAAGTCTTATTCCCCAAGTTTACAATAAAACTAAAGAATTAGTAAGCGAGGATTTATTAAAAGCTTATACTGTATCAATAACTACGGATGCGTGGACGTCAATAAACAATGAAAGCTATATCGCGGTAACTGTTCATGTTTAGCACATTTCCAAAAAAAAATTTTAAAATTGTTTCCATTAGTTTCACATCCGTCTCTTTACGAAACTTTTACATCGTTAAAGACAGAGAAAAAAAATGTTAACCATAGGTAAGTTTCCTAAAAAAATTAATGTTGTAGAACAATTTTATCATGAGGCCCCCCTCTCCTATTACAGTCCCTCAAACTTTGAAAAAGCTCTATTTTTAAATAGGAATATCTTAAGTTCTGTTTAATATTTTCTCAATCTGAAAACGCAATTCGACAGGAATTTTTGTTTAACCTTATTTTATAAACATTTTGTATACCTTATTTTAGAACAATTTTATCATGAGGCCCCCCTCTCTTATTACAGTCCCTCAAACTTTGAAAAAGCTCTCTTTTTAAATAGGAATATCTTAAGTTCTGTTTAATATTTTCTCAATCTGAAAACGCAATTCGACAGGAATTTTTGTTTAACCTTATTTTATAAACCTTTTGTATACCTTATTTTTACCTTTCTAAGTCAATATCAAAATTGTAAAATTCTTTTAAATTTAGTATTTAAATTTACCATTATGTGAAAACCAAATTTTGCTTGATTTTTGTATCTTCCTAACTCCCGCACTCGTTTAGGTATATACTTGAAATTTTCAGGGAGGAAAACACTTTCAGAATTAGTATAAGTTTCCTCAGAAATATTTTTTGGACCACCCCCTGTTTACCAGATATTAGGTCTCAAATATTGAAATTTGCAATTTTTGGCACCCATACATATTTTTCTTCGGCAAGACATAAAAATTAAAGCTCTAGTAATATATTTTTACTTGCGTTAACGGTTTCTTTTTTCATAATTATATATTATTTATATTTTCATATAAATTACATATTTTCATAATGTTTCTTATATGAATTTTTCAAATTTGGTGCAAGTAATAATTTTAAACACTTTGTATTATCTTTTAAAAATGTGCGCTTTTAAAAACCGTTCGTTTACATTCTGATACATTAGATAATATGTACACATTAAATATTTATGATAGTCGGTAAGACTGCTTATAAATTTTCTACAATTTATTATTTCTTAAAAATTTTTATCGAATCAACGTCAATATCAATTTTTTTTTTGCTAATTCTTCTTATTCTAATTCCTATGTGTTCAATTCTTTTACATATTTTATATAAATTTTAGACAAATGCAATTTTTTTTTTTTAATGGACTTTAAAAGGCCTTTTTATAACCGTACTATAAGGATCGGGTATATTAAAATTGCTCCTCCGTTTGTAACATCTCGAAATAAGCTAGATATACTTTCAAAGGTAAGGATCGGATCAGAATCAAATTCTAAGTCAATTAAGCTTTGCCCGTCCGTCTGTCCGTCAGCAAGATAACTCAAAAACTAAGAAAGCTAGAGTCTTGAAATTAATACAAAATATTCTTACAATAATTTGTAGGTTTCCTATTTGTTTTGGTTGAGATCTGACCAAAACTTCAGGTAGCTCTTGAACACCTAACTTTTAGAGCCAAATTAGAGCTAAATTTTTAAAAATTCTTGATTCCTTCTATCTTCCAAACAGTTTAAGTTAGAAACTTGAAATTTTGAAAGAAGTTAGGTCTTTGAAAATAAGTATGACTCATTTCAAAAAATATTTTTGTATCTCCCCAGTTTCGGAGCTGTATGGGGTCAAAAATTAAAAAATTCCTTATTTTTAAACACCTGTAACTTAAACACCTGTCCAAGTAATATACAAAAATTAAAGCTCCAACATTATATTTTTATTTCTATTAACAACATTTTTTAATAATATAGGGTTATCTAAAAATTGAAAAATCATTTTTCTAAATTATTCTAACAAATTTTTTTAACGACTTTATTGCATTTTGTTTTACTCTATAATTTGAAAATGTTGAATTGTTGTACAAAAAAAATTAAATAAATAAAAAATATAACGGTTGCTTGAAGAATTTATATTTATATGATATCAGTATACGTCTTTATGTAACTCATGCTTATTTACATATGGCATATGTCACTGAAGAATGAATGATATATAATACATATATATCATTCATATATAATACATTTGTCGCTTAGTATTAAATGGTACTATACCATATTTCGAAAAGTTTTGGATTGATAATTGTTATGTGGAAGGTTAGAATCTACTTTTGAAGAACGTGTAAAAATATAGTATGAATATATGTACAACCCATAGTTCTAGAAATTATAAAATTCAGCCAAATTATTTTAAAATACTACAAAATTAAAAAAATAATTTTATAAGCAGAGTGACAGGCTAAGAACATATTAACGTTTCGTACGGGTATCTAAGAGTTGACAAACTGTATTCTTCCTCGTTTTATATAGATTTTAAATGGCATTAAATTCTGAAAATAATTTTTTTGGGAATTTTAATACAAAAGAATACAAATTTGAATTTGAATACAAATTTCGGGAATAATTTATATATAAAAAAATGTGTGTTTTATAATTTTAATTAAAATTTCACTAAAAACTAAAAAAATTTCATTTCACAATCCAAGCCGGATTTTTATAAAACTCAGTCCAGAAATTTTCCGATACACATGTGGTTCACTTTTAAAATATCATTTATCCACTTAACATATTTCAGCACTCCTTTAAAGTGGTTTTCCCAGATTAAATAGAACATAACGACATTAGAATTTGTTTATTGTGAACTAAAGCCTGCTTCTTTAACAGCATGTAACTATGTAAGACTAGGCTAGACTGCCAATGATAATTAAAATTGATTTTCATTAAAAAATTTAAGGAAAATTAAAATCAAATTTCTAATGATAATTAAAATCTAATGATGATAATTAAAATCTAATGATGATAATTAAAATCTAATGATGATAATAAAATTTAATGATAATTAAAATCAATTTCCATTATGATTGAAAAATTCAATTATAATTAAAATTTTTTTTTTTTTTATTTTTTTTTTATTTAAAGGCTTTGTAATAAACACAAATATGACAATTAATTATAACATAATCAAATATATACAATGGCTGACTAATTTATATGTCTTGCCTAACTGACAGTAATTAAAAAATGTGACATTTCTTATAGATAATGTGACATAAAATATTTTAAATTAAGTAGTACTAATGCTTGCATCATATAATAGTATATACTTGCTCCCGGCATATTTACAACTATTAAAATATATTATAACTAAATCTAGTTAACCTAAAACTAAATCTACTTAAGCTAAAACTAACCTACTTAAAGCTAATTATATTTATTTTATGAAGCTATGATTAGTTTATACATATATATATATATATATACACATAATGTATTTATATTTTTAATTATTTTTTACTAATATTTAACAATTTTAAATCATGTAGTATAAGTATTGTATATCAGACTTCGCAAGAGAATACAAGAGCCTGCCAAAGCACACCCAAGTTTGTCGAATAAAACTAAAACTTTCCAGCTCTAAACGCCATCAGTTCGTAAATGAAGACTCTCTTCAATCTGTTATAGAGGATGTTGATTATTTAAAGTGAAATATTTTCAGAATTTTCCTGGAATAAATAAGCTGATCTTTCATTCGTAATATTAAGAGGAGAAATATAGTAAATATCTTGTATGGCAATATTGTGTTGATGGTCAAATATTTCACTGATCAGTTGATTTGGATGCGTTTCTATCTTACTAAGCATTTTGAACGAGTTGTTAACTATTGTAGTAGAGGCTTACATTTAGCCTTTTCATAGAGAATTTTATTGTGAAAGAACTTTTTATTTTGCCTTCTATGTTTTCCTGTGCAATATCTTAGAATTTTTCTCTCGGCAATTTTCATTTCTTTTGCAGTTGTTGGCGATATTTGAAGCCAATTCTGCGAAGCATAAGTTAGTATAGGTGTTATGAGGCTTTTATACATTAAGCATTTAGTAGAAGAGTGAACATAGGATGACGATAGCAGAGGTTTTAATTTTGCAGTTACAGCTTTTGCTTTCTTAATAACCCTTCTAGCATGAGGATTAAATAAAAATTTATTGCTAAAGTCAACTCCGAGATATTTGATACTTGTTTTAATTGGAATATCTGTATTGTTTATTTTCAGTGATAGTGATTTACTTTGCCTAACTGCTAGATGATGCCCTTTACCACTCATTATAATTAAAATCAATTTTCATTATCATTAAAAAATTTAATGATAATGACAATTTAATGCTAAAGCTGAAACGCCCATGTCTGGGCATGACGTTAATGTTTTCGATATTTTTTATCCAAATTATGAAAGGCAAAAGATTGTCAAGAGTAGGAGCACCTATTATGTTTACGGCATTAGGCGTAATTATTATGTTTACGGCCTCAGCGTATATGACCGCTTGCGTGCAAATGTGTAATGCCGCATGAGGCCCCCCACTCCCTTAACACAAACAAAAATCAATAAAAATTTTTAAGAGGGTCAAAAAAATGCACGTTCACGTTTCATTCAAGAGGGTCACGTTTCATTCTCGTTTGAAAAATTAAAGAAAAATAAAGGCGAAAAGTTTTGAAGCGGTCGCCACAAATTTGTTTTCTAATAGTTTTTTTATGCGTTTTTTTTTTTTGTACAGCTATGTACCTCTGATTTTGACTCTGAGTATGTGTTTACTGAAGTGGCAGAAAAAGATGAAACCATGGAAATGAGACTGAAGTTTGCTGGCATTGGTCAATTTGATATAAATTATTTTCCAGTTCATTTAAGATGTATCTGCCATACTTTAAACCTTTTGGCTACAACCGATTACACAAAAATTTTAAAACAAAGCAATTGCATGGTAAACACAAACAAGTTAGTATATACTGCAAAATTCTCAAATTCGCAAATAGTATATAATTCAAAATTAGAATTTTCGTGAAAATGCAATTGTTTATTTATTATTCCCTGTATTGTATGTCTATTGTATTATTCTGGAAAGTCTGTTTGTTAGGCATATTATGTTTGTTCCTTCAGTCGTAGCCTTTACTGTATCTGCTGTATTACAACTTAAATCCGACTATAATTATTATTTAGATTTTCTCCAAATGCTCAAAATTGTGGAGTATGGTTGGTCGACCTAAAAGCAGTGAAATCATTCAAAATATATTAGGTCGTTCGCTAAGTTACCCTTGAGTCATAAGGTGGAACTCCCTTTATGACGCTGTCGAAAAAATCATCCAGAATAAAAATAAATTGCAACTTTTATTTGAGCAGCTGAATATAAGCCAACTAACTGAAGCAGACATAATTTATTTGGAGGAGTACTGTTTGATTATGGAACCTATAGCAAAATCCTTGAATTTTTTACAAGGAGAAAAAACATTCTTTTTGGGATATGTTGTTCCCACTACATTCACTATACTTACTATACCATATTCACTACATTCACTATACCATAAACTTATAAGGTTGAAAACAGTGGGAAAATCAAAATATTAAAATGATTAATTTCAGAACTCATCATCAACTTTGAAATGAGTTCTGAAGCAAACATTTTTTTTATTTCTGCGATTTTATGTCCAGAAGATGTTTAAAATTTTATATTGATGTCATTTATAATTTAATTACAGCCGAGAAATTTGAACAAAGTGAAGATTTGGATAATATTGATTTAAATGGTTGCAGCATTAGCTTTTTTGATTTAGATGAAGAAGGTATTTTTAAATGATTGATTTTTTAATAAATTTTTAATGTCTTATTTTAATTTTAGAAAGCAATGATTCTCTAGATAATCAGTATAAGGTTGAATTTTATAAATACTTCAATGACAAAAGGGCGAATCTTGAAATGCTTGAAGATTTTCCTCTTGTCAAACAAAAGTTTATAAAATTCAACGCAGTGCTTCCATCTTCAGTGCCAGTAGAAATAATTTCTTGTGCTAAAATTGTATAAAATTTGCAAATTTTATAAATTAATTATGAAATATTTCATTTCCAAATTTCTTTTTCTATTTGCAGTTTACAAATTTGAAAAGTATTGCTATTCTTAATTGTTAGTTATTATTAATTGTATTTTTGTTAATTAAGAAATATTTATTTAGTTATTTGTCTTTGAATTTGCTTTAGTTATTTGTTTAATATTTTGCTGTTTATAAATGCATTGTATTTTTATTAATACTTTTTTATTACCCATATATTAATTTTTATATAAGTATTATAAAAATAAAAATTTGAATCACTTGAAATTTTATATATTTTATCATTTCTATTTATTTTATAAATCTGCATTATAATGCATGATAATTTTTTATTAATTTCTATTGAATTTCTGGTGAATATTTATTGAAAATATATATTTTTTGAGAAATTTATATATTAAGGCGAATATCAAAATACATAAATATACCTATGCATAGTAAAAAAGTATTAATACAATGAATTCAAATGACATAATATTTATATTTTTACATTTATTTTATATATTAAATATTTTATCTTACAATTTCAAACCATATTTTATAAAAAAAATATAAAAATAGTTATTTCTCTTATTTTGAGACAAAATATTTGAGGAAAATATTTGAAATACTTTTTCCAAATACTTTACTTGTATTTGACAAATTCAAGTCAAATACTTTTACTCAAGGAAAGTATTTGAAATACTTTTCGTAAATACATACTTGTATTTGAAAAATTGAAGTCAAATAATTTTACTAAAGAAAAGTATTGTAAATACTTTTTCCAAGTACTTTAATTCTATTTGGAAAATTCAAGTAAAATATTCAAGTCGTTATTCTTTAGTTAAATAGTTTAACTCAAATACTTTAAAACAAATATTTTTACTCGATGCGTAGTATAGTATTTGTATTTTATCCAGCTCTGTGTGAAACAGATGCAGATGTTGAACTGGGTGAGTTGAATAAGGATATGAAAAAATACTGTTAAGTAAACAACTGACAGATACTGAAAAATGTTATTTATACCGTCAAAATCTATTTAAAATAAGAAATAAAATTAAATTTCTTCCTTGAAATAAAGCAGAGCAATTAAAAATTACAGAAACAAAAGGTACTCAAACTCGTGCAAAACCACTATATATTGATTCAGAACCTCAAACAAACATACTGAATATAAAGATGCTGCAATATAATGTGTTCTCGAAGGAGGAAATACCTAATTCAGCATTTGAAACTAGATTTTTCGAAAAAAATAATTTCAACACTAGAGCTTATAGTACAGTTTCTTCAGGTACTGGAATTTACCATATTGACAATTTACACAAGGTCTATGTTTAGTAATGGATTCTGTATACTAGCTTTTGATTTAACTCCTGATGCATCTGGAAACAAAGTGTGTCAAGGTTTACTAAACTAGCGTACAATTATAATAGAGGCCAGGCTATTAAAGCTCCTTACATGAACACTAACTGCTATTGTTTATGGAGAATTTGTTGCAAGCTTACAAATTTATCAAAATCGAAATATATTCACAAACCTATAAATAAAAGTGAATATGAATAATTGACAAAATGTTACTGATAATAATAATAACTTGTTTGCAAAACTTATTTGTATAATTAGTATTACAGAACCTTGTAAAAAGATTGTAAAAGAGCTTAAGTATAAAATTTTCAACTAGGAATTGGGGAAGTGATTATTCTGAAAATTACTCTTTCGAAACTGTGTACAACAAAAAAATAAATAAAAAGCTCTGTCCAATACAAGAAAAATTTGAAGTTATTATAACAAATAAAAAAATTAAAAAAGAGTTTTTATCGAATTAAATTCTAGAACCACCAAAGCATATAACTTGTGTCAACTTTATTAATGAACACTATATAAATAAGCAGCGTGTAAAATGTAGCAAACACATAAGTAAATTTTTTAAAGTAGTTTCCTACTTTACATCAACTCCCCAAAATAATTTTTTTTTTAATGCATTTAACTGCCACATAAATCTGAACAGGAATTTACACAACCTTTCCTTTCCGCGGCTGTAAATGTCGTAAGGGGGAATAACTCTTACGACATGTTTGGGATTCGAACCCACACTTCCTCGGTGTTTACAACATATTTTATGCGCTGTGGTAAACACTATCACTGTTGTAGACAATATTGCAAACACTGACAAAGCAAAATGCATATTTTGTGTATTGAATATTTTGATTCGTTTGGTAAAAAACCCGATAAATTAGAAATTTTGAGTTACTTACATGTATAATTTTTAATGAGAAACAGTTTAAATGTAACTATTCAGATGTATGTGAACAATTTTGTTATCATTATACGTAGTACAAATGTTGCGGTAGTGCGGCGTGGTTCATATTACAAACAATTCTTTATTCTTGAAAATGAAAAATTGATTCTAAAAACCTTTCAAAATGTACTTGAAATATATAACTCATTACAAACTTGTGTTCTTAAACGTATATATAATAAAAACAATATAAATAGGTTTTAGTAAAACTAAAGAAATGGAGGAAGAAGGTCAGAATACAAATTTACTGCTAAGTTACACACAGTTATTTTCTCAACAATAGTCAATCATTAAAAATTGCTGTTGGATTTGACTGTAAGTCTTTTGTAGTTTTAAGCATATTTCAAAGTATTGGTAAAAAGGTAATGGTCTTAAAATATCATAATGGAATAAATTTTATTACGAATTTAACAAAAAACTCAATGAGTAAATAATAAAAGATATAAAACATAGTTTTCATTATGGACTAAGATCAGTGAACGGACAAAGCATAAATATTAACAAAGAAGAAGCAGAACAGTTTTACAATTTAAACAAATGTCACGCATTAATGACCTATTATAAATTTGCTAAGATAAATGTAAAAGACTATATTGGGGATATCTAAAAGTATGTGATGAACAAGTATTAAGGAAACAAAGAGTATGAACCGATACAAGGATTAAATTACAATGTAATTATTCAAGGTTATTTCTTGAAATTCCTATAATTTTAAAGAAAAAATCTGTAATATTCTAAATAAAACAATAAAATTAATCATAACAAATAGTAATATATAACTTAGTTTTATATTTATTTCTATGTTTAGATAGAAAATTTTTTTTTCTGTTTTATTTTAATTGAAATTCTTTAAGATTATTAAATCGTTAAAATAATCAGGGTCTTCTTGCTGATTATTTATATTTTCAAGAGGTCGCGCCGTTTAAGAGGTTATTTTATGCTATAAGGTAATAAAGTTTTTTTGTACATTAGTAATTGCTCAAGTTTTTTGAATAAATAAACATTTTATAATCTTTTTCTTCTTGAATTATAGTCATTAATTAGATAAAGAATTTACTAGAATTTCATATGAAAGGCAGAAAAAAAAAATATATAAGCAAAACATGAGTAAGCAGACATTGCATGTATTAATTTATTAAACCAACATGCATTTTTTATGTGTTATACTTAATTTAACGAAGCTTAATAAAAAGAAGAAATTACGTCTCAACTTCGAAAGAAGGTTTATCTACAACAGATTTATTTTTTGAAAATGTTATACAGAATTAGTTGGAAGAAGACTAGGATTTTTCAGATTATGAGAACATAGTATCTGAACAGTATTCAATTTCTAAATCAAATTGATTTTCATCAAATAGAAGATCTAAGTTATAATTATCAACTACATTAGAGTCAGTTTGTGGCCACGTCAGATTTACAGCAGTTATAAAGTGATTATTGAAACAATTTACCATTTCATCAGGATTAAATACTGTAGCGTTATTATAAGTAATAGTTTCTGGGATTGAGTCGAAATGGTTTATTGATCTATTATAAATAGAATAGTTTGTTATTTGCCATAATTTGTTCGGATTATTCATATGTAGTTTACATTGATCATTCACAAATTGCTTTTTTTTTAATTTTTTTTTATTTTTAAAGTTATTTTTAATTTTTATATATTTAGCTTTTAAATAGTTATTGTATGGATATTTTTTGGTCAATTTGTACACCCGTTCTTTATACCCGTACGATAGGATCGGGTATAATAAAATTACTCCTCCGTTTGTAACCCCTCGAAATAAACCAGCTAGATATACCTTCAAAGGTATGGATCGGATCAAAAAAAAATTCTAAGACTTTTGAGCCATGTCCGTCCGTCCGTCCGTCCGTCAGCACGCTAACTCAAAAACTAAGAAAGCTAGAATCTTGAAATTTACACAAAATATTTTGGGAGAAATTTGTAGGCTCCCTATTTTTTTTGGTTGAGTTTGGACCAAGCCTTAGGGTAGCTCTCGAACACCTAACTTTTAGATCCCCACATTTTTTTTGCAATAGAGCTATGAAATTTTAACTACCGATAGATCGCACAAAAGTATTAATTTTATTTTTAATAACTTTTTTTTGTAGCCCCACCCGTTACGGAGCTACAGCTTCCCAAAGGTTCAAAAATGCTCTATATTTAAATTGTTATAGCAC
Source organism: Poecilobothrus nobilitatus (assembly GCA_947095535.1). NCBI lineage: Eukaryota > Metazoa > Arthropoda > Insecta > Diptera > Dolichopodidae > Poecilobothrus > Poecilobothrus nobilitatus. Next base: position 211,411,083 of record OX352772.1, on the reverse strand, counting down.
AAGTTATATAAGGTATATCTTCATTTTGAAAACACCAAACGATTACTACTTTTATTAGCTTTAAAAGTGTATATACAATAAATATATATATGTGGCATACGGTGTCTTAATTTACCGTTATGTGAAACTCAAATTTTGCAAAATCCTTCAACCCTTCTATCTTCTAAACGGTTTAAGTTGGAACCTTGAAATTTTGACAGAAGTTAGATCTTTGAAAATAAGTATGAGTTATTTCAGATATTTTTTTTGTATCACCCCCCGTTTAGGAGCTGTAAGGGGTCAAAAACTGGAAATTTCCTATTTTTAAACACCTGTAACTTGAACACCTGTTAAAATTTTTTTGAAGTAATACATAAAAATTAAAGCTTCAACATTATATTCTTATTTCTGTTAACAACTTTTTTTAATAATATAGGGTTACTTTATAATTGACGAAAGTGTTACTTGATTTTTTCAAATTTTCTAACAAATTTCTTCAACAAATTTTTTGCATTTGTTTTACTCGATAATTTGAAATTGTTGAGGATATAATGCGTAGTACAAAAAAATGTAAATAAATAAACAACATAACGGTTGCTTGAAGAATTTTTATTTATATGATATTGATATATATACATACTTATATAATATCATGTTTATTTACATTTATATTACATATCGTATATGTCACAAGTATAGATGTATATTATATAGCGCCGTATTTACATACATATATATATTTTATTGTACTTATAAGAAATTATTCTGTCAATGCAATATTTAAATATAATATAATATAATATTTAAAATTATATTTACTATTTTGCACTAAGTAAATTTAATATACATTTACCGCTTATTATTAAATGGTACTATAGAATATTTGAAAAAGTTTTGGATTGATAATCGTTATGTGAAAGGTTAGAATCTGCTGTTGAAGAATGTACATATAAACATATAGTTTGAATATATGTACAACCCATAGTTCTAGAAATTATAAAATTCACCCAGAATAAAATACTATAATATTAAAAAAATAATATTGTGAGCAGAGTGACAGGCGGTGAACATACTAACGGTTCGTACGGGTATCTAAGAGTTGACAAAGGCAACTGTATTCTTCTTCGTTTTTATTAGATATGTTCAACAAATCAGCGTTCATAAATGGCTTTAAGATTTCATTTTTATCACTTTTTATACCGTACACGTAAAGTATAGGGTATATTAACTTTAGTATGTTGTTTGTAACCACCAAAAGGAAGCGACTTAGATATGGACATGTATATATATTCTGAATCAGGATCACCTCCTGAGTCGATTTAACGATGTGCGTCCGTTCGCATGATAACTCAAAAACTAATAAAGCTATCTTGATGAAATTTATATAGTAGGTCACTAATTACGAAAGGAAGGCTAAGTTCGAATCTGGGCAAAATCGGTCCATGGGTTCGCATTCTGGAAGCTTCCGAATGATTCCGGAGCAAACGAGATTATCTCCAAAACCAAATAAGATATAACCTTTAAATTTGGCAGAGTGGTGTTCTTTCATTTTATTTAAGTCTCTGAAATTTGAGAGGATTTGGTTCAGTGGTTCTTATCTTGGAAGCTTCCGAACGAGCCCCAGAGCAAACGTGTATATCGCCACAACCAACAAAGATACAACCTTTATTTTTAGTACAAAGGTGTTCTGTTTTCCCTTTCTGTAAAATTGGAAACTGACATTTGAAAGAATTTAAACCATGAATTCGTATTTTTGAAACTTCCGGATGAGAACAAGAGCAACGAGCATATCTCCAAAACCAACAAAAATAGAATCTTTAAATTTGGTACAATGGTGTTCTGGCATGTTTTTTTTATGTTCCTGAGATGGATTCGATGAATAGGAGTGGCAATTCGAGTACCTGACACACACCTCCCAAGGACTAACAATCTTCGAAATTAATAAAGATAGAAACTTAAAATTTTTTACATAGGTGTCAAGCATATCCCAAGAGAATGCCTCTTTTACGTTCCTGAAATTCGAGTTAAATAAGACAGAAAAGGGAAGAAGTTCAAGCAGCTGCCAAAAAAACTTGTGGATTTTTAATTTAATTCGAATTATTCAGGTGTAGGGTATTAATAAGTCGGTTGCATCGACTTACTGTTACATTTACTTGTTTTTGCGTAGTTTGGAATTAGTATCTTATATGATAACCATGTGTCAATAACATTTTTACAACAAGTAGATACTCTGATTGTTTAATGGACGTAAGTTTGATCATTGTCATTTGCATAATGTAAAAGATTAAGATTTAAATCGCCAATAAAATAAGTATTTTTAAAATTTGGTATCAACTTATCAATTTTGGCTAAAAATTTGGGAATAGAATTATGTGAATTAGATGATCGATATACACTGAATACTTTATATTTGTATTTTGGTATTTCAATTTTTTGTATATTATTATTAGACTCATTTGAAGTGTCAAATATTATATTCCCTCATACGCTCTAAAGTAAAAAAAATACTTACACCTCTTTGCTTACTTTGACGAAATGAATGGAAAGCAGCATAATCAGGTATATTTACAAATTGCCCTTCATTCCAAATAGCTACGTTTCGCTTATAACAATTATATCCAACGCTGAATTAAAATTTTTTATAATTACATCAATTTTATCTGATTTTGTTAACAAGATTCTCGTGTTGATATAAAGAATTTAAAATATTTTTGATTTAATTTTAAGTTTTGTTAAACAAAACAGTAAGGAAAACTCGTTATCTCATCATCCTCACCAATATTCTCATCATCATTTGGATCGTTATCGCAGGTAGGAGATTTCTGGCGTTTTGTGCGTTAATAGAGATTCTACACCATTTATACTGTTTACTTTTACAGGTTTAGCTGTATCATTTAATTTCACAAAAACTTTATCATGTAGTGTGTATACAGAAGAATATCCAATTGATTTGAGTTTATCGGCATATTTATAAAGTCATAGGATATCAATTGATAACGCTTCATAGATAAAAAAATACTTGAATGTAGGTAAGCTGTTGATCATTTTCTTATTTTCCATAAACGATTTTTTCTTCTTATTTTCCATAAACATACAGAACTCAATTTAAGCTAACAACTTATTATGTTGTGTACCAGTCTTAGATATTACTTTATATAGACTTAAGATAATGGAGTTAGTTATGTCGTCAGATGAAATTTCAACTTTCATAACATTGGCAGTATCTTGAATATTTTGATTATATCTCATTATTTTGGTTTTGAAACGTTAGAGTGCTTAATATTGCGAATAGCTTTTCGTAAATTTCAAATTTCTAAATTGATTTCTTTGTTGTCTTTCTTTATTTTTCTTTTGTCATCTAAAGGTTTTTTCAGCTTTTTATTTATATCATCATACTTCAAGTTAACAAAGTTCGCTAATTCTCTTAAATCCTGCATTTCTTTAGTTAAAATGTGCAATTTCGAAATAATGATTTCAAATTCTGACTGTGATTCGTATTGGACATTGAAGAGTTATTCTTATCTATATTAATCTGATTTGTGATTAGAGTACTGCGACGACGATTACGAGATGCGGTAGAATTTATAGAAAACCAGATAGTCTTACCCTTTCTTATCTCCGGGAGTTTTTGATTTGTCAAACCAGTGCACCTTTTCTGAAATGGTTTTCCGCATTCACCGTCACAATTAAGATAATTATCATCGTCTAATTTATAAGTTCTATTGCATTTAAAGCAATTTGGAAATAATTGAATAATATATAAATTTGAATTCTACATTTTAATTTATTTTCTGAACTTTAATGAACTCTTGTTAATATGCATGATCTTCAAAAGTGAATTTGGGCATTAATTAAAAAAATTCGAATATTTAAGTAAATAATTTTTACATTATTGAAAAGTGCTAATTATTTTTTTTATAATCACATTTTATATTTGTTTTAATATGAGAATAATGAGAGATAACTGTTTAATCTGCAATTCTAATTTCTCTCGTGATAGAAATGATACGATAATTGATGTGGCTTATCTTTACACATTAAATGCGCCGGTATATCAGCACATGAAGTAAATGTTATCAACCATAACCTACATTAATTTTTAGAAGGCCTGGACATTGAAATGCTTAAATGTGTTTGTGCATATTGTAAATGTATTGTGAGAAATAGCTTCGAAAAATGACATTTAATAAAAATTTGTTTTTTTTTGTTTTTGTTTAAGAAAAATGCCCATTTTTAACAACTTTCTTTTCGAGTTTTCGATATGAAATATTCACCCAAACATGCCAAATTTAAAATAAAATTTGGAATTTTTTCTATAACATATCAAAATTTCAGCTTTTAACTCAAAATTTTCAACATATTTTCAGCAAAATAAAATTTTCACTTTTTTTCTACCATTTGATATCGCCACCATTTAATACTCTCAAAACATAATGAGAGTACACAATTTTAATAATTTTAGTGAACATAACCTAATAATTTAAAAGCTTCATAATAAATTGTGGTGCAAATTTGGTAAGTATATTTAAGTTCAAACTAAGTTTTTATATTTTTAATTATATTCAAAAATTATAAAATTTATATAAAAATAAAGTTGGAAGTTTTCTCTTTATGTCAGTAAAAAAATTAACTTTCAAATCATATTTTTCAGCAATATTTTAAAGGAACGGAGAAAAAAAGTACCAGATTCTAGGTAAGCAATTTTCGTTTTTTTCTATACAGTGTTTAAAACAAAAATCGTTGTACATGAAATATTCATGTACTTACATAAATTAAAATATTCTTTTTATAATTAAAATTTTGAATTGCAATACTTTTTTACAAGTATTAGACAAAACTTAATAAATTATTATTTTATTTTTTAAATATCTTTGAATTTTAATAATATTTTATTTTATGTACTCATATTTTTGTAGTTGAATTTTTCAATTGAATTAATATTTTTAAAAGATTTTTTTTCATATTTAAAAAAATTAATTCAATTATTTAGTGCCTTGTATTGCCTTTTTTAATTATTTCCTTACATAAAATGGGTCGAAAATGTTCGGTTCTTGGATGTAAATCCAATTATAATAATAGCACGATATCTGTCGCTACTTTTAAATTTCCGGTTAAAGAGCCTTTGAAAACATTATGGATAAGCGCTGTACAAAGATCAGACTGGCAACCAACAGCCTACAGTTCCATATGTAAATTACATTTTTCAGAATCGTGTTTTAAATTAAATAATGATCAAAGGTCGCGTTTAATGCCAGATGCAGTTCCAACTATTTTCACAAGTTACTCGGTAAATTTAATAGAAACGAGTAATAAAAATTTACGCGATGACAATTTAATTTTAAATTTCTCTAATTTAGTTTTAAATATTAGTAAAAAAGTAAATTTAAATGACTGGAAATTATATAAAGGTCAAAATAATATAGTTTTATATATTTTAAAAGAAAATAATCACTTTGGATGTGATTTTAAATTTAGAATAATAATCAATAACGATCTATCAGTTACCTGCTTAACAGGTAATACAGAAACAAAACAATTTCAAAATGTTCTGTCGGAAAATACGAAACTTGTATTTTGATCTAAGACAGATTATATCGCTTTTCAATAACGTAGAATCAAACTCTGAAAACAATTCTTCCTTTCTTTTAGAAGAAGCTTTGCTTCTTCTTAAACATTGTCTAAATTCAGAGAATGATATTGAAAAGCGCGAAAAATTAAATATTATTATTGACCAAATTAACCTTTGAGATATGAACTTACCTAAATATAGTTGTGATACCATCGTAATGTCATTTTTAATTTTTGCCCACTCAAGATCTACTTATTCTATTATTTCTAATTTTCTTTCTCTTCCATCCGGTCGGCATCTTCGAAGATTATCTTCAAAATTGCACATAACACCTAATTATAAAAATGATAAAAACGATGACAACTATTTAACTGCAGCTTCTGAACCCTTAACGGAACGTGAAAAATTTGTAGCTATATTAATTGATGAAATTCACATAAGTCAAGGTCTACAATATAAATCGAACAATATTGTAGGAATAGCGGATAATAATCCTCATGAAGTTGCTAAGACCGTTGTTGCCTTTATGGTAAAGTCTGTTTTTGATAATTTTAAAGAAATTGTTCGATTGTTTCCTGTGTTCCGTCCGACTGGTCAGTATTTAGCAGATACTACAAGATAGGTTATTGATTTTCTTCAAGCAAAGGGCTTCCGGGTTTTGGTTATCATAACTGATAACAATAAAATAAATCAAAATATGTTCAGTATTTTTAATACTGAAAGACAAAATTATTTTCCAAACCCTAACGGTCAGGGTAATATATACTTAATGTATGATACTGTTCATATTTTTAAAAATATTCGAAATAATTGGCTTTGTGCATCAAATAAAGTTCTAATGTTTTCTGATTTCGAAACAAAAGAAATTAGATATGCCCGTTTTGCGCATTTTTCGGAATTATTTGAAAAAGAAGAAAATCTCCAAATTAAAAAAGCTTATAAAATTAATAAGAAAACCTTAAACCCTACTTCACTTTAAAGGCAAAATGTTCGCCTAGTAGATAATATTTCCACCCCTCAACAATAGCTTGTTTAAAAGAATCCCAAAAAATGCGGCCGACTGGTGACTTCTGTCAAATTATCAGAAAATGGTGGGATATATGCAATACACGGGGTAAATTTCAAGGCCTTAAAACTAGAAATGAATTGGGTAAACCTATATATAAGACAACAGATTTCCGTCTTAATTTTTTAAAAGAATTCTGTGACTGGTTATCAGCTTGGAATAATAATAATAACAAAAATTGTTTAACAAAAGATACCTTCAACGCTTTAGTATTTACTACTAAAACGTTAATAGATTTAGTAATTTTTACCTTAACGGAACTGCCTATAGAATTTGTCTTGCTAGGGAAATTCCAGACTGATAATTTAGAAAACAGATTTAGTCTTTATCGGTCTCTAGCTGGGTCCAGTTATCATGTTTCGTATACGGAAGTGATAGAACAAGAAAAAAAAATTAGGATTCATCAAGTTTACAAAAAATATGTAAACGAAATAAATAATTTGAAAAAGGAAATTGTAGAAAATACTTTGGAACACGTAATGGATTTGGAAATATTTGAAAAAAATTTTGATCGTCAGATTATTTATCTGAGGCAGATTTCGACCCCGATTCTAATTTGTATGCCTCAAAATCTCTAAAAAAATTCATTAAATGCGTCGATTGCAAATCAATATTCCTGAAAGAAAGGGGAATTGAATCGGGCTCAGATTATTTTGACGATCTGGACAGAGGGGGCCTTTCTTTGCTTTATCTTCTTTTTCATATGACTGCAATCTTTCAGGAAATATTACGGGACTATGACTTAAAAGAAAAATTTTTTGAGACCATTAATCAAAAAGGATTATTAATTAAACTTACATTTATTAGTCTTGGCATAGGCCAATACGACATAGATTTGGAATCGACGTGCAAATGTGGTACGAAAAGTCGCGATATTTTTTTCAAAATTGGTAAAATTTTTTCAAATATTTTATTAAATAATTTCGTTAAAGATAAAAATGACATTTTAAAAAGTAATAAGGAAAATAGAAAATTAAATAAATTTAATTAAAAAAGGCAATATTTTGTGATATTTTTTTTTGTTTTAATATTTTTTTGTAAATAATTTATTTTATACATACTTGTTAAATATGAATTATATTATTTTGTTTTTTTTTTTTGTTAAAAAATTATTTATTTATTTTATTATTATATAAATATTTTTTATTTTTTATATATATTAATATATTTTTTTTTCATTATTTTAGTTTAAGTGGACTAGGCCTTCAGGGGATACCACTTTAAAAAAAACGCGCCATATTCCCTACCTCAAAGGTGGTGTGAAAAGGGGAATAACTTATAATGTTAATTTATTTCATTATATTAATAAAAACTATATATAAGTTAACATAAATTAACTTATTGGGAAAACAATTAAATAATTTATTTTTTGCACTTAATTTTATATGCATTCTAAAAAAATTTACTTTATTTACTAAACCAAATTGATATTGCCATAAAAATTATTTTGCAACTTTTTTTTTGCTCAGTAATGTACCAAATCAAAGTTTTTTTAAAATGTTTTTAAGAAGCTTTTTTTTGTTGAAAAGTAATTGGAAGACATTTTTTAAAGTGCATATTTATGAATGAAAGTTTACAATTTTTAAAAATTTTCTTTTACTAAAAGACGTGAAAAAGATGGAACTTTAAAGCTTCCTTAGGACGAAATTGAAAAAAATCTGTAGTTTTTGTGTTATTTCCAGATTTCTAGGAGGACTACTATTTTTTCCCATAAGACTACGTGTATGTTTTTTGAAAAAAAGGACTACTATTTAGCTTTCCTCTCTCAATGTCCAGGCCTTCTAAAAATTAATGTAGGTTATGTATCAACTCAAACAAGGACATCATGTTACTGTGTGACGCTTGCAGAGAGAGAAATAACAAAATTAATAAAATTGAAATGCATGTGTAAGCTGTAAGGGGAGATATTGTCAAAATTCAAAATTGTCTTACGGAACAAAATAACAATGTGTGGGATTTAAAGCGAAGTATTGAATCAAAAACTAATGAATATACAAGCAATAACATGAAGTTTAGTAATATAGTAGGTAAAAGTAATTCAAAGGTTTTGTTTTCGGAAATTATCAAGAAAGGTCCAAATATTATTATTAAATCTAAAATTAGACAAGATGTTAGAAAAACTAAAAATGATATTAAAAATATGGTAGATCCAGTTAAAGAGAATATAGCAAATGCAAGCGTAAGTAATTCAAGAAATAGAGTGGTGGTAGTGTCTTGTGATGATGATGAGTCGGCAAATAAATTGAAAAATATTGCTCAAACTAAACTCAATGAAAATTATGACGTAAGTTTAAATATAGGTAGAAATCCAAGAATTAAGGTAATGGGGTTGTCAGAAAAATTTGAGGATGAAGTATTAATAAACAAAATAAAATTACAAAATGATATTCTTAAAGAAAGTTGTTTAAAAATTATTACTCAATATGAAAGGAAACTTAAATTTCATCCATTTGTAGCTATTATTGAAATTGATTTGATACTTATAACAAAATTATGAAAATTGGAAAAATAAAAGTTGGATGGGATATATGTGCTGTTTATCATACAATTTATGTCAAAAGATGTTACAAATGCCTAGGGTTTGGACAAATTAGTAAGGATTGTTCAAAAGCGTTTAAAAATGATACAAATAAAAAATGCTATAAATGTGCCGAGGAACATGATAGTAAATATGTATGTGAGTTGTCTATGTGTATATTAATGGATGTGTATGTGTATATGTTTATGTTAATACTAATGGATTATTAAATAATCTACATCATTTAGAAATCCTAAGTGCTAATAATTTTGACATTATTTTAGTAAGTGAAACCCATATGACGGATGATATTGAAGAAAGAGAATTTCAACTAAAAAATTACACTATTGTATCATGTCCCTCACATTCCAGACACACCGAAGGAGCTGCAATTTGCATAAAAAATTATCTGCAATATAATGTGACTAGCTGCTTAAAAATTAAGTATATATAGATATTATCTGCTAAGGTCTTGTTAAATGAAATAGAATGGAGAATGGCAGTTGTATATATATCACCTTCATCGGATTATCCATTCTTTTCTTTTATTGATAAATTTGGTAAGTGGTGTAATAAATTCATTGAAAAAGAAAACCATTGTGTGATTGTTGGTGATTTCAATATAGATTTGATGAAATCTGATACGTTGTTAAATGCTAAAAATATGATAATACAATTAATCAGGTTGGGCTAAAACAAATTATACAAGAGCCCACAAGAATAACGAATGCAAGTCAAACGCTAATAGATTATTTATTGTTTAAAAATTATTGTAATTAAGTTGAATATAAAATTGACCATAGTCTGAAAATTTCAGATCATGAGACAACTTTGATTGAAGGTTGGAAGCAATATTTAAACATCAGAAATAATTATAAAATTAAAATTATACAAGAAAAACAAAATTTTATTAAAAACAAAGTGACCAACGTGCATTATGGAAAAATTTTAAAAATTTAGTACTAAATGAAAATAATCATGATATTATTATTGAAATTAATTTTAAAGGTGAAACAATTAAAAATGTATAGAAAATTACAGAGAAGTTTAACAACTATTTTATTGAAAGTATAAAAGAAATACATGCTTCCATACAAAATGTGCAATATAGTGATAACATTAATGTATTTTATAAGAGATTGAATTTCCATTTCGTAATGGATATTGAATTTGAACTGACGCTTAACAGTATGAAAAATAAAAAGGACTTTTTTGGATTAAATGTTCAAATGTTTTTACATTCTCTGGCAATAATCGGACCTCACTTATTGAATATAATAAATTGTTCAATCGCGAGTGGTGTATTTCCTGAAAGTTGGAAGCAATCAGTTATAGTTCCACTAGCAAAAATAAAAAATTCAAATAAATTTAAGATTTTATGCCTATCAATAGGTTGTCTTTATTTGAGAAAATTTTGGAAAAATTAGTTTGGAAACAACTGGAAGATCACTTTAAAAAAAACAACATTTTGATACCTGAACAATCAGGTTTCAGAAAGGGTCATTCATGTGGAACTGCTTTTAACTGGACAACATTTGAATTGAAGAAAGAGATGGACGCAGATAACATAGTTCTGACAATATTTCTGGACTTGAAACGCGCGTTCCATACTGTAGATCTAGAAATGCTATTGAACAAACTGGCAAAATATGGTGTGTTAGGGAAAGAATATGATTGGGTTAAAAGTTTTATTTCTCAGAGGAAAAAAAGTGTTCTGATAAATGGTGTTTCGTCATCTTCCATGTTGGTTGAATTTAGTGTTCCGCAGGGATCCGTTTTGGGTGTCGTACTTTTTTTAATATATATAAATAATATAAAGGAAGCTTTAAAATTTAGTAAAATGTCACTATTTGCTAATGATTGTCTTATATACATTGCTGTGGAAAATGTTAAAGAAATCGTAGGTAAGCTAAATGAGGATCTAATTGACGTGTATAATTGGATAAATATGAATAGATTGAAATTAAATATTAATTAAACTAAATGTATGATTTTTAACTCCAAACATAATCCAATTATAAAAATAGACAATGAACAAATTGAGGTGGTAAATAGCTTTAAATACTTAGGATGATTATTGATAATAAATTAAGTTTTGATGAACATATCAATGGAATATGTAAGAAAATATCTAAGAAAATTGGTTTTCTAGGAAAACTTCGAAATACGATTGATCAAAAAACAGCAATTTTATTATATAATTCACTAATACTTTCCCATTTTGATTACTCAGCATCAATTATCTTCTGTGCTAAATCGGAATTTATCTCAAGATTACAAGTCCTCCAAAGTTATGAGAGTAATATTAAAATGTGACCGTTACACTTCGATATGGCAGATGAATGCAAAACTGAATTGGATGAGTGTCATCCAGAGGGCCTTTTTCAAGGTGCTAGTTTTTGTATTTAAAATTAAAAACAATCTTTTACCTCAATATTTATCAAAAAATTTAACATATGTCAGTGAAGTAACTAACTATAATCTTCGGAATTCCAACAACTTTAGGCTGCACAGATTTAATAATGGAGCAACCCAAAATTCAGTTATGTACAAGGGAGTTCAAATTTTTAATGAAATGCTGAGTAGAATTAAATTGGAAAGAGATATTAACACATTTATTAAATTGGTAAAGAGAGTTTAGAAAAAAATTTTAATTTTTTAAATTTTAAATATTTCAAATCTGTATATTTTGCTTCAGAATTCTAATAAATCTTTTTATTTAATGATTGTTTAATTTAATGATTTTTTTTTTGTTTATAATATAACTAATATTCTTAACACTCAATTATAATTTGAAGTAAATGTAATAAATAAATGTAATAAATAAATAAAAAATAAAAAAAATATTTATATTTTTGTTTCATTCACTATATTTTTATTTCACTTTTGAGTTTAATTTAATGATTTAAAAAAGAACCACTTAATCCTTATTTATTGTAAGGTGTTTATTAAAAGTTATATAAATCTTATCTTATTAAATTATTATTATTTTATTAAAATAAATGTATCTGTAATTTTGTGTGTGTAATTGCCTCTATTTGTTATTTTTTTAATTACTGACTCTATTGGTTTTTATATAATATCATATAATACTTTTCAATTTTAGTTGAACTTTCCAAATTTTATTTCATTTTTGTTTCCCATTGACCATTGAGATTTATTTTGCAAATTGTAGTATATCATATGCAGCACGCAATATTTTATTTTTCATCCATTTATGTTAAATATATTTTGACAATTTAAAAGAAGGGAAATTTAATTTTTAATTGTTTTAAATTTTAAATTAATTAGAAAAAAAAAAAACGTTATTTAGATATTTGAATTAAAATGAAAAATATTTTTTACAACAGAGTGCGAATGATTATTATTTATATGATTGATTAATAATATACCTACATACATATCTGTGGCAATAAACAACAACCACTTAAGTCTACTTATGTCAAAATTGAATTGAAGATATTTAAAAAAATTATGACCACTTAAATTGAAATAATCTAATTTAGCAAAAGTAATAACCACTTCTATTGATTTAAGTTCTTATTGCACAATAAAAATGTTTCCTAATTAATATTTATATATACTTAAGTCATTATTACAAAATTTTCTAATGTATATTATCTATTAATCCATCCTAATTTATAATAACTTATATCGACTTAAGTTCTTATTGCAAAATTAAAATGTTTCCTAATTAATTCCTACTTAGATATAAGTTATTATTGCTAAATTTTATAAACAAATTTCAAAATTTATGTTCACTTAAGTGATTGTTGAATATTGATAAAATTTTAAAATGACCGCTACAGTTCCGTTACGTTCTTTTGATCAATGTAAACAAAGAAAAATGTTGATACTTAAGTGTTTATGTTGAAGATGTATTTTTGAAGACGCAAGTGAAGACGTATTTTTTAGTTTAAAAAACTTTAATTCGTGATTTTTTATGCGATTAATTTGATTTAGTGATTAATAATAATATTATTAATAATTTAAAGAAATTCAAAATGTTTTCTAGATCATTAAAAATTATTGAATTAGTCAGAAAAAATGAAAAAAGGGAATTCCAAAAAACCAAAGGTATTTAGTTATAATCATATTATTGATTTTTCTTCATTTATTCAAAACTGTGATATTTCTATCTAGATGAAATATCCAAAGAAAACAATATAGAAAATGATTTGAAATATAAAAATAATGAGACAAATAATTATTATTGAATGTTTAATAGTAGTATAGATAATGAAACTGCTTCATCTTACAATGGATTTGTGTATAACAATTTTCATCTATTAATAGAAAAGATTTCGAAACCTGATAAGGAAATAGAGTTGGAAAATTTGCATGAAAACCAAAATTTAGATTTTGATTCTGATGATACAGTTCGAGATCCAAATATTCGTATTGATAATTGCAGTATATCTTCAGAATCAGACTTTTGTGATAGTGAATCAATTCTATTAATGGGCAGACAAATTGAAGAAAATTTATTAAATTCTTCCAACATAACTGCAAATATTTCTTCTTATTCACGAAAAATATCCAAACAAAGTCGCAACAAAGGTGAATTATATCTACCAAATCAATCATAAATACCAAAGGAGTTGTTGTACCTAAAAGAAAACATATACCACTTGATAATAATTGTCGAAAAAAATGTGTACAAAGAATTCCAGAAATTATTCAAAAATTACATTTTGATAAATACTGGTCATTAGGATCATATAATCAAAGAATTTTATACACGGCTAATTTGATAAATATCGCAGATAAAAAAAGTCAAAAATTGAAAAAAAAATATTCTCAAACCTCGTAATCGTCAATATTCTATACAATATCATTTAGAACATGAAGGCCTTCAATTTGAAACCTGCCAAAAATGTTTTAAAAAATGCTTTGATGAAACTGACAACTTTCTAAGAAGCGTACAAAAAAAAAAAAATCACCCCAATGTTGATTTCAAAGACTTACGTGGTTCAAATAAAATTTTAAATGACATGATAAGCATTGTTAAGGAACACATAAATTCTTTTCCTTCTTATCAGAGCGACTATACAAGAAGAGACACCAATTATGAATATTTTCACGCTGATTTGTCAATTTTACAAATGTATAAACTTTTTTGCACTTTTTGTGATCAAAAAAATTTTAAATCAGTTAGTATCTCAACTTACTCAAAAAATTTTCAAAGTAAGTTAAATTTTTTTTAAATTAAATTAAATTAAAAATAAGGATTTTAAATTTTTCTCAGCAATGAATATTAAGTTCAAGAAACGCAAATTAGACAATTGTACAAAATGTGACACTTTAAAGGCTAAAATTGACATTGCTAAATTTGAAAATGATTATTTAGAACAACAAAATATTGAGCAGTAATTGTCTTCTCATCATCAAGCAGCTGAATTGGCTTATGAAAATAAAAGAACTGATAAAGCTCTTGGTCTTAATGATCCAACAGTTTTTGTATATACTTTCGATTTACAACAATGCTCGCCTACACCTTTACTTCGATCTGGCAATAGCTTTTACAAAAGACAATTATGGACCTACAATTTAACCATACATGATTGTGTATCTGGAGTATCTTTTTGCTATATGTGGCATGAAGCCTTATCGGCTCGTGGGGGTAACGAAATTTCTTCCTGCGTTTTTAAATATTTATGTAGCCTACGTGGAAATAGCCAATTAAAGCAAATCATTTTTTACAGCGACTCTTGCGCAGGCCAGAATAAGAATTCTTTTGTGAGTGCTATGTTTATGACCGCCATTGAAATGAGCGACAATTTAGAAATAATAGATCATCAATTTCTTGAATCTGGTCACACTCATATGGAGTGTGATACTGACCAAGCCCTAATAGAAAGAAAAAAAAACGAACTGAAGTTAAAATACCCCATCCACATGATTGGTACAATTTTATTAGCAGTGTTGGTTCAAAGAAGAAATTCAGTATCACTGAAATGAAAAAGATGATTTTCTTGATTTTGTTTTGTTGGTAAGGACCAAATTTATTTGGAGAACTAGTAACGAAGATGGTGAAAAATTTGTCTGGAGAAATGTTAAGTGGCTTCGATTTAAAAAAAAACAATTTTGGAAAGATATTATATAAAACTAGTTTAAATGACAACGAAAGTTTTAAGACACTGAACATAAGAAAACGGGGAGTAAATGAAATTATTAATATTCCTGCACATCAGAGCGACGTCAACATTTCGGAAAAGAAAAAAAAAGATATTTTGAATTTGTTACCATTAATTGATCCAAATTTTCATCTTTTTTATAAAAGTCTGCCCACTCAGGATGAACCCGATATTCATCCCGATTTGATTGATCGAGTTTCAGATGATGAACAAAAATAATAATTATACTTGTTTATTAATTAATATCAGATTTTCATAAAAAGGATTACGAATTTATTTTATTTTTAGTTTTTAAGAATTTAAAATTATTAAATTAAATTAAAAGAATTTTTCGTTATTTTTAGTTTCGTTAAATGGATTTTCTTTTTATATTATATTTTTGTTTTTATTACGTGTCATCATTTAAATTAAAATGGAATTACGAAAACTAATAGTAATTTTTTAAACGTTTTTTATTTTATGTGCCTTGAATATTAAAACTTAACTTCCTGATTTATCAATTTTGACTTTCGTAATAACAACTTAAAAATACTTTGTATTATAAAACAGTTCATTTTAAATTTGCAATAAGCACTTAAATCAACATAAGCCTTTGAATATGAAAATATTAAATTTTCAATAAGCACTTAATTTTCTTTTTTTTGAATAAAATCAGTTTAACGACATTATCTTTTACTTTCCTATATTTTTTAAAAAAATTCTCGTTGGTTTTGTTTTAAAAATTTTTTTCAAAAACGGATTTAAAATTTTAAATTCATTTTTCTCAAAACTAGAATTACCGACTTAAGTTGTTATTGCTTATTGCCACAGATATATTGTTTAATTATACTTATTTATATTTATTTTTTTTTTAATTGCCAGCCAGCTATATTGGCTAAGATATTTAGCATTTTCTGGTCAAATTCAAGTAATTAATAAACATTTGCATTTGCATTTTAAATTTCTTTTAAACATTTTATGCCAATTTGCTAACAAGTTAATTAATTCAATTTCTTGATAAAAGAATGTATTTTGCTTAAGAGTTGGCAGTAAATTGCTTTCAAAAGTTTTTTAATTTTCGGTCAATGTTAGCCTACCTGGTCAAAGTTATACAAATCGACGATAAATATTTTTGAGAATTTTTACATGTTTATCAATAGAAAGGTTTTAATTTTTACAATTTTTGAATCAAAAAATTATCTGAATATTTTATTTAGTAAAAATCGGAATTCCAAAAATAACAATCTTAACTTATTTAGTAAATATATGAATATATTTATCAAAAACCTGAATATATTTAGTAAATACCTGAGAATATATAGTAAAAACCTGATTTGACATATGTTAAATTTATTGTGTTTTTATTATTTCCTTTAAGTTTTATAACATAATTAAGTTAAAAGTTATATGCGGTTGCTATGACATGCAAAATATTGTAAAACGGTTTCATATTAACATTATTAACTATGGGCTTCTGTTAATGTACTGTCAAATTCTATTTTGAATCCAAAATAATATAATGTTAGAAATTAAAGTTAATTTTTACGTACCACTTAATTTATTTTGGAAACAGACCACTGATGTACAAAATTATTACTGTTTTAAAATATTAGAATTTAGAATATTGTAAAACTTGTTTTTAACCTTTTTTTCTTTTCATATTTAGTGTGTACTTTCACTATACGAAATACATATAATTAATTATTATTATAAGAAATAAAATCATTGAAGTTTCAATAAGAAGAATAAATGTATGTGATTTTAATTTGTAATTGCTAATAGGTTATGGGCGTAGGAGAAATTTTATTTTTTTAAAGACTATAATTAAAAAAAAACAAGTAAATGTTTTTTTATTAACAGTAAGTCGATGCAACCGACTTATTAATACCCTACACCTGAATAATTCGAATTAAATTAAAAATCCATAAGTTTTTTTTGCAGCTGCTTATACTTCTTCCCTTTTCTGTCTTATTCAACTCGAATTTCAGGAATGTAATAGAGGCATCCTCTTAGGATATGCTTAATACCTTTGTAAAAATTTTATGTTTCTATCTTTATTAATTTCGAAGATTGTTAGTCTTTGGGAGGTGTGTGTCAGGTATCCGAATTCCCACTCCAATTCATCGAATCCATCTCAGGAACATAAAGAAAACATACCAGAACACCATTGTACTAAATTTAAAGGTTCTACTTTTGTTGGTTTTGGAGATATGCTCGTTGCTCTTCTGCTCGTCCGGAAGTTTCCAAAATACGAACCCATGATTCAAATTCTTTCAAATGTCAGTTTCCAATTTTACAGAAAAGGAAACATAACAGAACACCTTTGTACAAAAAATAAAAGTTCTATCTTTGTTGGTTGTGGAGATATACTCGTTTACTCTGGGTCTCGTCCAGAAGCTTCCAAGATTTGAACCCATGGACCAAATCCTCACAAATTTCAGAAACATAAATCGGACATGAAGGAACACAATTCTGCCTAATGTAAAGGTTATATATTTGTTGCTTTTGGAGATAATATCATTTGCTCTGAGGCTGGTTCGGAAGCTTCCAAAATCCGAACCCAAGGACCAAATCCTCTCAAATTTCAGAGACCTAAATCAAACATGAAAGAACACCATTCTGCCAAATTTAAAGGTTATATCTTTGTTGTTTTTGGACAAAATCTCATTTTCTCTGAGCTCGTTCGGAAGCTTCCAAAATCCAAACACATGAACCATATCCTCTTAAATTTCAGAGACATAAATTAAACGGGAAGGAACATCATTGTAAAAAATTTAAAGATTCCATATTTGTTTGATTTGGAGATAACCTCGTTTGCTCTCGGGCTCGTTCTAGAGTTTGTATTAGAGACCTAATACAAACATGAAAGAACACCATTCTGCCGAATTTAAAGGTTATATCTTATTTGGTTTTGGAGATAATCTCATTTGCTCTGGCGCTCGTTCGGAACCTTCCAAAATCCAAACCCATGGACCATATCCTCTTAAATTTAAGAGACATAAATCGAACGGGAAGGAACATCACTGTACAAAATTTAAAGGTTCTATCTTTGTTGATTTTGGAGATAATCTCGTTTGCTCTGGGGCTCGTGCGGAAGCTTCCAAAATCCGAACTAATGGACCAAATCCTCTCAAATTTTAGAGACTTAAATAAAACATGAAAGAACACCACTATGTCAAATTTAAAGCTTATATCTTTATTGGTTTTGGAGATAATCTCATTTGCTCTGGTGCTCGTTCGGAAGCTACCAAAATCCAAATCCAAGGACCAAATCCTCTTAAATTCCAGAGACATAAATCGAACAGGAAGGAACATCATTTTACAAAATTTAAAGGTTCTATCTTTGTTTGTTTCGGAGATAATCTCGTTTGCTCCGGAATCATTCGGAAGCTTCCAGAATCCGAACCCATAAACCGATTTTGTCCAGATTCGAACTTAGCCTTCCTTTCTTAATTAGTAACCTACTATATAAATTTCATCAAGATAGCGTTATTAGTTTTTGAGTTATCGTGCGAACGGACGGACATCGTTAAATCGACTCATCGTTATCGTTAAATCCTGATTCAGAATATATATACATGTCCATATCTAACTCGCTTCCTTTTGGTGGTTACAAACACCATACCAAAGCTAATATACCCTATACTTTAGGTGTAGGGTATGATAAAATTAATTATAGACAGTATAAATTTTTTTTTGTGAAATTAAAATAAAAAAAAATAATATTATTATGAACAACGTAACTGCAAGAGTTAGTCCTTTAAATAAGGCAAATTTCGACATGTGGAGGCTGCAGATGAAAGCGTTGTTAATTAAAAATGATATATGAGGGTACGTCAGCAACGAAAATAAAAAACCAAAGGAAACAGAAGAAGAAAAATTTAATAAATGGAAAAAGGAGGATAATAAGACAAAATCAGACCTTATACTGTGCATTAGTCCAAGTGAATTGAAGCAAATACAACATTGTCAAACATCAAATGCTATTTGGAAACAATTGCATGAAATATACCAATCCAAGAGACCAGCTACGAAATCATCATTATTAAAAAAAGTTATAACCCGAAAAATGGCAATTGGAACTGCAATATGGAGCTGTTTAAATGATTTTTTTGCGCAGTTGATAAGCTTTTGGACATGGTTATAGCAATTAATGATGATCTTCTATCTATAATTTTATTATATAGTTTGCTGGAAAGCTTTGAAGATTTCAGATGCTGAATTGAATCACGAGATGATTTACCTAAACCAGAAACATTTAAAATCAAAATTATAGAAGAATTTGACGCGAGAAGAGCAAGAGGATTTACAGATGTGGAAAATGCAAGGTTAATATACCTTGAAGAAAAATATTAGAGAAAAGTGGTGGAAATTACAAAAAAACTAGTGGAAAAATAAGTAATAAATCATCTTTCAAATTTAAGTGTCATCGATGTAAAAAGGTGGGCCATAAAGTATATAAATGCCAAAATAAAAAATCGAACAGGGAAAAAATGAATATTCAAAAATATGTATGGAAAATTTAACCACTGAATTTGGTTTAGAAGCTATTTTATACCGAAGCGAATAAAATAGGGAAGAATGGTGATTGGTGCTTTGACAGTGGTTGTACGTCACACATGACATCAAGGATGGAAGGTTTTAATATTTTAAAAGAAGTGGCGATGCCATTAAATCTGGCAAATGGTACCACTACTAAAATAGAAGGAATAGGAGGAATGAAAATTGTCACAGCAAACGGTAAGGATTAAAAATAGAATAGAAAACGTGATGATTGT
This sequence comes from Poecilobothrus nobilitatus, assembly GCA_947095535.1. Taxonomy (NCBI): domain Eukaryota; kingdom Metazoa; phylum Arthropoda; class Insecta; order Diptera; family Dolichopodidae; genus Poecilobothrus; species Poecilobothrus nobilitatus. Next base: position 211,391,057 of record OX352772.1, on the reverse strand, counting down.
TCCAGACCTGAAAACAAACCTCATGTCAATATCTAAAATTACGGATAAGGGTTGTAAAGTAATATTTAATAAAACATCAGCAACTATTATTGCACCTCACGAAAATATATTATTTATTGCGGAAAGATATAATAAAAAGATAAAAAATGAGAATTTACAAATTTCAGTTCCAGTAATCCAAAAAAATTCAATTTATGAATGGCACTAAACACTTGGCCAGTTAAATATTGACTACATGTTAAATATGGCGAAAAATGAAAGAGTACTCGGTCTTAAAATTAGCGGAATTAAAAAATTTGAATGTGAAACATGTAAAGGCAAAGCATACTGAAACTTCTTATCCCAAAAGTGGAAATATCAGAACAACTGATTTACTGGTCATGTTACTGGTACTGATGTTACTGGTTATTTACTGGTACTGATTTACTGAAATGGTTGAATGATTTACTGGCTATGTTTTTGGACCAGTGAGAACATCATCTGTTGACTGGGCGAAATATTTTGTCACCTTTATAGATAACAAATCACGTTGGTGTCAAAATTTATTTTTTGAAATCAAAAAGTGAAGTTTTTAAGGTTTTCAAGGAATCCAAAGTTTGGATCGAAACTCAAACCAACTGAAAAATTAAGTACCTTCAACGTGATAATGGCACCGAGTACTGTAATCTAGAATTTAATGAATTTTTAAAAATTAATGGGATTAGAAAAAGACTCACCATGCCGTACACTCCCCAGCAGATACGGAGTTGCTGAAATGAAAACTCAAACTTTAGTTGAAGGGGCCAGTTGAAAATTACACCAAATGAATCTGAAGAAGGACTACCTGCAATCCGTTAAGAAGAAAATTAAAGCATGGAAATAATACTACGTGGTGGAAGAAATAAAAATTCAAATTAGAATGAAAATATTACACCAGAAATGCCAAGAAGATGGAAAATACGTCCAAAATTAATAAAATAAAAAAGGAAGACCACGAATGATCTACTATTACACTTTTAATCAACATAAAATACTTTCAAATCAACAGAATCGAAAAATTCAAACTATAATTGAAAATATGAAACATCAAATATTAGTATCAATGCAAATTTAGTGACTTTGAAAGAAGCCTTTAATAGCGAGAATGTAGGAAAATGGAAAACGGCAATATGTCCAGAATACATCGTATTAACAAAAAATTGAACATGGGAAATTGTTGATCGTCCTCCAAATGGTAATTGTCAACTGAATGGGATACAACATCAAATTTAAAAAAATGTGCAGCGAGGTTAGTAGCTCGAGGTTTTGCCCAATGTAAAGGTGTAGAGTTTAATGAAAGATTCGCTTTCAAACCTTATTCGAACTCAGAATGAGTTCTATAAGGTTTTTAATGGCTTTAGCCATTAAAATTTAACATTTAAAATTTTAATTTAACTCAAATACTTTAAAATAAATATTTTTACTCGAAGTATAGTATTTGTATTTTACCCAGCTCTGTGTGAAACAGATGCAGATGTTGAACTGTGTGAGTTGAATAAGGATATGAAAAAAATACTGTATTAAATAAACAACTGACAGACACTCAAAAATGTTATTTATACCGTCAAAATCTATTTAAAATAAAAAATAAAATTAGATTTCTTCCTTGAAATAAAGCAGAGCACTTAAAAATTACAGAAACAAAGGGTATTCAAACTCGTGCAAAACCACTATATATTGATTCAGAACCTCAAACAACCATACCTGAATATAAAGATGCTGCAATATAATGTGTTCTCGAATGAGAAAATAACTAATTCAGTATTTGAAACTAGATTTTCCGAAAAAAATAATTCCCACACTAGAGCCTATAGTACAGTTTTCTTCACTGGAATTTACCATAATGACAATTTACACAAGGTCTATGCTTAGCAATGAATTCTTTATACTAGCTTTTGATTTAACTCCAGATGCATCTGGAAACAAAGTGTGTCAAGGTTTACTAAACTAGGGTAAAATTATAATAGAGGCCAGGCTATTAAAGCTTCTTACATAAACACTAACCGCTATTGTTTATGGAGAATTTGTTGCAAGCTTACAAATTTATCAAAATCGAAATATATTCACAAACCTATAAATAAAAGTGAATATGAATAATTGACAAAATGTCACTGATAATAATAATAACTTGTTTGCGAAACATATTTGTATAATTAGTATTACAGAACCTTGTAAAAAGATTGTAAAAGAGCTTAAGTATAAAATTTTCAACTAGGAATTGGGGAAGTGATTATTCTGAAAATTACTCTTTCGAAACTGTGTACAACTAAAAAAAAGCTCTGTCCAATACTAGAAAAATTTAAAGTTATTATAACAAATAAAAAAATTAAAAAAGAGTTTTTATCGAATTAAATTCAAGAACCACCGAAGCATATAACTTGTGTCAACTTTATTAATGAACACTATATAAATAAGCAGCGTGCTAAAATGTAGCAAACACATAAGTAAATTTTTTAAAGTAGTTTCCTACTTTACATCAACTCCCCAAAATAATTTTTTTTTTAATGCATTTAACTGCCACATAAATCTGAACAGGAATTTACACAACCTTTTCTTTCCGTGGCTGTAAATGTCGTAAGGGGGAATAACTCTTACGACATGTTTGGGATTCGCACCCACACTTCCTCGGTGTTTACAGCATATTTTATGCGCTGCTGTAAACACTGTCACTGTTGTAGACAATATTGCAAACACTGACAAAGCAAAAGATCCGGGGACACATTGGTTAGCATTTATATATCAAAACATGGCTGTATTGAATATTATGATTCGTTTGGTAAAAAGGCCGATAAATTAGAAATTTTGAGGTACTGCATGTATAATTTTTAATGAGAAAAAGTTTAAATGTAACTATTCAGATGTATATGAACAATATTGTTGTCTTTATACGTAGTACAGATGTTGCGGTATTGCGGCGCGGTTCATATTACGAACTATTCTTTATTCTTGAAAATGACAAATTGATTTTAAAAACCTTTCAAAATGTATTTGGAATATATAACTCATTACAAACTTGTGTTCTTAAACGTATATATAATAAAAACAATATAAATAGTTTTTAGTAAAACTAAAGAAATGGAGGAAGAAGGTCAGAATACAAATTTACTGCTAAGTTACACACAGTTATTTTCTCAACAATAGTCAATCATTAAAAATTGCTGTTGGATTTGACTGTGAGTCTTTTGTAGTTTTAAGCATATTTCAAAGTATTGGTAAAAAGGTAATGGTCTTAAAATATCATGATGGAATAAATTTTATTACGAATTTAACAAAAAACTCAATGAGCAGATAATAAAAGATATAAAACATAGTTTTCATCATGGGGTAAGATCAGTGAAAGGACAAAGCATAAGTATTAATAAAGAAAAAGCAGAACAGTTTTACAATTTAAACAAATGTCTTCACTCAGTAACGACCTATTATAAATTTGCTAAGATAAATGTAAAAGACTATATTGGGGAATATCTAAAAGTATGTGATGAATAAGTATTAATTAAACAAAGAGTATGTACCGATACAAGGGTTAAATTACAATGTAATTATTCAAGGTTATTTCTTGAAATTCCTATAATTTTAAAGAAAAAAAATCTGTAATATTCTAAATAAAACAATAAAATTAATTATAAACATAGTAATATATAACTTAGTTTTATTTTTATTTCTATGTTTAGATAGACATCTTTTTTTCTGTTTTATTTTAATTAAAATTATTTAAGATTATTAAATCGTTAAAATAATCAGGGTCTTCTTCATATTTATTTTTTGAAAATGTTATACAGAATTAGTTGGAAGAAGACGAGGATTTTTCAGATAATGATAATATAAATTATGAGAATATAGTATCTGAACAGTATTCAATTTCTAAATCAAATTGATTTTCATCAAATAGAAGATCTAAGTTATAATTATCAACTACATTAGAGTTAGTTTATGGCCAAGTCAGATCTACAGCAGTTATAAAGTGATTATTGAAATAATTTGCCATTTATCAGGATTAAATACTGTAGCGTTATTATAAGTAATAGTTTCTGGAATTGAATCGATTCACAAATTGCTTTTTTTTTAATTTTTTTTATTTTTAAAGTTATTTTAATTTTTAAATATTTAGCTTTTAAATAGTTATTGTATGGATATTTTTTAGTCAATTTGTACATCCGTTCTTTTTTATTAGATAGGTTCAACAAATCAGTGTTCATAAATGGCTTTAAGAATTTATTTTTATCACTTTTTTTGTGTAGTTTGGAATTAGTATCTAATATTGATAACCATGTGTCAATGAAGTTTTTACAACAAGTAGATACTCTGATTGTTGAGTAGACATAAGTATCAACATTGTCATTTGCATAATGTAAAAGATTAAGATTTAAATCTCCAATAAAATAAGTATTTTTAAAATTTGGTGTCAACTTATTAATTTTGGTTAAAAAATTGGAAATAGAATTATTTGAATTAGGTGATCGATATACACTGAATACTTTAAATTTGTGTTTTGGTATTTGAATTATTAGTATATTATTATTAGACTCATTAGAAGTGTCAAATATTATATTCCGTCATACACTCTTATGTAAAAAAATACTTACACCTTTTTGCTTACTTTGACGAAATGAATGGAAAGCAGTATAATCAGGTATATTTGCAAATTACCCTTCATTCCAAATAGTTACGTTTCGCTTATAACAATTATATTCAACGTTGAATTAAAATTTTTTATAATTACATCAATTTTATCTGATTTTGTTAACAAGATTCGCGTGTTGATATAAAGAATTTAAAATGTTTCTGATTTAATTTTAAGTTTTGTTAAACAAAACAGTAAGGAAAACTCGTTATCTCATCATCCTCACTAATATTCTCATCATCACTTGGATCGTTATCGCAATTGATAACGCTTCATAGATAAAAAAAATACTTGAGTGCAGGTAAGCTGTTGATCATTTTCTTATTTTCCATAAACCATTTTTTCTTCTTATTTTCCATAACAGAACTCAATTTAAGGTCTTGTTAAATGATGATGGTAATTAAGGTCTTGTTAAATGAAATAGAATGGAGAATGGCAGTTGTATATATATCACCTTCATCGGAATATCCATTCTTTTCTTTTATTGATAAATTTGGTGAGTGGTGTAATGAATTCATTGAAAAAGAAAACCATAGTGTGATTGTTGGTGATTTCAATATAGATTTGATGAAATCTGATACGTTGTTAAATGCTAAAAATATGATAATACAATTAATCAGGTTGGGCTAAAACAAATTATACAAGAGTCCACAAGAATAACGAATGCAAGTCAAACGTTAATAGATTATTTATTGTTTAAAAATTATTGTAATTATGTTGAATATAAAATTGACCGTAGCCTGAAAATCATGAGATCATGAGACAATTTTGATTGAATGTAGGATTAATAAGCATTTAAATAAAATATACAAAGTTAAGAAGATTTTCAAATATGATAAAAATAATTTCTCGAGTATGCTACAGGAACTATTTTTGCAAAATAGTATTTTTGGAGTAGATATTCAAAAGAAGGCGTTGCAGTTCATCTCGAACATTCAAAAATTTATTAGTTTACTTTCAAAAAACATTAGAGTAAAAATTTGTAATAACTTTCCAGGTTGGTTCTCTAATGAGTTAAGTAGTTTGAAATAATTGATAACTCAAAGTTATATAAATGCTATTTATATGAGAGAAAACCAGGCGGCTTGGAAGCAATATTTAAATATCAGAAATAATTATAAAAATGAAATTGTACAAACAAAACAAAATTTTATTAAAACTTGTGGAAGTGACCAACGTTCATTATGGAAAAATTTTAAAAATTTGGTACTAAATGAAAATAATCATGATGTTATTAATGAAATTAATTTTAATGGTGAAACAATTAAAAATGTACAGCAAATTACAGAGGAGTTTAACAACTATTTTATTGAAAGTATAAAAGAAATACATGCTTCCATACAAAATGTGCAATATAGTGATAACATTAATGTATTTTATAATAGATTGAATTTTCATTTAGTAACGGATGTTGAATTTGAACCGACGCTTAAAAGTATGAAAAATAAAAAGGACTTTTTTGGATTAAATGTTCAAATGTTTACATTCTCTGGCAATGATCGGACCTCACTTATTGAATATAATTAATTGTTCAATCGCAAGTGGTGTATTTCCTGAAAATTGGAAGCAATCAGTTGTAGTTCCACTAGCAAAAATGAAAAATTCAAATAAATTTAAGATTTTAGGCCTATTAACATGTTGTCTTTATTTGAGAAAATTTTGGAAAAATTAGTTTGGAAACAACTGGAAGATCACTTTGAAAAAAACAACATTTTGATACCTGAACAATCAGGTTTCAGAAAGAGTCGTTCATGTGGAACTGCTTTTAACTGGACAACATTTGAATTGAAGAAAGAGATGGACGCAGGTAACATAGTTCTCACAATATTTCTGGACTTAAAACGCGCGTTCGAAACTGTAGATCGAGAAATTCTATTAAACAAACTGGAAAAATATGGTGTGTTAGGGAAAGAATATGATTGGTTTAAAAGTTTTATTTCTCAGAGGAAATAAAGTATTCGGATAAATGATGTTTCGTGATCTTCCATGTTGGTTGAATTTGGTGTTCCCCAGGGATCCGTTTTGGGTGTCGTACTTTTTTTTAATATATAGTAATATAAGACCTTAAAGTGGTCATATTTTATCTAATATATTTTATCTAAAATGATACTTAACTTAACAATTAACATTTTTAAATAATCTATTCTATTTTTATTTACCTGGAAAAAAAATATTATCTCTTTTCTTTCTAAAGTAAATTTTCTATAAAGAACAATTTCAACTAAAAATAATTTTAAGTAATATTTAACCCACTTAAGAATATTTCCGCTTTTATTTTCACACGTTGTTATAAATGCAATGATAACAAAATTCATTTTCAATAATTATGACCTGTATTCATTTATGAAAATGAGTTTCGTCAATATTGTAATATTACAAATTCTTAAATGGAATATTCATAAACTAGATTATTTATTAGTAACGCTGATAAAACAAAATTGGTTCAGTTCTAATTTCCTAGTTTAAATTTTTGTATTTAAGTATGATCTTTTTCATTGTAAATTTGAGTTTTGTTTAAGATCTTAAGACATAAGGTAAAGTAAGGTACATTAAAAACCTAAGCAAAATAAATTGTAAAGAACAAAATTAATAAAATAAAGAAAAATAAAAATTAAAAGTGAATTTCTTAATTAAATTAAAATTATATATAAATAATATAAAGGAAGCTTTAAAATTTAGTAAAGTGTCATTATCTGCTAATGATTGTCTTATATACATTGCTGTGGAAAATGTTAAAGAAATCGTAGGTAAGCTAAATGAGGATCTAATAGACGTGTATAATAGAATAAATATGAATAGAATGAAATTGAATATTAATTAAACTAAATGTATGATTTTTAACTCCAAACATAATCCAATTATAAAAATAGGCAATGAACAAATTGAGGTAGTAAATAGCTTCAAATACTTAGGATTTATTATTGATAATAAATTAAGTTTTGATGAACATATCAATGGAATATGTAAGAAAATATCTAAGAAAATTGCTTTTTCAGGAAGACTTCGAAATACGATTGATCAAAAAACAGCAATTTTATTATATAATTCACTAATACTTTCCCATTTTGATTACTCAGCATCAATTATCTTCTGTGCTAAATCGGAATTTATCTCAAGATTACAAGTCCTCCAAAATAAAGTTATGAGAGTAATATTAAAATGTGACCGTTACACTTCGACATGGCAGATGAATGCAAAACTGAATTGGATGAGTGTCATCCAGAGGGCCTTTTTCAAGGTGCTAGTTTTTGTATTTAAAATTAAAAACAATCTTTTACCTCAATATTTATCAAAAAATTTAACATATGTCAGTGAAGTAACTAACTATAATCTTCGGAATTCCAACAACTTTAGGCTGCACAGATTTAATAAGGGAGCAACCCAAAATTCAGTTATGTACAAGGGAGTTCAAATTTTTAATGAAATGCCGAGTAGAATTAAATTAGAAAGAGATATTAACACATGTATTAAATTGGTAAAGGAGGAGTTTAGAAAAAAATTTTAATTTTTTAAATTTTAAATATTTCAAATTTGTATATTTTACTTCAGAATTCTAATAGATCTTTTTATTTAATGATTGCTTAATTTAATGATTTTTTTTTGTTTATAATATAACTAATATTCTTAACACTTGATTATAATTTGTAGTAAATGTAAATGTTACATTATTTGTAAAAGTTTATATTAAACTAATAAATTAATAAATAAATAAAAAATAAAGGAAATATTTATATTTTTAGTTCATTCACTGTATTTGTAGTTCACTTTTGAGTTTCATTTAATAATTTAAAAAAGAACCACTTAATCCTTATTTATTTTAAGGTGTTTATAAAAAGTTAATAAATCTTATCTTATTAAATTATTATTATTTTATTAAAATAAATGTATCTGTAATTTTGTGTGTGTAATTGCCTCTATTTGATATTTTTTAATTACTGACTCTATTAGTTTTTATATAATATCATTTAATACTTTTCAATTTAAGTTGAACTTTCCAAATTTTATTTCATTTTTGTTTCCTCATTGACCATTGAGATTTATTTTGCAAATTGTAGTACATCATATGCAGCACGCAATATTTTATTTTTCATCCATTTATGATAAATATATTTTGACAATTTAAAAGAAGTGAAATTTAATTTATAATTGTTTTAAATTTTAAATTATTTAGAAAACAAAAACGTTTATATATTTGAATTAAAATGAAAAATATTTTTTACAACAGAGTGCGAATGATTATTGATTATTATGTATCTGATTGATTAATAATATACCTACATACATAAATTGTTTAATTATACTTATTTATGTTTATTTTTTTTTAATTGTCAGCCAGCTATATTGGCTAAGATATTTAAAATTTTCTGGTCAAATTCAAGTATTTAATAAATATTCTCAGCTATTTACTAAAATTATTCAGGTTTTTGCTTAATATATTCAGGTATTTACGAAATAAATTCATATTTTTTTTGGAATTCAGAGTTTTAATTTGCAAAATTAAAGGCTCCATAAGTCCTTTTATAAAATAAAAGTGAAAATATGTGTTTTAAGGCCATTTTTTTGATAAAAACCAGATGGTAAAGATTAACTTTGACCAGCATAAAAATGTTACGAAAAAAGCGTTGGTCAAAATTAGAATAACTAAGTAATAAACCCCACTGAACGTTAATGGTTATAATCAATTATGAAAAAACAGGTGGTCAATTATGAGGAAACAATTCCATTTTTTTTGATAAATTATAATTTAATATTGGAGATTTAATAAAACTTCAATTTTATTATTTAAAAAATATATTAAATATATTAAACTTTTAAAATTTTTAATTCATTGTTTAATTTAGTGCTAATTCTATTTTAAAAATTTATAAAAATACTTCTTCAGAACCACCTTTGTTTAAATCAAACTTTATGGATAGATGTGCATTTTAAATTTCTTTTAAACATTTTATGCCAATTTGCTAACAAGTTAATTAATTCAATTTCTTGATAAAAGAATGTATTTTGCTTAAGAGTTGGCAGTAAATTGTTTTCAAAAGTTTTTTAATTTTCGGTGAATGTTAGCCTACCTGGTCAAAGTTATACAAATCGACGATAAATATTTTTGAGAATTTTTACATGTTTATCAATAGAAAGGTTTTAATTTTTACAATTTTTGAATCAAAAAATTATCTGAATATTTTATTTAGTAAAAATCGGAATTCCAAAAAAAAAATCTTAACTTATTTAGTAAATATCTGAATATATTTATCAAAAACCTGAATATATTTAGTAAACACCTGAGAATATATAGTAAAAACCTGATTTGACATTGGTTAAATTTATTGTGTTTTTATTATTTCTTTTAAGTAATAATATAATTAAGTTAAAAGTTATATGAGGTTGCTATGAAATCAAAAATATTGTAAAACGGATTCATATTAATATTATTAACTAGGGACTTCTATAGTCAAGTTAAAAGTTATATGAGGTTACTATGAAATTAAAAATATTGTAAAACGGATTCATATTAATATTATGAACTAGGGGCTTCTGTTAATGTATTGTCAAATTACATTTTGAATCCTAAATAATATAATGTTAGAAATCAAAGTTAATTTTTACGTCCTACATAATTTATTTTGGAAGCAGACCACTGATGTACAAAATTATTACTATTTTGAAATATTAGAATTTAGAATATTGTAAATCTTGTTTTTAACCTTTTTTCTTTTCGTATTTAGTGTGTACTTTCACTATACGAAATACATATAATTAATTATTATTATAAGAAATAAAATCATTGAAGTTTGAATAAGAAGAATAAATGCATGTGTTTTTAATTTGTAATTGCTAATAGGTTATAGGCGTAGGAGAAATTTTATTTTTGTAAAGACTATAATTAAAAATAAATAAACTTAATCTTATATCTTATTAATCTTAATCTTAATTTATACTGTCTATAGACAGTATAAATTTTTTTTTGTGAAATTAAAATAAAAAAAAATAATATTAATATGAACAACGTAAGTGCAAGAGCTAATCCTTTAAATAAGGAAAATTTCGACACGTGGAGGCTGCAGATGGAAGTGCTGTTAACTAAAAATGATACATGGGGGTATGTCAGCAACGAAAATAAAAAACCAGAGGAAACAGAAGAAGAAAAATTTAATAAATGGAAAAAGGAGGATAATAAGACAAAATCAGACAATATACTGTGTATTAGTCCAAGTGAATTGAAGCAAATAAAACATTGTCAAACATCAAATGATATTTGGAAACAATTGCATGAAATATATCAATCCAAGAGACCAGCTACGAAATCATCATTATTAAAAAAAGTTATAACCCGAAAAATGGCAATTGGAACTGCAATAAGGAGCTGTTTAAATGATTTTTTTGCGCAGTTGATAAGCTTTTGGACATGGTTATAGCAATTAATGATGATCTTCTATCTATAATTTTATTATATAGTTTGCCGCAAAGCTTTGAAGATTTCAGATGCTGAATTGAATCACGAGATGATTTACCTAAACCAGAAACATTAAAAATCCAAATTATAGAAGAATTTGACGCGAAAAGAGCAAGAGGATTTACAGATGTAGAAAATGCAAGGTATATTAAGAAGAAAAATAATAGAAAAAACTGTGGAAATCACAAAAAAAACTAGTGTAAAAATAAGTAATGAATCATCTTTCAAATTTAAGTGTCATCGATGTAAAAAGGTGGATCATAAAGCATATAAATGCCAAAATAAAAAATCGAACAGGGAAAAAATGAATATTCAAAAATATGTATGGAAAATTTAAACACTGAATTTGCGTTAGCACATACCGAAGTGAATGAAATAGGGAAGAATGGTGATTGGTGCTTGAACAGTGGGTATACGTCACATATGACATCAAGGTTGGAAGGTTTTAATATTTTAAATGAAGTGGAGAAGCCATTAAATCTGGCAAATCTTACCACTACTAAAATAGAGGGAATAGGAGGAATGAAAATTGTCACAACAAACGGTAAGGATTTTAAAAAATTTAAAAATAGAAAACGTGATGATTGTTCCAAACCTGAAAACAAACCTCATGTGAATATCTAAAACTACGGATAAGGGTTGAAAAGTAATATTTAATAAAACATCAGCAACTATTATTGCACCTCACGAAAATATATTATTTATTGCGGAAAGATATAATAAAAAGATAAAAAATGAGAATTTACAAATTTCAGTTCCAGTAATCCAAAAAAATTCAATTTATGAATGGCACTAAACACTTGGCCAGTTAAATATTGACTACATGTTAAAAATGGCGAAAAATGTACTCGTTCTTAAAATTACCGAAATTAAAAAATTTTTATGTGAAACATGTAAAGGCAAAGCATACTGAAACTTCTTACTCCAAAAGTGGAAATATCAGAACAACTGATTTACTGGAAGTGGTTGACCCCTATGTTTTTGGACCAGGGAGAACATCATCTGTTGACGGGGCGAAATATTTTGTCACCTTTATAGATAACAAATCACGTTGGTGTCAAAATTTATTTTTTGAAATCAAAAAGTGAAGTTTTTAAGGTTTTCAAGGAATCCAAAGTTTGGATCGAAACTCAAACCAACTGAAAAATTAAGTACCTTCAAAGTGATAATGGCACCGAGTACTGTAATCAAGAATTTAATGAATTTTTAAAAATTAATGGGATTAGAAAAAGACTCACCATGCCGTACACTCCCCAGCAGATACGGAGTTGCTGAAATGAAAACTCTAACTTTAGTTGAAGGGGCCAGTTGAAAATTACACCAAATGAATCTGAAGAAGGACTACCTGCAATCCGTTAAGAAGAAAATTAAAGCATGGAAATAATACTACGTGGTGGAAGAAATAAAAATTCAAATTAGAATGAAAATATTACACCAGAAATGCCAAGAAGACGGAAAATACGTCCAAAATTAATAAAATAAAAAAGGAAGACCACGAACAATCTACCATTATACTTTTAATCAACATAAAACACATTCAAATCAACAGAATCGAAAAAATCAAACTATAATTGAAAATTATCCAACTCAAACTGAATCCGAATATGAAACATCAAATATTAGTATCAATGCAAATTTAGTGACTTTGAAAGAAGCCTTGAATAGCGAGAATGTAGGAAAATATAAATCGGCAATATGTCAAGAATATATCGTATTAACAAAAAATTTAACATGGGAAATAGTTGATCGTCCTCCAAATGGTAATTGTATTACCAGCAGATTTGTTTTGTAAACTGAATGGGATACAACATCAAATTTAAAAAATGTACAGCGAGGTTAGTAGCTCGAGATTTTGCCCAATGTAAAGGTGTAGAGTGTAATGAAACATTTGCACCAGTTATAAGAATGAGTTCTATAAGGTTTTTAAGGGCTTTAGCCGTTCAAAATGAATGACAAGTAAATCAAATGGATGTAGTAGCAGCTTATCTTCATGGGCATTTAGTAGAAAAAGTATATATAGGAATACCAGAATTATTCAAAGAAATAATGGCAAAGATTTCGAAACTTGACGAAAAAATTTGAAGTAAAGCAAAATCATGGATAAAGAACATAAATAAATAAAATTCTATATGTTTATTGAAGAAATCCTTATATGGTTTAAAACAGTCTGGTAGAGAATGGAATTTTAAATAAGAAAAATAATTAAAGAAACTCGGATTAAATAAAACATGTTCGGAATCATGTAATACATATGTTAAAAAATTCAAGAAAACACAATTGTTATAGCTGTTTACGTTGACGATCTCCTACTATTTTCAAACAACGAACTTGGAACGAAGGTCCTCGCAATTGTTTAGGAGTTTAATTTAGGCACAGCTCAGACAATAAACAAATTTCCATGAATCAAAAAGAATACCCAAATCAAATATTAAAAAAATTTAATATGGACTAATGTAAGCTAATGACAACACGACTAGATGTAAACCAAAAATTGCAAAAGGAAATGGGAAGTTCTTGTGAAGCACAATATCTTTATCAAAATCTTATCGGATCATTAATGTACTTAGCAGTTTCAGCTCAACCAGATCTGGCTTTTGCTGTAAGTATATCAAGACAATTTAATAACTGTCATTCTCGGGCACATTGAAAAGCAGGAAAAAGAATGTTGAGGTACCTCAAAAGCACAATTAATCATGGTTTGATTTTTAAACAAAACAAGGAAAAGTTAGTTGGTTATGCATATTCAAATTGGGGATCTTCGATTGGTGATCTTAAATCATACACTGGGTATGTTTTTAAAATGTGAGGAGCAAATATCAGCTGGCAGTCACGCAAACAAAGAACCATGGCACTATCCAGCACAGAAGCGGAATATATTGCGTTAAATGAAGCCACTAAAGAAGCTTTGCTTCTTAAAAAGATTTTAACTGAATTTGGATGGCCAGAGTCTAAATTAAATATTTTAAATAATAATCTGGGTGCGCAGCAATTGGCGAAAAATCCTATTTTCCTTAGTCGAACAAAACATGTTAGCCCTCATTTTATACGAGATGTAGTTGCCGTGGGAAAAGTTGAAATAGCCTTTATGCCTACCGAAATTATGCCAGCAGATATTTTAACAAAAGCTCTCCCGGGGCCAAAATATCGAAGTTGCAGATCGGCTCTTGGATTAGTAGAAATTGTTGAACCAACTTAAATTTACTTTTCAAATTTACACACTCTAGAAATGAAAGTGAATTTTTACGTACAACATAAATTTCTATGGAGGTACACCAGTAGATAGGTAGGCACTTGGGCCAGACAGGTCAGTAGGTCAAGGCCACCCGGAAGTAGGTCAAACTGTAATTAGGTCAGACAGGAGTAGGTTAACGACGTAAAATTAGGTCAGACAGGCGGCGGCGACCGTCAGACAACTCTTGTTGTTTATAAGGATTGTATACTTGTTTTAAGTAATAGGTAAACATGGAAAAACAGTAAGAAAAATATTTTTTTTATGCTTGCAAATTTTAAGATGTTGTTGTTTTTTTATTTGTTGTTTTTTCTTTCGTTTTTTTTTTATGAAGTATTTAAAGAAGAGGAAAGAAAAACCATTAATTAATTGTTATGTAAGAATGTTGAAAAAAAAAAACAAGAAATCAAAAATATCTAACGTGGTACAGGTCTACTTCTTATTGATGTATACTTGGCTTAAGTAATAAGCGCATATGAAAAGTAGAAACAAAAAATGGTTAATGAATGTAAAAGGAAAAAAATAAAAAAAGTTTAAACGTACAAGATAAAACAATTTTAAAAGGTACAACCCATCTTTAAAATTCATAAAGAAAAAGTGCAAACCTGTTTTTCTGTCTACATAATGATCAAACCATTGAAAAAAATTTATGCGATTTTAGATGTACCTAACTATTTGTGTTGTTTTTTTTTTTTTTTTTTTTCCTACTTTAACTATTTAAAGAAGTTAAAAGAAAAAAACTAATGATTATTGTCGGTGTGTCATTTAAGATATTTTTTGTTTGTAAGAATGTTCAAAAAAAAATATGAATGAAAAGAACTTAACGACTAACATGTTGCTTAAGTAAATTGTATGTTGCATAATCTGTGAAGAATAAAAAAAGAAAAAAATTCAAGTCAGGTTAATTGCATTTGTCACCTATTTTGAAAACAAGAATATAAAAATAAAACAGATTTATTCTGTGTTCAAGAAAAAAATATGAATAAAAAGAAAACAACAAGAAATCAAAAATATCTAACGTGGTACAGGTATAATTCTTGTTGATGTATACTTAGCTTAAGTAATAGGCGTATATGAAAAGAATAAGAAAAAATGCTTTATAAAATTTAAAGAGAAAAATGAAAACAGAACAAAAAGATGTGTAACTACGTTTCTTTAAAATTTTAAAACTAATTTTAAAAAAATTAAAAGAAAAAGTGCAAACTGGTTTTTAAATGTTACATAAAGATTCAACCTTGACAAAATTGATGCAATTTTGAGATGCTTTTACTTCTTCTTGTTATCTTTTTTTCTATGAAGTACTTAAAGAAGAGGAAAGAAAAAAATTCTTAGTATCACCGTATAAGATTTTATTGCTATGTAAGAATGTTGAAAAAAAAAAAAAAAACAAAGCAATAAAAGCGATTCAAAATAAGTTACGAGTAATTGCTTTTTTTTTTTAAAGTAACAAGCAAGACATTATGTATAAATTGTGTAAAAAGTTAAAAAATTGTTAATAGAGTGAAAATTCTAGGATTAGAAACGTTCGCGATTGGTTGTCTTAATAAAATGAAAATCGGAAATTAAAAAAAAGAAATTAAAATGAATACAGAAAAATTCACAATAAAATCAATAAAATCAGTGAATGTAAAACGATTCAACATTTTTGGAAAAAAATTGGAGTTTATAATAAATGCAGTACCAGACAACAAAGATCCAATAGATTGGATTAAAACCGGTATTGAAGAATTATTCAGCAATTTACTTGAAAATGTTGATCCTACTGACAAAATTGGTGTCACTTTTGGATGCCAAAGTTTTCATGAACGTGGTCCAGCCTGGATCAATTTTAAAGAAGCAAAAGATCTTGACATTTCGGAAATTTGGGAAGTTATTTCAAAAATTTTTCAAAGCAACTCCGAAGGATTATCTACAGATACGTTCTGTATAAATGTTACATATATACGACTTCCAGCAGGAAGTGGAAGAGGAAAAAGATACAACAATTTTGAAGAAGAATGTAATAAAAGAAGAGGCATAATTTCAATCAAAAACAAATATAATTTATGCTTACCACGTGCGTTAGTTGTTGCTATCTCATTCATAGAAAAATCAGTTGACTACTGTAAAATGCGAAAAGACACAGGTCAACTTCAGTTGAAAGCAGCATTACAACTAATAAGAAATTCAAATGTAAGCATCCCAGCAAAAGGAGCTAGTATCAGTGAGCTCAAAAAATTTCAACTGTACCTCTCTAAATATCAAATTGTAGTTTTTGATTTCAGAGGAAAAGGAAAATCAATTATTTTTCAAGATGAAGAAGATAAGGAAAAAAGATTGAATTTGATATACGATGAAGGTCACTTCAATGTAATTACATCATTAACAGCAGGATTTAGTTGTGATTACTTTTGCCAAACATGTAATGTTCCGTATAACAATAGATTGTCTCACAGATGTAAACAGTCGTGTTTCTTTTGTAAATCATCTCCAGCATGTGACGTAAATTTTCCAAATATTAAATGTGATGTATGCAATCGAAGTTTTAAAGGTCAAACTTGTTTTGATAATCATAAAGCAACATCATCTACAATTAAAAAATCTATTTGTACTCTTATAAATTCCTGTACAAAATGCTTTAAAGTATACAGAACCGATGTAAATCAGATATGCTATGGACATTTGTGTAAAAACTGTAATATAAATGTAGCTTCAGACCACCAATGCTTTATTACACCGTGTAAAGAATTAGCTGAACTTAAAAATATATTATATATTTTCTACGATCTCGAAACAACTCAAGATGATATCATCGGGGAGAAACTTCATGAAGGTGTTGCAATAGGGGATATAATTGAACATCAGCCTGATTTATGTATTTTTGAACAACGTTGCACGCATTGTATATTGTCTAATGTTGAAAGATGCAATTTTTGTGGACTTCGAGAACATGTGTTGAAACAAAATCCAATACAAATGTTCTTAGAATATATACTCAACCAAAGAAAGATATTTCATAAAGTTGTAGTTATTGCACATAACGGACAAGCATTTGATAATCAGTTTTTATTAAACTATATCTTAGAGAAAACCATCATCAAACCAAAACTAATTATGAGGGGAACAAAGATAATTTTAATGCTGTTAGATAACGTGAAATTTATTGATTCACTAAACTATTTTCCAATGCCGTTATCTAGTTTACCGAAGGCATTTGATTTAGATATAAATTTAAAAAAAGGATATTTTCCTCATATGTTTAATCGTAAAAATAATATAAAATATAATGGAAAGTTACCCGATCGGAAATATTACTGTTATAATTCAATGAGTGCATCAGAAAGAAAACAATTTCTTGAATGGTATGAAGAAAATAAAAACAAGTCTTTTAACCTCCAAAAGGAACTTGTAGAATATTGTATTAAATTCAGACAGCTATTTGTGGAGGAATGTAAGGTTGAGCCATTTTTAGAGGCCACTACAATTGCATCAGCGTGTAATTTGGTTTTTAGAAGGAATTTTTTAAAACCGTATACAATTGGACTTATACCTAAACAAGGATATCGCTTATCAGAAAACCAGTCAATCATTGCCATAAAATGGTTAATGTGGGAAGAAAAACGAAGAAAAATAAAAATTCAGCATAGTGGTAACGGAAAGGAAAAAGTAATTTTTGGTCTTCGTGTTGACGGATATTGCACAGACACAAAACAAATATTTGAGTTTTATGGCTGTTATTACCATGGCCATCCAAAATGTTTCAAAAATAATAATAATAAAAAATATGAAACACGTTATGAGGCTACATTATCCAAAGCCAATAAATTACGCTCTATAGATTATCAAGTAATTGAAAAGTGGGAGTGTGAATTTCGAAACGAAATGAGATCAAAAGAATGCATAGAATTTTTCGCAAAATTGGAGAACGAAAGTTTGATACCACTAAAACCACGTGATGCGTTTTATGGCGGTAGAACAGGAGACACAAGAACATATTATAAATTTGCGCCTGGTGAAAAAATAATGTATATAGATATATGCTCACTATATCCTTGGGTGTGTAAATATGGAAAATTCCCAGTGGGTCATCCAAAAGTTCATGTTGGAAAAATTGAATGCAATAAATTAAATTTAAATGATACTGAAGGATTAATAAAGGCATTGATACTTCCCCCAGAAAAATTCTATCACCCGGTTTTGCCTATAAATCAAAATAATAAGCTAATGTTTTCCTGCTGTCAAACATGTAGTTTGGAAATGAATAATGATGACTGCTCGTATGACAATCGTAGTAGGTCAATTTTAGGAACGTGGGTTATAGATGAAGTAAGAGAAGCTGTTAAACAGGGATGCAAAATTGTGGAAATATACGAGGTATGGGAGTATACTGTTAAACAATTTAATCCCCTTACATCACAACAAGGAATTTTTACAGAAATGATGAACAAGTTCCTTAAAATTAAACAAGAAGCTTCTGGCTGGCCTAGCTTTTGCAAAACACCAAAGGAAAAGTGCAAATATTTAGAAAAATTTTCGAAAGTAGAAGGCATAAATTTACAGTTTAACGATATAGAAAAAAATCCTGGACTTAGATCATTAGCTAAGTTAATGTTAAACTCTTTCTGGGGTAAATTTGGACAGAGAGAAAATCAATCAAAAACTGAAATAATAAATGAGCCTTATGAATTATTTACTCTTCTTACTGATCCTTCGAAGAATGTAAACCAAATAACTCCAATAAACGAAAAAACAGTTTTGGTAAATTGGGAATACAAAGAAGAAACAGCTGAATCACTATCAACAGTTAACGTTTGCATAGCTGCTTACACTACCACACAAGCTCGTTTAAAATTGTACTCTTACTTAGACAATTTAAAAGAACGAGTTTTGTATTACGATACTGATTCAATAATATATATAGCACGTGAAGGAAAATATAACCCTCCAACTGGAGTTTTCATAGGAGATATGACAGATGAGTTTGAAGAATATGGAATTGGAAGCTATATTACAGAATTTGTTAGTAGTGGTGCAAAGAACTATGTATACAAAATATATAGTACCAACTCCAAATGCGAAAAAACTGTTTGCAAAGTGAAAGGTATTCGTTTAAATTACAACGCTTCACAAGAAATAAATTTTGGCTCTATGAAACAATTAGTTAAAAAATTAAACAACTTTCAACAAATAAATATAACATTTCCTAGTATTCGCCGAACATACGATCACAGAGTCATCACTGTTCCTGAAATAAAGTGATATCGAATAAATTCCAGAAAACGAGTTTTTGCAGATGATTATACTTCAGTTCCTTATGGCTTCAAAAAGAAAAAAATTAAAAAAATTATTGTTAA
This sequence comes from Poecilobothrus nobilitatus, assembly GCA_947095535.1. Lineage (NCBI taxonomy): Eukaryota > Metazoa > Arthropoda > Insecta > Diptera > Dolichopodidae > Poecilobothrus > Poecilobothrus nobilitatus. Next base: position 211,371,408 of record OX352772.1, on the reverse strand, counting down.
TATGTATATTGTAAAAATTTTGTATTAAACTATTATATTACAGCATTAAACAAAATCTTTTAATTTTACCGTTTTTAATTTTCAGAATATAGCCAAAAAATTATTTACATATATATATCAGTATATATATATATATATATATATATATATATTTACTGATTTTATTCAAATTCACATTTGCAGTTTAACTCTTCAATAATAATGTCAAAAGCACAAATAGTATCTGAAATTCATCGTCCAGTTAGACGTAGATTTCGGAGACGAAAAATATCTCAAAGAGGGTTAAATGATACATGGGAAATTGATCTTGTAGATATGTCGGCCTATCAAAAAGTAAATAATGGATACAAGTTTCTCTTAACTGTTATCGATATATTTTCAAAATATGCATATGCCGAAAAAGTTAAATCAAAGGCAGCAGATGACGTAGTTAAAAGTATGGAAAAGATTTTTAAAAGGGAGGGGAAGTCTCCAAAAAATATTCATTCTGACCAGGGAAAAGAATTTTTTAACAAAAAATTCCAAAATTTAATGAAAAGCTATAAAATAAATCACTATCATACTTATTCAGAAATGAAGGCTAGTGTTTGTGAAAGGTTTAACAGAACATTAAAATCAATTATGTGGAAACAGTTTAGTTTACAAGGAAATTTTAAATGGATAGAATTTTTACCAAAACTAATTGAAAAATATAATAACACAAAACATAGTACAATTAAGTTAAAACCAAACCAAGTTACATCACAAAATGAAAAACAAATTCTTCGTTCAATTTATAATTACCCTAAAATTTTTAATAAGGGAAAATTGAATGTTGGTGATTTTGTTAGAATTGCAAGGTCTAAAGGTACTTTTCAAAAAGGATATGAACCTAACTATTCAACTGAAGTTTTTAAAATAGCTTTCAAAAACAAGACAGACCCGATTACATATAGTTTAAAAGATTATAAAAATAAATTAGTTCGTGGTGGCTTCTATGAACAGAAACTGACTAGTGTCAAAGACCCCAATGCTTATTTAATTGAAAAAATTTTACAACGAAAAGGCAATAAAGTATATGTGAAATATTTAGGTTTTGATAATAGTCATAATCAATGGATAAGTAAATATGATATTCTTTCATAAAAAGTGTAATAAGAATTTATGTAGAAAATTTTTTCTTAACTTTAGAGCACTATTAAATGCAACAATGTTGTAAAAATGTTGTAAAAATGGTAATAGAAAAAATAAAAATAGAAAAATATTTACTAATAAAAATAAATAATTTAGGAATAGGTAAATAAAAAAATAATATTCTTTCATAAAAAAGTATAATTAGAATTTATGTAAAAGATTTTTTCTTAACTTTAGAGCACTGTTAAATGCAACAATGTTGCAAAAATGTTAATAGAAAAAATAAAAATAGAAAAATATTTACTAATAAAAATAAATAATTTAGGAATAGGTAAATAAAAAATAATATTCTTTCATAAAAAAGTATAATTGGAATTTATGTAGAAGAGTTTTCTTAAATTTAGAACACTGTTAAATGCAACAATGTTGCGAAAAATGTTATATAAAAAAATTATAGTTTTATTATTATCAATTAGAATTTATTACATTAATAAACAACTTACTTTACAACTTTTTGTTTTTAATTAGTTTTCTTAAGGATTTTGATTTCTAAACATTGATAATACAATTTTTTAGAAGAAAAATTTAGTATAAATAAAGTGGAATTTTTCTTAAGATATGTCAATTCAAAGACAGAGCTCAACATAATAATAATACAGAAAAAAGGAAGCAAAAATAGAAAACACAGCAGAAATTTTTGCCTACGCTCAGCAAATAGAGCCAACAGGAGTTAGCCCCAATTAAACGGAAAAGAATAAGAACTCAACAGGAATCGCAGCCACTTCATCAACAACAACATCATCATCATCATCATCAACAACAACAACAACAACCACAACAGCAACAACATCAACAATTTCAACAACAACAACAAGAAGAAATCATTCTTCTTCAAGAAGAAGAACCACCAACAAAAAAAAGCTTCAAAGAAGCTTTTAATAACAAAAATGTGGAAACTAGAAAAAGTTTCCTAAAAACTAAAGATATGGAGCAAGATGCTCTATATCATATAATAAATGTTAAGCAAATAAAGACCATTTATGGTCTTAAGTGGGTCTTTGAGACCCGCAATTTAATTATATTTGTATCTCAAAAATATTCTGATATTTTTGAGAATTTAGATTTTGTAAAAGAAATAAAAGAAAAAGAACATTTTGTATATAAAGATAAAAATTTAAATTTAAATATTATAGATATATCTGAGTCGTTTGGTAAAATATATGCAAATTACCAATAAAAGATGTAAATTGGTTTATAGTTATATAAGTTTTTATTATTCATAAATAAATATAAATTTCAAAAAAGGTATAAATTTCTTTTATTTAGTTGCTTTATTTTTCAGATTCATGTTTAAATGTACTTAATGTTAATATGTATATGTAGTTATAAATTGGATTTATTTAATTTTTTTCGTAAAAACACAGGTATTTCATAAAAGAGCCGAGAAAAATTACATCATACATTAAATTTTTGAACTGGAATAAAAATCTCTACTTTTAACCTTGTAACATTCTTTTCTTTACAGATCTATATGAATTTCTTTTACTATTTTAGATCTTGGCATGATTTTTAATGGGATATCAGTGATGAAGAAGGAGATCCAGATTATTTAGAAATTATACCAAATTTATAAAATAACAAATTATACCTAATTTATAAATAATGAAATAAATAACAAATTATATAGTTACAAAATTATTTTATTTAATATCTTTTTTTTTTTTTTGTAAAAATACAGGTATTTCATAAAAGAGTCGAGAAAAATTACATCGTATATTAAATTTTTGAACCGGAATATAAATCTCTTCTTTCAACTTTGCAACATTCTTTTCTTCACAGGTCTTTATGTATTTTTTAACATATTCCTTTACATTTGGCTCTGCAGTTTTATTATATGCAACTACTGCGTGTAGGAAATCAATCAAACTGTAAAACTCGTCAGCTTCCTCTTTGTTAATGCTAAGATTCTGTCCTACTGTAGATTTTAATCCACTTTGTAAACATAATTTTGAATTTTTAATTGACTGCTTGGAAAATTATTTATGAAATAGGTCATAAAATTTACACCATTCATGATATTTTAAAATAATTGGTTTCATTCCAATCCAATGAAAAACACTTGCAACTTCAAAAAAATCTGTGTCAAATCCGACAACTATTTTTAATGTGTGACTTCTGTTGAGAAAGTATGTATAACTCAGCAACAAATTAATGCTAGGACTTTGCTCTTCCATTATTTTAATTACACTAAAGTTTATTATTAAATGTTATATCTCTTAGGAAGACATGATTGAGAAATATTATAATTTTCAAATATATGGTGAAAAGTATTTATTATATTTTTGTCATTTTCTATATGATTTTCTTTATTAAATTGTTTTAAAAAAGCGTTCATACTATAACCGCAACATCTATACCATGTATAAACACAACAATATTGTCCACAGACATCTGAATAGTTACTTTGTAACTGTTTCTTATTAAAAATTATACATTGATTTTTTAAGTAACTTAAAATTTCTAATTTATCTGGTTTTCTACCAAACGAATCAAAATATTCAACACAGCCATTCTTTGGCTTAAAAATAGCTAACCAATGTGTTCCCGGATCTTTTGATTTATCAGTGTTTACAATTAAAAAAGTTTGTTTTTCAATTATTCTGGGGAGTTGATCCAGAGCAAAAACTCCTTTAAAAAATTTACGTGTGTGTTTGTTACATCCTTATACGTCACTTATCTCTAGGGTATTCATCAATCAAATTGATTCAAGTCATATACTTTAGTTGTTTCTTTAATATAATTAGATAAAAACTCTTTTTTGATTTTTTTATTTGTTATAATAACATCAAATTTTTCTAGTATTTGACAGAGCTCTTTATTTATTTTATCGTTGTACACAGTTCCAAAAGAGTAATTATCAAAATTATCATTTATAAAATCCCTAGTTGGAAATTTATACTTGAGCTCTTTTACAAACTTTTTACAAGGTTCTTTAAAACAAACTATACAAATATCTTTCGCAAACAAGGTATTATTATCATCACTACAAAATGTTACATCCAGAAGTGCACAAGACAGTGACATTTTGTCAAATATTCAAATTTACTTTTATATATGCTATTTATAGGTTTGAGAATATATTTCGGTTTTTATCAATTTGTAAACTTGCATCAAATTCTCCATAAACAATAGCAGTCAGTGTAGATGTAAGTGGTTTTGATAGTCTTGCCTCAATTCTAACTGTACCTTGATTTAGTAGACCTTGACACACTTCATTTCCTGATGAATCTGGAGTTAAATCAAAAGCTAGAATGAAAAACCCATTACTAAACATGGTTTTTGTTATCTGATGACCTTTATCATTATGGTAAATTCCAGTTCCCGAAAAAAGTGTACTGTATGCTCTTGTACAGCAATTATTTTCATCTGAAAAACTGGTTTCAATTGCTGAATTAGGTATTTGAACACCATTTACGTTTAACACAAATTGTGAAATATCAAAATGTTTAAAATTGTATGGGTTTTTTGACCTTTTTCCAGAGTAACCTGTATTTTCTGTCATGCAAAAAATGATTGTGTTTGGCAACTGTCCAATAAAAACATTATCAAGTGATATTGATGAACTATTCTGTGGAATGGTAAAAGTTTTTACCTCTACCCGTTTGTAATTGTATTTGGCATTAGTTTTTTCCAATACAGCATTATGTGCTAATAGCACACTAGGATTAATTGTTACATGTCTCATAAATAAAGTGGCTTCTAAAATTTTTAGTTGAGATTCATCAGTATCATCTGCAAAGAGGTAAAAATCTGGTTTTTCTAATGTTAGGACAACTCGAACATCGACATTGTTTATGAGAAGTGTAGGTTGGTTAAACATATCTAAATGTAATTTCCCCATAAGTTCCACTACATTGATATTTTGGTATAATTTTTGACGTTCTTTTGAACCACTATTATCTGTTTTTGCTATATTTGGCTTATCTAGCATCCATCCACCACACTCCAAATGCGTTGTAGCGGCATCCGTACCATAATTTAACAATGATTCAATATAAGCTCTGTAATGATAATTGCCATCTGATGGAGATATATTCTTTCCATTTAATTGAACATTACATTGTTTTATTAATGAATGTAACATATTATTAACCACACTTGGTTGTTGTATAGGTGTTCCATCAGTTTTTTTTATCTTTATTTCATTGAGTTCCATCTTTTTTTAAAATTTGTACTTTTAATTTTAGATATGTCGAAGACAAGTCTCTATATGTATCACCGTGCCCTAGTGAAACAAATTCTATGACAGACGGATTATCTAAAGAAGCAATAGGGTTATAGGAAACTTCTTCAGATCGTAAAATACTTGACTGAATAGGCTGTGTTTTAAAAATATCAAGCTCTGATTTCATACATTCAATCATAATTATTCAAAAATATCTTTTAGTTTGTTTTTGTTATTAACTTTGCGTCGCTTCGACGTAAAATAATTTAAATTATTAATGAGAGGTCTTTTTATAGATTTTCTTCGTTTTCTTTTGCCTTGTCCATACATTTCATTGAGTTTCCGAACTGCACCTCGTCTTACATTTTTCATTATCTCTTTACTTCGATCTTGAACCACTTCTTTTACATTTGCACCTGTGGCAATATCAGATAATGCATTAATACCAGAGTTAATAACCTCTTTTTTTAATATATTAGCTCCAGACGTAAATATTGGTTTTAAATATCTAAAAAGACCACCGAAAAAGCTCCCTAACCCTCGTCCCCTTTGGTAAGGTACAATTGAGTGTAACAAAGGACCAATATCCTCAAGACCTTTTCCTGACTGAACTAAATAATATTTGTAGTGCGCTCTCTCCATAATGAATAAAATAAAATAATATATAGTTTTGTAAAATCGGTTTTATTTATACTTTTTTAAAATGTAATACAATTTTTGTTGGAATTGAACTATTGGAAAAGTTTATTTTGTATCCATATTTATCACATAAAAGTAATGAAATGTTATTAAATGATTTCTCCACATTGCAATATTGAATATTACTGAATTCTTTTACAGTATCAGTGAAAGAATTTTGTATGTTAACAGATCTTAAACACCTTATATCTTTATCACCTAGTTTTTGCGGTTCAATTATATCTGTGTATATAAAAAACATATCTGGTTTACTAATGGGAATCAATTGTACACTATCTATAAAAGTTTTGAAAGCTTCTATTACACGTGATTTATATTTTTTAAAATCTGTAACTTTAAAAGATACTTGATTGAAACATGTTGTCAAAAGTCCTTCGAGGGTATAAGCGTAATTTGCTCTTATTTTTATATCTATTTTAGGCTTAGTAACACATATTTTGGTGTAACTTAAATTTTTAGGCATCTCCTCAGCTTTTATTGGTTGTGTATAATGAACTTCATCGTTTATAAAATTAAAAATTCCCCAAATCAACTGTCGTTCAACTTCTTTTCTTGTAAACCTATTAAGTGGGCGTATATTTTGAATTAGTGTTGGTAGTAGAAAAACTTTCCAGTCGCATATCATTTGTTTTTCTATGTATGGAATATATGATGTTCCAACCCCTATCGTATCTTTCTGCATACCTTTAATAAATATTTGAGTACTTTTTTCCCATTCTTCACCATACACATTTGGAACGAAATCATTAACATACATTTCTGAAATACCGACTTTCCACCTTGAATCACACATGTATTTATTCATTTTATTTGTAAAAGATGATAATGAATTTTCTGGATAATAGTTCATAGATGAATCACTGAGTAAAGTGGCATAAAATTCATCATTTACTTGTATGTTGTCCATGAGCTTGCGGATTTATTCTTACGAATTGGAAAATTAAGTTCTGTTTGAGTATTACCTACTGCTGACCTTAAAACACGTCTTGATGAATTATTCAACTCTTTGCTATTTATAGTTTTTTCTTTTTTCGTTGGTGGGCTTGGGCTATCTAAAGGAACAGTTATAATGTCCCCTGTATCAGTTTCAAAAATTTGTACATTTTGATTTCTAATTGATTTTCTTTTTCTAAGGCGTTCTCCAACTGAAGCAGCTGACAATGCTTTTGTTAAAACATTTTCCTGAATTTCATCATCAAATACTTCGTCATCAGCTTCTTTTTCATATACTTCTTCTTCTTCAGGAACAACTTGTATTCCTACATTCTTATATTCAGGATAATGCGATTGAGCTTCCGCATCTATATACATTGGTTTTGCATGAGTTTGAGTACCTTTTGTTTCCGTAATTTTTACTTTCTCCTCTTTATTTCTAGGAAGTACTCTATTTTTGTTTCTTATTTTAAATAAATTTTGTCTGTATAAATACCATTTTTGAGTGTCTGTTAGATATTTATTTAACAATATTTTTTTCATATTTTTATCCAACTCATTTAATTCAAAGTCTGCATTTTGTTTCATTTTCTCATAAATCTCGGGTTTTAGTATAATCATTTTGTTAAATGTTGTATTATTCATTTTATAAAATTTCCGATTATCCCTGATAGTACTGCACCAAGAAGTGTAGGTAAAAATCCACCACGTTGAATAATGATTTTTCTTTTATTATTTATAGATTTTTGGCGGCAAATGAGGGATCTCAATTCCTTTTTATACTTTCGTAATTGGGTTGTTGATTTTTTACTTAGATTACAATTACCTTTTAAAATATTTAAAGCAATTTCACAAAATGTTTTGATTACTTCAGGGTCACAATGTTTTATAATTACTTTCTGAAATTTCGGTTTAGAGCTTTTTAATAGGTGCAATATATGACGGTTGACCTTCAAACGTTTCATATTCTTTGCCAAATTGTTCTAATTGATCTCTTGTACAAAAACACAAACCTTTTCCAAATATATCACTTCTTAATCGAAATATATCATTAACGTCTTGAGTAAGATCTATTAATATATACCCGTATGGTTCTGACGTCACTTCATTATATACTTTTTCAAATGCTTTGATTTGATTGGGATATATTTGGCGAGCTAGAGGTAATATCTGCGATTTATCTCTTGGATTTTTGAAAAGTACTAGATATTTACAGTTAAGCGAAATATCTCTTGAAAATTTACCCTGGTGAAAAACATTTTGTGTTACAAATATTACAGTTAAATTTCTATGGTGTGATCCTCTAGTAAATAAATCACATACATACTTATCATGGGAATTTAACATCATATCATCGATAATAATTAACAAAGGTTCTTTATTGTCATTAAAATCCGGAATGGTGTTACTATATTCCACATCTTTTAAATATTTTGGAACGGCATTTTTGTCTGGATTACACCAAATAATTTTATTAATATGTGGTTGTATATTTTCTTTTTTATACTTTATTAAATTATGAATAAAAGTGGTTTTACCACAGCATGATGGCCCCGCTACCATCATTGTAAATGGATGAAATAGCATAGTTGTATTAGTTAAAAATAGCACTGTTAACCTATATTTATATGAAAAGCTCTTTTGCCGAAGTGAATATAAATGTAAATTTATTTATTCTAATGAGTATTCTTACACAAACCGTCGACATGGTTAAACGAGTTCTCATAGTTGACCTACAATTTTTACAAGGAAATGAAAAGCAATATTTCCTAAAAGAATTAGCCATACTTGAAAAAGGAAGTTTAATTCCAACTGTCTATCACTTCAAAGCACCAAAAAAAACTATTCCTTCAAAAGTACATTGACAGTAATAAAATAGAAGATTTAAGCAGAAACTTGCCGTCATTACAAAAGATTGATAACTTTAAATCAAATTGTCCTATACACTTATTAAACAACAATTTCAGATGTGCTGTTAAAAATTGTTATAATGTATATATGTATCTTTTAAAAGAAAAAATGTTAGATTAAAACAGCACAGATTTCTATAAAATTGTAAAATATTTTTAAATAAAAAATTATTTCAAACATATAAATAAATTTGTTTTATTTTTTTTTTTTTAACACAACATAAGAATACATCGTTTTTGTTCTACATTCTTACATATCAATAAAATCTTAAAATACTAATAATTTTTTCTTTCCTCTTCTTTAAATATTTGATCAGAACAAAAAAGAAAAGAAAAAAATTCATCTCAAAATATCAATTTGGTCAAGGTTGATTCAGATTTAAAAACCAGCTTTGCACTTTTTTCTTTTAATTTTAAAAATTCGCATAGGTACACTTAATTTGTTTAAATTTTTCTCTTTACATTTTATAAAAACGCATTTTTTCTTACTATATCCATTTACGCCTATTACTTAAACCACATGTTAGATATTTTTGATTTTCTGTTTGTTTTCTTTTTATTCATATTTTTGTCAACATTCTTACGTAACAATAAAATCTTATACGGTGATACTCGCAATTAATTAATGGTTTTCATTTCCTCTTCTTTAAATACTTCATAAAAAAAAGAAAAAACAAGAAAAAAAGAAAAAAAATGCATCTCAAAATTGCATTAATTTTGTTGATTCTTCATCTAAGATGTAAAAAACCAGTTTGCACTTTTTTAAATTTTAAAGAAACGTATAGGTACATTTTTTTCTCTTTACATTGTATGAAAAAGCATTTTTTTTTTCCTACTATTTTCCTGCATACCTATTACTTAAACCAAGTATACAATCTTTATAAACAACTGACGATCGCCGCCAGTCTGACTTACTTTTAAAATGACCTTGACATACTTCCTGTCTGGCCTTCCGGGTGACCTTGACCTACTTCTGGGTGACCTTGACCTACTTCCGGGTGACCTTGACCTACTGACCTGTCTGGCCCAAGTGCCTACCTATCTACTTACACCACTGATGTACAAAATTATTACTGTTTCAAAATATTAGATTTTAGAATATTGTAAAACTTGTCTTTAACCTTTTTCTTTTCGTATTTAGTACGTACTTTCACCATACGGAATACATGTTTTTTTTTTCCCTGCTACTAGGGAGCATAGGGCTTCTATTTGAAGTCTCCAATCTTCCCTGTTTAACGCTTTTTCTTCAATCAAGCTCCATTTGTCCACATGTCATTTTAATTTTTCCTCAATATGTGCCCGATCCACTTCCACCTTTTCCTGGTTATTTTCTTTACTAGGGGTTCTCCATTTTCTAAGTGCCATAGATCTTTATTGCTGATTCTGTTCGGCCACAAAATTCTGCATATGATTCTTAGGTGGTTTTTTATGAAGACTTGCAGCTTATTCTTGATGGAGTTCGTTAGCAGCCATGACTCACTACCATATGTTAGAGTTGTTTTAACAAACGAGTTGAATATCCTAATTTTTGTTTTTCTAGATATTTGCTTGCTCTTCCATATAGGCCGAAGTCTGCCGAATGCTGACCTTGCTGCGCTGATTCTATTCTGTACATTTTCCCTAGTACCACCTGTGGGAGTTATTATGCTACCAAGTTGGGAATATTTCTGATCTCCAAGAGCTTGTTATGTGCGGGTGGATGAGTTCTGCTGATAATTGTGGACCTGATTTTAGTATCTCACTTGGTAAAACGTCGTCTCCTGTTGCCTTATTACTCTTCAATCTTAATATGGCGTCTTTAATCTCACGGATAGATGGTGTTGAGTGAGAATGGCGGTCTTTTCTTCACTGAAATCATTGGTGGTTACTTCCCAGTGAGGTATGTGTGTCAGCTGAATGTTGCTTATATCTTCAAAGTGTTCTGTCCATCCCTGGGTTTGCTCTTGAGCGTTGGTTAGAGCGTTGCCGATCTTTTATAGGATGGTTAACTCTGAGAGATCGGTTTGTAAGGCAATTTACAATATTGTGTACTGCTCTTATATCATTCTTGCCAACTGCTGTGTCTTCTTCTCTAGCCATTTTCTCAATGTGTTTTTTCTTGTTAGCCCTGGCATCTTTCTTAACTAATTTGTTCTGAATCTGATATTGCTGCCTTAGTAAGATAGAGTTATCATTTGTTATCATAGTATTCATTTGGTTTTTTAGTTGTTGTCTATGTTTGATCAGGTTCAGGTTGGTTTTCTATTACTCTGACGTGTGCCTAGGATGTTTACTGATTTTTGTAGTATGGCATTAGATTTTTTCTCCCATGACTGCTGCATGCTCTCTGATACAGTTTGCTGGATAGCCGTTATGTCATCAGATTTAACTGCTGGGTTTCTGAGTTGTTATAAGTTCAATTTGGCTTTAAGATTCTGCGTGTTGGTGTTATTATTGCTCTGTATATCAGCACCTTTTCTATTCCTTACATGTAACAATGAGTTTCTCTATTTCCTACTCACGCATATATGGTCAATTTAGTTCTTGGTATATCTTTGTGGGGGAACAGTGTGCCTCCTATGACCAACTGATTGGTTTGACATAATTCTATAAATCTATCACCATTGTTGTTACGTATTCCCAGACCATGTGTCCCTATTGTGTTCTCTATGTTGACGTTGTTGCTTCCACTCTTCGGGATTGATATCACGTTGAAATCACTCATCCGCATTACCAAATAGACTTGGCTGATATCATTTAATATACCACCTAATTTATCTCTAACAAATATTTAAAAATACCGTTATGAAAGTAAATGGAGAGGAAGGAACGGTCTTATTTTGTGGCCACTTAGGTTACCAGATTTGAGTCCGTTATAAATTCTTTATCATAAAACAGTTAGGTTGATACCGTTATTTTTAACGGTTTAAATAGCATTTTTTGAATAGAAAATCCAAAAATATTTAAATTGGAAGCTGTATAACTTTTTATTAAAAATTCACCCAGTCTTGTTATAACGCAGTCAAATCTGGTGACCTGGGTAGCTTTCGATAATAGTATCAAGGTTCATCTTACGTTTCTTAGTTCCTAAATTATAAACAAAGATCTAAAATAAAGAATTTTAAAGAAGAGAAAATATATAAGTCCCGTTATCTCGGAAACCGTTAGGAATAGACGTCACTTAATACTAAGTTTTTTGCTTGTTTTTATCTTACCTATCACCACTTACAAAGATGCCGTTTACTCGAGAAACACCCTGTACATTTCGGCATCACTGCCATCATCAGGGGGAATATAATATAATACTTGTAGATTAAATCTGATTTAGATATTCTTAAAGATAAAACGGAACGGATGCAAGATTTTATGAAAAATCACAGTAATTCTCAACCGAATGAATATACTTCAAGTAATACTTCAAGTTAAAAGGAAAGTAAACTAAACTAAATTTCAACTAAATTGAATAAAAGTATAAAAAAATAAAAAGAAATAAATAAAAAATAAAAAAAATTAGCAAATTAAACATGAGTTATAAATGTGGTTTACCGATAATAAATCAAAAGTAATTAAATGTAGAGCATTTTGTGGTAGTTGGTAGTAAAACTTCGTATTCATGGAGTTTCTTTAGTAGCTGTTCGTGATTGGTACCATCCCTCACTAGATGAGTGGTTCATTTGTAATAATTGCCAAAATTTTTAACGTCTTTTCAAATCTATGTATGACAATCTCGCAACTAAAATAGCTGAATTGGATGAAAATAAAAAAAGCATCATACAAAAACTTCAAAATCTTATTGTTTCAAACTCAGTGAGCTTTAATGACATGGAGAAAGCATTTGATAATATGCAGAACCAAACTGAGATCGCCACAAAACAATCTTAAATATCAAATAATAATTCGAATGACGGAATCAATCTCAACTCAGAATTAATAGATGATTTGGAAACCAACTCGATATTTTAATAAAACAGGACACCATAGTGTTAGTAAAATAGCTCAATGATCGTTCACTCACAACAGTAATTTGCTCACAGATATTAATGATGACTTGAGGAACATCAGTCACATTTTGAGCGATTCTAGAACTATTTACATAATCACCAGGCTTCATATAAAGAAAAAGAATCTAATATTAGTTTACTAGAAGAACTACAGACTGCTGAAAAGGAGTGAGAAAACTCTGAACCTTATTTCACGAAATTCGGAACTAAATGGATACTGCGTGAATAGTATAAAAGATTGTATCAACTTAATTCTGTAATTTTCACAATTTTTTAGAACATTCTTATAGAGTAGTTCTTTAAAGCTCTATATAAAATATTTCCGTTCAAAGAATTACTTCATTTACTAAGTTCAACTTCAAACTTAAGTCCAATGTTAAACAAGTTTCACCATCATTTCTTAAAGCAAGAAGAAAGTTCTCCAGATTTCAAATTAAAGTTCCTGCTAAATCATCTACTTTGTTACTGGATTCCAAATCAGTACCTATTTGAATTTATCTATTTTATCTATTTTAATTTGAAACAAATTAAAGTCTTTAATATCACCATGAAATGAAAAAGACAAATAACAGATAGTTACTACAAGTAAAGCTAAACCAAAAGGTATAAAACATTTAAGTTTTAATTTCAGCAACAACGAAATTAAAAATAATTCTCATAATTCTAATGTTAAATTGTATACTAACAAAAATAATAAAGTTAATTATGCTAAAGATTTAAAAATTAGAAACAAAACAATAATAAAGTAAGAACTAACACTATTAATAATAAGAAAACTAATTTCGCAAAACTAAATTTAACGTGAAAGATAACATCAAAAATAATACTAATAGATTGGACACTTTGGTGGATCACTCCGCTACTAACATTATCTTTGCTTCTTTTATAGGACAGGGCCACACTCTGCGTACCCCTTTTATCCTAAAGAGAAACGATAATAAAAACTTTCAGAACTTCAATAATAATAGAAAAATAAAAATAAAGTCAATAATAATAATAGCAATCACATGAAATATAATCAAAAAATACCTAAATATATCAAAAAATACAAAAAATATAATCAAAATGAAAATGTTTACAATAGTAAGCAACAACCTTCATTTCCTTCATCTTCTTACAATAATAATTATTCTAATTTTCAAGGAGGCGGTATAATTACTTCCAATTCTAAATATTATTCCTTGCCTTCAACATCATCTATTTCTGATAATAACCATTCAAGTTTCACACCTTTAAATAATTTTGAAAACAAAAATGATAAATATAATTATCAGCAACCTTCTCTTCCTTCTACTTCTTGCAACAATAATTACAATAATTTTCAAAAAGGTGGCACAATTAATAGTAATTTAATTAACTTATGGTCGCCTGCAATAGTCTATCTATAAACCTTCTATGAACCCAGTTTCACCGTCTTCCGTAGTGCTGTCTCCAAACTTCATGAATCTACTAATACCTAGTATTGTAAACACAAAATTAACAAAAAATTGTATTGAAAATGGTGATAATGTATAAGTTAACAAATTCTCTCTCTTCGATGCCTTTCCACTACTGGATGTTAGCGGTCACATGTCCTGTCAGTTGAGTTAAAATCTGGATAAAATGCTTCTGTATTCATTTGGACCCACCGCTATGTGTACCAAATAACCAATATTTGATATACCTGTCCAGTTCCTGATGTTGCGTAACCACGACATTTGTTTTCGGTCAACTCCTCTTTTACCTTCAATTTTTCCTTGCACGATTAGCTGTAAAAGTTCGTATTTTTGACCTCGCATCACAAGTCCAAAATATGATATTTGTCTTCTTTTTATATCAGTGAGAAGTTCTCGGTCTTTATTTATTCTTCGGAAAACTTCAATATTTGTGACACGATCTACCCATGAAATTTTTAGTATTCTTCTATGGAGTCACATTTCAAAGGTTCGAGTTTATTCATATGGGTGGTTGTCTAGGTCCAAGTTTCTACTCGATATAATAGAACCGACCATACATAGCATTTCAAAAAACGTAAACGAATATCTAGATTCAGATCAAAAAAAACTTTTCTGTACTTAATAAATGCACCTCACGCTATTTCAATACGACATCTTATTTCTTGTTCAAATGTTCACTACTCATTTAGCCAACACCCAAGATACTTGTAGCTAGAAACACGTTCGATTGGAAGATGGTCGACTGTAACTCTAGTTGTGGTATATGATGTTTTACATCTACTTTTGATCATGAACTTAGTTTTTATCGCATTGATTTTTAGACCACGGTTTATGCTATGATGATTAACTTTATCTATTAAATGTTGTAAATCACTTAAATTATTTGCCAAAAGGGTTGTGTCGTCTGATGTTATTAAGATAGGTACCGTTTACTTTGATACATATTTCAACTGATTCTAATGCTTCTTGGAAGATCTTCTCTGCATACAAATTGAAAAGCAGAGGTTATAAGATACAACACTGGCGAACACCACGCTTGATTAAAATGTTTTCGGTTAGCCCATCTAAAAACTTTATGTTGGCTGCCTGATGCCAGTACAAATTTTCAATGCATCTAATGGTTTTATCATCAATATCTATCGTGCTGAATATTTTCATAAGTTTATGATGTTGGACTTTATCAAATGCTTTTTCATAGTCAAGAAAACATAGGAAAACATCTTTCTTGACATCACAACAATTTTGTACGAGTACTTGAACACAAAAGAGCCCTTTCCTCGCTTAAACCCAAATTGTGTCTTTCCCATATGTATTTTAGCTTTTGAGTACATGCGATTGTGGAGCGCTTTAAGAAAGATTTTGAGTGCATGACACATTAAACTTATCAGTTTATGGTCACTGCATGATTTAGCGTAACTTTCTTTAGTAGAGCGATAAATGTTGATAAAAGCTAATCTGATGGAAAAATACCGGTATCATATACTTTGTTGAAGATTTTGTGCAACACATTTATGTTTTGGTCATCAATTAATTTAATTATTTCTGATGGTACGTCATCAGATTGTAGCCTTTTTATTTTTTGCATTTTGCAATGCTCTTCAAATTTCGTCTCTTGTTATTATGGGGCCTGAAAATTGTATTGACGATTCATTAGTATTCTGTGGCCTGGTCGGGTCTGAAAATAAGTTTTCTATATATTCCTCCCATACCGTTTTCCTTTCTTCGCTATCCAAAATGATTTGACCATTATCATTGAGTAGTGAAGCAAAATTTGTTTTCCTATATGCTCCTGATACTTCTTTAATTTTTTTGTGAAGATTGAAGTCATCATGAGACTGTTGAAGGTTTTCTATTTCGTTACACTCATTATATTCGTACGGTAAGTATCGGGTATAATAAAATTACTCCTCCGTTTGTAACACCTCGAAATAAGCGAGCTCGATATACCTTCAAAGGTATGGATCGGATCAGAATCAATATCCGTCCGTCCGTCAGCACGCTAACTTAAAAACTAAGAAAGCTAGAATCTTGAAATCCACACAAAATATTGTGGGAGCAATTTGTAGGTTTCCTATTTTTTTTTGATGAGCTCCGACCAAAACTTCGGGTAGCTCCCGAACAACTAACTTTTAGATCTCCACAATTTATTTGAAATAGAGCCATGAAATTTTAACTGCTGATAGATATCATAAAAATGTTAATTTTATTTTTAACAACTTTTTTCTGTAGCCCCACCCGTTACAGAGCTACAGCCCTCTCAAAGTTCGAAAAATCTCTATATTTAAATTGTTATAACACAAACTCTGTGAGGTATATCTTCAATCTGAAAATTCCAAACGATAGGTGCTATTATGAGCTTTACAAGCATGTATATAATAAATATATTCTTGTGCTATACAGTGTCTTAATTTACCGTTATGCAAAACTGAATTATTGCAAAATCCTTTAACCCTTCTATCCTCTAAACGGTTTAAGTTGGAAACTTGAAATTTTGACAGAAGTTGGAACTTTGAAAATAAGTATGAGTTGTTTCAAAAATTTTTTTTGTACAACCCCCCGTTTAGGAGCTGTAATGGGTCAAAAACTGAAAATTTCCTATTTTTAAACACCTGTAACTTGAACACCTGTTGAAATTTTTTTGAAGTAATACATAAAAATTAAAGCTTCAACATTATACTCTTATTTCCGTTTATAAAAACTTTTTTTGATAATCTAGGGTTACTTTATAATTCACGAAATTGTTACTTGATTTTTTCAAATATTCTAACAAATTTCTTTAACGAATTTTTTGCATTTTGTTTTACTCGATAATTTGAAATTGTTGAGGATACAATGCGTAGTACAAAAAATATAAATAAATAAACAACATGACAGTTGCTTGAAAAATTTTTATTTGGATGATATTGATATACATACATACTTATATAATATCATGTTTATTTACATATCGTATATGTCACTGATGAATGAATGATAAGAGTATAGATGTATGTATATTATATAGTGCCGTATTTACATACATACATATATGTATTTTATTGTACTTATAAGAAATTATTCTGTCAATGCAATATTTAAATATAATATAATATAATATTTAAAATTATATTTACTATTTTGTAATTTAATATACATTTACCGCTTATTATTAAATGTACTATAGAATATTTGAAAAAGTTTTGGATTGATAATCGTTATGTGGAAGGAACCTATCTGCTTTTGAAGAATGTATAAACATATAGTTTGAATATATGTACAAGTACAACCCATAGGTCTAGAAATTATAAAATTCACCCAAATTATTTTTAAATACTAAAAAAATAAAAAAATAATATTATAAGCAGAGTGACAGGCTGTGAACATACTAACGGTTCGTACGGGTATCTAAGAGTTGACAAAGGCAACTGTATTCTTTCTAATTAACGAATAATTAATTTATTAACGAATGATGTTTCTCAACAATGCATACAGTTGTTTCAGCTACAATGTTTATAATGTTGCCCATTGAGTAAACCATATGTTAATTATCAATAAATTAAAACCTAAAAAAATTTTTTTTTTATATGTGATATACAGTTTCTGCTTAGTAAGCAACTTTATACTATAAGTTGTAAAATTTATTTAATTGATAAAATTTCCTAAATAAACAAAATATTGTAAACAGTAATTGCAATATTATAAAATTTGTTAATGAACTGAAACAATAATAAAACAAGAATAAATTTTGTATTATTTAGTTTGGTTCTAAAAATAATTGTCCAATAAGCATATTATAATAAATAAGGTTTAATGTAGTTTTGAAAAGAAATTGCAACTTACAATTCCGCTTACAGAATTGTAAACATTTTAATATTTGTAAACAATAAATATTATAAAATTTGTATTGTATTAATGAAAAAAACTGATTTAGTACTTAATAATAATTAAGAATAATACTTAAAAATATATGATTTATTTTGTTTGTTTTGTCCAGTAAGCAGAAGTTTCAATTATTCAATATTCAAGCTTTACTTTGAAAATTCTGCGTACTGAGCAAAATATTGATGATTAAGTCGACAAATAAAGAAATTGGGGAAAGAAATCTTTAACTGACCTAAATAATAAAGAATCTAATTTATGGAATTTAGTTTAATAAATTATAACATAAAATTGTAAAAATAACAAAAATTGTAATCCGAATGATAAATTTTTGTATAAATATTTCTGTAATTTGTTTTAAACAATAGTCTTATTTTGTTAATAAAATAGGATTGATATTAAAAATTAAAAATAAAGCCTTTTAATTAACTGGCGCTCGAGCAGGCACCTTGCAAGTTGTGTTTTTTAGTAAGTTAATTCAAAAAAAAAAAAATTATATGCAGTGATCAAGCCTAAATCTACTCAACCTAGAGTGAGGCTGCTCTAGGCACGGTACATTAAAAATTAAAATAGTATAAAAAATATAAAGAACAGAAAAAGATTGACTAAAAATTGAGTGAGTGAGTTAAAAGTTTCACGTTAAAATTCATTCAATTGATAAACCAAAAGGGGATCTCTATAAAACGACGCATCCGGTGTGGTCAACCCAAGTTCGGAAAGGGATAAGGAAAAAACGCAACCGACTAGTTTCAGATTTAATTTCCAGAACATAAAGGAGCTCCCTGTTATAAAAGCATCGGAGCAGCCACTTATCCCGTTGGCCAGAAAGAGCAGAGCAACTCCGGTTACTAAAATATTTTCCAAATTATGTACATAGATTGAAAAATAATTTGCATGTAAGTCAAAAGAAAGAAAGTCTTAAAATATGTAATAAAATATTTATCCTTAAAAATAAGGATAAAAAAAAATTATTTATGTTGCAATCTGAACTATAAAATTCGGATACGTAAGACTTTACCTCTCATTTCTTAAATTTAATAAAGAGGATTGAAGCTGAAAATAAAGGCAAATTCATTAATAATAATCTTAAAATAAAAATAAAAAAATTGAAAATAACAGGTAGTGGTCTGTAGAGAAAATATATGAAAATATCAAGTTAGAATTTAGAATTTCGTCAATAAGTAGTCAATAATTTCGTCAGTAATTAGTAAGGAGAAAAGAAAATCTAAATATCTATATGATATATAAGAAAATCAAAATAATAATAATAATATAATAAGGATAAAAGTATAAATAATGTAATAAGGATAAAAAGAAATTCTATTTTTATCCTAAGATAAAAGGATAAAAAGAAAAAAATTAATATTAATTGTTGCAACAAACTTAGATTTTGAAAATTATATTCTTCCACTTATTAATAACTTTTCAAATTTTACTAATTAACTTAAATTAATAAAAAAATACTTAAGAATTTTTCTTTTCTTTTTAAAATTAAAAAATAGAAAAAAAATAATAATAACGTTAAAAAAAAAGAAAATTTTTTTCTCTATTTTGTTCAATTATAAATTTTTGAAAATAATAATAATCAGAATTAAAGTTTATTTTATTTTAATTTAAAAATATTAAAAAAAAAATCTCTTAGTAAAGTAATAATAATATAATATAAATTTATATTTTATAAGGAAAAACAAATTTCTTTTTTTAAAATAAATAGAAGTAAGTAAAAAGAAAGAAATAAAAGTAAGTATAAATAATAATAACGTTACAAAAAAAAAAATTTTACTTTAAATAATATATTGAAATCAAAATTAAAACAAGAAATTTTGCAATTGTTGCGCAAATTTGATAGAAAAATATAAAAAATTAAGATCTGGAATTTATCATAATATTCAAAATATATTATATTAAAAATTATATTTGATTCAATCCAAACAAGTAAATGTAACAGTAAGTCGATGCAACCGATTTATTAATACTCTACACCTGAATAATTCGAATTAAATTAAAAATCCATAAGTTTTTTGGCAGCTGCTTGAACTTCTTCCCTTTTCTGTCTTATTTAACTTGAATTTCAGGAACGTAAAAGAAGCATCCTCTTGGGATATGCTTGAAACCTTTGTAAAAAATTTAAAGTTTCTATCTTTATTAATTTCGAAGATTGTATGGACTAACAATCCATAGGTGTGTGTCAGGTACCCGAATTGCCACTCCAATTCATCGAATCCATCTCAGGAACATAAAGAAAACATCGCCACAACACCGTTGTACTAAATTTAAAGGTTCTACTTTTGTTGGTTTTGGAGATATGCTTGTTGCTCTTGTGCTCGTCTGGAAGTTTCCAAAATACGAACCCATGGACCAAATCTTCTCAAACTTTAGAGACATAAATCGAACGGGAAGGAACGTCATTGTACAAAATTTAAAGGTTCTATCTTTGTTGGTTTTGGAGATAATCTCGTTTGCTCCGGAATTATTCGGAAGCTTCCAGAATCCGAACTCATGGACCGATTTTAGAATCATTCGGAAGCTTCCAGAATCCGAACCCATGGATCGAACTTAGCCTTCATTTCGTAATTAGTAACCTACTATATCAATTTCATCAAGATAGCTTTATTAGTTTTTGAGTTATCGTGCGAATGGGCGCACGGACGGACATCGCTAAATCGACTCAGGAGGTGATCCTGATTCAGAATATATATACATGCCCATATTTAACTCGCTTCCTGTTGGTGGTTACAAACACCATACCAAAGCTAATATATCCTATACTTTGGATAATACTTCTGATAATTTAATCTGGATAAAATCGGTCCATAGGTTCGGGCACCTCCCATACCATTCCCAAAACTGAATACGCATATCTGCGAAATTAATAAAGATAGAAACTTAAAATTTGATACGAGTGTGCTGTTTCCTGAATCTCGGATTTGCCTAAAATTGCAGATGAATTGGAATGGTTGTTCGGGTATCTCCCACACAGCTTCCAAGACCGAAGAAACATATCTTCGAAATTAATAAATATAAAAACTTGAAATTTGATATAACCTCTTCTGATGATGCCTCTAAAATTTGAGATGAATTGGGATCCGCGTGCCGTCACACACTTACTGTTACATTTACTTGTTTTTATCTGAAAAATCACTTTTATCATTTTATTGTTTTGTCCCTTTGTTTTGCAAATTTGTTTTCCCTTTCTTGTAATACTTTATTTAAAAATTAATTTTTTAAAATGGCTGAAGAACTTCCTACTATTAGTGAAACAAACCCGACTGCTGCATCAACCCCAAAAAGGGCCGTCAGAACCGACTATATTTTTCGATCCTAGAATTCGCAAATTATTCAACTATACAATCGCAAATTATTCAATCAGAAAATAGGAAAAATACCCCGCAAAATACTCTTCTAGATCCCGACAGTAAAATATTATGCGATTTTAATAGCTATACGAAGTAAAATTATAAGAGCATCGGATACTTGTTTAGAAAGCTTCGAAACGCCACTTAATTTGGGCAGCATTATAAAATGTCTAAATTTGCATTATTTAGACAATAGAGATATAACAAGTTAAGAATATCAAATGACAAGTATAACACAAAAAAGAAAATCCGGTTTAATACACAATAAAATCAATAAAAACTTACTGCATATTATCAACCAAGAAGAACATCACATGTATGTTCAAGAATTAATAACTATAACAACAATTACAGAAAGCTATTCAACAGGAATTTTCAATAATGACGAATATTTAAAATTGAACCTGAATCAACAAATCAATTTCAATATAGGAAAAATTATAACAATAATTACAATAATAACTACAAAACTAACCATAATAACAGCTATAATAGAAATATGCAATATAAAAATTCATATTCACCAAATACTCCTACTGCAAATAGGATGCAACAAATACAATATTCGGAATCATCCACCACAGCCACAACACAACATGAAAAGAAGATTGAAAAGCTCATTTGTAAATGCACTACCAACAAAGAACAAGAAAAAAGTAACAATAATTGACCTGAAGAGCGGATTCCATCAAATATTACTGAAATAATATGATACAGAGAAAACAGCTTTTTCAGTAAATAACGCCAAATATGAATTTACAAGACTACCGTTTGCACTTAAAAACGCTCTAGCAATATTTCAAAGTACCCTGGATGATATTTTGAGAGAAAGTATTGGAAAAAGATGCTATGTTTACATAGATGACGTCATTATCTTTGCAAAAACTGAAAGTCAACTTTTTGAGAATTTAGAAATCATCTTTAAAACATTAGAGCAAGCTAATATGAAAATACAGTTAGATAAATCTGAATTTCTAAAAAACGAAGTTGGATTTCTTGGATTTATCGTTGCATCAGAAAGCATTAAAACTAATAAAAGAAAGTGCAAGCAATTTCTGATTTAGAACCTCCAAAAACATTAAAAGATTTAAGATCGTTTTTGGGAATGTCAGGGTATTATAGAAAATTTATATCTGAGTATGCGAGAATAGCAAAACCCGTGACATCATTTTAAAGAGGAATGTGTCTAAAAATAAATTTAAAACTGTTAAAATTAATATGAATGAGGAAGCATTACAGGCTTTCAATAAATTGAAGAATTGTTTGATATCTGAAGAAGTATTATTGTCATATCCTGATTTTTCAAAAGCGTTTGAATTAACAACGAAAGCTTCAAATTATGCAATTGATGTGGTTTTATCAATTATATAAGACCAATATTGTTTTTGTCACGTACACTTACGAAGGCAGAAGAAGCATATACTACAAATGAGAAAAAGATGTTAGCAATAGTTTGGACTCTTACATCATTGCGTAGTTTTCTCTACGGTTCTAAAATTATAATTTTTAAAGATTATCAACCGCTGATGTTTACTCTTAATACGAAAAATAACAACTCCAAGATGAAAAGATGGAAATCAATTGTAGAAGAATATAATTATGAATGAAATATAAATCTGGTACAACCAATGTAGTAGCAGATTCATTATTAATTAATACTTGGAAATTACAATACAAATACAATTCAACAAAACGATTTATCTAATACACGGTTTTGTAATAACATGTTACAATTTGTGGAAACACAAATCAATGCATTCAGGAATCAGATTATATTAACAATTGGGAAATAGATGATTACAGATTTTCAACTTTATTCAAAACTTACAATAGACATGAATTTACTAAAAGTAGTTTTAACGACACAGATCTAATTAATATATTAAAAAATAATTTAAATCCAAATATTTTAAATGGGATAAAACTACAGGAAAATATACGACAGAAAATTGTAGAAATCTATAACCAACATTTGAGAAAACTAGACATTAAAATTTGAGAAAACTAGACATAATTTGAAAAAACAGATTGAGAAAAATTTGAGAAAACTAGACATAATTTAATACAGAAATTTGAAGACAAGCAGATTAAAGATTTCGAGTTTCAAAATAAAAGAAGGAAACCTTATATATAAACATTATAAAATAGGGCAAGTGGTTTATATAAAATTCAATAAAAGATTACGATCCAAGCTCACACATAGGTGTTAAGGAAATAGTTAAGGAAAATAGAAATTCAGCTATTCTAACAAAGTTCAATAAAATTGTTCATAAATCTAATATCCATAATTAAAATCGTTTTAGGTACCTGATATGTTCATGCATGGGAAAGGTGCAAATTCTGGATTATACAAACTCACAAATAATTACTATTAATATTGGGCAAGCAGAAATAGAAGAAGGTAAATTCAAGATAATTCACATTATTGAAATATGAGAAATATTCTAATAAATTCAATTTTACTTTCTGAGTTTGAAATAAAATCTGTTACTAATTTGTTATATAAAGAAAATATACCATATTCTACACCAGAAGAAGCATAAATTTTTCTAATATTAAAATAATATCTAACGAGTCTTGCTTATTCTATATTATTGAAATACTTATGACTAAATTTGAAATTTTTGATAAAATTTTAAATAAACCTGTAAAAAGAAATATTATTGTAACACAAATCAATTTTAATAGAATTCTAGTTAATGAAGAAAAAATATAATTTGGAGTTATAAATGAATGTAAAAATATTAATTCTATAACTCTTTGTAATGAAAAAAATATTGTATAATTAAAAAATTCAGCTTGTATACTAATTTATTAAAAGGTGAAAACTCAATGTTAATGTTACAATCAACATATTCCAGCAATCGAAGAAATAACATCAGGAACTTTAATACTTAATCAATATAACGGCATAATTAAAATCGATGGCAAAAAACAAAACATTAATGGTACTGTTTTTGTTAATATTCCATAACTCTACAATTGAAGTTGACCAGCAAAAATTCAGATCAGAAGAAATTATCAAAGTGAAACCATTACCTGCCAGTCTACGAACAAATTCAACTATTGATAAATTACAGGAACATTTATCTCTAGAATTATTAAGAGAAATTAATATTATTAATACAAAAGCAATTGCTTTAGTGAACGATGACAGACAAATGGACCAATACATCAACATCAGTTTTACTACAATCATCATGCCAGCACTATTTATTTTAATGGAAATGACTTCAATCTAACGAAGAAATAAGTTAGTTATCAATAACGCAACTAAGAAGAAAGTAGAAATCAAAACCAGTCTGCAGTTATATTTCATTTAAAACCATTGGAAGAGTCGGATATTGACACCCGAACTTAAAAAAGGGGGGAATTAACAAATTATATTTATTAATTTATTAACGAATGATATTACTCAACAATGCATACAGTTGTTCCAGCTACAATGTTTGTAATGTTGCCCATTGAGTAAATCATATGTAAATTATCAATAAATTAAAACTTAAAATTATTTCGTTTTTATATTTTATACTGTTTCTCCTTATAAAACTGCTTATTATAGTAGAAGTTGTAAAATTTATTTAATTGATCAAATTTCCTAAATAAACAAAATATTGTAAACAGTAATTGAAATACTTTAAAATTTTTTAATGAACTGAAACTTGAATAAATTCTGCATTATTTAATTTTGTTCTAACAATAATTGTCCAAAAAGCATATTGTAATAAAAAAGGTTTAATATAATTAGTATAAATAGTTCTGTAATTTGTTTTAAAAAATAATCTTATTTTGTTAATCAAATAGGTTAGATCTTAAAAATTATAAATAAAGTCTTTTAATTAACTTATATGCTCTCTTTCGTCTAAGGAACCCTAAAATTTATAAGAATGTCAGGCTTTCCTTATATTATTTATATAAGAAAAAAGACTAAGTCTTCATGGATGGAAAAACAAAAACAAGCATTCAAGTTTTAATTCAAGAAGAAGGTTTGCCATCAATTTAAAATGAATTGTTAAAATTGTAATATGACGATACTCTTGGAATTTCGGGAAATGTTGTTAAAGCTGCTCTTGAAGCTTACTGTAGTCATAACAAAAGCAAAAGGATCAACCACTTACAAAGAACGTATCTCTCGTATTATAACCAATTTTTTCGTTCCAACTAAGTGTCTAATAAATCTATCAGGTAACTCTATAAATACTCGCAAATCCAGTAACTTCTCTAATAATTTTATTTCATTTTTTATTATCAAAATGTTAGAGGACTTAATCGAACTAAAACATCGAATATTTTTCTTACTTTTAAGGGTATAAATTTTGACTTCTATATTTTAACTGAAACTTGGCTTAATTCAATAAATCTCTTGAACTATTCAATCGCTCTTATTCAGTTCTTCGTAAAAACCGATACAATAATGAACAGTATTTACATAACAATTCTATTGTTGCCAAAGGTGGCGGTGTACTTATAGCTTCTAAAAACACACTTCAACTGTGTTGAAATTATTCTATCAGAGTTTTCTGAAATTCAGTTCATAACGGTAAATTAATCTTTATTATATGTGATTATATTCCTCCTAATTCAAAAGTAGATACCTACCATAGTTTTTGTTTATCTCTTGATTCCTTAAGCACACTTATGACTGCTACTGGCGAATTATTAGTATGCGGTGATATTAATTTAATACAATTAAGCTTGACCTTTCATGATGAAGAAAATTTATCTTTTAAATCATAATACCAGTTGATGTTAACACAGAATCTGCACAAATTTTTATGGATAACTGCAACGCATGTTCCCTCCAATAAATTTCTAATATTTTAAATTACCAAAGTGAATTAGATCTTATTTCTACATCTGACCGGATACACTTTAAGATCAATAATTGTCGCATCCCTTTGGTAAAAATTGGCAATGTTCATCCACCAATTAACTTCATATACTGTCTTAAAAACTCAAATAGTACTAACTTTTCAAAAAGTTCTTCCTTTCGATATAATTTGAATAAAGGTAATTATTCCGGTTTAAATAATTTTTTTACATCTATTGATTTCTCATATTTAGAAAATTTTAGAAATATCAATCACGCCGTTAGTAAATTTTACTCCATTCTGAGTGTAGGATTTGGTTTGCATATACCTGTTATTACGAATAAAAATTCCAACTCTAGTCCAGCGTGGTTCAACCATAATTTTAAAAATTTAAGTAAGACAAAAACAAAGCATGGAAAAAATATCTTAAAAACAAAACCCAATATTCTTATTCTGATTTTGTATACTTATATAACTCTTATAAATTACTTTTTAATTCTTCTTATAAATAGTACACAGCTTAACTACACATCTTCTAATCTGCGTAATTATCCCAAAATGTTTTGGAAATTTGTTAATTCCAAAAGAAAATCGGATGAATATCCTGATTATTTATCTTTTCAAGGTCAGACTTTGCATTGCATTGTCACAACATTGCTGATTTTTTTAAAGATTTCTATACTAGTGCATAGTGTAAGCATTCAGAGTTGATGAAAATTTATTTAGACTTAACCATCTCGTTCAACATCCTCTTATTCGTCTTCCGCAAATTAATCTCTCCTCTGATACTGTGAAAAAGTATTTAAAAAGCTTAAATAAAAACTCAAATCCAGGTTCGGACAATGTTCCAATGTTATTGTCTTAAAAATGTGTTCAAATTCTCTGGCTTTTTTCTTATTTGTATTATTTAATCATTCTTTTAATTTTAGTGAATTCTCTAATATATGGAAAATATCCTTTATACAACCAACCTGTAAAAATCATTCTAATAGTGATATTTCCAATTACCGACCTGTTGCCAAACTTTGTCATATTGGGAAATTATTTGAATTGATCGTATATGATCACATTTACTAATACTGTGTGAATTTAATTTCTCCGAATCAACATGGTTTTTTAAAAAATAGATCTACTGTTACAAATTTGGTTGAATCGAATGTTTGTTTTTTTAAATATTATGGTGACTGGGGCTCAATCAGATGTTATTTATCCTGATTTGAGTAACGCCTTCGATATTCTGCTACATAATGTTATTCTACTTGAACTAAATAATCTTGGCTTTACTCCTTTCTTATTAAAATGGATCGAATTGTACTTAACTAATCGAAGCTATAAAATAAAATTTGGATCTGCTTTTTCCGAATCTTACCTTTCAAGTTCCAGTGTACCTCAGGGTTAATCAATAAATGCTCATTATGTAAAAATCTTGGAATTCTCCTCGATAGTAAATTAACTTTCACAAACGATATTAGTGCAGTAATTAATAAAGCTGATTCGATGTTAGGTTTTATTAAAAGATAGTAGGTATGAAGGCATTTTGGCCAGACGGCCTTAACATCATCACGTAATGTATGGCGCAAGTGTTATAGAAGGTCAACTAGCTAATAGGTAGAACAAGTAGATAGTGCAATGACTTAAACAAGTGTGTTGCAATATGTAGTATTTTTACCGTTTGCATGATTAGTTTCCTGAAAAAGCTTAAGTAAATAATAGAGAAGGTCAACTAGATAGTGTAGAACAAGTAAGTCTAATGATCTAAACAGGTGTTATAATTTATGTAGTATTATTTACCGCGTGCATAATTAGTTTCCGGAAAGAGCTTTTGTTAAAAAAGTAAAAGTAAAGTTAAAAAGTAAATTAATTTTCATATAATATCGTATTTATCCAAGAATTATGATCTTTGTCAAAACCTAACCGTTTAACAAAAAGCTGATTTCCTTTTCTTTTCAATATTTTTTCAACAAGAAAAGTGTCAGCATTTTTGACTTGAGTAAGTTCAGGCTTGTAAAAAGAACTTAAAATCGGTGATTTATAAGCTAGTAAGTTGTAAGTAATTGGGTCTGTGCGTTTTACTTCTTTAATTGTAAATATTTCTGTTGACCAGTTTGGTTGATAACCTTTTGCAAAATTTCCTTTGTATTTACTTATGCGTACATAATCTCAAACTTTGTATTTTGCTTTCTGATAAAATTTCGGTTGCATGTAAATGTTCTTCAAAATATATTTCTCGTTTGCTTTTGTAACTTATTTAGGTGAAGTTTTATTGTACGATGATATGTTGAGTTATTGAGTATTTCTCAATAAGTGAGGTTAAAATAGATATCCACTTATAATTACCCTGAAAACTAAACTCCTTCCACATTGAATTTTTTAAAGTATGGTTAAAATGTTAAAATGTTCCAACACGTTTGAAAATGTTTTGCAAGCCAAGTAAAAACAGATTGATTTATCCGAAAATTGAAACAATAAAATGGTGTAACCCAGAAATTTCTACTATTCCGAAAAATATAGATTTTCCTGATATAGACTTTTATACCAGTATTCTAGAAAAGTTTAATGAGAATGAAAATAAACCTACATTAATTGATTTAGATGATTTAATGCTAGATTCTGCAAATAAACACGTATGCGAACTATTTACTCGTTCAACATCCTCTTATTCGTCTTCCGCAAATTAATCTCTCCTATGATACTGTAAAAAAGTATTTAAAAAGCTTAAATAAAAACTCAAATCCAGGTTCGGACAATGTTCCAGCTATTGTCTAAAAATGTGTTCAAATTCTCTGGCTTTTTCCTTATCTGTATTATTTAATCATATCCAACCAACCCGTAAAAATCATTCCAAGAGTGATATTTCCAATTACAGAGCTGTTGCGAAACTTTGTCATATTGGGAAATTATTTGAATTGATCGTATATGATCACATTTACTAATACTGTGTGAATTTAATTTCTCCGAATCAACATGGTTTTTTAAAAAATAGATCTACTGTTACAAATTTGGTTGAATCGAATGTTTGTTTTTTTTTAAATATTATGGTAACTGGGGCTCAATCAGATGTTATTTATACCGATTTGAGTAACGTCTTCGGTATTCTGCTACATAATGTCTACTTGAACTAAATAATCTTGGCTTTACTCCTTTCTTATTAAAATGGATCGAATTGTACTTAACTAATCGAAGCTATAAAATAAAATTTGGATCTGCTATTTCCGAATCTTACCTTTCAAATTCCAGGGTACCTCAGGGCCAATCAAGCTATCTTTGACCGCTTTTACTTCTCCGCTAACACTTTACTTCTTCAAGAAGATCTTAACATTTGTTGGAACTGTTATATTTTAACTGAACGTTAGTAACACTTACCTATTTTACCTATTTCTAAAAGTTACCACTTCAATGGGGAGTTAATCAATAAATGCTCATTATTTAAAGATCTTGGAATTCTCCTTGATAGTAAATTAACTTTCACAAACGACATTAGTGCAGTAAATAATGAATTACTATGGAGGTAAGTGTTACTATGGAGTTTTTAATAAGTTACTATGGAGATTTTCATTTCAGAATATGATTTTTTTTTTTTATTTCCATAAGTTTTCTAAATTATTTCTTAAAAAACTTTTTACTTTGATCGGATTGAATATTTTTTGGGAGTGTTCCAACACGTTTGAAAATGTTTTCTAAGCCAAGTAAAAACAGATTAATTTATCCGAAAATTGAAACAATAAAATGGTGTAACCCAGAAATTTCTACTATTTCGAAAAATATAGATTTTCCTGATATAGACTTTTATACCAGTATTTTAGAAAAGTTTAGTGAGAATGAAAATAAACCTACATTAATTGATTTAGATCATTTAATGCTAGATTCTGCAAATAAACACGTATGCGAACTATTTACTAAAGGGAAAGTTCTCAAGAGATATTTCATTAAATTGTAAATATTTAGTGCTTTTCAAAAACCCTCGAGATAAATCACAGATTTTTCCTCTTGCTAGACAACTATATCCGGAAAATATGAAGGGTTTCTTGAGAGTATATAATGAATCTACATCAAAACCGCATGGTTATATTGTGTTGGATTTAACACAAGACATTAACGATTTATTTCGTATTGAAACTAATATTTTTTCAAAAGAATATTGTATATGCTTCTGTGATACGGCTGATTTGGACTACCGGCCGATCTTGGTGTTTTCTTTTTTCAGAAGATGGTACAGCAACGGTAATTACATCATCACTTGGTATTTCAAACATTCGATAATCAGAGCTTAGAGATGGTCTTCCGACTAATTTTTCATCTTTGAACATTTTAGTTTGAGCTAATTATACCCGTACGATAGGATCGGGTATAATAAAATTACTCCTCCGTTTGTAACACCCCGAAATAAGCGAGCTAGATATACCTTCAAAGGTATGGATCGGATCAGAAAAAAATTCTAAGACGTTTGAGCCATGTCCGTCCGTCCGTCCGTCAGCACGCTAACTCAAAAACTAAGAAAGCTAGAATTTTGAAATTTACACAAAATATTCTGGGAGTAATTTGTAGGTTCCCTATTTTTTTTGGTTGAGTTTGAACCAAAACTTAGGGTAGCTCTCGCACACCTAACTTTTAGATCCCCACATTTTTTTTGAAATAGAGCTATGAAATTTTAACTGCTGATAGATCTCACAAAAATATTAATTTTATTTTTAACAACTTTTTTTTGTAGCCCCACCCGTTACGGAGCTACAGCTCCCCAAAGTTCAAAAAAGCTCTATATTTCAATTATTATAGCACAAGTTCTATAAAGTATATCTTCATTTTGAAAACGCTAAATGATTACTACTTTTATTAGCTTTAAAAGTATATATACAATAAATATATATTTGTGGCATACGGTGTCTTAATTTACCGTTATGTGAAACTCAAATTTTGCAAAATCCTCAACCCTTCTAACTTCTAAACGGTTTAAGTTGGAAACTTAAAATTTTGACAGAAGTTAGATCATTGAAAATAAGTATGAGTCATTTCAAAAATTTTTTTTGTATCACTCCCCGTTTAGGAGCTGTAAGGGGTCAAAAACTGAAAATTTCCTATTTTTAAACACCTGTAACTTGTACAGCTGTTAAAATTTTTTTGAAGTAATACACAAAAATTAAAGCTTCAACATTATACTTTTATTTCGGTTAACAACTTTTTTTAATAATATAGGGTTACTTTATAATTGACGAAAGTGTTACTTGATTTTTTCAAATTTTCTAACAAATTTCTTCAACAAAAATTTTGTTTTACTCGATAATTTGAAATTGTTGAGGATATAAAGCGTAGTACAAAAAAATGTAAATAAATAAACAACATAACGGTTGCTTGAAGAATTTTTATTTATATGATATTGATATATATACATACTTATATAATATAATGTTTATTTACATTTATATTACATATCGTATATGTCACTAGTATAGATGTATATTATATAGCGCCGTATTTACATACATATATATATTTTATTGTACTTATAAGAAATTATTCTGTCAATGCAATATTTAAATATAATATAATATAATATTTAAAATTATATTTACTATTTTGTACTAAGTAAATTTAATATACATTTACCGCTTATTATTAAATGGTACTATAGAATATTTGAAAAAGTTTTGGATTGATAATCGTTATGTGAAAGGTTAGAATCTGCTGTTGAAGAATGTACATATAAACATATAGTTTGAATATATGTACAACCCATAGTTCTAGAAATTAGAAAATTCACCCAAATTATTTTAAAATACTATAATATTAAAAAAATAATATTGTAAGCAGAGTGACAGGCTGTGAACATACTAACGGTTCGTACGGGTATCTAAGAGTTGGCAACTGTATTCTTCCTCGTTTTTTAAATGAATTTTCATCATCCAAATCGTAATGTGTTAAATCGATTTCCATACTTGAATGTTTTCAAAATAGCTACGTTTCGGTTATAACAATTATATTCAAAGTTGAATTTAAATTTTTTATAATTACATCAATTTTATCTGATTTTGTTAACAAGATTCGCGTGTTCATATAAAGAATTTTAAATGTTTTTGATTTAATTTTAAGTTTTGTTAAACAAAACAACAAGGAAAACTCGTTATCTTATCATCCTCACCAATATTCTCATCATCATTTGGATTGTTATCGCTGGTAGGAGATTTCTTGCAAGCTTTGTGCTTTAATAGAGATTCTACACCGTTTATACTGTTTACTTTTACAGGTTTAGCTGTATCATTTAATTTCACAAAAACTTTATCATGTAGTGTGTATACATAAGAATATTCAATTGATTTGAGTTTATCGGCATATTTATAAAATTACAGGATATCAATTGATAACTCTTAATGATAAAAAAATACTTGAATGCAGGTAAGCTGTCGATCATTTTCTTATTTTCCATAAATAACAGAACTCAATCAAAGCTAAAAACTTGCTATGTTGTGTACTAGTCTAGTTATGTCGTCAGATGAAATTTCAACTTTCATAATATTGGCAGTATCTTGAATATTTTTTATTATATCCCTCTTATTCTTTTCGTTTTAAAACGTTAGAGTGTTCAATATTGCGAACAGCTTTTCGTAAATTTAAAATTTCTATATTGATTTCTTTGTTTTCTTTCTTTATTTTTCTTTTGTCATCTAAAGGTTTTTTTAGCTTTTTATTTATATCATCATATTTCAAGTTAATAAAGATCACTAGTTCTCTTAAATCCTGTATTTCTTTAGTTAAAATGTACAATTTCAAAATAATGGTTTCAAATTCTGACTGTGATGCGTATTGGACATTAAAGAGTTATTCTTATCTATGTTAATCTGTATCTGATTTGTAATTAGAGTACTGCGACGACGACTACGAGATGCGGTAGTATATATACAAAACCAGATTGTCTTACCCTTTCTTATCTCCGGGAGTTTTTGATTTGTCAAACCAGTGCACCTGTTGTGAAATGGTTTTCCGCATTCACCGTCACAATTAAGATAATTATTATCGTCTAATTTACAAGTTCTATTGCATTTAAAGCAAACAGATGTTGAACTTACAGAAGTTGTTATAGTTTAAATTTTTTGTTCGCTAAATTTTCTAAAAGTTAATATTAAATTTTCTGATTTGATAATTAAATAAAAAATAAAGTGGTTTAGTGTTTTTAATTTTTATTGTTTTTTTTGTCGTATAAATATTAAATATTTGTGTTTATACAGAATTCTAAAATTTGTATAACAAATAAGTTGAGATACACTGTAATTTTAGTTTGAGAATTACTGTTTCTTTTTATTTCAAAAGTAATAATGACATATGGTCAAAACATAAACAAATATTAATTCCCATCGATTGAAAGCACTATATCTTAGTTAAAAAAAAAAAAAAGGAAATAATTGAATAATATATAAATTTGAATTCTACATTTTAATTTATTTTCTGAACTTTAATGAACTCGTAATAAAGTGGCATCAAATCACAGGGCTACCAGTATTCATTGTCCATTAATTCAAAGACAAATAAAAGCAAAGAGAAAAAAAACGAACTATAATAATATTAACATTTTTAATGATGATGGACAAAATTAATATTCTTTATCTGAATGCTAGAAGCCTAACAAACAAAATTAGAGAAATTGAAGTCTGCAGTCAAAATTATAAACCGGATATAATTATAGTTAATGAAATGGATCTACTCACATGAGGCAAAACATTATAATATACCTGAATCCAAGGCAATCTACAATTGTAGAGATTGCAATAGAGGAGGGGCTACAGCAATATTTGTAAAAAATGGAATCAAATTCAATATTGTAGAGCAAAGTGTTAAGTCTAAGTCCACTGTAGTACAGATCTTGGATAATAAAGAAAATATCAAATTTTTTACAGCATATAAAGCAGATAATAGTGAGGATTCTGAGTTTATCAACCACGTGGAAGAGATCTTTAACAAGTACAAAAACAAAACAATGATGGCGGATACCAACATAGATCTACTAAGCAGTACGCAAACAGTGCAAAGCTATCTCTTTATGGTTTTGTCTAATGGATTAGACATAATTAACAATACAGATGTCAGCGGAGCAACTAGAGTAACACCGTCATCCAATATTATCATAGATCATGTAATCTCAAATCTAAGGAACGCAAAAAAGCAGATCATCATACAGCTGCACAGTAATTCTGTTTTTGACCATAAAGTAATCACAACGGAGATTTCGAGAGTCAACATTAGTAGAAACAAAATGGTCAACTCACATATAGAGAACGTTGATCTCCTAAAATTTAAGGAGGACATTAAGCTGAGTTTGACGAGAAGTCCCACGAATAACATGGAGGCATTAGCCGCAATAATACAACAGGCTAAGGAGAAAAATACGACACTGAAAAGGGTTAGAAATAAAAAGAATAGATGGATTAACCAAAATTTACTCCGTATGATGAGAAAAAGAGATAAACTATACAAGCAATTAATGGGCCACAATATGAATGAGGATATTAGAAAAGAATTAAAAAAAGTAAAGAACGAAGTAACCAAAATGACCGA
Source organism: Poecilobothrus nobilitatus (assembly GCA_947095535.1). Taxonomy (NCBI): domain Eukaryota; kingdom Metazoa; phylum Arthropoda; class Insecta; order Diptera; family Dolichopodidae; genus Poecilobothrus; species Poecilobothrus nobilitatus. Next base: position 211,336,546 of record OX352772.1, on the reverse strand, counting down.
ACGAAGTAACCAAAACAGATGCAACATAATTTTGAATTGATGAAAGCAAGCAATTACTTAAAAAAGATATACCGAACAATAAACGGAGTAATTTACAATAAAACTGAATCAGGAAACGATAAAACTATAGCTAGCTTAAGGATTAATGATATCACTACTAAGAATGAATATAAAATATTAGAAGATGTAAAGGACCACTTTTGCACATATAGGCAAAAATCTGGCTCAGAAAATAAACATTAATGTACCGGCTGTTTGTAACACACGCAACAATAAGTCTATCTTCCTCCACCCGCAAACAAAATTTAAATATATAATATTATATATATATAATAATATATAATATAATAAGTATGAAAAATACCAATTCGGCTGGTCCTGATGGCTTATCAACTTTACAGATAAAATATATTGCAAGGAAATTTCAGCTACTGTGGCTAAGTGCATAAAGGGTATCCTAACATCTGGTGAATTCCCAGATGCATGTAAAGATTCTATAACTATTGCATAAAGGAGGGAACAAAGAAGAAGTTACAAATTATAGACCAATAACACTCATAAACATTCTTGATAAACTTAAGGCTCAAGAACTTCATAAGTAAGATAGTAGGATTTGACAGCAACCAATATGGATTCCAGGAGAATACTAGCACAAAAATGGCAACCACAGAAATTATAAGATATACTATGGAACGAATGGAAAAAGGATTCTACACAGCTACTGTCTTCATCGATCTGCAGAAAGCCCTCGACACAGTGGACCACAGCATCTTATTAGACAAACTGGATGAAATAGGTATAAGAGGGACAGCTAATACCCTTATTAAAAATTATCTTAAAGATAGGAAGCTGGAAACTAGACTTAACAATAGAATTAGTACTCCAAGGATTGTTAATGTCGGTGTACCACAAGGATCAGTGCTGGGTCCGACGCTATATCTGCTCTACATACACTATAGCTATGCAGAACTAGCTAATATATCTGCTCTACATACACTACATGCAGAATTAGCTAATTTAAAAGCTAAGTATATTATATTCGCCGATGACACGTGCCTAATATACGCGGCAATGAATGAAAAAGAGCTAGAGGAAACAGCTAACGAGGATCTTAGTAGATACTATGACTGGATTACGGGGAATAAACTTACGCTAAACGGAACTAAAACAAAATACATGATTTTTAAGCCAAGAAGAGCACAGGATATTGCACCAAATATAAAAATCAGTAATATGAAGGTTGAAAGAACAGCTCTATTTAGATATCTTGGACTACTAATGGATGATAAACTGCGTTGGCATCATCAGGTGCATAACTGCAATAAAATAGCGGCCCTAATAGGTGCAGTTAAGAGATCTGGGATAATACTGAAGGAAGAAACAGCGAACTTAATTTATAATGCGCACATAATGTCACACATAAGGTACAATTTGATATGCTGGTCAATCTCGCCTAATTATTTAATAAAAAGAGTGCACATATTACAAAACAAGGCGCTAAGTAGGTTCTATAAATTAGATTGGGAAGCAAATGAACGAGAAATATATGTTGCAACTTGGCAACTGAACATATACAACATCATCCAACAAGAAAAATCGAAGTATATATTCAGGATAAAAAAGGACCTTAACAAATCCGCCATACATATCGCTACTCATTCTGAGATTCACAATTACAACACTAGAGCAGCTTATCACCTTATTGTCCCTCGCACGAGGGTTGAATTCATGAGTAAAAATTTGCTATCTTCCTCCATAGCAATTTTCAACAATCTACCGGATAGCATTAAGGGCATCTTAACGCTGGATAAATTCAACAGGCAGCTTAAAAAATACCTACACGGTAAGCAGAGGACGTCTCTCAACTTAGCGTTGTCGTAATGAAACTGGAGGCAATATTCAACATAGCAGTATCTTTACTGAGCCACAACTATCAACGCGATTTATCAGGGAACCAGTCCCTGAATGACTTGATAATAGTAGTTAGAAATCGTCCTAACTTTAGTACTAGTCTTTAGGATATTAGTAATTCAATATTTCTTAAGTTAAGTTTAGCATTGTTATAAGTTCTTAGTTATTATTTAGATGCTGATTGAAGCTGAAATCTAAGTATTGTTATTTTTCTTTATTATTCAAAATTGTGATACCATTATTGTTATTATTATTAGTACATATTATTATTATATTATATTACATGATATTATTATGTATTAATTATTATATTATATTATAGGATATTATTATATTATATATTATTTGAATACTGTTAGTTAGATTGCTAACTGTTTATATGTTTTAGGGAATTAATTGGTCAATTTTAATAAAAGATTCATCACTGAAGGATCTTAGAACTTTCACCTAATACCAGCACCAGCTGTTTAACAATACCTGCTACATCAATACTTGCTCAAAAATACCTGCTACATCTTTTTGACAATTTTCTTTAGATTTTTAAGCTGTTTGTAATGTAAATTATATATTATCACATGTTGTAAATTTAGTTAAAATGTAACCTGATTTCGAAAAAATGAAAGGGTTTTTTATGCAGAATGGAATATAATACGTAGAAAGAATCAACGTAGTACTGAAGGCCCTTCATATATCTTGTCATGTTGGAAAATGTGTGAAGGGAGATAGGTACAAATTATATGAATTGATATAAGGTTTGCATTCCTTTTACTGGTAAAAGGAACGCTAACAATGAAACATAGAAACATTTTTACTCATCTTGACATGTTGGAAGATGAGTCAAAATGATTGCGCGCCAGACTTGTATTTTGTGAAGGATAATGTATTCCACTTGGCTTTTTCCCTTATTGAAAAATTGAAATATGAAATACAAAATCAAAAAAGATATCATTAAATTTAATATTCAGTGTAAAAATTAAAAAAAAAAAAAAGTAAAGAAGAGTAAATAACAAAAAAAAAAAAATTGCAAAATGATATTCTTAAAGAAAGTTGTTTAAAAATTATTACTCAATATGAAAGGAAACTTAAATTTCATCCATTTGTAGCTTTTTTTTTTTTTTCCTAAGGGAGATGGGAATCTTCCAAAGACACCAAGAATTTGCCCTTGGTAGTGTCAGATTCTTACTGACTAAACCCACCTCCCCCTTTAGACAATATAGTGGAATGAAACCTTTACCTGCGAACGCAGTATATTGGCTAGGGAATAGGGATAGGAAAGGATAGGAAAATGGATACGGAAACATTGAATTGGGAGTGGGACAGTAAGGAAACAATGAATCCGCCTATTATTATTATTTTGCTAACAGTGACTAAAGCCGTCATAAAAGTTTCAACATGTAGTAGTAGTATATATATTACTACATGAGGTAATTATTGAAGGCAACCCCCACTGTCACTGTAGCGGCTGTTATTATTGGTATTAATATTCTTATTAATATTATTATTATTTTACTACAGAGTCAGCGCCATCAGTGGATTACAACGTGCAGCAGTATATAACACCTTACTTGCATGATATAACCAAAGATAGCCCCAATGTAGCAACTATTATTATTATTACTAATATTATTATTATAATTATTGTTATGTTATTATTGTACTATTATTATACTATTTAATTATTGTACTATTATTATTATTATTACTATTATTATTATATTACAATTATTATTATTTTACCACAGAGTCAGCGCCATCAGTGGATTACAACGTGCAGCAGTATATAACACCTTACTTGCATGACATAACCAAAGATGGCTCTACTGTAGCAGCTATTATTATTACTATTATTATTATTATAGTTATTATTTTATTACTATTACTATTATTATTATAATTATTATTACTATTATTATTATTATTATTACTATTATTAGTATTGTTATTGTTACTATTGTTATTATTTTACTACAGAGTCAGCGCCATCCGTGAATTACAAAAGCAGCAGTATATAACGCCTTACTTGCATGCTATAACCAAAGATAGCTCCACTGTAGCAGCTATTATTATTATTATTATAATTATTGTTATTATTATTATTATTACTATTATTATTATTATTAATATTATTAATGTTATTATTACTACTATTAATTATACGATATACATTATTAGGATATAAAAGTACTACATATTTTTTATTTATGACCTGACCGGGGTTTGAACCCAAGACCCTTCCATTGAAAGGTTGGCGACTTAACCACTGCGCCATGAGTCAGATAATTATTAAAATTGATTTGATACTTACAACAAAATTATGATCAAAAGATGTTACAAATTATATCAGAAGATGTTACAAATGCCTAGGGTTTGGACACATAAGTAAGGATTGTTCAAAAGCGTTTAAAAATGATACAAATAAGAAACGCTATAAATGTGCCGAGGAACATGATAGTAAATATGTATGTGAGTTGTCTATGTGTATGTTAATGGATGTGTATGTGTATATGTTTATGTTAATACTAATGGATTATTAAATAATCTACATCATTTAGAAATCCTAAGTGCTAATAATTTTGATATTATTTTAGTAAGTGAAACCCATATGACGGATGATATTGAAGAAAGAGAATTTCAACTAAAAAATTACACTATTGTATCATGTCTCTCACATTCCAGACAAACCGAAGGAGCTGCAATTTGCATAAAAAATTTTCTGCAATATAATGTGACTAGCTGCTTAAAAATGAAGTATATATGGATATTATCTATTAAGGTCTTGTTAAATGAAATAGAATGGACAATGGCAGTTGCATATAGATCACCTTCATCGGAATATCCAGTCTTTTCTTTTATTGATAAATTTGATGAGTGGTGTAATGAATTCATTGAAAAAGAAAACCATTGTGTGATTGTTGGTGATTTCAATATATAGCAAGTCAAAGGTTAATAGATTATTTATTGTTTAAAAATTATTGTAATTATGTTGAATATAAAATTGACCATAGCCTGAAAATTTCAGAGCATGAGACAATTTTGATTGAATGTAGGATTAATAAGCATTTAAATAAAATATACAAAGTTAAGAAGATTTTCAAATATGATAAAAATAATTTCTTGACTATGCTACAGGAACTATTTTTGCAAAATAGTATTTTTGGAGTAGATATTCACAAGAAGGCAGTTCGAGTTGCAGTTGCAGTTCGAGATGAACATTCAAGAATGTATTAGTTTACTTTCAAAAAACTTTGGAGTAAAAATTTGTAATAACTTTCCAGGTTGGTTCATTAATGAGTTAAGTAGTTTGAAACAATTGAAAACTCAAAGTTATATAAATGCTATTTATATGAGAGAAAACCAGGCGGGTTGGAAGCAATATTTAAACATCAGAAATAATTATAAAAATAAAATTATACAAGCAAAACAAAATTTTATTAAACACAAAATTAAAACTTCTGGAAGTGACCAGCGTGCATTATGGAAAAATTTTAAAGATTTGGTACTAAATGAAAATAATCATGATGTTATTAATGAAATTAATTTTAATGGTGAAACAATTAAAAATGTACAGCAAATTACAGAGGAGTTTAACAACTATTTTATTGAAAGTATAAAAGAAATACATGCTTCCATACAAAATGTGCAATATAGTGATAACATTAATGTATTTTATAATAGATTGAATTTTCATTTAGTAACCGATGTTGAATTTGAACTGACGCTTAAAAGTATGAAAAATAAAAAGGACTTTTTTGGATTAAATGTTCAAATGTTTTTACATTCTCTGGCAATAATAGGATCTCACTTATTGAATATAATTAATTGTTCATTCGCAAGTGGTGTATTTCCTGAAAGTTGGAAGCAATCAGTTGTAGTTCCACTAGCAAAAATAAAAAATTTAAATAAATTTAAGATTTTAGGCCTATTAACATGTTGTCTTTATTTAAGAAAATCTTGGTTTGCAAACAACTGGAAGATCACTTTGAAAAAAAAAACATTTTGATACCTGAACAATCAGGTTTCAGTAAGGGTCGTTCATGTGGAACTGCTTTTAACTGGACAACATTTGAATTGAAGAAAGAGATGGGTGCAGGTAACATAGTTCTGACAATATTTCTGGACTTAAAACGCGCGTTCGAAACTGTAGATCGAGAAATTCTATTAAACAAACTGGAAAAATATGGTGTGTTAGGGAAAGAATATGATTGGTTTAAAAGTTTTATTTCTCAGAGGAAATAAAGTGTTCGGATAAATGATGTTTCGTCATCTTCCATGTTGATTGAATTTGGTGTTCCCCAGGGATCCGTTTTGGGCGTCGTACTTTTTTTAATATATAAATAATAGGAAGACTTCGAAATACGATTGATCAAAAAACAGCAATTTTATTATATAATTCAATAATACTTCCCCATTTTGATTTCTCAGCATCAATTATCTTCCCTGCTAAATCGGAATTTATCTCAAGATTACAAGTCCTCCAAAATAAAATTATGAGAGTAATATTAAAATGTGACCGTTACACTTCGACATGACAGATGAATGCAAAACTGAATTGGATGAGTGTCATAAAGAGGGCCATTTTAAAGGTGCTAGTTTTTGTATTTAAAATTAAAAACAATCTTTTACCTCAATATTTAGCAAAAAATTTAACATATGTCAGTGAAGTAACTAACTATAATCTTCGGAATTCCAACAAAATTTAGGCTGCACAGATTTAATAAGGTAGCAAGCCAAAATTCAGTTATGTAGAAGGGAGTTCAAATTTTTAATGAAATGCCGAGTAGAATTAAATTAGAAAGAGATATTAACACATTTATTAAATTGGTAAAGGAAGAGTTTAGAAAAAAATTTTTATTTTTTAAATTTTAAATATTTCAAATTTGTATATTTTGCTTCAGAATTCTAATAGATCTTTTTATTTAATGATTGTTTAATTTAATGATTTTTTTTGTTTATAATATAACTAATATTCTTAACACTCGATTATAATTTGAAGTAAATGTAAATGTTATATTTTTTGTAAAAGTTTATATTAAACTAATACATTAATAAATAAATAAAAAATAAAAAAAATATTTATATTTTTAGTTCAGTTTTGAGTTTAATTTTATAATTTAAAAAAGAACCACTTAATCCTTATTTATTTTAAGGTGTTTATAAAAAGTTATATAAATCTTATCTTATTAAATTAAATTATTATTATTTTATTAAAATAAATGTATCTGTAATTTTGTGTGTGTAATTGACTCTATTTGTTATTTTTTTAATTACTGACTCTATTAGTTTTTATATAATATCATTTAATACTCTTCAATTTAAGTTGAACTTTCTAAATTTTATTTCATTTGTGTTTCCCCATTGACCATTGAGATTTATTTTGCAAATTGTAGTATATCATATTCAGCACGCAATATTTTATTTTTCATCCATTTTTAATTGTTTTAAATTTTAAATTATTTAGAAAACAAAAACGTTTATATATTTGTTTTAAAATGAAAAATATTTTTTACAACAGAGTGCGAATGATTATTATGTATATGAGTGATTAATAATATACCTACATACATATATTGTTTAATTATACTTATTTATGTTTATTTTTTTTTAATTGTCAGCCAGCTATATTGGCTAAGATATTTAAAATTTTCTGGTCAAATTCAAGTATTTTATAAATATTCTCAGCTATTTACTAAAATTATTCAGGTGTTTGCTTAATATATTGAGGTATTTACTAAATAAATTCAAATTTGTTTTTTGGAATTCAGTGTTTTAATTTGCAAAATCTATGGCTCTATGAGTTCTTTTTTTTTTTTTTTCTTTATTTTATTTAATTTCTTGATAAAAAAAATAGAAAATTAACAATTATTTGTATTTTTTTATAGATTTTAGCCTAAACCGTCTGATCTTATAAGATCTTATAAGATTGTGACATTGAGTTACACATATTTAAATTCAATATTCGATTTCAAAATTACAAAACAATAAAATAAAAAAATTGATTAAAAAATTAAAAGAAAGAAATTAAAAATTACAAAAATCAAAAAAAAGCCAAAAACAATTATAATTAAGTAATAAAAATAAATAATAAAATCAAAAAAAAAAAAAGAAGAAACAAGATGTATATATTATAAGTTCATATTCTGATGCTATTACTATTATTGCAATTGCTTATCAAGTCAATAATGTTGACCGAAAATCACAATAATGACACAATTATAATACATCAGCTAACTAATCAATCTCATCATTTGTAAAATTTATTCGTTTTACTGTACAAATCTACATATTTACATATATTTTCTATTGAAAATTTTAAATAACAAAATTTAAATAATAAAATAATAAAAATATATACATATATATATGTTTGAACTACCAACAGACGAGTGTGCAAAAATTGTAACGATGAATTTTTAAATTAGGAAGTTTTCCGATTTTTCAATTGAGAATTATTATCTATAATTAGTGAGAATTCTTTCCGTAATCTTTTTTTTAAACATATAGATGTTTTCAATTATTTTATATTCCTGTGGTAGTTCATTCAATTTTTTTAAACAATTGTATAAACAGTTGTTTTTTTGTTTATCAATATGAATAGTGATAGGTAAAATTTAGATTTATTTCTGGTGCTATAGTTATGAAAGTCAAAATTTTGTTGCAATATAAAATTATGTTTTATTTTGTTGTTTATAATCTTAAATGCAATTACATAGAGCTCCCTTTTACATATATTTGGAAAGCTTAAATATTTCTCAGTATAAAGCATACCGGTTGGATGCAGAATAAACCTTTCTTTATTAGAATTTCAATTTTTCTTAAGTAAATTTGCGGGGCTCTACTCCATATTGGATTTACGTAAACAATGTTGGACAAAACATAGGACGCATATATAACAAATAATGCATTTTTATCTAGAAATTTGCTCAGTCTACGGAGAATAAATACATACGGAGAAACTTTTTTGACTGTGTGCTCTATGCGCTTATTCCACCTGAGCTTACTGTCTATGTAGAGGCCTAGATAGTTGTGACACTTAACTACATTGAGCTTTGAACCATTATGAATGAAAGTGATGTCATTAAAAATTTTATTATCAAATAGTAGTATGTGGGTTTTACTGGTGTTCATCATTAACCTATTTTTTAGAACCCATTCACTTATAATTATCAGGTCATCTAATACGGCTTCTTTAAGGTGCGCCTCACTTGTCTCCGAGTACTTTATGACCGAATCATCAGCAAACAACTGTATAACTTCACGAAGGTTAAGTCGAGTCAAGTCATTAATGTAAACCTTGAAAAAAAGCGGACCCCCTTGTTAATTATACATAGCTTGCTTGTGTTTTTGCCAATCCTTACACACTGTGTTCTTTTACTTAAGTAAGATTTGAATAAAGAAATTTGCTCAGTCGAAAAACCCAACATAGCAAGCTTATAAAGTATAATTTTATGATCGACACAGACGAATGCCTTTTGTAGGTCAATGAAAATACAGGCTGTAAATTTTCCATTATCCATACTTTTAGTTATAAAGTCGGTTAAGGCCAGGCACCCAGCGGTAGTATTGGAGTTTTCTTCAAAGCCGTACTGATCAGAACTAAGAATACCATTATTTCTCATGAACATGTCAAGCCTATTTTTTATGATTCGCTCTAATATTTTTTTGAGAAACTAGATAAGACTGATATTGGCCTATAGTTTGACGGATTTGTCGCATCTCCACTTTTATAAATTGGGGTCACTATGGCCTTTTTCAGACAATCAGGAAAGGAATGAGTTACAAAACAATTATTGATAAACTTTACCAAAATGGGTGCCAATTTAACAGAATATTTTTTGATAAATTTGGCCGATATCTCGTCCATTCCTGTTGCCGATGACAATTTTAGTGGATTAATTGCAGCATTCACCTCCTGTAGATTCGTTAAGCCTAAGTTCAAATTATTATATATTCTTTGTGAGAAATTATCAAAATAAGCATAATCAAATGTAGCACTAGGTATATTTAACTTATCTGTTACTGTAGTAAAGTATGTGTTCGTTATATTCCCCAAAACCTGCTGGTTCGATACAGTGCTATCATTATACTTTATAGCTCATTCTTTAACGTATTAGGATTTTTATTATACATAATTGTTTTGTATACAGTCCACACGTTTTTAGGGTTGCCAGGATCCTGCAAAATTTTTTCAGAATAAAAATGTGCCTTTGCACTAGAAACCAACGTTTTTACTTTGTACTTATATGTGTTATATAAAGTTTTAACACAAACGTTGTTAGGGTATTTTTTTGAATACTTATAGAACGAGTCACGGATTTTCATGGCCTGTGATATTTCCTCTGTTAATCTGTTTCCTCGTAAACTTGGTCGAAGGAAGAATGCGTGTATATTTATTGATTAACTGGCTTAATGCAAGGACGACCTCATCAAGTGTTTTGTACCTGTATAAATTTTGCCAAGCGTAATCATTACTTAGCTTGCTGTAATCTAAAACCACCCGTTCTTTGTTAAGGTTTTCTTTTTTCGGGTTTTTATCTATACTAATGAAAAACATTTTGTGATCCGATAAGCATGTATCTATTATATGATAAAAGTACTTACATTTTAACAGATCAGTAATAAAGTGGTCTATTATTGTGTTAATCGAACCTACTCTAGTGGCAAATCTTCCAGCTATCTTATTACAGATTAGAAATCCATTGCTTAATAGGGTATCAGTATAGTTACGTACAATACTATTATTTTGGTCTAACAAGTTAATGTTGAAGTCCCCGATAATTATTGATCTTTTGTGAATTGCCGTTAGTTCATCTACTTTGTTTATAAAATCTACCTCCCTCGTGTAACGGGATCTGTAAAAGGCACATATGTTAATATCGTGTTTTGTTAATTTATTGCTACTTTATTGCTATAATATATTGCTACTTATGGTATCCGCAATAAGTATTGCAACACCCCCATAACCTGTTTCTCTATTAGAGAAATGTGAAGTGTACCCGGGAAGGTTAAAAAAATGATTTTCCTGTTTTTTTAACCAAATTTCCGTTAGTACAATTACATGGATATCACAATTATAGGAGTTTATCAACGATTCTAACTCATTTAGTTTATTTCTTAGGCTATGTATATTAAGATAAATTATGTTAATATTATTCTTGTAAAGATGCACTACATTTTTAACCGACCCTGTGCTTGTATGAATTACTTTAATTTTATTATATATATCAAACGCATTCATCATAACCATTGAGAATAATACTTGTTTTAATAATATAGTATTGTACAGTAAACACCGATACATAAAAAGTTACATAAGTAATAAACGTTTATGGTTTTAATCAATTATGAAAAAACAGGTGATCAATTATGAGGAAACAATTTCACTTTTTTGATAAATTATAATTTAATATAGGCAATTTAATAAAACTTCAATTTTATTATTTAAAAAATATATTAAATACATTAAACTTTTAAAATTTTTAATTCATTGTTTAATTTAGTTGTGGTAACACTATTTTAAAATTTATAAAAATACTTCTTCAGAACCACCTTTGTTTAAATCAAACTTTATGGATAGATGTGCATTTTAAATTTCTTTTAAACATTTTATGCCAATTTGCTAACAAGTTAATTAATTCAATTTCTTGATAAAAGAATGTATTTTGCTTAAGAGTTGGCAGTAAATTGTTTTCAAAAGTTTTTTAATTTTCGGTCAATGTTAGCCTACCTGGTCAAAGTTAGACAAATCGACGATAAATATTTTTGAGAATTTTTACATGTTTATCAATAGAAAGGTTTTAATTTTTACAATTTTTGAATCAAAAAATTATCTCAATATTTTATTTAGTAAAAATCGGAATTCCGAAAAAAAAATTTTAACTTCTTTAGTAAATATCTGAATATATTTATCAAAAACCTGAATATATTTAGTAAATACCTGAGAATATATAGTAAAAACCTGATTTGACATTTGTTAAATATGTTAAATTTATTATGTTTTTATTATTTCTATTAAGTTAAAAGTTATATGAAGTTGCTATGAAATTAAAAATATTGTAAAACGAATTCATATTAATATTATTAAATAGGGGCTTCTGTTAATGTATTGTCAAATTCTATTTTGAATCCCAAATCATATAATGTTAGAAATCAAAGTTAATTTTTACGTGCCAAATAATTTATTTTGGAAGCAAACCACTGATGTACAAAATTATTACTATTTTGAAATATTAGAATTTAGAATATTGTAAATCTTGTTTTTAACCTTTTTTCTTTTCGTATTTAGTGTGTACTTTCACTATACGAAATACATATAATTAATTATTATTATAAGAAATAAAATCATTGAAGTTTGAATAAGAAAAATAAATGTATGTGTTTTTAATTTGAAATTGCTAATAGGTTATGGTCGTAGGAGAAATTTTATTGTTGTAAAGACTATAATTAAAACAAAAATAAACTTAATTATAGACAGTATAAATTTTTTTTTGTGAAATTAAAATAAAAAAAAATAATATTAATATGAACAACGTAACTGCGAGAGTTAATCCTTTAAATAAGGAAAATTTCGACACGTGAAGGCTGCAGATGGAAGTGTTGTTAATTAAAAATTATACATGGGGGTATGTCAGCCACGAAAATAAAAAACCAGAAGAAACAGAAGAAGAAAAATTTAATAAATGGAAAAAGGAGGATGATAAGACAAAATCAAACCTTATACTGTGCATTAGTCCAAGTGAATTGAAGCAAATACAACATTGTCAAACATCAAATGATATTTGGAAACAATTGCATGAAATATACCAATCCAAGAGACCACCTACGAAAGAATCATTATTAAAAAAAGTTATAACCCAAAAAATGGCAATTGGAACTGAAATAAGGGGCTGTTTAAATGATTTTTTTGCGCAGTTGATAAGCTTTTGGACATGGTTATAGTACATAATGATCAATTATGATGATCTTCCATCTATAATTTTATTATATAGTTTGCCGGAAAACTTTGAAGATTTCAGATGCTGAATTGAATCACGTGATCAAAACCAGAAACATTAAAAATCAAAATTATAGAAGAATTTGACGCGAGAAGAGCAAGAGGATTTGCAGATGTAGAAAATGCAAGGTATATTAAGAAGAAAAATAATAGAGAAAACTGGTGGAAATGACAAAAAAACTAGTGTAAAAATAAGTAATGAATCATCTTTCAAATTTAAGTGTCATCGATGTAAAAAGGTGGGTCATAAAGCGTATAAATGCCAAAATAAAAATCGAACAGGGAAAAAATGAATATTCAAAAATATGTATGGAAAATTTAAACACTGAATTTGCGTTAGCACATACCGAAATGAATGAAATAGGGAAGAATGGTGATTGGTGCTTGAACAGTGGGTGTACGTCACATATGACATCAAGGTTGGAAGGTTTTAATATTTTAAATGAAGTGGAGAAGCCATTAAATCTGGCAAATCTTACCACTACTAAAATAGAGGGAATAGGAAGAATGAAAATTGTCACAACAAACGGTAAGGATTTTAAAAAATTTAAAAATAGAAAACGTGATGATTGTTCCAGACCTGAAAACAAACCTCATGTCAATATCTAAAATTACGGATAAGGGTTGCAAAGTAATATTTAATAAAACATCAGCAACTATTATTGCACCTCACAAAAATATATTATTATAAAGATATAATAAAAAGATAAAAAATGAGAATTTGTAAACTTCAGTTCCAGTAATCCAAAAAAATTCAATTTATGAATGGCACTAAACACTTGGCCAGTGAAATATTGACTACATGTTAAAAATGGCGAAAAATGTACTCGGTCTTAAAATTACCGAAATTAAAAAATTTTTATGTGAAACATGTAAAGGCAAAGCATACTGAAACTTCTTACGCCAAAAGTGGAAATATCAGAACAACTGATTTACTGGAAATGGTTGACACCTATGTTTTTGGACCAGTGAGAACATCATCTGTTGACGGGGCGAAATATTTTGTCACCTTTATAGATAACAAATCACGTTGGTATCAAAATTTATTTTTTGAAATCAAAAAGTGAAGTTTTTAAGGTTTTCAAGGAATCCAAAGTTTGGATCGAAACTCAAACCAACTGAAAAATTAAGTACCTTCAAAGTGATAATGGCACCGAGTACTGTAATCAAGAATTTAGTGAATTTTTAAAAATTAATGGGATTAGAAAAAGACTCACCGTGCCGTACACCCCCCAGGAGATACGGATACGGAAGGACTGCCTGCAATCCGTTAAGAAGAAAATTCATGCTAACACATGCACTAACACAATCCGTTAAAGTATGCAAATAACAGTACATGATGGAAGAAATAAAAATTAAAATTAGAATGAAAATATTACACCAGAAATGCCAAGAATCCGGAAAATACGTCCAAAATTAATAAAATAAAAAGGAAGACCACGAACAATCTACCATTACACTTTTAATCAACATAAAACACATTCAAATCAACAGAATCGAAAAAATCAAACTATAATTGAAAATTATCCAAGTCAAACTGAATCCGAATATGAAACATCAAATATTAGTATCAATGCAAATTTAGTGACTTTGAAAGAAGCCTTGAATAGCGAGAATGTAGGAAAATGGAAATCGGCAATATGTCAAGAATACATCGTATTAACAAAAAATTTAACATGGGAAATTGTTGATCGTCCTCCAAATGGTAATTGTATTACCAGCAGATTTGTTTTGTAAACTGAATGGGATACAACATCAAATTTAAAAAATGTACAGCGAGGTTAGTAGCTCGAGATTTTGCCCAATGTAAAGGTGTAGAGTGTAATGAAACATTTGCACCAGTTATAAGAATGAGTTCTATAAGGTTTTTAATGACTTTCGCCGTTCAAAATGAATGAAAAGTATATCAAATGGATGTAGTGGCAGCTTATCTTCATGGGAATTAAGTAGAAAAAGTATATATAGGAATACGAGAATTATTCAAAGAAATAATGGCAAAGATTTCGAAACTTGACGAAAAAATTTGAAGTAAAGCAAAATCATGGATAAAGAACATAAATAAATAAAATTCTATATGTTTATTGAAGAAATCCTTATATGGTTTAAAACAGTCTGGTAGAGAATGGAATTTTAAATAAGAAAAATAATTAAAGAAACTCGGATTAAATAAAACATGTTCGGAATCATGTAATACATATGTTAAAAAATTCAAGAAAACACAATTGTTATAGCTGTTTACGTTGACGATCTCCTACTATTTTCAAACAACGAACTTGGAACGAAGGTCCTCGCAATTGTTTAGGAGTTTAATTTAGGCACAGCTCAGACAATAAACAAATTTCCATGAATCAAAAAGAATACCCAAATCAAATATTTAAAAAATTTAATATGGACTAATGTAAGCTAATGACAACACGACTAGATGTAAACCAAAATTGCAAAAGGAAATGTCAAGTTCTTGTGAAGCACAATATCTTTATCAAAATCTTATCGGATAGTTAATGTACTTAGCAGCTTCAGCTCAACCAGATCTGGCTTTTGCTGTAAGTATATCAAGACAATTTAGTAACTGTCATTCTCGGGCACATTGAAAAGCAGGAAAAAGAATGTTGACGTACCTCAAAAGCACAATTAATCATGATTTGATTTTTAAACAAAACAAAGAAGAGTTAGTTGGTTATGCATATTCAGATTGGGGATCTTCGATTGGTCATCTTAAATCATACACTGGGTATGTTTTTAAAATGTGAGAAGCAAATATTAGCTGGCAGTCACGTAAACAAAGAACCATGGCACTATCCAGCACAGAAGCTGAATATATGGCGTTAAATGAAGCCACTAAAGAAGCTTTGCTTCTTAAAAAGATTTTAACTGAATTTGGATGGCCAGAGTCTAAATTAAATATTTTAAATGATAATCTGGGTGCGCAGCAATCGGCGAAAAATCCTATTTTCCTTAGTCGAACAAAACATATAGATGTGAGCCCTCATTTTATACGAGATGCAGTTGCCGAGGGAAAAGTTGAAAGAGCCTTTATGCCTATGCCAAAACATCGAAGTTGCAGATCGGTACTTGGATTAGTAGAAATTGTTGAACCAACTTAAATTTACTTTTTAAATTTACACACTCTAGAAATGAAAGTGAAATTTTACGTACCACATAATTTATTATGGAGGTACACCACTGTGTACAAAATTATTACTGTTTCAAAATATTAGAAATTAGAATATTGTAAAACTTGTTTTTAACCCTTTTCTTTTTGTACTTTCTTTTTTTAACCCTTTTCTTTTTGTACTTGTAGTATGTACTTTCACAATACAGAATACATATTTTTTTTTCCCTGTTACTCCACTAGGGGGCATAGGGCATCTACTTGAAGTCTCCAATCTTCTCTGTTTAACGCTTTTGCTTCAATCAAGCTCCAGGACAAATTGCATCTGCTTATTTCACCCAGGACAGTGCGCTTCCACGTCATTCTGGGTCTATCTCTAGCTCTAGAACCTCCTTGTGGGTCCCAAAATAGCGAAACTCTGGTTATGTCATTTTCATTTTTCCTCAATATGTGCCCGATCCATTTCCACCTTTTCCTGGTTATTCTCTTTACTAGGAGTTCTCCATTTTCTAAGTGCCATAGATCTTTATTGCTGATTCTGTTCGGCCACAAAATTCTGCATATGATTCTTAGGTGGTTTTTTATGAAGACTTGCAGCTTATTCTTGATGGAGTTCGTTAGCAGCCATGACTCACTACCATATGTTAGAGTTGTTTTAACAAAGGAGTTGAATATCCTAATTTTTGTTTTTCTAGATATTTGCTTGCTCTTCCATATAGGCCGAAGTCTGCCGAATGCTGACCTTGCTGCGCTGATTCTATTCTGTACATTTTCCCTAGTACCACCTGTGGGAGTTATTATGCTACCAAGTTGGGAATATTTCTGATCTCCAAGAGCTTGTTATGTGCGGGTGGATGAGTTCTGCTGATAATTGTGGACCTGATTTTAGTATCTCACTTGGTAGACCGTCGTCTCCTGTTGCCTTATTACTCTTCAATCTTAATATGGCGTCTTTAATCTCACGGATAGACGGTGCTGAGTGAGAATGGCGGTCTTTTCTTCACTTAAATCATTGGTGGTTACTTCCCAGTGAGGTGTGTGTGTCAGCTGAATGTTGCTTATTTCTTCAAAGTGTTCTGTCCATCGCTGAGTTTGCTCTTGAGCGTTGGTTAGAGCGTTGCCGATCTTTTATAGGATGGTTAACTCTGAGAGATCGGTTTGTAAGGCAATTTACGATATTGTGTACTATTCTTATATCATTCTTGCCAGCTGCTGTGTTTTCTTCTCTAGCCATCTCAATGTGTTTTTTCTTTTCAGCCCTGGCATCTTTCTTAACTAATTTGCTCTGGATCTGATATTGCTGTCTTAGTAAGATAGAGTAATCATTTGTTATCATAGTATTCATTTGGTTTTTTAGTTGTTGTCTATGTTTGATCAGGTTCCATGAATGGTCAGAGGTCCATGGTTTTCTATTACTCTGACGTGTGCCTAGGATGTTTACTGATTTTTGGCATATGACATTAGTTTTTTCCTCCCATGACTGCTGCATGCTCTCTGATACAGTTTGCTGGATAGCCGTTATCGCATTAGATTTAACTGCTGGGTTTCTGAGTTGTTCTAAGTTCAATTCGGCTTTAAGCTTCTGCGTGTTGGTGGTATTACGCCTTAGCCGAATCTTCAGGTCAGCTGTTATAAGTTTATGGTTGCTCTGTATATCAGCACCTTTTCTATTCCTTACATGTAACAATGAGTTTCTCCATTTCCTACTCACGCATATATGGTCAATTTGGTTCTTGGTATATCTTTGTATGGGAACAGTGTGCCTCCTAGGACCAACTGATTGGTTTGACATAATTCTATCAATCTATCAGCATTGTTGTTACGTATTCCCAGACCATGTGTCCCTATTGTGTTTTCTATGTTGACGTTGTTGCTTCCAATTTGCGCGTTGAAATCACTCATCACGATTACCAAATAGACTTGGTTGATATCATTTAATATACCATCTAATTTCTATCTAACAAGTATTTAAAAATAACGTTATGAAAGTAATTGGAGAGGAAGGAACGGTCTTATTTTGTGGCCACCCAGGTCACCAGATTTGAGTCCGTTATAAATTTTTTATCATGAATTTGTTACGTTGATACCGTTATTTTTTTAGAAAAACGGTTTAAATGACATTTTTTGAATAGAAAATCCAAAACTATTTAAATTGAAAGCTGTATAAGTTTTTATTAAAAATTCACCCAGTCTTGTTATAACGGAAGTAGTATAGATGCCACTTGAGCGTGGGAAAATATTTATGAAAATGAGATCAAGTATCGTGATACCGTCATAATTAATTTCCGGAAAAAGCTTCCCCAAGTTCAACAACTTAACCTTGTATCGTGATACCGGCATAATTAATTTCCGGAAAACGCTTTCGCAAATAATAGACAAGGTCAACTAGATAATGTAGAACAAGTAAGTGCAATGATCTTGTTGTGATAGTATAGTAACATAAATTATTGTAACAATAAAATGCAGATATTCAACTTGTTATTTGTATTTTAGTTTAAAGTAATTTTAAATGAAAAACAATTGAAGGTGTGTTATACTCTGAAAAAAATTAATAAATACTTGTAAAATAAAACAAATAAGTTAAGTTTCATATAATATCATTGTTATTATTTGAGGGAGGTGCAATTGTAAGGCAAAAAATTGATTTGTGTTTAATTGAAATATATTTTGAAAAAAATTCGTTCGTGTAAATTACTTTATATAATATGCCGTAGAAAACGAAAGTTGTTTAAAATAAACTTATTCTATTTGGGTGTAGCCAGTCACGAGTTTTTTTTAATATTAATATATGCATTAGATGGAATTTCAAACAAATTTTTTTAAACAACTATGCAAATTAAAATATTTATCCTCTTGTAAATTACTTTGTATGAGGCCTTTTATTTATACCTGTTTCCCCCCACCTAAGGGGGGGACCAGCACATTGTACAGAACGGGGAGAAATTTTCGGAGTTTTGAGATCGGATGAGATGTCTGAGGAGTTAGACCTGAAAAAACTTCTTTGTCATAACCATAACCTTATAACTTTGTCATAAGTATTTTTTAATAAAAAGCTTTCACGGTCAATCAGTTATTTTAACGTAATATCAACACAAGAATGCAGTTGTTATTTATGAGATAAATAAAATGCAGATATTGACCTTGATATTGTATCTTAGTTTTAAAGTAATTTAAAAAAGATAATGACATTCCATCTCTTCAGAAACTAAGGAATTTCACAACCAATTGCGGTCACAATAACATTACTGAAAATTTAAAAAGATGTGCTGTAAAAAAATGTATGAATTTATATATGTATTTAATAAAGGAAAATAATTGGTTTTAAAAAATATTTGTTTTATTTATTGCTGACCAAGATAATTTTTCTAACAAAAACATAGGTATTTCATAAAATAGTCTGGAATAATTACACTGAGCTATGTGTAAATTCATTGGAATGTAGAAATCTTCTTGTTCCAATCTTAGTTTATTCTTTTCAATACATCTCTCAAAATATTTGAATACATATTCTCTTATATTAAGTTCAGCTCCGTTGTTATATGACATCACTGCTTGTATAAAGTCAAGCATAAGACAAAAACGAGTGTACTCATCTAATTGCAATGCAAGTTTTTTTAGTGCGCTCATCATGATTAAATGTTAGCGAAAATCCTTTTGCATTTAATTTTGCTTGACTGTTTTTAAAGTCGTGATAAAATGTATACCACTCCAAATAATTCATTTCGCTTATGACTTTGTTTTGTCGTTGGAAAATTATTGATGCAGCAAAATTCTCAATATTAAATCCAATTTGAATTTTTATTGTTTGTTTTTTATCCAAAAAATAAATATAGCTTAATAAAAGGTTCTGCGGTGGCTCACCTTTTTCTGTTTTAAATACTTCTGAATTTGTAGATTGCTCCATTGTTTTGTTTTGGTTTAACTGATGAATTCTATTTTAGAATTTTGTATTTATAGTTTTTCTTCCACATTTTTTAAAAATTTTTCGAAATATTCTTTGTATTTTTTTATCGTTTTTAAGTGGGGATGATGTGTCGAATAAATTAAGAAAATATTTTATGCTTTTTCGGGAACTTCGCATCCATAGATATACACAACAATAATGTCCACAAACAGATGTTAAATTACTTTGTAAACGCTTATTGTTGAAAACAAAACATGTTGATTGATTTTGTAGAAATTTTATAATCTCATTGTGAAACGGGGGATTTCCAAATGAATCAAAATATTCTGCACACCCTTGAACTGGAACAAATATTGTTAACCAATGTGTACCCTTTTCATTAGAATTATCGGTATTTAGCACCAAAATACTAGGTTTTAAAACTTGTTTTGGTAATTTATCAAGAGCATAAACGCCTCTAAATATTTTATGTGTTAACTTATTACATTTCAGAACCTTTGAAATCTGAAGTGTATTCATTATCTTGCAAACATGAGATATCAATTAGTCGAGTATTTCCTCGTATAAATGCTATCAAAAATTCTGCTTTAAGTTTTCCATTTGTTGAGACTATATCGAATTTTCAAGCAAATTTATTTTAGTTATTTTTTCGTTATCGATATGTCCAAAAGAGTAATTCTCAATATCTGTTTTTTTCCAATCTCTGACAGGAAATTTATACTTTAATTCTTTTACAATAGTTTTACATTTTTCTTTTATACCAGCCACAGCAATATTTTTTACAAATATTGTATTGTTATCGTCCGTACAGAACGATAAATCTACTAGAGCACATGTCATTTTGAAATGAATAGAGATGGTTGACTAAACTTCCTTTTATATGTTAACATAGACGTTACGATTTTTATCAATTTCGATATTAGCATCGAATTCTGCAAATACAATACAAGTTAATGTTGAAGTTAATGGAGAGCTGAGTCTTGCTCCAATCTTTACTACTCCCTGGTTTAATAAACTCTGACATGTATCTGTTCCCGAGCCGTCTGGTGATAAATCAAAAGCCAGTATTGTATAACCTTTTGAAAATAATTCTTTTGAAATTTGATGTTCTCTATCAGAATGATGTATACCTGTTCCGCTAAATAATGTTAAATATGCTCGACAATTACAAGAATTATTCGGTGTAAAACTTGTTTCAATTTCAGAGTTTGGTGTAGGCGCTCCATTCTCATATAATTGTGAATTGTGTGAGATTTTGATGGTCGAAATGGTATGGATTTTTTGATCTCTTACCATTGAAATTTTCATTATTAACCATACAAAATACTAGAGCTTTTGGTATTTGCCCTATAAATATATTATCCAATGATATGTTAGATGTGTTAGCTGGAATTGTAAATGTTTTGATTTTACTTCTGGTATAAAAATATTTCGCGTTAGCCTTTTCCAATACAGAATTATGTGCCATCAATATACTAGGATTAATTGTTAAATGTTTCATGTATAACGTAGCTTCGAGAATTTTTAAATAGCTTTCATCGGCATCGTTAAAGAAAATAAAAAAATCCTGTTTTTCTAGGGCTAAAGCAATTCGAATGTCAACATTATTTAAAAGTAATTTAGGAGTATTGAAGAAATCTACATGTAATTTTCCCATTAATTCTACTACTGTAGAATTGTTGCATGATTTTTGTCTTGATTTAGAACCAGAATTATTAAAATCATTTACATTTGGTTTATCCAATTCCCAACCAGATGCTTCCAGATGTGTTTGACTGGAATCTGTACCATAATTTAGTAAAGTAGTTAAGTATGCTTTATAATGGTATAAGGAGTCTTGAAGGAGTGATGTTTTTTCCGTTTAGAGTTACATTACATTGTTTAATTAAAGAGTGTAAAAAATTATTTACAACACTGGGCTGCGGAGGTGCCCTTACTTCAGTTCCAGTTCCTACTTTATCATTTGCACTCCAAACTGATCCATCTTTTTTTAATATTTGAACTTTAAATTTTATATAGGTTGAGGATAATTCTCGATATGTATCTCTGTTATATTATGTATCTTCGGTTATGTATCTGTTATATTATGTATCGATATGTATCTTAATATTATTAAATAGGGGCTTCTGTTAATGTATTGTCAAATTCTATTTTGAATCCCAAATCATATAATGTTAGAAATCAAAGTTAATTTTTACGTGCCAAATAATTTATTTTGGAAGCAAACCACTGATGTACAAAATTATTACTATTTTGAAATATTAGAATTTAGAATATTGTAAATCTTGTTTTTAACCTTTTTTCTTTTCGTATTTAGTGTGTACTTTCACTATACGAAATACATATAATTAATTATTATTATAAGAAATAAAATCATTGAAGTTTGAATAAGAAGAATAAATGTATGTGTTTTTAATTTGAAATTGCTAATAGGTTATGGGCGTAGGAGAAATTTTATTTTTGTAAAGACTATAATTAAAACAAAAATAAACTTAATTATAGACAGTATAAATTTTTTTTTGTGAAATTAAAATAAAAAAAAATAATATTAATATGAACAACGTAACTGCGAGAGTTAATCCTTTAAATAAGGAAAATTTCGACACGTGAAGGCTGCAGATGGAAGTGTTGTTAACTAAAAATTATACATGGGGGTATGTCAGCCACGAAAATAAAAAACCAGAAGAAACAGAAGAAGAAAAATTTAATAAATGGAAAAAGGAGGATGATAAGACAAAATCAAACCTTATACTGTGCATTAGTCCAAGTGAATTGAAGCAAATACAACATTGTCAAACATCAAATGATATTTGGAAACAATTGCATGAAATATACCAATCCAAGAGACCACCTACGAAAGAATCATTATTAAAAAAAGTTATAACCCAAAAAATGGCAATTGGAACTGAAATAAGGGGCTGTTTAAATGATTTTTTTGCGCAGTTGATAAGCTTTTGGACATGGTTATAGTAAATAATGATCAATTATGATGATCTTCCATCTATAATTTTATTATATAGTTTGCCGGAAAACTTTGAAGATTTCAGATGCTGAATTGAATCACGTGATCAAAACCAGAAACATTAAAAATCAAAATTATAGAAGAATTTGACGCGAGAAGAGCAAGAGGATTTGCAGATGTAGAAAATGCAAGGTATATTAAGAAGAAAAATAATAGAGAAAACTGGTGGAAATGACAAAAAAACTAGTGTAAAAATAAGTAATGAATCATCTTTCAAATTTAAGTGTCATCGATGTAAAAAGGTGGGTCATAAAGCGTATAAATGCCAAAATAAAAATCGAACAGGGAAAAAATGAATATTCAAAAATATGTATGGAAAATTTAAACACTGAATTTGCGTTAGCACATACCGAAGTGAATGAAATAGGGAAGAATGGTGATTGGTGCTTGAACAGTGGGTATACGTCACATATGACATCAAGGTTGGAAGGTTTTAATATTTTAAATGAAGTGGAGAAGCCATTAAATCTGGCAAATCTTACCACTACTAAAATAGAGGGAATAGGAAGAATGAAAATTGTCACAACAAACGGTAAGGATTTTAAAAAATTTAAAAATAGAAAACGTGATGATTGTTCCAGACCTGAAAACAAACCTCATGTCAATATTTAAAATTACGGATAAGGGTTGCAAAGTAATATTTAATAAAACATCAGCAACTATTATTGCACCTCACGAAAATATATTATTTATTGCGGAAAGATATAATAAAAAGATAAAAAATGAGAATTTGTAAACTTCAGTTCCAGTAATCCAAAAAAATTCAATTTATGAATGGCACTAAACACTTGGCCAGTGAAATATTGACTACATGTTAAAAATGGCGAAAAATGTACTCGGTCTTAAAATTACCGAAATTAAAAAATTTTTATGTGAAACATGTAAAGGCAAAGCATACTGAAACTTCTTACCCCAAAAGTGGAAATATCAGAACAACTGATTTACTGGAAATGGTTGACACCTATGTTTTTGGACCAGTGAGAACATCATCTGTTGACGGGACGAAATATTTTGTCACCTTTATAGATAACAAATCACGTTGGTATCAAAATTTATTTTTTGAAATTAAAAAGTGAAGTTTTTAAGGTTTTCAAGGAATCCAAAGTTTGGATCGAAACTCAAACCAACTGAAAAATTAAGTACCTTCAAAGTGATAATGGCACCGAGTACTGTAATCAAGAATTTAGTGAATTTTTAAAAATTAATGGGATTAGAAAAAGACTCACCGTGCCGTACACCCCCCAGGAGATACCGATACGGAAGGACTGCCTGCAATCCGTTAAGAAGAAAATTCATGCTAACACATGCACTAACACAATCCGTTAAAGCATGCAAATAACAGTACATGATGGAAGAAATAAAAATTAAATTTAGAATGAAAATATTACACCAGAAATGCCAAGAAGCCGGAAAATACGTCCAAAATTAATAAAATAAAAAAGGAAGACCACGAACAATCTACCATTACACTTTTAATCAACATAAAACACATTCAAATCAACAGAATCGAAAAAATCAAACTATAATTGAAAATTATCCAAGTCAAACTGAATCCGAATATGAAACATCAAATATTAGTATCAATGCAAATTTAGTGACTTTGAAAGAAGCCTTGAATAGCGAGAATGTAGGAAAATGGAAATCGGCAATATGTCAAGAATACATCGTATTAACAAAAAATTTAACATGGGAAATTGTTGATCGTCCTCCAAATGGTAATTGTATTACCAGCAGATTTGTTTTGTAAACTGAATGGGATACAACATCAAATTTAAAAAATGTACAGCGAGGTTAGTAGCTCGAGATTTTGCCCAATGTAAAGGTGTAGAGTGTAATGAAACATTTGCACCAGTTATAAGAATGAGTTCTATAAGGTTTTTAATGACTTTCGCCGTTCAAAATGAATGAAAAGTATATCAAATGGATGTAGTGGCAGCTTATCTTCATGGGAATTAAGTAGAAAAAGTATATATAGGAATACGAGAATTATTCAAAGAAATAATGGCAAAGATTTCGAAACTTGACGAAAAAATTTGAAGTAAAGCAAAATCATGGATAAAGAACATAAATAAATAAAATTCTATATGTTTATTGAAGAAATCCTTATATGGTTTAAAACAGTCTGGTAGAGAATGGAATTTTAAATAAGAAAAATAATTAAAGAAACTCGGATTAAATAAAACATGTTCGGAATCATGTAATACATATGTTAAAAAATTCAAGAAAACACAATTGTTATAGCTGTTTACGTTGACGATCTCCTACTATTTTCAAACAACGAACTTGGAACGAAGGTCCTCGCAATTGTTTAGGAGTTTAATTTAGGCACAGCTCAGACAATAAACAAATTTCCATGAATCAAAAAGAATACCCAAATCAAATATTTAAAAAATTTAATATGGACTAATGTAAGCTAATGACAACACGACTAGATGTAAACCAAAATTGCAAAAGGAAATGTCAAGTTCTTGTGAAGCACAATATCTTTATCAAAATCTTATCGGATAGTTAATGTACTTAGCAGCTTCAGCTCAACCAGATCTGGCTTTTGCTGTAAGTATATCAAGACAATTTAGTAACTGTCATTCTCGGGCACATTGAAAAGCAGGAAAAAGAATGTTGACGTACCTCAAAAGCACAATTAATCATGATTTGATTTTTAAACAAAACAAAGAAGAGTTAGTTGGTTATGCATATTCAGATTGGGGATCTTCGATTGGTCATCTTAAATCATACACTGGGTATGTTTTTAAAATGTGAGGAGCAAATATTAGCTGGCAGTCACGTAAACAAAGAACCATGGCACTATCCAGCACAGAAGCTGAATATATGGCGTTAAATGAAGCCACTAAAGAAGCTTTGCTTCTTAAAAAGATTTTAACTGAATTTGGATGGCCAGAGTCTAAATTAAATATTTTAAATGATAATCTGGGTGCGCAGCAATCGGCGAAAAATCCTATTTTCCTTAGTCGAACAAAACATATAGATGTGAGCCCTCATTTTATACGAGATGCAGTTGCCGAGGGAAAAGTTGAAAGAGCCTTTATGCCTATGCCAAAACATCGAAGTTGCAGATCGGTACTTGGATTAGTAGAAATTGTTGAACCAACTTAAATTTACTTTTTAAATTTACACACTCTAGAAATGAAAGTGAAATTTTACGTACCACATAATTTATTATGGAGGTACACCACTGTGTACAAAATTATTACTGTTTCAAAATATTAGAAATTAGAATATTGTAAAACTTGTTTTTAACCCTTTTCTTTTTGTACTTTCTTTTTTTAACCCTTTTCTTTTTGTACTTGTAGTATGTACTTTCACAATACAGAATACATATTTTTTTTTCCCTGTTACTCCACTAGGGGGCATAGGGCATCTACTTGAAGTCTCCAATCTTCTCTGTTTAACGCTTTTGCTTCAATCAAGCTCCAGGACAAATTGCATCTGCTTATTTCACCCAGGACAGTGCGCTTCCACGTCATTCTGGGTCTATCTCTAGCTCTAGAACCTCCTTGTGGGTCCCAAAATAGCGAAACTCTGGTTATGTCATTTTCATTTTTCCTCAATATGTGCCCGATCCATTTCCACCTTTTCCTGGTTATTCTCTTTACTAGGAGTTCTCCATTTTCTAAGTGCCATAGATCTTTATTGCTGATTCTGTTCGGCCACAAAATTCTGCATATGATTCTTAGGTGGTTTTTTATGAAGACTTGCAGCTTATTCTTGATGGAGTTCGTTAGCAGCCATGACTCACTACCATATGTTAGAGTTGTTTTAACAAAGGAGTTGAATATCCTAATTTTTGTTTTTCTAGATATTTGCTTGCTCTTCCATATAGGCCGAAGTCTGCCGAATGCTGACCTTGCTGCGCTGATTCTATTCTGTACATTTTCCCTAGTACCACCTGTGGGAGTTATTATGCTACCAAGTTGGGAATATTTCTGATCTCCAAGAGCTTGTTATGTGCGGGTGGATGAGTTCTGCTGATAATTGTGGACCTGATTTTAGTATCTCACTTGGTAGACCGTCGTCTCCTGTTGCCTTATTACTCTTCAATCTTAATATGGCGTCTTTAATCTCACGGATAGACGGTGCTGAGTGAGAATGGCGGTCTTTTCTTCACTTAAATCATTGGTGGTTACTTCCCAGTGAGGTGTGTGTGTCAGCTGAATGTTGCTTATTTCTTCAAAGTGTTCTGTCCATCGCTGAGTTTGCTCTTGAGCGTTGGTTAGAGCGTTGCCGATCTTTTATAGGATGGTTAACTCTGAGAGATCGGTTTGTAAGGCAATTTACGATATTGTGTACTATTCTTATATCATTCTTGCCAGCTGCTGTGTTTTCTTCTCTAGCCATCTCAATGTGTTTTTTCTTCTCAGCCCTGGCATCTTTCTTAACTAATTTGCTCTGGATCTGATATTGCTGTCTTAGTAAGATAGAGTAATCATTTGTTATCATAGTATTCATTTGGTTTTTTAGTTGTTGTCTATGTTTGATCAGGTTCCATGAATGGTCAGAGGTCCATGGTTTTCTATTACTCTGACGTGTGCCTAGGATGTTTACTGATTTTTGGCATATGACATTAGTTTTTTCCTCCCATGACTGCTGCATGCTCTCTGATACAGTTTGCTGGATAGCCGTTATCGCATTAGATTTAACTGCTGGGTTTCTGAGTTGTTCTAAGTTCAATTCGGCTTTAAGCTTCTGCGTGTTGGTGGTATTACGCCTTAGTCGAATCTTCAGGTCAGCTGTTATAAGTTTATGGTTGCTCTGTATATCAGCACCTTTTCTATTCCTTACATGTAACAATGAGTTTCTCCATTTCCTACTCACGCATATATGGTCAATTTGGTTCTTGGTATATCTTTGTATGGGAACAGTGTGCCTCCTAGGACCAACTGATTGGTTTGACATAATTCTATCAATCTATCAGCATTGTTGTTACGTATTCCCAGACCATGTGTCCCTATTGTGTTTTCTATGTTGACGTTGTTGCTTCCAATTTGCGCGTTGAAATCACTCATCACGATTACCAAATAGACTTGGTTGATATCATTTAATATACCATCTAATTTCTATCTAACAAGTATTTAAAAATAACGTTATGAAAGTAATTGGAGAGGAAGGAACGGTCTTATTTTGTGGCCACCCAGGTCACCAGATTTGAGTCCGTTATAAATTTTTTATCATGAATTTGTTACGTTGATACCGTTATTTTTTTAGAAAAACGGTTTAAATGACATTTTTTGAATAGAAAATCCAAAACTATTTAAATTGAAAGCTGTATAAGTTTTTATTAAAAATTCACCCAGTCTTGTTATAACGGAAGTAGTATAGATGCCACTTGAGCGTGGGAAAATATTTATGAAAATGAGATCAAGTATCGTGATACCGTCATAATTAATTTCCGGAAAAAGCTTCCCCAAGTTCAACAACTTAACCTAGTATCGTGATACCGGCATAATTAATTTCCGGAAAACGCTTTCGCAAATAATAGACAAGGTCAACTAGATAATGTAGAACAAGTAAGTGCAATGATCTTGTTGTGATAGTATAGTAACTATTGTGATAGTATAGTAACAATAAAATGCAGATATTCAACTTGTTATTTGTATTTTAGTTTAAAGTAATTTTAAATGAAAAACAATTGAAGGTGTGTTATTCGGTGTGTTATACTCTGAAAAAAATTAATAAATACTTGTAAAATAAAACAAATAAGTTAAGTTTCATATAATATCATTGTTATTATTTGAGGGAGGTGCAATTGTAAGGCAAAAAATTGATTTGTGTTTAATTGAAATATATTTTGAAAAAAATTCGTTCGTGTAAATTACTTTATATAATATGCCGTAGAAAACGAAAGTTGTTTAAAATAAACTTATTCTATTTAGGTGTAGCCAGTCACGAGTTTTTTTTAATATTAATATATGCATTAGATGGAATTTCAAACAAATTTTTTTAAACAACTATGCAAATTAAAATATTTATCTTCTTGTAAATTACTTTGTATGAGGCCTTTTATTTATACCTGTTTCCCCCCACCTAAGGGGGGGACCAGCACATTGTACAGAACGGGGAGAAATTTTCGGAGTTTTGAGATCGGATGAGATGTCTGAGGAGTTAGACCTGAAAAAACTTCTTTGTCATAACCAGCAACCTTTGGTAAATAACCGTTCAAGAATAGTATTTTTTAATAAAAAGCTTTCACGGTCAATCAGTTATTTTAACGTAATATCAACACAAGAATGCAGTTGTTATTTATGAGATAAATAAAATGCAGATATTGACCTTGATATTGTATCTTAGTTTTAAAGTAATTTAAAAAAGATAATGACATTCCATCTCTTCAGAAACTAAGGAATTTCACAACCAATTGCGGTCACAATAACATTACTGAAAATTTAAAAAGATGTGCTGTAAAAAAATGTATGAATTTATATATGTATTTAATAAAGGAAAATAATTGGTTTTAAAAAATATTTGTTTTATTTATTGCTGACCAAGATAATTTTTCTGACAAAAACATAGGTATTTCATAAAATAGTCTGGAATAATTACACTGAGCTATGTGTAAATTCATTGGAATGTAGAAATCTTCTTGTTCCAATCTTAGTTTATTCTTTTCAATACATCTCTCAAAATATTTGAATACATATTCTCTTATATTAAGTTCAGCTCCGTTGTTATATGACATCACTGCTTGTATAAAGTCAAGCATAAGACAAAAACGAGTGTACTCATCTAATTGCAATGCAAGTTTTTTTAGTGCGCTCATCATGATTAAATGTTAGCGAAAATCCTTTTGCATTTAATTTTGCTTGACTGTTTTTAAAGTCGTGATAAAATGTATACCACTCCAAATAATTCATTTCGCTTATGACTTTGTTTTGTCGTTGGAAAATTATTGATGCAGCAAAATTCTCAATATTAAATCCAATTTGAATTTTTATTGTTTGTTTTTTATCCAAAAAATAAATATAGCTTAATAAAAGGTTCTGCGGTGGCTCACCTTTTTCTGTTTTAAATACTTCTGAATTTGTAGATTGCTCCATTGTTTTGTTTTGGTTTAACTGATGAATTCTATTTTAGAATTTTGTATTTATAGTTTTTCTTCCACATTTTTTAAAAATTTTTCGAAATATTCTTTGTATTTTTTTATCGTTTTTAAGTGGGGATGATGTGTCGAATAAATTAAGAAAATATTTTATGCTTTTTCGGGAACTTCGCATCCATAGATATACACAACAATAATGTCCACAAACAGATGTTAAATTACTTTGTAAACGCTTATTGTTGAAAACAAAACATGTTGATTGATTTTGTAGAAATTTTATAATCTCATTGTGAAACGGGGGATTTCCAAATGAATCAAAATATTCTGCACACCCTTGAACTGGAACAAATATTGTTAACCAATGTGTTCCCTTTTCATTAGAATTATCGGTATTTAGCACCAAAATACTAGGTTTTAAAACTTGTTTTGGTAATTTATCAAGAGCATAAACGCCTCTAAATATTTTATATGTTAACTTATTACATTTCAGAACCTTTGAAATCTGAAGTGTATTCATTATCTTGCAAACATGAGATATCAATTAGTCGAGTATTTCCTCGTATAAATGCTATCAAAAATTCTGCTTTAAGTTTTCCATTTGTTGAGACTATATCGAATTTTCAAGCAAATTTATTTTAGTTATTTTTTCGTTATCGATATGTCCAAAAGAGTAATTCTCAATATCTGTTTTTTTCAAATCTCTGACAGGAAATTTATACTTTAATTCTTTTACAATAGTTTTACATTTTTCTTTTATACCAGCCACAGCAATATTTTTTACAAATATTGTATTGTTATCGTCCGTACAGAACGATAAATCTACTAGAGCACATGTCATTTTGAAATGAATAGAGATGGTTGACTAAACTTCCTTTTATATGTTCACATAGACGTTACGATTTTTATCAATTTCGATATTAGCATCGAATTCTGCAAATACAATACAAGTTAATGTTGAAGTTAATGGAGAGCTGAGTCTTGCTCCAATCTTTACTACTCCCTGGTTTAATAAACTCTGACATGTATCTGTTCCCGAGCCGTCTGGTGATAAATCAAAAGCCAGTATTGTATAACCTTTTGAAAATAATTCTTTTGAAATTTGATGTTCTCTATCAGAATGATGTATACCTGTTCCGCTAAATAATGTTAAATATGCTCGACAATTACAAGAATTATTCGGTGTAAAACTTGTTTCAATTTCAGAGTTTGGTGTAGGCGCTCCATTCTCATATAATTGTGAATTGTGTGAGATTTTGATGGTCGAAATGGTATGGATTTTTTGATCTCTTACCATTGAAATTTTCATTATTAACCATACAAAATACTAGAGCTTTTGGTATTTGCCCTATAAATATATTATCCAATGATATGTTAGATGTGTTAGCTGGAATTGTAAATGTTTTGATTTTACTTCTGGTATAAAAATATTTCGTGTTAGCCTTTTCCAATACAGAATTATGTGCCATCAATATACTAGGATTAATTGTTAAATGTTTCATGTATAACGTAGCTTCGAGAATTTTTAAATAGCTTTCATCGGCATCGTTAAAGAAAATAAAAAAATCCTGTTTTTCTAGGGCTAAAGCAATTCGAATGTCAACATTATTTAAAAGTAATTTAGGAGTATTGAAGAAATCTACATGTAATTTTCCCATTAATTCTACTACTGTAGAATTGTTGCATGATTTTTGTCTTGATTTAGAACCAGAATTATTAAAATCATTTACATTTGGTTTATCCAATTCCCAACCAGATGCTTCCAGATGTGTTTGACTGGAATCTGTACCATAATTTAGTAAAGTAGTTAAGTATGCTTTATAATGGTATAAGGAGTCTTGAAGGAGTGATGTTTTTTCCGTTTAGAGTTACATTACATTGTTTAATTAAAGAGTGTAAAAAATTATTTACAACACTGGGCTGCGGAGCTGCCCTTACTTCAGTTCCAGTTCCTACTTTATCATTTGCACTCCAAACTGATCCATCTTTTTTTAATATTTGAACTTTAAATTTTATATAGGTTGAGGATAATTCTCGATATGTATCTCCATTTGCAAGTAAAACAAATTCAATAGTTGACGGTGATGCCTCTAAAGAAGCTAAAGGATTGTATGCTACCTCTTTTGAATGCAAAATACTTCAGATTTACGTAAAAAGATCAAGTTCAGATTTCATACATTCCATTTTTAATTGAATATGTCGGAGGTTTTACTTTGCTTTTTTCGTCGTTTCGACTTCAAATGTGTCTTTTTAGAAACTGTTCGTCTTTTAATAGCTCTTTGTCTTTTTATAGTTCTTTTTCTTCCACCATACATCGAATGCAGTTGGTTAACTACTGATTTTCGTAAATTTTTTATACCGCCTTTGCTTTGATCAATTACAGCTTCTTTTATGTTTACACCAGATGCTATATCATTAAAAATATTTTTACTTGTGTTTACAGCCTCTTTTTTAATTAAGTCCCAACCTGATGTAAAAATTGGCTTTAAGTAACGAATTAAACTTCCGAATATATTTCCAAAACCACGACCTCTTTGTATAGCTGGATAAAATTGTAATAAAGGCCCAATATCGTTGACTCCTCCACCTACTTGAGAGGAATAATATCTCACGTAAGCTCTTTCCATGTTTGATAGGATACCATATTTGAGTAGTAGCATTTATATTGTTTTTGGGGAGTCAATGCTTTTTAAAGTGTAATACAATTTTTGTTGGATAGTAACTGGGAACAAAATTTATTTCATCACCGTATTGGTTACAAATTTTAATTGCTATTGTTTCAAAACAATTTTTTTCTATGGGTATGTAATGAACATTTTCAAATTCAATATTTGTAGGTATTCTACAATTTTCTATGTTGATAGCTCTCAACGACCGGACTTTGCATTCAATTCATTTTATTATTAGCAACAGCTAATTTGAATAGTTCAGGTAATTTTATTTTGAAATTTTTTATATTTTTTTTCTGTTGAAATAATTCAGTTAATAATGTTTTTACATTATAACTTTGATTAACTTTTATATAGTAACTGTCTTCATCAAAAGTCTGCGATATTCGAATTAAATCCCCTCGGTTAGATTCTGACACTTTTTAAATATTACATCATCATATTTTTAGGAGTAGAGATATATGTCAAAACTTTATTAAAAAATTCTTTGAAAACTTGATTTTGAATAAACCCGGGATTAGGAGTTATATTTTTAATAAGCGTTGGCAAAAAATTAAATTTCGAACCATCCAAATGTAATTCCGAATCGTCATATGAATAATATGTGTAGCCTATAGACTTGGTTACTTTAATTTTTTCGAGAGGTTTTTCAATATTTGTTACATCAACATTATACTGTCCAATATTAATAAAAGTACATTTCTCTTTGTTAAATTCTTCTGTTTGTAGGAAATTGTTCAGATATATTTCTGAAAGACCAACTTTACAATTTCCATTTCTTAAATCAAAGTGAATAGGTAATTTATTTTCGAATGAAGCTAAAGTGCTGTCTCGAAACATTGTTAAATTATCATTACTAAACAATGTTACATAGAAGTCATCTTGACTATCCATCTTTGTTAACTTTTACTAAAACATAAAATGTTGAACTATTTATATGTTGTCCATTCCGGTGTTGATGAAGTTCTTAGTTTTGGACTTCTTAGTAAAGGTTTTAGTTTTAGTTTTTTTGTTTCAGGAAACTGTGAAAGTATAGTTGAGGAAATTGAACTACCGGCTGATCTTAGTATCTTCTTTTTTTCAGGAGATGGTACAGCAACGGTAATTACATCACCACTTGGTGTTTCAAACATTCGATAATCAGAACTTAGAGATGGTCTTTCGACTAATTTTTCATCTTTCAACATTTCAGTTTGAGCTAATTTTTTAAATGAATTTTCGTCATCCAAATCATATTGTGTTAAATCGATATCCATACTTGAATTTTCTTTTTTAGGATCATATTCAAACACATCATCAGTAACTAATGGTAAAAAATCGGTCTGTGCTGATGTTGATTTGTATTTAGGTAATTCAGTTTCTGCATATGCATTTCGTTTAGAAAAAAATTTTGTTTGAGTGCCTATATCAAATGTAAGATTATTAGCCTTTTTTGGTAATTTTTTTGCGTGTCTTTTGTTAATTCCATATTTGAGGAGATTTTGCCGATATAAGTACCATTTTTGCAATGGTTTTAATTTTTTTGTCATATAAAACTTTTTTCATTTTTTGATCTAATAAATCCAAGTTTTTATCATCTTGAAATAATTTACTAAATTTTGAAAATATTTCTGGTGACATAACAATCCTTCGCTGCATTATGTCTTACTTAGCAATTTTCCTATTACACCAGATAATATAGTACCGATTAAAGTTGGTAAAAATCCACCATGTTGAACTAATATTTTTCGTTTGGATTTTATACTTTTCTTTGCACAGGCTAGGAATCTTAATTTTTTTTTATGTTTTTTTAATTTAGCGTTTTGTGCTGGTGAAATTTTATTATTGCCATTTAACATATTGATTGCAATTTCAGCAATAGTTTTTATAATATCATCATCACAAAATTTAAGAATATTTTCACGAAATTTCTTCTTCTTACACTTTCCTAGTAAATGTATTATATGTTCGTTTTTCTTCAATCCTTTCATACTTTTGACAGTTGTTCAAATCACTCGTATCACAGAAGAATATGCAATATTCTTATGAAAAAATATTAGTTCTAATACGAAACAAATCGTTAACGTCCAACACAATATAACCATGTGGACTTGAGGTTGATTCATTATATACCCCCAGGAAACCTTTTATATTTTCCGGATATAGTTGTATAGCAAGAGGAAAAATCTGTGATTTGTCTCGAGGGTTCTTAAAAAGCACTAAATATTTACAATTTAATGAAATATCTCTTGAAAATTTCCACTGATGAAAAACGTTTTGCGTTAACAATACAATAGATAAATTACGATGGTGTGAACCTTTAGTAAATAATCCGCATACCTGTTTATTTGCAGAATCTAACATTAAATCATCTAAAACAATTAATGTAGGTTTATTGTCATTCTCACTAAACTTTTCCGGAATACTGGTATAAAAGTCTATATCAGAAAAATCTATATTTTTCGGAATAGCTGAAATTGCATAAGCAACGTATTTTTTACATGTATAAATACATACAAGAATTTTCAACAACAGAAAAATTTACGTCAATATACGGAACTCATTTTGCTCTTTGTCCTTGGGCTTATGGCAACTCGTCATCTGGACCGGATACGTATAACTGTTGCTCTATAGAACATTGTAAAATAGAATTGGAAAATCTGATTAAATGGTACAGACATAATGTCAAGGGCACAAATAGTATCGAAACTACATAGAGAAGCCAAACGAAACTTTCTTCGAAGGAAGTTTATTCAAAAAGGTTTAAACGATACATGGCAAATCGATTTAGTAGAAATGATTCCATATGCAAAGTATAACAAAGGAAATAAATATTTATTAACTGTAATAGATATCTTTTCGAAATATGCTTATGCTGAACCAATTAAAACTAAAAATGCTAATAACGTTTTACTGGGCATGCAAAAGATTTTTAAACGTGCTGGAGCACTCCCAAAAAATATTCAATCTGATCAAGGTAAAGAGTTTTTTAACAAAAAATTTAGAAAACTTATGGAAATAAAAAAAACTAATCATTAACATATATATTCTGAAATGAAAGCATCCATAGTAGAACGTTTCAACCGTACTTTAAAACATGCAATGTGGAAGCAGTTTAGTTTTCAGGGTAATTATAAATGGATATCTATTTTACCCTCACTTATTGAGAAATACAACTCAACATATCATCGTACAATTAAGCTTCAACCTAAAAAAGTTACAAAAGCAAACGAGAAATATATTTTGAAGAATATTTACATGCAGCCGAAATTTTATCAGAAAGCAAAATACAAAGTTGGAGATTGTGTACGTATAAGTAAATACAAAGGAAACTTTGCAAAAGGTTATCAACCAAATTGGTCAACAGAAATATTTACAATTAAAGAAGTAAAACGCACAGACCCAATTACTTACAATTTACTTGATTATACAAAAATACCAATTTCAGGTTCTTTTTACGAGCCTGAACTTACTCGAGTCAAAAATCCTGACACTTTTCTTGTTGAAAAAATATTGAAAAGAAAAGGAAATCAGGTTTTTGTTAAATGGTTAGGTTTTGATAAAGTCACAATTCTTGGGTAATAAAAAACGATATTATATGAAACTAATTTGCTTTTTTATTTTTAATTTTTTTTAATAAATATATTAACATTAACATAAATTCATATCAAACACCTGGATTTTTTCTTTAAAAATTTTTTCTGCAACACAATAAATTTATTTGATTTTATAATGTTCTAATTTGTATGTGCAATAACAGAAAATTTAATTTACATTATAAAAAGTAGCAGAAAATTTAACAATAACTGACTTTTTTATTTTCAAAATACAAAGTAGTTAATATAATAAATCAATTAACATTAACATAAATTTTTATCAAACACCTGGATTTTTTCTTTAAAAATTTTTTCTGCAATAAACATAACAATTAATCAATAAATACATTTTTTAAATTACTCTAAAACTAAGATACAATATCAAGGTCGATATCTGCATTTTATTTATCTCATAAATAACAACTGCATTCTTGTGTTAATATTACGTTAAAATAACTGATTGACCGTGAAAGCTTTTTATTAAAAAATACTATTCTTGAACGGTTATTTACCAAAGGTTGCTGGTTATGACAAGGAAGTTTTTTCAGATCTAACTTCTCAGACGGTGTAAAATCACATTTCAATTGAAAAATATCACATTTGCCAATTTCAAATTCAAAAGGCTCTGGAACTGTTAAGTATTTTTGCTCCATAATATATTATTGTTATATATAATATAGGTCTTAATCTTGAATATTTTTTAAAAAAACTTAAAAATTTTGAATTTGAAAACTAACTTTTATACTCTAGCAAAAATGTATTTTTTTTTTTTTTTTCCATCACTATAATATAGGGGTTAATAATTTAGAGCATAAGAAAAAAGTACACTTAGAATTTTTTTTAATGGTGTAATTTAAAGTATAGTTGACTTTAGTGGTTTGGATTCCCCGGGACGACCGGCCACTCTTTTATATTATTTGTCTATTATTTACGAAAGCGTTTTCCGGAAATTAATTATGCCGGTATCACGATACTAGGTTAAGTTGTTGAACTTGGGGAAGCTTTTTCCGGAAATTAATTATGACGGTATCACGATACTTGATCTCATTTGCATAAATATTTTCCCACGCTCAAGTGGCATGTATACTACTAACGGAGTCAAATCTGGTGACCTGGGAAGCTTCCGACAATAGTATCAAGGTTGATCTTACGTTTCTTAGTTCCTAAATTATAAACAAAAAACTAAATTAAAGAATTTTAAAGAAGAGGAAATATATAAGTCCCGTTATCTCGAAAACCGTTAGGAATAGACGTCACTTATCACTCACTTTCTGCTTGTTTTTATCTCATCTATCACCCCTTACAAGGATGCCATTACTCGAGAAAAACCCTGTATATTTCGGCATCACTGCCATCATCAGGGGGAATATAATATAATACTTGTAGATTAAATCTGATTTAGATATTCTTAAAGATAAAATGGAAGGAATGCAAGATTTTATGAAAAATTACAGTAATCCTCAACCAAATGAATATACTTCAAGTAATCACCCAAGGCATTGTTCGACAAATTAAACGAAACGGATGGCGCTGAGTCAGCTAAACTTAAAAAAAACAACAAGGGAAAGTAAACTAAACTAAATTTCAACTAAATTGAATAAAAGTATAAAAAAATAAAAAAAATAAATAAAAAATAAATAAAAAATAAAAAAAATTAGCAACTTAAACATGAGTTATAAATGTGATATACCGATAATAAATCAAAAGTAATTAAATGTTTGTTTAAATGTTTAGCATTTTGTAGTAGTTGGTAGTAAAACTCCGTATTCAGTTTGTTTAGGCGCTGTTCGTGATTGGTACCATCCATCACTAGATGAGTGGTTCATTTGTAATGATTGCCAAAATTTTGAACGTCTTTTCAAATTTGTATATGACAATCTCGCAACTAAAATAGCTGAATTGGATGAAAATAAAAGAAGCAACATACAAAAACTTCAAAATCTTATTGTTTCAAACTCAGTAAGCTTTAATGACATAGTGAAAGCATTTGATAATATGCAAAACCAAACAGAGATCGCCACAAAACAATCTTAAATATCAAATAGTAATTCGAATGACGGAATCAATCTCAACTCAGAATTAATAGATGATTTGAAAATCCACTTCGATAGCTTACTAAAACAGAATAACATAGCGTTAGTAAAATAGCTCAATGATCATTCACTCGCAACAGTAATTTGCTCACAGATATTAATGATGACTTGAGGAACATCAGTCATATTTTGAAGGATTCTAGAACTGTTTAAATAATCACCAGGCTTCATATTAAGAAAAAAAATCTAATATTAGTTTACTAGAAGAACTACAGACTGCTGAAAAGAAGTGAGAAAACTCTGAACTTTATTTCACGAAATTTGGAACTAAATGGGTACTGTGTGAATAGTATAAAAGATTGGATCAACTTAATTCTGTAATTTTCACAATTCTTTAGAACATTCTGATAGAGTAGTTCTTTTAGATACTAAAAGCTCTTTTAACTATATTTCCGTTCAAAGAATTACTTCATTTATTAAATTCAACTTCAAACTTAAGTCCAATGTTAAACAAGTTTCACCATCATTTCTTAAAGCAAGAA
Source organism: Poecilobothrus nobilitatus (assembly GCA_947095535.1). Classification (NCBI taxonomy): domain Eukaryota; kingdom Metazoa; phylum Arthropoda; class Insecta; order Diptera; family Dolichopodidae; genus Poecilobothrus; species Poecilobothrus nobilitatus. The sequence goes on along the minus strand of OX352772.1, from coordinate 211,297,737 downwards.
GAAAGTTCTGCAGTTTTCAAATTAAAGTTCCTGCTAAATCATCTACTTTGTTACTGAATTTCAAATCAGTACCTATTTGAATTTATCTATTTTATCTATTTTAAATTGAAACAAATTAAAGTCTTTAATATTTCCATGAAACGAAAAAGACAAATAACAGATAGTTACTACAAGTAAAGCTAAACCAAAAGGTATAAAACATTTAAGTTTTAATTTCAGCAACAACGAAATTAAAAATAATTCTCATAATTCTAATGTTGAATTGTATACTAACAAAAATAATAAAGTTAATTATGCTAAAGATTTAAAAAATAAGAAACAAAACAATAATAAAGTAAGAACTAACACTATTAATAATAAGAAAACTAATTTCGCAAAACTAAATTTAACGTAAAAGATAACATCAAAAATAATACTAATATATTGGACACTTTGGTGGATCACTCCGCTACTAACATTATCTTTGCTTCTTTTATAGGACATGGCCATACTCTGCGTACCCCTTTTATCCTAAACGATACTAAAACTTTCAGAACTTCAATAATAATAGAAAAATAAAATAAAGTCAATAATAATAATAGCAATCACATGAAAAAGCCTAAATATATCAAAAAATACAAAAATAATAATCAAAATGAAAATGTTTACAATAGTAAGTAACAAACTTGATTTTCTTCAACTTCTTACAATAATAATTATCCTAATTTTCAAGGAGGCGGTATAATTACTTCCAATTCTAAATATTATTCCTTGCCTTCAACATCATCTATTTTTGATAAGTTTTCACCTTTAAATAATATTGAAAACAAAAATGATAAATATAATAATCAGCAACCTTCTCTTTCTTCTACTTCTTGCAACAATAATTACAATAATTTTCAAAAAGGTGGCACAATTAATAGTAATTCAATTAACTTATGGTCCCCTGCAACAGCCCCCACTTCTATAAACCAGTTTCACCGTCTTCTGTGGTGCAGTCTCCAAACTTCATGAATCTGCTAATACCTCGTATTGTAAACAAAAAATTAACAAAAATAGTATTGAAAATAGTGATAATGTATAAGTTAACAAATTCGCTCTCTTCGATGCCTATCCACTACTGGATGTTAGCGATCATATGTCCTGACAGTTGAGTTAAAATCTGGATAAAATGCTTCTGTATTCATTTGGATCCACCGCTATGTGTACCAAATAACCAATATTTGATATACCTGTCCAGATCCTGATGTTGCGTAACCACGGCATTTGTTTTCGGCCAAAACCTCTTTTACCTTCAATATTTTCTTGCACGATAAGCTGTAAGAGTTCGTATTTTTGACCTCGCATAACATGTCCATCACTTTTTTCTTCTTTGGATATCAGTGAGAAGTTCTCGGTCTTTATTTATTCTTCGGAGAACTTCAATATTTGTGACACGATCTACCCATGAACTTTTTAGTATTCTTCTATAGAGCCACATTTCAAAGGCTTCGAGTTTATTCATATGGGTGGTTGTCAAGGTTCAAGTCTCTACTCCGACCATACATAACATTTCAAAAAACGTAAACGAAGATCTAAACTCAGATCTCTGCAGCAAAAACTTTCTTGTACTTAATAAATGCACCTCACGCTATTTCAATACGACATCTTATTTCTTGTTCACATGTCCACTGCTCATTTAGCCAACACCCAAGATACTTGTAGCTAGAAACACGTTCGATTGGAAGATGGTCGACTGTAACTGTAGCTGTGGTATATGGAGTTTTACATCTACTTATGATCATGAACTTAGTTTTTATTGCATTGAATTTTAGACCAAGATTTATGCTATGATGATTAACTTTATCTATTAAATGTTGTAAATCACTTAAATTATCTGCCAAAAGGGTTGTGTCATCTGATGTTATTAAGATAGGTACCGTTTACTTTGATACATATTTCAACTGATTCTAATGCTTCTTGGAAGATCTTCTCTGCATACAAATTGAAAAGCAGAGGTTATAAGATACAACACTGGCGAACACCACGCTTGATTAAAATGTTTTCGGTTAGCCCATCTTAAGCTTTTATGTTGGCTGTCTGATGCCAGTACAAATTTTCAATCCAATAGTTTTAATATCAATATCTATCGTGCTTAATATTTCCATAAGTTTATGATGTTGGACATTATCAAACGCTTTTTCATAGTCAAGAAAACTTAGGAAAACATCTTTCTTGACATCACAACAATTTTGTACGAGTACTTGAACACAAAAGAGCCCCTTCCTCGCTTAAACCCAAATTGTGGTTTTCCCATATGTATTTTGGCTTTTGAGTACATGCGATTGTGGAGCCCTTTAAGAAAGATTTTGAGTGCATGACACATTAAACTTATCAGTCTATGGTCACTGCATGATTTAGCGTAACTTTCTTTAGTAGAGCGATAAATGTTGATAAAAGCTAATCTGATGGAAAAATACCGGTATCATATACTTTGTTGAAGATTTTGTGCAACACATCTATGTTTTGGTCATCAATTAATTTAAATATTTCTGATGGTATGTCATCGGACATTGTGGCCTTTTTGTTTTCTACATTTTGTAATGCTTTTAAAATTTGGTCTTTAGTTATGATGGGGCCTGACAATTGTAGGGGCCTGACGATTCATTAGTATTCTGTGGCCTGGTCGGGTCTGAAAATAAGTTTTCTATATATTCCTCCCATACCGTTTTCCTTTCTTCGCTATCCAAAATGATTTGACCATTATCATTGAGTAGTGAAGCAAAATTTGTTTTCCTGATACTTCTTTAATTTTTTTGTGAAGATTGAAGTCATCATGAGACTGTTGAAGGTTTTCTATTTCGCTACACTCATTATACCCGTACGATAAGTATCGGGTATAATAAAATTACTCCTCCGTTTGTAACACCTCGAAATAAGCGAGCTAGATATACCTTGAAAGGTATAGATCGGATCAGAATCAAATTCTGAGTTGATTGAGCCATGTCCCTCCGTCCGTCAGCAAGCTAACTCAAAAACTAAAAAAGCAAGAATCTTGAAATTTACACAAAATATTCTGGGAGCAATTTGTAGGTTCCCTATTTTTTTTGGTTGAGTTCCGACCAAAACTTCAGGTAGTTCCCGAACAACTAACATTTAGATCTCCACAATTTTTTTGAAATAAATAAGCCGTGAAATTTTAACTGCTGATAGATATCAGCAGTTACTATTAATTTTATTTTTTACAACTTTTTTCTGTAGCCCCACCCGTTACAGAGCTACAGCCCCATCAAAGTTTGAAACATCTCTATATTTAAATTCTTATAACACAAGCTCTATAAGGTATATCTTCAATCTGAATTCCAAACGATAGGTGCTATTATGAGCTCTACAAGCATGTATATAATAAATATATTCTTGTGCTATACAGTGTCTTAATTTACCGTTATGCAAAACTGAATTATTGCAAAATCCTTTAACCCTTCTATCCTCTAAACGGTTTAAGTTGGAAACTTGAAATTTTGACAGAAGTTAGAACTTTGAAAATAAGTATAAGTTATTTCAAAAAAATTTTATTGTATCACCCCCCGTTTAGAAGCTGTAATGGCTCAAAAACTGAAAATTTCCTATTTTCAAACACCTGTAATTTGAACACCTGTTAAAATTTTTTTAAAGTAAAACATAAAAATTAAAGCTTCAACATTATTCTCTTATTTCCGTTAAAAACTTTTTTTGATAATGTAGATTCATTTTATAATTCACGAAATTGTTACTTTATTTTTTCAAATTTTCTAACAAATTTCTTTAACGAATTTTTTTAATTTTGTTTTACTCGATAATTTGAAATTGTTGAGGATACAATGCGTAGTATATAAAACAAGTAAATGTAACAGAAAGTCGATGCAACCGACTTATTAATACCCCACACCTGAATAATTCGAATTAAATTAAAAATCCATAAGTTTTTTTGGCAGCTGCTTGAACTTCTTCCTTTTTCTGTCTTATTCAACTCGAATTTCAGAATCGTAAAAGAGGCATCCTCTTGGGATATGCTTGACACCTTTGTAAAAAATTTTAAGTTTCTATCTTTATTAATTTCGAAGATTCTTATTCCTTGGGAGGTGTGTGTCAGGTACCCGAAATGCCACTCCAATTCATCGAATCAATCTCAGGGACATAAAAAAAACATGCCAGAACGCCATTGTACTAAATTCAAAGGTTCTACTTTTGTTGGTTTTGGAGATACGCTCGTTGCTCTTGTGCTCGTCCGGAAGTATCCAAAATACGAAGCCATTGTTGAAATTCTTTCAAATGTCAGTTTCCAATTTTACAGAAAAGGAAATATAACAGAACACCTTTGTACTAAAATAAAAGTTCTATCTTTGTTGGTTGTGGAGATATACCCGTTTGCTCTGGGGCTCGTCCGGAAGCTTCCAAGATTTGAACCCATGGACCAAATCCTCTCAAATTTTAGAAACTTAAATAAAACATGAAAGAACACCACTCTGTCAAATTTGAAGGTAATATCTTTGTTGGTTTTGGAGATAATCTCATTTGCTCTGGGGCTCGTTCGGAAGCTTCCAAAATCCGAACCCATGGACCAAATCCTCTCAAATTTTAGAAACTTAAATAAAACATGAAAGAACACCACTCTGTCAAATTTGAAGGTTATATCTTTATTGGTTTTGGAGATAGTCTCATTTGCTCTGGTGCTCGTTCGGAAGCTTCCAAAATCCAAACCCATGGACCAAATCCTCTTAAATTTCAAAGACATAAATCGAACGGAAAGGAACATCATTGTACAAAATTTAAAGGTTCTATCTTTGTTGATTTTGGAGATAATCTCATTTGCTCTGGTGCTCGTTCGGAAGCTTCCAAATTCCAAACCCATGGACCAAATCCTCTTAAATTTCAGAGACATAAATCGAACGGAAGGGAACATCATTGTACAAAATTTAAAGGTTCTATCTTTGTTGATTTTGGAGATAATCTCGTTTGCTCTGGGGCTCGTTCGGACGCTTCCAAAATCCAAACCCATGGACCAAATCCTCTTAAATTTCAGAGACACAAATCGAATGGGAACGAACATCATTCTACAAAACTTAAAGGTTCTATCTTTCTTGGTTTTGGAGATAATCTCGTTTGCTCCGGAATCATTCGGAAGCTTCCAGAATCCGAGCTCATGGACCGATTTTGTCCAAATTCACACCTGAATAATTCGAATTAAATTAAAAATCCATAAGTTTTTTTGGCAGCTGCTTGAACTTCTTCCCTTTGCTGTCTTATTCAACTCGAATTTCAGGAACGTAAAAGAGGCATCCTCTTGGGATATGCTTTACACCTTTGTAAAAAAATTTAAGTTTCTATCTTTATTAATTTCGAAGATTGTTAGTCCTTGGGAGGTGTGTGTAAGGTACCCGAAGTGCCACTCCAATTCATCGAATCCATCCCAGGGACATAAAGAAAACATGCCATAGACATAAATCGAACGGAAAGGAACATTATTGTACAAAATTTTAAGTTTCTATCTTTGTTGATTTTGGAGATAATCTCGTTTGCTCTGGGGCTCGTTCGGAAGCTTCCAAAATCCGAACCAATGGACCAAATCCTCTCAAATTTTAGAAACTTAAATAAAACATGAAAGAACAACACTCTGTCAAATTTGAAGGTTATATCTTTATTGGTTTTGGAGATAATCTCATTTGCTCTGGTGCTCTTTCGGAAGCTTCCAAAATCCAAAACCATGGACCAAATCCCCTTAAATTTCAGAGACATAAATCGAATGGGACCGAACATCATTGTACAAAATTTAAAGGTTCTATCTTTCTTGGTTTTGGAGATAATCTCGTTTGCTCCGGAATCATTCGGAAGCTTCCAGAATCCGAGCCCATGGACTGATTTTGTCCAATTTCGAACTTAGCCTTCCTTTCGTCATTAGTAACCTACTATATAAATTTCATCAAGATAGCTTCATTAGTTTTTGAGTTATCGTGCGAACGGACGGATGGACGGACGGACGGTCGGACGGACGGACGGACGGACATCGTTAAATCGACTCAGGAGGTGATCCTGATTCAGAATATATATATATGTCCATATCTAACTCGCTTCCTTTTGGTTGTTGCAAACACCATACCAAAGCTAATATACCCTATACTTTAGGTGTAGGGTATAAAAATATAAATAAATAAACAACATAACGGTTGCTTGAAGAATTTTTATTTGGATGATGTTGGTAGACATACATACCTGTATAATATCATGTTTATTTACATATCGTATTTGTCACTGATGAATGAATGATAAGAGTATAGATGTATGTATATTATATAGCGCCGTATTTACATATATACATATATGTACTTTATTGTACTTATAAGAAATTATTCTATGGATGGAAATACTTTTAAAGAAATATTGCAATGTATGGAGATATACTTTTAACAATATAAATATACTAAGTGCGCATTAATACAATATAATATTTAAAATTATATTTACTATTTTGTAATTTAATATACATTTACCGCTTAGTATTAAATGGTACTATGGAATATTTGAAAAAGTTTTGGATTGATAATCGTTATGTGGAAGGAACCTATCTGCTTTTGAAGAATGTATAAACATATAGTTGGAATATGTATATGTACAACCCATACTTCTAGAAATTATAAAATTCACCCAAATTATTTTAAAATATTAAAATATTAAAAAAATAATATTGTAAAAAGAGTGCCAGGCTGTGAACATACTAACGGTTCGTACGGGTATCAAAGAGTTGACAAAGGCAACTGTATTCTTTCTCGTTTTTAAGCCATTTTAGTTAATTTAATTAACGAATAATTAATTTATTAACGAATGATGTTTCTCAACAATGCATACAGTTGTTCCAGCTACAATGTTTATAATGTTGCCCATTGAGTAAACCATATGTTAATTATCAATAAATTAAAACTTAAAAATTTTTTTCTTTTTTTATATTTTATATACAGTTTCTGCTTAGTAAGCAACTTTATACTATAAGTTGTAAAATTTATTTAATTGATAAAATTCCCTAAATAAACAAAATATTGTAAACAGTAATTGCAATATTCTAAAATTTGTTAATGAACTGAAGCAATAATAAAACAAGAATAAATTTTGTATTATTTAGTTTGGTTCTAAAAATAATTGTCCAATAAGCATATTATAATAAATAAGGTTTAATGTAATTTTGAAAAGAAATTGTAACTTACAATTCTGCTTACAGAATTGTAAACATTTTAATGTTTGTAAACAATAAATATTATAAAATTTGTATTGTATTAATGAAAAAAACTGATTTAGTACTTAATAATAATTAAGAATAATACTTAAAAATATATTATTTATTTTGCTGGTTTTGTCCAGTAAACGGAAGTTTCAATTATTAAATATTCAAGCTTTACTTTGAAAATTCTGCGTACTGAGCAAAATATTGATGATTAAGTCGACAAATAAAGAAATTTGGGAAAGAAATGTTTAACTGACCCAAATAATAAAGAATCTAGTTTATGGAATTTAGTATAATAAATTATAACATAAAATTGTAAAAATAACAAAAATTGTGATCCCAATGATAAATTTTTGTATAAATAGTTCTGTAATTTGTTTTAAACAATAGTAGTAGATAGAATCTGGCGATTCCAGCACAGTTTTGACAGCTGTCTTTTATTTTGACAGCATAAAAAAAGTAGTTATAATTTATGCCTATAGAGGTTTCGCGTTAGTGGCGGTTAATTTTGAAATTTAAAAAAATTTGAATTTAAATTAGCGTTAGTGGCGGTTAATTTTGAAATTTAAAAAAATTTGAATTTAAATTCGCGTTAGTGGCGGTTAATTTTGAATTTAAAAAAATTTGAATTTAAAAAAATGTCAGTGTGGGGTATAATGGAATTGAATTTTAGTTTTGAAATGAATGCAGGTTTTTTTTGTTGCGGGTAGAGTTTTGTTGGCTAGAGTCTGGGTGCTAGAGGTTGGGTGGCTGAGGGTTGGGTGCTTAGTGGCTAGGGGTCTGGGGGCCTGTAGCTGGTGGGGGGCTAGGTTCTGAGATATTGTCTAGATTGGAAACTGAGAGAAGTTAGGTTTGCCGATTCTAGTACAGTTGGGAGTATTATGAGATTGAATTTTTGTTTATGAAATGAGTTTACACACATAATAATAAAATATAATTTTTGCTTATTATTGAAAATGAAATTGTTGGGAATTGCGTAGCTTATAGTAGGTAGGTGTATTATTGTGGTTTCTTTTGTGATAAGAATATAAAATTTAAATTCAAATTTCTTCTTATTAAAATAATATGTTATAGTGGTTTTCAAATATAAAATTAGATAAGAAAATTTAATAAAATTTAAATTCAAATTTTTTCTTAGTAAAATATGTTATAGTGGTTTTCAAATATAAAATTAGATAAGAAAATTTAATAAAATTTAAATTCAAATTTTTTCTTAGTAAAATATGTTATAGTGGTTTTCAAATATAAAATTAGATAAGAAAATTTTGAATTGAAGAATAAAAGAAAAAGTCTAATTTGTAAAAAATTACGTCAGGGGATTCCGTAAACGTTTGGCTGATAAAAGTTTAATGAAATAAAAAGTTCATAGATTCATATAGAAAGTGAGTAAAGTAAAAAAAAAATTTTAATTATGAAATATGTTTGCATTTAAAACTTTTGATAACAAAAATGTTTCAAGAATTAAAATAGGATGAGTGCGGTTTTATAACCCCCGAATTATTTCTCTTCTTCTTTATTTTACAGACATAAAACTTATTGTATTATGAAATATTTTGGTATATAAATTAAAAAACAATGAAAAATTTGATCATTCTAAAAGAAGTATTTGATTTCAAATAGTGAACTATTTCTATAAATAACTATATAGTAAAATGAAACGCAATTCAAACCAAATTTCTGGAAGTGAAGAAAAATATTGCTCTTCTTGTAAAATCTCTGTTCCCATTAAAGGATGGATGTATCACCTAAGAACTCTAAAACATAGAGGAAATTCAGCAACTATAATTGAAGATGGTCTTAAGTGCATTAAAAGTACTTTTAATGAGAGAATAGAGTCGTTTATATATGATAATGACGTAGAGGAATTACAATCACCTAATGAGTTTTTTATTAAAGGAAAAGATAAAATAATTAAATTGTTGCAAACTGCATTGGAAAAACATAAAGCTCTAAAATATAATTTGGAATTATTCGCTGAGTATATTAAAATTTTCAAGAAGGATGGTGAAGATGAGGAATATGATGGTAATATGGATCTATCGGTGAAATCTTTCAATACTAGAATGAGAACTGTCAATCAAAGTAAGCAGCTTTCAGAGTTTTATGATGATATGGTTAATAATATTGTTAAAAAATGTGACGAGTTTCAAGAACGAGATAACGGTTGGGCTTTATTACAAATTTTACATGTAGAAATCAACATTAATAGTACAAGCCTTTACGATGCTCACAATATTTACCATTACCGAAATTCATTCAGGACAAAAATGCTTGTATTAACGTTAACAATTCAGATGAATATTGCTTTAAATGGAGTATAAAATCAGCCCTTTATAAAGGAAATCAAAATTTACAAAGAACATCGATTTATAGAATACCTGATATTGAAAGTAGCACAATACATTTAAATGAAAATTTTGAAGAGTTTACTTTAGAATTTGGTAATTTGGAATTCCCACTTAAAGTAGCAGACATAAATTTATTTGAAGAATTAAATCCTACTATTAGTGTAAATGTTTTTGGAATTGAAGAAATTAGCTCACAAAAAGGGATTTTTTATGAAATAGTAGGACCGTATTACTCAACTAAAGAAGAAAAAATTAAGCATATTAATGTTTTATTGGTTGAAAATGAAGAAAGAGCTCATTATGTTTGGATAAAAAATATATCAAGGCTGATTAGATCGCAAATAACACAACATGGTCATGGTTTGTACTTATGCAATACATGCTTACAATATTTTCACAACGAAGAGTCTTATCATATACATAAAAAAGAATGCTGTAAAATTGTTACGGTGATGCCTACTGAGGAAAATAAATGGATGAAATTTACAAAATATGAAAGAAAAATTGATGTACCTTTTACCATTTATGCTGATTTTGAATGCTTACTTCAAGACATCTATCCATGTCATCCTGAAGAAACAAAATCAGCAACAACAGATATACAAGAGCATATTCCATGTGCATTTGCTTACAACATAAAATGTTCCTTCAATCACAATTGGGATTTATTTAGAATGTACACAGGTGAGAATTGTATTGATATTTTTATAGATAAGTTAATTGAAGATGTTATTGTTATTTCGCGTGAACACCTTCAAAAAGTGATACCAATGAAAAAGTTAACAAATTTAGAACAAAAACATCAGATAGAAAGTAAAATATGTCATATTTGTGAATTAGATTTAGGTATAGATAGGGTTGCTGACCATTGCCATTTAACCGGCACATACCGTGGACCTGCTCATTATACATGTAATTTAAATTATTCACACGCTCATTTCATTCCAGTTTTATTTCACAATTTTTCGGGATACGATTGCCATTTATTAATAAAAGCGCTATCAAATCACCCCGGTCAAATAAAGTTGATACCAATCAACAAAGAAAATTACATTTCTGTTTCAAAACATATAAATATTGATGAAGAAAATGTGATTGAAATACGATTTTTAGATTCTTTTAGATTTATGGCTTCAAGTATTGATAATCTAGCCCGTAATTTATCGAATGATAATCTAATTAGCACTAGGAAAATATGTATTGATGATGAGCAATTTATGCTTTTACGACGAAAAGGTGTATTTCCTTATGAGTTTTTAAATTCATGGGAAAAGCTTAATTTTGAAACATTACCTTCTCGGGAAAAATTTAATAATAAATTATCTGATTATACTTGTTCTGATGAAGATTATGAGCATGCTAAGAAAGTGTGGGAAAAATTTAACTGTAAAAATTTTAAAGACTATTTAGAAATTTATTTAAAAACTGATGTATTCCTATTAACTGATATTTTTGAAAATTTCCGTAAGCTTTGCAAAAACATATATTCTTTAGATCCATGTCATTATTACACGGCGCCAGGCTTATCTTGGGATGCCATGTTAAAATATACCAAAATTGAACTTGAACTATTTACGGATATTAACATGTATACTTTTATTAAAAAAGGAATTAGGGGGGGAATAACACAATGCGCTTTGAGGCATTCAGTAGCGAATAATAAATATATGGAAAATTTTGACAGTTCCAAAACTTATTGTGTTTGTGACAGTTCCAAGTTTATTGTGTATTTAGATGTTGTTAATCTATATGGTTGGGCTATGTCACAATTTTTACCTTTTTCTGATTTTCTATGGGTGGAAAATTTTGAAACAAATATTTTAGATATACCGGATGATTCTAATATAGGTTATATTTTAGAAGTAGATTTAGAGTATCCCATTTCTAAGCATGACGAACATAAAGACTTACCATTTTGCTGTGAACATAAAATGAATCAATATATGAAGAATACCAAGTTGATTACTGATCTTGAAGATCACAATCATTATGTCATTCATTATCGAAATCTTAAACAATGTTTAGAGCACGGGTTAATTTTAAAAAAAATTCATAGAGTATTACAGTTTAGACAAACATGTTGGCTTAAAAGCTATATTGATTTAAATAATTCACATAGAATAAGAGCTGTAACACAATTTGCTAAAGATTTTTTTAAGCTATTAAAAAATGCTGTTTTCGGGAAAACTATTGAGAATATTGATAAAAGAAAAGATGTTAAAATAGTGACAAGTTGGGAAAGTCGGGGAAGACATTTAGGTACTAGAGCTTTGATTGCTAAAGCAAATTTCAATAGTATAGCCCATTTTACAGAAAATATGATTGCTGTTCAATTGGACAGAGTAAAAACGTTTTATAATAAACCTATATACGTCGGATTTTCAGTATTAGATGTTTCAAAATGGAAAATGTATAACTTCTTATATAATTATATGAAACCAAAATATGGAGATAATGTCGAGCTAAATTACATGGATACAGATTCTTTTGTATTAACAATTGAAACAGATGATTTTTATAAAGATATTATACCTGATATAGATCTAAATTATGATACCTCTGATTATAATGTAAATAATATTTACGGTATACCCTTGAAAAATAAAAAGGTTCCCGGTATGATGAAGGATGAATGTAGTGGCAGTATAATAAGAGAATTTATAAGTTTAAGATCCAAAATGTATTCTATAGCTATTATTAATAAAAATGAAATAAAAAAAGCAAAAGGTGTTAAGAAATATGTAGTTAAAAATCTAACTTTATCAAATTATAGAGATTGTTTATATAAAAGGAAAATATATGTAAATAAAATGTATATATTTAGAAGTAAGTTGCATACTTTATACACACAATGTTTAAATAAAGTATCTTTAAGCTATTTTGATGATAAGAGATTTGTACATTCTAATGGTGTCAATACATTACCTTGGAATCATTATTCAATTGGTACAGAATTATTGTAAAATAAATTTAATGTAATGAAATAAAAATAAAATATTGTACCATAAAACCACATTCATCCTCCTATTTAAGCTTTAAAACATTTTCTGCGAAATGTGAATTATATTGTTATTGTAAAATAAAATTTAATGTAATGAAATAAAAATAAGATATTGTACCATAAAACCACATTCATTCTTTTATTTAAACTTTAAAACATTTTCTGCGAAATGTGAATTAGATTGTTAATGAATTCACTTTAAAAATTAAAAGTGTAAATTTGATATATGAATATTGTGATTAGAAAGGGAATCCTATAGTATTTTAGAGTATAGAGTATTTAAAACATAATAATTCTAGAAAATTTAGGTACCATTAAACCACATTCGTCCGGATTTAGAAATTTAATTGTTACATGACGTCAGGCAATTTCATAATATTTAAAAAGCATATTAATGATAAATAATAAATTGAGTACCGTAAAACCACATTCATCCTCCTATTTAAGCTTTAAAACATTTTCTGCGGAATTTATATCTGATTAATTAAAAGCAGTTTTTTAACAATCTTTTATTACCAGCATAAGGAAAAATAGTATAAATAGGCTGTATATTTTAATTAATTATTCAGTTATTACCTACACTAATTACCCTAATAAAGCATTAAAAAAAAAAAAAAAAAAAAAATGAGTTTTTTAAATAACTTAAATAAAAAATTCGAGTCGCGAAAATTCAAAAATACACTCACAACTATGCTGTATAAAAAATTATATAAAATAGAGAGACTGATGAAGATAAATACTAAATTCGGAGAAAGGGTTTCAGCAGAATTGGGAGAATTTAAGATATTTCTTCCAATACGATTTAATGCCCTTACACAGGATGAAATTACAAAATTAAATGATGGATCATATGGATTGGTAAATTATGGTCACATAGGAAAATCCTTTGCTTTAAAAATTTTTAAAAAAGATGAATGGACTGGGAGTATGGAGCACACAGATGACGATGGTGAAGATGATGAAGACGCTGATATTCTTGAAGAAAACCAGGCCATATAATAATTATGTAATCAATACAAAATAAATAAATAAATAAATATTTTGATTTTTATGATAATTATATAGTTTTCTTTTATTTTATAAATTGTATCTTAATTTTCAGGGCGCACTTTTTATAGGTTTTATAGGTTTATTCTTATAGGTTTATTTTTTACTTTTTTATAGATTTTTTTTTTTTGCAAATTAGCTGAAAGGGTGGAAAAAATCAAAGCGAAAAAAAAAAAAATATGTTACAGTAAAACTGTTCATTCATTTTTATTTAATCATTATTAGTACATATCACAATTAAATCATAAAAATCATAAAAATAAAATAATAAAATGTTTACAATAGTGATTTTAATAAATAAACATTTTCAAAAGCGCACATACCAACATGATTGAATGAGCATCTTTGAGCAAGGGTATTTTATTGCCTTTTTAAAAATTTTAGGCTTGTGTAATCTTGTCTGTTTAAATCTACAACATTATTATAATGTTTCAAAATGTTTTGAATCCAAATTCTCTTTTCATCACCCTTTACGTAAATGCAAGTATTGGTATTTATAAACAATTTTAAAAAATTCATCACATCACAAAAACTTGTTTTACCATCAGACCATTTAAATCCATGGTGATTTTTTGTTAACCATTTATTGATATATTTTGATTGTGACTCAAGTACGTGATAACTGTATGGAGGTTTAATTAGGAAATGTTGAATTTCATTACTTGAAGTTAATATTGCAATTTCTTTTAGAATAAATTTGTTACTATTATCTCGGAATCCTTGAATATCAAGTATTACATATTCCATTGCTTAGATGTCTATAAAACAAGTAAATTAAAAATGTTACTCCAAAACAGAGTCCTATATAAAATGTATAAAACGATTTTAAATGATTGATTTTGTCTATTCAGTGATTGTTGTTGTAATTTCATTAGAAAAGCTCATTGATTTGTAATTTTAATTTATTTTATTAACATCCCCGCTCAAAGGTTGAAATTCAACTAGTCGATCGTGTAACAAAAGACAGTAGGCTGTGGTACTTGCTGGAATGCTACTTGCAGTTTTAAGCTGTATTTTAACATCAATTGACCCCGTTTTTAAATTTTCATTTTGATAACGAGTGTCTATTACGAAAATTGTACTACTTTTCTTAAACTCTTCCCATGTTGATAAAGGTTCAGGTATAGAATAATTATAATAATTGCAACGAAAGTTAATGTATGCCTCGTAAGCTATTCCATAACGATGTCTTTCAAAATTTAAATTCATATCTTCATATGGATAAGCTTCTGAATTTAAGAAAACTTTTAAATCTTCTACATCCAAATGATCAAATTTCGATGGATCTTCTTTAAGTTGATTTAACTTATTTGTTTGTAGAGCGAAAATAATGAAACGCGGCTTTTCAAGTTGAGTTGTAGTTTTAACGTTCCAAATATGATGGTTAGTATTTGACGGTAATGTTGGATATTCATATAAATCCCAATTTCTAAAAGCTAATATAATTTTAGCATTATTATCAATATTCTTGTACAGGTTTAATTTGAAGGAATCAGCTAAATTGATATGTTGTACTCGCCATTGCACTTTAAGTAATTGAATTTTCGGTTTTTCATTAATATCAGAGCAAAGTAAAGAGTTATCATCAGATCTTGAACGTATCAAAATTAATTCATGTTTTGCATTCGGTATAATGTTTTTATGATCTTCAGCAAATCCCAAGAGTCTTTTCAATGGAACACAATAGTTAAAAAATTGTGTTTTTGAATCAATTGTTGCTTTGGGAGACCAACATGCATTCATAAGAGCTTGACTCTCATTTTCATTTAGCGAAATAAAATTTTTTAAACATGTTGTTATACCAACATTTCGACAATGATCAATTTCCTTCCCATTTAATTCATAGCGTACTTCTTCGAATAGAAATGCCATTGCGTTATTAATTAAATTTGTTTTTGTTGCAAGACTTCCATCTTGTTTTGAAATAAAGCCTTCAATATAAAGAATACTGGTAGACGGTAAGATATTTAGATTTTGATTTTGTATTTGTATGCGAATAATATCGCTTTTATTAAATGAATCTGTGAATGCTGAATATGTGCGCCAATGAGCACTTGTTATACTTTCATGAATGACAGGGCTATGAAATAAATTATCCATTTTTTAAAACGTTTTTAATTTAAGGCCAATTGATTTTAAAAATTGTTGTCTTTCTATTGTTAGAGTTCCTTTGTTTATTCTGTGAGATCTTATTCCTCTTAACGTTGACATGCTATTAAAATGATCCTTGACGTGTGCTAAATATTTATTGTGTTTCTGATAATTATTATCATATATTATCATTTTTCCTGTTTTTTCAAGTGCAAGCGCACTGTTATAGTTTCACCTCGAAAATTAATTAAATTACCGTTCTGGTCGAGTAATTTTATGTTTATCGATTTGATTTGATTGACAGCTACTGGTAAATAGATAAGATTTCGAGGAACTTCAATTATTTTATAGCCGGGGCCAACATGAATTGAAAATTCATGTAAAATATGTACTCTCTGATCATTAATATATGTT
Source organism: Poecilobothrus nobilitatus (assembly GCA_947095535.1). Lineage (NCBI taxonomy): Eukaryota > Metazoa > Arthropoda > Insecta > Diptera > Dolichopodidae > Poecilobothrus > Poecilobothrus nobilitatus. The sequence continues at coordinate 211,281,626 of OX352772.1, read as the reverse complement.
CCTTGAATAATGTTGCATTCAACTCGTATAATATTAATTTTGTTTATATCAACAGGAAGATCTGAAATATTCCACTTATTTGGTTTTAATCTTCTTTTACTAAAACCTAACAATCCACCAATAGTGTCTTCTCGTTCAAAATCAATCTCTTCATCGGAAAAAATTTCACAATTTAATGTATTATTGTTAGCTTTTATATAGAGTTTCCGTTTTTCAGTTTTTGTATTTGTAATTTCTAGTTTCTTCTTAAGAAAATCTTCGATATCTTCAATTTCATAGGAGCCTGTTGGAAGAATGATGTTTTTATCCCCAATAAGAAATCTATTATTTCCTTCATCTACATTCGGTATAGAATTTTATGTCTGAAAATCAACTAATGCACAAACATATTCCCCTTCTAAATCTATGGATGGAAAATATTCTGCTGTTAGTACAGAAATTTTACCATTTAAGGTAAACGTTAAAAACATGGTTGCTCTTAACCAATTAAACAATTATTGAAACGTATTATCTTTTATATAACCATTATCATAATTTATTATAAATTAAATTACCTACACATATATATACAATTTATGATGAAAATTTAATTTTAATTTCAATAACCTTAAATTTATTTTAAAAATCATATGATTTTTATCAAGAAAATAAAAAACAAACCTTGAACTTAAAATGTGAATTGCATAATAATAAAAACTATGATTCTATTCAATATCTCTATTGAAAGAAAACAAAAATAGCCTTGAATTTACTTTTTTGTCACGCTTAAAAAGAAAAAAAAAAGTGATATATTTCTTATTAATTTTTTATTTTGTTTTTTTTGTTTTGCTTATAAAAAATAGTATTAGATAAGAAAGTTAAACATAAATGACCACAATTGTATGTATTAAATTTTTGATATTTATAATAATTATATGAAAGCTTATTTCCTAAATATTTTACAATTTCATTTGGTGGTTTTAAATTTCCAAAGCTATCAAAATATTTTATATTATTTAAATTCTTATAATATGCTACCCAATGAGTTCCATCTCCGATTGAGTTATCTAAATTGACGATTCCACATTCACATTTCCAAGGTTTAGTTTTCGGAAGATCGTCTCTCATAAAAACTCCACGAAAATATTTTAAGTATTTGGTTCCAAAATTATTTAAATCAATATTGGTTAAAGCCCGTTTGGGTAGCAAACTTAGCGGTTTTTTGATGTCAGAAATAATCCAAGTCCCTGTTTATATGGTTTTAAATGTAAACCCCTTCCTCTTAGAGCAATAGCTTCCATTGTTTTATTATGACGTTCACTTTCATTTAACTGCACCTTATCATTTTTAGCATCATTAACAGCTTTAGTTATACCAGCAGCACCACCTGCAAGAGCTCCGACAGCTGATAAACCTGCGAATATTGGAATTAATGGTAGAATGCCACCAGTTTTAGGAACAGAAATAATGCGTGGTATTTTAATTGATTTTCTATTTTTGCTTATATTTCTAGCAGCTTTCAGCGCAATTTTGATAGCGTCATTTTGCTTATTAGGTTTATACCCTTTAATAGCTATTCTAGCTTCTTGAATGACTCTTCTTAAGGGTTGCTTTTTCGGTGCTTTCTTTGCTTCCTTCTTGCAACCCATACCAAGTCTTATTTTTGTTTTCATTGCGTTTGTAACAAGAAATCCGTTTGCTTTTTCACTTAAAGTTGAATCACGCGATTTAACTCTTTGCCAAGCTTTCTCAGCTAATATTTTATCAGCTATATGACGATCAGAAATATTACTATGTTTAGAATATGCAATATCGTGTTCACGACATGCATCATCTAATTGGTTTATTCCTTTATCCCCACGTTCTAGACGTTTTTTAAGTTTTGTTCCTGGTCCACAATAATTATATCCAGGTAGATGTGCTTCAAATGGTAATTTATTAATTATGGAATTTAATACACCACCTTTCTTTTTGATTTCTGATCTACAATTGATTGCATTTCTCTTGTAACTGATCATATTTAATCTTATATGGGTGACAGTTCAATATGGATTGTTTTGATTAAGACATATAAATATAGTTTTATATGAAATTGATTTAGTTGCTAAAATGAAGTTTATCAAAAAAGGTGAAACAATAAAGATTATGAATGTTGATGAGAAATGTAATATTATTAAAGAGTATAAGAAACACGGAGAAATACTACCAAACAGTATTCGAGGATTAATTGTTGGACCATCTTATTGTGGTAAAACAAATGTCATGTTAAGCATGTTATTAGATCCAAAAGGTCTTAAATTTCAAAATATATACATTTATTCGAAATCATTACACCAGCCGAAGTATCAGTATTTTAAAAAAATTATAAAACCTATTAAAGGAATGGGATATAATGAATTTTCAAATAATTCAGATGTAGTTAAACCATCAGAATCCCAGCCTAATTCAATATTCATATTTGATGATGTTGCATGTGATAAACAAGATAAAGTGAGGGAATATTTTTGTATGGGACGGCATCAAAACGTCGACAGTTTCTATTTATGTCAATCATATAATCGAATTCCTAAACATTTAATAAGAGATAATGCAAATTTTATAATTTTATTTAAGCAAGATGATTTAAATTTAAAGCATATCTATAATGATCATGTTAATGCAGATATGTCCTTTAAGCAATTTAAAGATATATGCACACATTGTTGGCGAACTAGCTATGAATTTTTACTTATTGATAAAGATAGAGCTTTAAATAATGGTCGCTATAAAAGAAATTTTGAAGAATGTGTTCAATTATAAACATATATAATATACCGTTCACAACAAGAACAGATCAGATCAACAACAGCAGCATATCAGATCAGGAACAACAACAGATCAGATCAGACCAGTTTCGATTCAATACAGATCAGGTCAGATCAGTTGCAGTTCAATAGCAGTTCAATCATGAATAAAACCTTTAATGAAAAAGTCTTAAAAGACATAATTAAAACGAGAAAAATTTTGCAAAGGAAATATAAAACATTAAAAACTGGAAAAATAGCAGAGGAGCAATATTTGGATGAAACATTTAAGCCAATTGTAGAGCCAATTAAAAAATTAACTAATATTGTGAAAAAGCAGGAAGTGAAACCGGAAGATGAATCCAAAACTACTGATAATGATAAAATTAGTATGACATCATTCATGCAAAAAACGGAAACACCAAAGAAAAAGAAATCAGATTTTGAAAGTTTTAAGACATCAACACCTAACACTACTACATTTTCAACTTCTAAATTGACTGCCGATTCATCATCATCATCATCATCATCATCACCTTTATACAGCTATAATAAATCAGAAATTGATAAGAGTTATGGACCATATCTTGACCTAAAATCGAACATAAGAAAATTAGGTAATTCAACGTTTAGTATTAATGAAAATAATCATAACATAATTATTAATGGTGAGACCTTTGAGGGAACTGAAGGTTTGCATAACCTTATATTTAAAAAGAAACCAGTGAATTATACTGAAAATGATTTAAAACAGTATCAAAGGATTTTGGAAAAAACTAATGCTCATAGGAGAAATTATGATTCATTGGAACAAATTAAAGGAAATAAGGGTTATAAATATCAAAATATTATAAAACACCTGTATAAACATGAATATAATACGAGAACTAAAAAAGGAAATTCTTATTCTAATAAAAATTTATTAGCATTGCCACACTCTTCTAATATGTTATATTCAAACCGCCCGATTCAATATACTTATTGGGATGACCCTAATGAATTAGTTGATAGATTGGAGCTTTTGATTGTATCAGAAATGTCTGGTAACAATAATCATCATAATGAAATCAATTCCATTACTGAAGAACTCAGAGAAGCTAATATAATTGAGTAATAAATATTTTAAAGTAACACTTACATGATGACAATTGACAAATTTGGTCATACTCGAGCTCAACCATATAAAAATAAACCGTTAAACAGCCATATAATAAGATTTCCTTTAACTTCAGAAGGAAATTATGATCTTCAAAATAAGCAATTCGCAAATGTTAGAACACCCATTAATCCAACAGATGTTGTAACAAAAAGTTATATTGATAATCAATTCGATATTCATGATGAAAGTATAACAAATCTTTTTATAGATTTTCAAAGAGAAAATGCTGACTGGGTAAATACACAACTTTCAGATGCAAATGAAACCATAAAACAATATACTGAAAATGAAATTAGCAAATTAGATGATAAATTAAAAACTTTTATTGAAGAAAAAATTGAAAGACATAATTCGTTTATCTGGAGCAGCATGGAAAAGGAAATTAAAAATGCTATGCATTTCGTAGATACGAATGCTGCAGAAATTCTTAAAAACTTTGAATAAAACTTTTGGAAACAAATAGTAAATAAATTTGTAACAATCAGTCTGTACTAAAGATTTAGGCATTAAACATGGATATATCACGAATCGGTTATAAATTGAATAATTTTCTAAATATATATGAAGATATTCTATTAGAAGAACATTATACTGAATTAAAAGATCATTTTAATTTTTTGGTGCAGTTCAAAAATTCAGTGCAGTTGGAAACAAGAAATCATGGTATTCATTATACTATATGCCCATATGCGTCAGATTCATCTGATTCATACCCAGATACATGTCCATGTATGTCGGCTGAACGAATAATGGTAAGAATTGTGAAATTAATGAAATTATATGAGAGAATTAAAAATAAATAAAACTATTTAAATTAAAAAAAAAAATAAATAAGCATTATAATTATTGTTTTATATTTAAAATGAGTCAGAGTGAGGTGGTTGATTTATTTGAATGGCTTAACATTTTGGATTCCTCTGAAGAGAGTGATGTAGAGAAGGAGGAGGAGGAAGTGAAAGACGATGGCCAAAAGCTGATGAAAAGAGTTCGTTTTGATTTAAAACCTCAAATCCATATATTGTACACATGGAACTCTGCGCATAAATTAGCTCGACAAAAATATTGGGAGATTATAGCTCTAGATCGAGTAAGATTTAATAAAAGAATTGAAAATACTGATAACCTTATCTCTAAAGTTTTAAATAAAAACCATCGTCAGCATATTTTTAATGACAGATTTTCTAATTACAACCTCATAACAGAAATAAAACTAGATCATTCATCATGACTAAGAGAGAGGTTGTTGAAGAATTACATAAGCCAGCTCGAAAAAATTTTAAAAGGCGTAGAGTAATTATCAAAGGTTATGATGATCTCCGGCAAGCATACCTTTTCGAAATATGCCTGGGCTATTCCAATAAAAAATAAAACAGCTCAAAATGTTGCTCAGGCAATGCAATCAATTTTCACAAAATTTAACAGATATCCAAAAAATCTTAAGACTGATGATGTTTGTTGATTCTTGTTTGATGTTTTGATGATTCTTCAACATAACTTTTAAAAATTTAATGAGAAATTATAAAATCAATCATTACTCAACTTTTAGCTCATTAAAAGCATCTATTGTAGAGCGCTTTAATCGTACTTTAAAAGAAAAAATGTGGAAAGAATTCAGTTTTAATGGAAATTACAAATGGGTAGGCATAATTGAAAGTTTAGTTCATCAATATAATCACAAAAAACATCGCACAATTGGAAGATCTCCATCAGATATAAATGAAAAAAATGCTAATGAGCTGCTGTCAAGTGTTTATAATCATATAAAAATTTCACCACCGGCTAAATTCAAAATTGGTGACTCAGCTCGGATAAGCAAGTTTAAACACGTTTTTGAAAAAGGTTATACACCCAATTGGACAACTGAAATATTTAAGATAAGGAAAGTGCAAATTACTAATCCCGTAACATATTTGCTAGAAGATTATCAACACAATCCAATAGAAGGAAGCTTTTATGAAGCAGAACTATTAAAAACAAAAAATAAAGATATTTACTTAATTGAAAAAATATTAAAATATAAGGATGATAAAGCTTGGGTTTCCTTCAAGTCATAATTCATGGATAAATAAAACAGATTTAATTTAAAAAAATTATTTTATTTATATAAAAAATATTTAATATATATCCATATTATATGTTTGCTTAATATTACGTAAATCAATTAAAGTATTCTGTGATTTGTACAGAGTATCATAAATCGTATATTTTTCCAATTCTCCATTACTTAAAATTCTATTAGAAGCAATTTCCATATATTCCAAATATTCAATTTTTAACGAGTGTTGCTTAAATTTTGCATCATATGAACACCGAACTTTTATTTCTTCATTTTCAGCATATTCTAAACGAAAATGTCTATAAAAAACGTTTTCACTTTCTATGATACCACCAATACTTCTTTCCTTTAACAAAAGATCTTGTCTAAATGCTTCAATTGCTTGCTCTGCTGTTATATATTGTGGAATTGAATCAGCTTTCATAATTTGATCATCAGCAATAAGTTTTTCAGTTATACCATCAAATGTTATTGGAGTGGTTATTGTTGTTGTTGTTGGAATTTCAGATGAAAGTACATGTTTTAACAATTTTACAGATAAATTTATTTGAATAGTTTCATTATTTGGAAGTATAACATTGAAATTTGCGCTTCCATAAGCTGACTGATCTAGTCTTATATTAGGAGTAGGTGCTGAATAGATTCCAATGGTTAATAAACTCAACAAATAAAATAATTTCATAATGCTTGTAAAAATTAATATGTAAATATAATAATGATGATGCAGAATTAACACTTCACTCTACGAAAGTTAAATTTGAAATGTCTTTAAAATACTTTCATTTCTAGTAATATGTACAACCAAATAAATTTTTTCAACTTTTTTTTGTTGTTCTTTTACTTTCTAGAACTTTCTTTATCATGTAAAAATTTTACTTGACTTATGATAGTGCAAACGTATAAAAACAATGGTAAATAGCGATCTCTTCCATCTGAAAAAGTTTCCATAAAATCTAAATACTCATCTTTTAGTTTTTCAAGTAATATTCTAAACTTAGTTAAAATGTCACCAACTTTTGATTTATTATTTTTTTCATTATACATGTTTTCTATTGATGATATATATAAAATTCCGTCATCAATTCGTTTTCTTATCATTGACTTTTTTGACTCATTTTGATTCTCTTCATATTTATTAAATGTAGAAGACATTGACTCAATGTGTTGTTTGAGATTCTTACCGAAATCATTTGGTAATATGCTTAAAATATTTTTCTCTATCATCTCCCAATCTTCTTCCTCTGCAAATGGGCAATCAGCATCAAACTTATTTGGTATTTGAGGCTTTTTTTTATTTTGTGGGTTTCTTATTGCTCCAATAATACAAATATCTCCTCCATATACTTCAATTTTTATATGTTGCCAATCAAAATGCGGTAGCAATAACTCACCGTTTCTAATTTTAAATACACAAACTCTTTGTCCCTGTTCTGGAGTTACGTATATCTCCAAAAAATCATGAAATATTTTCCAATTAATTATTTGTATTGATTTCCATTTGTGTCCACAAATACAATATTTATACCCATGTGCAATTATATCACACCAAAACATTATGATGTCTATCCTTACTAATCTTGTTGTGTAATGATGATCTTAATCTTACAAATACCCCTTTTAACCAACAAATTTTTAACAGTCTTTAGAAAAATCACATTTTGTTTTTGCTCTTTTTCTTTTTATTTCTTCAATATTAAAATTTGAACATTTTTTATATCAACAATTATTCAATAACTCATCGGAATTCCCTGACGTCATTATTCATTTCTTCATATATTTCTTTTTTTTATTCAAAAGCTTTTTTTTAAATCCAAACATATTTCATAATTTAATTTTTTTTTTTACTTTACTCACTTTCTATATGAATCTATGAACTTTTTATTTCATTAAACTTTTATCAGCCAAACGTTTACGGAATCCCCTGACGTAATTTTTTACAAATTAGACTTTTTCTTTTATTCTTCAAATCAAAATTTTCTTATCTAATTTTATATTTGAAAACCACTATAACATATTTTACTAAGAAAAAATTTGAAAATTTGAATTTAAATTTTATTAAATTTTCTTATCTAATTTTATATTTGAAAACCACTATAACATATTTTACTAAGAAAAAATTTGAATTTAAATTTTCTTATCTAATTTTATATTTGAAAACCACTATAACATATTATTTTAATAAGAAGAAATTTTAATTTAAATTTTATATCTTATCACAAAAGAAACCACAATAATACACCTACCTACTATAAGCTACTCAATTCCCAACAATTTCATTTTCAATAATAAGCAAAAATTATATTTTATTATTATGTGTGTAAACTCATTTCATAAACAAAAATTCAATCTCATAATACTCCCAACTGTACTAGAATCGGCAAACCTAACTTCTCTCAGTTTCCAATCTAGACAATATCTCAGAACCTAGCCCCCCACCAGCTACAGGCCCCCAGACCCCTAGCCCCTAAGCACCCAACCCTCGGCCACCCACCCTCTAGCACCCAGACTCTAGCCAACAAAACTCTACCCGCAACAAAAAAAACCTGCATTCATTTCAAAACTAAAATTCAATTCCATTATACCCCACACTGACATTTTTTTAAATTCAAATTTTTTTAAATTCAAAATTAACCGCCACTAACGCGAATTTAAATTCAAATTTTTTTAAATTTCAAAATTAACCGCCACTAACGCGAAACCTCTATAGGCATAAATTATAACTACTTTTTTTATAGCTGTCAAAATAAATGACAGCTGTCAAAACTGTGCTGGAATCGCCAGATTCTATCTACTAATAGTCTTATTTTGTTAATAAAATAGTATTGATCTTAAAAATTAAATAAAGTCTTTTAATTAGCTGGCGCCCGAGCAGGGACCTTGCAAGTTGTTTATAGTGAAACCAGTGTTTTTTAGTAAGTGAATTCAAAAAAATAAAATAATGTGCTGTGATCAAGCCTAAATCTACTCAACCTAGAGTGAGGCTGCTCTAGGCACGGTACATTAAAAATTAAAATAGTATAAAAAATATAAAGAACAGAAAAAGAGTGACTAAAAATTGAGTGAGTGAGTTAAAAATTTCACGTTAAAATTCATTCAATTGAAAAACCAAAAGGGGATCTCTATAAAACGACGCATCCCGTCTGGTCAACCCAAGTTCGGAAAGGGATAAGGAAAAAACGCCCCCGAGTAGTTTCAGATTTAATTTCCAGAACAAAAAGGAGGTCCCTGTTATAAAAGCATCGGAGCAGCCACTTATCCAGTTGGCTAGAAAGAGCAGAGCAAGTCTGGTTACTAAAATATTTTCCAAATTATGTACATAGATTGAAAAATAATTTTCATGTAAGTCAAAAGAAAATAAGTCTGAAATTAAAAAAAAATATATTTCTCCTTAAAAAAAAGGATAAAATAAAAATTATATACTTTATCCAATGTTGCAATCAGAACTATAAAATTCGGATACTTTAAACTTTATCTCTTATTTCATAAATTTAATAAAGAGGATTGAAGCTGAAAATAAAGGCAAATTCATTAATAAAAATCTTAAAATAAAAATAAAAAAATTGAAAATAACAGGTAGCGGTCTGTAGAGAAAATATATGAAAATATCAAGTTAGATTTAGAATTTCGTCAATAAGTAGTCAATAATTTCGTCAGTAATTAGTAAGGAGAAAAGAAAATCTAAATATCTACATGATATATGAGAAAATCTATTTCAAAATAATAATAATGTAATAAGGATAAAAAGAAAAATAAGAATATAAAAAATTAATATTAATTGTTGCAACAAACTTAGATTGTGAAAATTATATTCTTCCACTTATTAATAACTTTTCAAATTTTACTAATTAACTTAAATTAATAAAAATATACCTAAGAATTTTTCGTTTCTTTTTAAAATTAAAAAATAGAAAAAATAAATAATAATAACGTTAAAAAAAAAAGAAAATTTTTTTCCCTATTTTGTTTAATTATAAATTTAAAAAAAAAATAATAATTAGAATTAAAGTTTATTTTATTTTAATTTAAAAATATAAAAAAAAAAATCTCTTAGTACTAAATTTAAAGGTTCTACTTTTGTTGGTTTTGGAGATATGCTTGTTGCTCTTGTGCTCGTCTGGAAGTTTCCAAAATACGAACCCATGGTTCACACTCTTTCAAATGTCAGTTTCCAATTTTACAGAAAAGGAGACCTAAATCAAACACGAAAGAACACCACTCTGTCAAATTTGAAGCTTATATCTTTATTGGTTTTAGAGATAATCTCATTTGCTCTGGTGCTCGTTCAGAAGCTTCCAAAATCCGAACCCCGTGGACCAAATCTTCTCAAACTTTAGAGACATAAATCGAACGGGAAGGAACGTCATTGTACAAAATTTAAAGGTTCTATCTTTGTTGGTTTTGGAGATAATCTCGTTTGCTCCGGAATCATTCGGAAGCTTCCAGAATCCGAACCCATGGACCGCTTTTGTCCAGATTCGAACTTAGCCTTCCTTTCGTAATTAGTAACCTACTATATAAATTTCATCAAGATAGCTTTATTAGTTTTTGAGTTATCGTTCGAACGGACGGACGGACATCGTTAAATCGACTCAGGAGGTGATCCTGATTCAGAATATATATACATGTCCATATTTAACTCGCTTCCTTTTGGTGGTTACAAACACCATACCAAAGCTAATATACCCTATACTTTGGATAATACTTCTGATAATTTAATCTGGATCAAATCGGTCCATATGTTCGGGCACCTCCCATACAATTCCCAAAACCGAATACGCATATCTTCGAAATTACTAAAGATAGAAACTTAAAATTTGATAAGAGTGTGCTGTTTCCTAAATCCCTGATTTGCCTAAAATATGAGATGAATTGGAGTGGTTGTTGGGGTACCTCCCATACAACTTCCAAAATCGAAAAAGCATATCTTCGAAATTAATAAAGATAGAAACTGCAAATTTGATACGTTTGTTTCCTGAATCACGGATTTGCCTAAAATTGCAGATGAATTGGAATGGTTGTTCGGGTATCTCCCACACAGCTTCCAAGACCGAAGAAACATATCTTCGAAATTAATAAATATAATAACTTGAAATTTGATATAACCTGTTCTGATGATGCCTCTAAAATTTGAGATGAATTGGGGTCCGCGTGCCGTCACACACTTACTGTTACATTTACTTGTTTTTATCTGAAAAATCACTTTTATCATTTTATTGTTTTGTCCCTTTGTTTTGCAAATTTGTTTTTCCTTTCTTGTCATACTTTATTTAAAAATTAATTTTTTAAAATGGCTGAACTACTTCCTACTATTAGTGAAACAAACCCGACTGCTGCATCAACCTCAAAAAGAGCCATCAGAACCGACTATATTTTTCGATCCTAGAATTCGCAAATTATTCAACTATACAATCGCAAATTATTCAATCAGAAAATAGGAAAAATACACCGCAAAATACTCTTCTAGATCCAGACAGTAAAATATTATGCGATTTTAACAGCTATACGAAGTAAAATTATAGGAGAATCGGATACTTGTTTAGAAAGCTTCGAAACGCCACTTAATTTGGGCAGCATTATAAAATGTCTAAATTTGCATTATTTAGACAATAGATATATAACAAGTTTAGAATATCAGATGACAAGTTCAACACAAAAAGGAAATTCGGTTTAAGTATTTTATAGAGAAATTAGTGGTAATTTATCACTGACCTATATTAAAAATTATAACAATAATTACAATAATAACTACAAAAGTAACCATAATAACAGCTATAATAGAAATATGCAATATAAAAATTCATATTCACCAAATACTTCTACTGCAAATAGGATGCAACAAATACAATATTTGAAACCATCCACCACAACCACAACACAACATGAAAAGAAGATTGAAAAGCTCATTTGTAAATGCACTACCAACAAAGAACAAGAAAAAAGTAAAATTAATTGACCTGAAGAGCGGATTCCATCAAATATTACTGAAAGAATATGATATAGAGAAAACAGCTTTTCCAGTAAATAACGCCAAATATGAATTTACAAGACTACCGTTTGCACTTAAAAACGCTCTAGCAATATTTCAAAGTACCCTGGATGATATTTTGAGAGAAAGTATTGGAAAAAGATTCTATGTTTACATAGATGACGTCATTATCTTTGCAAAAACTGAAAGTCAACTTTTTGAGAATTTAGAAATCATCTTTAAAACATTAGAGCAAGCTAATATGAAACTACAGATAGATAAATCTGAATTTCTAAAAAACGAAGTTGGATTTCTTGGATTTATCGTTGCATCAGAAAGCATTAAAACTAATTAAAGAAAGTACAAGCAATTTCTGATTTAGAACCTCCAAAAACATTAAAAGATTTAAGATCGTTTTTGGGAATGTCAGGGTATTATAGAAAATTTATATCTGAGTATGCGAGAATAGCAAAACCCGTGACATCATTTTAAAGAGGAATGTGTCTAAAAATAAATTTAAAACTGTTAAAATTAATATGAATGAGGAAGCATTACAGGCTTTCAATAAATTGAAGAATTGTTTGATATTTGAAGAAGTATTGTTGTCATATCCTGATTTTTCAAAAGCGTTTGAATTAACAACGGAAGCATCAAATTATGCAATTGATGCGGTTTTATCAATTATGTAAGACCAATATCGTTTTTGTCACGCACACTTACGAAGGCTGAAGAAGCATATACTACAAATGAGAAAAAGATGTTAGCAATAGTTTGGACTCTTACATCATTGCGTAATTTTCTCTACGGTTGTAAAATTATAATTTTTAAAGATCAAAAACCGCTGATGTTTGGGCTTAGTACAAAAAATAACAACTCCAAGATGAAAAGATGGAAATCAATTGCAGAAGAATAAAATTATGAATGAAATATAAATCTGGTACAACCAATGTAGTAGCAGATACATTATTAAGATTAATACTTGGAATTTACAATATAAATACATTTCGACAAAACGATTTATCTAGTACAAGGTTTAGTAATAACATGATACAATTTGTGGAAACACCATTCAGGAACCAGATTATGTTAACAATTGGAGAAATAGATGATTACAGATATTTACAAATAGATGATTTTCAACTTTATTCAAAACTTACAATAGACATGAATTCACCAAAAGTAGTTTTAACGACACAGATCTAATTAATATATTAAAAAATAATTTAAATCCAAACATTTTAAATGGGATAAAAGCACAGGAAAATATACGACAGAAAATTGCAGAAATCTATAACTAACATATTCAAAATTATAAAATTAGATTCACAGAAAAAATAGTGCAAGATATTACAAATGAAAGCGAAAAATTTGAAACAATAGCATAAACTCATCGTAGAACACATTAGGAATGCTAAAGAAAATAAACTTCATATATTAGAATTTATTATATACTATTTTCCAAAAATGAGTAGAAAATTAAACTAATTTGTAAAAGAATTGTTCTATCCCATCACTTTTGTGCGGGGTAAACTTCTTTACATGAAAAATGATTTTTGTTGTAATAATATAAAAAAAACTACTTTAAACAATTGTGCGAGTTAAAATAAAGTACATTGCATACTAGAAATAATCAAATATCATTTATGTTTATCAACATTTTAGTATTGCTGGTTAAAGCATATATATAAATTTTCAATGGGAGAAGGAAAAAGTTTTTATTGTCGTAAGTTCTTTATTTGTTATTTTAAGTACATTGCTTAGATACAAATAAATAAAAAATACAATAAAATACTAATTTTAGATAAAAATAAATTAAATTATCAATTATGTAAAGAAAAAAATCATACCATACATTGCTGCATTATATAGATTACGCAAAAAACTACCGAAACAAACTTTATGCAATATATACTTTGCCCACATTCACTCACGATTAACTTATTTAAACTTCGTTTGATCTTCTGCTGCTGCCTATAGAATACAGGAAGTACAGGTACTTCAAAATAAAGCCTTGAAATTTTTTAATAATTTACCAATGTTAACTCCTTCAAATTTGCTTTATAGCAAAAAATTTCTTCCTCTAGAAAAATTAAAAATTTTTGAAATGTGTATGTTGTGTTATAAGTTGATACAAAAAAAAAATAAAATCTGGCATAATTCTATCGAAAATATCTGAAACTCATTTGTATAATACAAGAAATCGAAATAATTTATCAGCTCAAAGTATTCCAATGCATACGCTCGTATCTACTATGATTTTTCATTTCAATAACATACCACTTCAAATAAAAAATTTGAATTCTATCTTGAATTTTAAACATCATCTCAAAGAGTATCTTATGACTAACTAATCCACATTTCGTATTTAATTGTTTTATTTGCTTTTTTCTTTTTTTGATATGTACATATGTATATAATATAATGTTTATTGTATAATAATCTTACCTAGAAATTGTATATTATATACTTTAAGTTATTTTACAATCATTATATTTAAATAACTAGAATTTTATATAAAATATAATTTTGATTTGTTGATTAATTTTAATAACATATTACATACTGTAAATATTTTAAATGTGAAATTCTACACAAGTGCATTGCACTTTTTTTTAATTTACTAATCAAAAATAAAAACAAAAAAAAAAAATAAAAAACCGGAATATACACCTACATTTTTACCAAAAAATACTATATCAGCACAATTGTGATACTTATTAATTTACGTAGTTTACGTAGCAAATTTTTTTTTTCATATTTTATTTTCGCGCCCAAATCATTTTTAAATTTTTTGTTACGTAGGATTTTGTTGCTATATGTAAAGAGAAGAAATATCACCGACATCCAAACAAACAATATAGTTATATCATCACACTCTTCTTCACCACAAATCATACAACAAGATTGCCCGCAAATAACGATATTGCCCTTTCATTAAATTCTAAAATAAAATTTACTTTTTACTTTTCTTTTCAAATTCACTTTTCTTTTTAAATTCAAATTAGCTTATCTTACAATTTTTATTATGTCACAATCAAATTTATTACCTAATTCTAAATAACCCAATTTTGAAAATAAAAATAACAAATTGTTCAATGCACTTATGCATTCAACAATTTATTTAACAACAACAAATTCATGAACTGAAATATGACACATTTTATGTTTGCGTAGTACAAAATGTTCAATGCACTTATTCTTTGAACATTTTAATTAATAAAGAAGATACAAAAGAATGACCCGAAATATGATACGGTTTTTTTGTACATTGCATTTAAGTTATGTTGTAACAATTTCATGCATTTGATATAACAGCAAGCCGATAAAGTAATAACCTTTACTAATTGTAATTTATCGATTTGCTGATAAGAAATTTTAGGAATAAGTTTTAGAATAATTTTAAGTTAAATACGACTGTAAGAAAAATAAATGATTATTATTAATTTGTGAAGAATAAAGAAAGTACTGAGATTAATTTGGGTTTATTTTCTTAATTATTAAATTTTAAAGTAAAATTTATAACACACTTTTGTCGAATAAGTAAGTGGCGCAGTCGGTAGGATATCGTTTTTAAGACAATAGTGTTACGTTAATTTTAAATAAAAAAAAAAATGTAATAAAAAAGTTCTTTTGAAAAACATTATCAGCAAATAATAATCAAACAAAAACTTTATTTTAAGTTTGAAAAGTTAAACTAAATAAAGCGAATAATAATAAATAAATTAATAAAAAAAATTTTTTAATAAAATTTTTTATAATAAAATAACGTTTATTCAAAATCTAAAAATTGAAATCTAATAAAAAAAAAAAAAAAAAAAACACAACTTTAAACAAATGTTTCAATAGCTAAAAACAGTTAAGATAAAAGCTAAGATTACAGTTCAGATAAAAATTAAATAACACCAATAACAAACTTAACAATAAATAACAAACTTAATTAATAAAATAAATTAATTAAAAAGAAATTTTTTCTAATAAAATGGAATCTAATAACGGGTAATTTCTCCAAGCGTGCTACAAGCAGCATTCAATAGTCAACAACAAACAGCACTAAACGGTCAACAACAAGTAGTGTCCAACAATCAGGAAACAACAACAACCACACCAGCAGAATTACATTTAACATTGGACCCACTGAGATATATAAGTGATCTTCCAGAATTTAGTGGAAAAGGTGAGGAATTATTTAAATTTCTAGAATTAGAAAATATAATTCTAGTAGTCAAACCATATTATTAAATAAAATTAAAGCTAAGTTAATCGGTAAAGCTAGGGAAATAACAGAAATTAATAATCATATTAATACTTGGTCTGAAATTAAAAATCTCTTAATAAATAATTTTGGTGAAAGAAAGTCGGCTTTTGAAATATTTGAAGAATTACGAAGTGTTACCTTTCGTTCTACTCCCGTCGACCTATTTAATCAAATCAAAGCAATTCTTAGAAAATTAAACAATAAAATTAAAAACGAAGCTAATTCTTCATTATTAATTGAATCTAATATTTTAACCGCGTTGCGAATTTTCAAAGATAAACTTCCGGAACCAATACGTTCCATTTTATTTAGTAGGAACCCAACATCTCTAGAAAATGCAATGGATATTTTGTATGAAAGTAATTACGCCGAATACAATCCATCCAAATATCAAAATAAAAATGATATTTTTAGTAAAAATCTCAATAGAAATAAAAATGGTGCTTATAAGAATAACAATTATAACAATAAAAGTAATAATAATTTTACAAACAACCATAGTAACAATAATCACAGTAACAATAACAATTTTAGGTCAGATTTCCAACCTCGTAATTCTAATAATAATAATTACACATATAATAGTCATAACCATCCTCGTAAAACCCAACAAAATTTTAATATGGGATCTTCCCAACAAAATTTTAACCATTTTAGAAACAACCAAAGAAACTGCGAAACCATGGAAGTTGACCCAACTACCATAAATCGTAGAATTAATACTCTCGAAACACAAGATAACTATGAAAAATCAAATCGCGAAATTGAAAATTTTCACTCCATAGCCTCGGATCAAAACAGGAACTTCCTTATATAAAGATACAATCAAAAAGAAGACCTTTAAAATTTATTATAGATTCAGGTGCTACTATGAGCATAATAAATAGTGGAATTTGTAATCCAATTTACAAATCCAAAATTGAACCTATTAATATTAAAACATTACGCAATACGTTTGGATGTGATATGAAAACCATAATTGATCCTTTTCTCGAATTTGACTCTAAGGAAAAATTCGAATTCTTAGAAATAGACTTCCATGATAGATTTGACGGTTTAATAAGTAACAACATTCTCAAACCGTTACAATCTATAATTGACTATGAAAACAATTGTTTAAAAATAAACACTTGCAATATTATTCCTCTCTATTTTAATGGAAAAGACGAAAAAGAATATAATATCCCAGTACCAATGAAAGAGTTAAAAAATTTTCAAAATGAAATTTTCGTAGGTGAAAACAATATTAGATGTGGTCATTTAGATCACACAATTAAAAGTGAACTTTTAAAAATTTTAAAAAAGTTCAATAAAGCCTTTTTTTATGAAGGTGATGATTTAACTTTCACCCACGAAATCAAACACGCAATTAATACCACTAACGAAATACCAATCTACACTAAGATTTATAGGTATCCCGAAGTACATAAAAAGGAAATCGACAAACAAATCGACGAAATGCTAAACCAGGGAATAATAAGACACAGCAATCACCCTATTCGGCTCCTTTATGGGTTGTCCCAAAAAAGATCGATGCATCAAAGGAACAAAAATGGCGTATTGTCATTGATTACAGGAAACTAAATAACGTTACTATAGATGACAAGTACCCAATCCCGAATATCGATGAAATCCTTGACAAACTTGGTCGTGCAATGTATTTCACTACTCTCGATTTGGCTAAAGGCTTCCACCAAATCGAGATAGCTAAAAATGACATAAAAAAAACAGCTTTTAGCACAAACAATGGCCATTATGAGTTTTTGCGAATGCCATTCGGGCTTAAAAATGCCCCGGCAACCTTCCAACGCTTAATGAATTCCGTACTAAAAGAATTTATAGGCAAATATTGTTACGTGTATTTGCATGATATCATCATATTTAGCACTAGCAAGGAAGAGATAGACACTTTGCTATCTTACAAAAGATCCTTAAGAGACTCGAAGACGCAAATTTAAAAATTCAACTCGACAAAAGCGAGTTTATGAAACAAGAGACAGAATTCTTGGGTCATATAATAACAACAAGGGGAATAAAACTAAACCCCAATAAAATTGAAGCTATAAATAAATTTCCGATACCCAGAACCCCTAAGCAAATAAAAAGTTTCTTAGGTTTAGTGGGTTATTATAGGAAATTCATTAAAGACTTCGCAAAAATTGCTAAACCAATTAGACTTTGTTTAAAAAAAAGAAAGCGTATTGATGTTAGTAACACTGATTATAAGGAAGCTTTTAGTAAACTAAAACTGCTTATTACAACGGACCCTATTCTAGTGTATCCTAATTTCTCAAAAACTTTCGTCTTGACTACGGATGCAAGTGATTTCGCTATAGGTGCTGTGTTATCACAAGATAACCATCCTATATGCTACGCTTCACGTACCTTGAATGAACATGAATGCAAATACTCTACCATCGAAAAGGAGTTACTTGCAATAGTCTGGGCAACTAAATATTTCCGTCCATACCTATTTGGACGTAAATTTACTATTAAAACCGACCACAAAGCTCTCCAATGGCTTCATAACTTGAAGGAACCTAATTCCAAGTTACAAAGATGGAAAATCAAGTTAGAAGAATTTAATTTTGACATAGAATATTTAAGTGGACGAGAAAACAAAGTTGCCGATGCTCTCTCACGTGTTCAGATTCATTTAAACGAATCAAATCTAAATAGGTTAAATTTAAACGAGAATAATTCAAATGACATGGAAATTGACGAAATAAAATCGACTGATGCTACAATGCATTCAGCTGATGAAGACAATTCCGAATATATTCCTATATCAGAATCACCAATTAATTTCTACAAAACACAGATCATCATAAAAAAGGGTTCACCGGAACAATTGAAATTATTTAAAATCCATCGTAGAACAAGGAAAATTTTCATACATCCTAATCCTAACGAAGATTTTTTTATTGAAGTTTTTAAAAATCATATTCCTAGTAAAGGAATAATAGGAATTATGATTGAAGATATTAATATTTACAGTTCTTTTCAAAATACATACCTAAAATATTTTTCAAAAAATAAACTAATAAAATTAAACAAATGCTCACTTATACTTACTGACATTTTATATCGTCTCGAAATAAAGGAACTTATTCTTGACCAACACACAAAAACAAATCATAGAGGTATCAATGATGTCTACTTAAATTTAAAGAAAAGCTACTATTTTCCTAAATTGAAAAATGAAATTCAAAATGTTATAAATAATTGTTGTTATAAATGTTATAAATAAAAAAAAATAAAAAAAAATAGGAAAACAGAACAAACTTTTTTTTTTAATATTTTAAAATATATAGCTAACTGTTTTTTAAATTGATTTCTGGATAAGTTTTGTGGACTTAATGGTATGTTGTTAAATAGCCTGATACCTGAATTTAAGATAGGTTCAATCTCATTCAAATTTGTACCCGTCTCATATCTCAGTTGATTGTTTCCTCTTGTATTATATATGTGTACTTCATTGTTTGGAACTATTTGTTTTGATATTCTGGTTTATGATGTTGTGAATGTGCATAATTTGGCTTAGTTCTTTAAAATCTTTTACTTTTAATATATTGTAGCTTTCTTGGATATAGTTGGAGGATGTTCTAGTTTCGAGTTCAAAAAATTTTTAATTTCTTTATTTTGTATTATTTGTAGACTATTGATATTTTTAATGAACGTGTTACCCCATATACCAATTCCATACGTCAACGTGCTATGAAACATACTGTCGTATATTGACATTTAAATTTTCTGCGGTAGTGTTTTTCCTAGTTTTCTGAAGAGCCCAGCTATTCTTCTTGTTTTACGAA
The DNA here is from genome assembly GCA_947095535.1 of Poecilobothrus nobilitatus. Taxonomy (NCBI): domain Eukaryota; kingdom Metazoa; phylum Arthropoda; class Insecta; order Diptera; family Dolichopodidae; genus Poecilobothrus; species Poecilobothrus nobilitatus. Next base: position 211,261,617 of record OX352772.1, on the reverse strand, counting down.
TAAGTTTATTTATGTGGTGATTCCAGTTTAGCGCAGAATCTACCAAAATTCCCTAATACTTATCTTTTTGCACCTTTTCGATTTGAACTTTATTGTAATAAATAGGTATGTTAACATCTTTACATTTAACTAACATGTATTTGGTCTTATTTACATTAACTGTTAGTTTGTGCATCGACATCCAGTTATGTATTATTTGCATGTTGTTGTTTATTTTCCACTCCAGTTCATAATGGTTGTTTTCTGCATAAATTACAACAAAATCATCCGCATACATGAAGGCTTTACCTAGCAGATTCAGACTCGATAAACTGCTTAGATAACAAGAAAACAAAGCTGGCCCCAAAGAGCTTCCCTGAATTACTCCATAATCAACATGACCAATTTCACTTTTAACATCATCACACGTTGCATATTGTTGTCTTTCACTAAGGTAGGTTTCGAACAACTTATATTCTTTATTCCTTACGCCGATTTCGAATAGTATTCTTAGTATGATTTTTCTACCAATTGAGTCAAACGCCTTACTTAGGTCAAAAAATACTAGTGCTACTTTTCTTCCTTTGCTAACTGTGTTCTGGACATAAGATATGACATCAAACAATGCGGTGCAAGTGTTCGAATTTTTCGTAAATCCATATTTTATTTTGCTTATTAACATATTGTCTTGAAGATATTGAGTAAGTTGATTATTAATATAGGTTTCAATTACTTTGCTGAATACTGAGGAGATAGAAATCCGTCTGAAGTTGTTTGGGTTTTTTTTTTTGCCAAATTTTTTATAAATTGGGACGATTTTATTAATTTTTAGTAAACTCGGAAAATTATTTTGATAAATTGACGTATTAATCAGTTTGGTTATTGGTTTCATTAACTCATTTTTACAGTTTTTTAATATCGACGTTTTTATACCATCTATACCCGAACTATTGCTCGTAGATATGCTATCTATGAGGCGAGAAGTTTTTTCCTCGTTTATTTCTTTTAACTTAAATCTGCATTCAGTTCGAGATTTAGGCACGTAGATAGTGTTGTAATTTTTTGCCATATTCTTTCCTGTATTACAGTAGAAATTATTGAATTCGTTTATTTTATTTATTTTTTCTTTAGATGTGTCATTTTGGTTGAAGAATTCATTAATTCTAACATTGCTTAATCCATCTGTAGCTATTTCCTTTACAAAATTCCAAATTATTTGTTGATTGTGACAATTATTAAATTTTTTTTGTCATAATTTTTGCGTTTAAATCTTTTTGTTGACGTGAGTTTGTTTAGCCAATAATGGTACATTTCTTTGATGTACGCGTTATTGATATTTTGTATATATTTTCTGTGCCAGTAATTTTTAGTTTTAATTAATTGTATACACTCTCCGTCAATCCATGGTTTACTATATTTTATTTTTTTTTTTATTTAATATTTCCACCGTGGATGTTTTCAATCCTGCTTGCACAGATTCTACTAAGTTTTTGCATATTACTTCGGCAACAGTAGAAGATGTATCGATATTGCAGTTCGACAGATGATTCTTTAGTTGATTGACATTTGTTTGTTATTACTTTGTGTAACAACTTACAACTTACTTTGTGTTGAGTTGCTGTTCTGTTTATAAATTTATTTTCATTTATTTCCAATAATATAATATTGTGATCAGTAATACTAGTGGATAAATGTGTAATAATAACTTTGTTTGAAAGATTGTTTTTTAGAATATGATCTAAGCAAGTGCCTGATATTGGTCTAGTAGTGGAATCATCACAGAAGAAGAAGCCATGTGATTCAACAATATTTTTATATTCAATCACATTTTTATCTAGGTTATTTTTTATATTAAAATTGAAATCTCCTAATACAAGTGAATTGTTACTTTTAAGTTCATTTAAATGTGTTTCTAATAAAGAAAAAAAATTATTTAGTGAGTTTCTGTTATTATCCGGCGATCTGTACATTGATGAAATATTTAAATTGTATTGTTTAGTGTTTATTTTGTTACATAATAAATAATTTTTTCATCATTATATCAAATTATCAAAGTGAAACCATTACCTGCCAGTCTACGAACAAATTCAACTATTGATAAATTACAGGAACATTTATCTCTAGAATTATTAAAAGAAATTAATATTAATAATACAACAGCAATTGCTTTAGTGAACGATGACAGATAAATGGACCAATACATCAACATCAGTTTTACTACAATCATCATGACAGTACTATTTATTTTAATCGAAATGACTTCAATCTAACGAAGAAATAAGTTAGTTATCAATAACGCAACTAAGAAGAAAGTAGAAATCAGAATACAAACACTATCAAACCAATTGATCAAAACCAGGCTGCAGTTGTATTTCATTTAAAACCATTGGAAGAGTCGGATGTTGACACCCGAACTTAAAAAGGGGAGGAGTTAACAAATTATATTGATTAATTTATTAACGAATGATGTTACTCAACAATGCATACAGTTGTTCCAGCTACAATGTTTATAATGTTGCCCATTGAGTAAATCATATGTAAATTATCAATAAATTAAAACTTATAATTATTTCTTTTATATATTTTATACTGTTTCTCCTTAGTAAGCAGTTTTATAGTAGAAGTTGTAAAATTTATTTAATTGATCAAATTTCCTAAATAAACAAAATATTGTAAACAGTAATTAAAATACTATAAAATTTGATAATGAACTGAAACTTGAATAAATTTTGTATTATTTAATTTGGTTCCAAGAATAATTTTTCAATAAGCATATTGTAATAAATAAGGTTTAATATAATTTTGAAAAGAAATGGTTACTTACAATTCTGCTTACAAACAGAATTGTAAATATTTTAATGAGTAGTAATAATATGTACGTTCTAGGACTGTCAAATGACGTCACATCAAATTTGACAGTTAAGGTATTATGTAATAGAAATTCGGGGTGGAATATAATGGAATTGAATTTTCATTTGGAAAATGAATGAAAACGATGGTCTCAGCGGAGAACTTGGGTTGGGTGCAGAAGGTGCGGCTAGACACATATGTAATTGCTCTACAACTTTGAATAAATATTGGCATCTCTTCTATTCAAAACAAAAATTTTTCATACACGAGTACTTCTACAAGTTATAACTGAATTGTACGAAGTTATAGCAGGTGTCCGTAAAAAGTTGTTGAAAACAAGTACAAAGTTTTTGGAAACTGAAAAAATTTTTATAGTTTATTTTTTAACTGATAGTCTTATAGTTGTGAGAGATTAAAAAAATGTGGTTTGTTGAATTTGAAATTAAATATGTGATAAAGAAAATGAAAAATGAATTGTAGAAAAATAGAATTTCTTTACTACATACAATATAATACAAATTTTCTATGGTTTCTTGAACTTGAAATTTGGTATGTTGAAAAAACAAAAGAACAACAAACAAAAAATGAAAAAATCACCATACTAATTGATAAGAAATACTTACTGTATAAGAAATAATAATGCGATCTTTAACATTTTTAAAATTTACTTGAAAATTAAAAAAATATAAATCTAAAATGACGTCAAAGGAGATTCCTTTTTTTAAAAAGATTATTTATATTTAAGATGAGTAAGAAAGAGGTTATAGATTTATTCGAGTGGTTGGATGTTTCAGATTCTTCTGAAGAAATCGAGGAGCAGGAAGATAATATTTTAGATTCTTCTGAAGAGGACGAGAGTGATGAAGAGAAGATAAAAAAGAGAGTTAAGTTCAATTTAAAACCGCAGATACATATATTATACAAATGGAATACCGCGTATAAATTAGCTCGACAAAAATATTGGGAGTTCATAGCACTGGATCGCTATAGATTCAAACAAAGAATTCAAAATACTATGATATTATATGTAAGATTCTAGATAGTAATCATGGGAAACAAATTTTTAATGAAAGATTTTCTAATTAATTATAATTATAAATTAGAAATAAATAGAAAAAGAAGCAAAAAAAAAAAAAAAAATTTGCCTCTTTAAAATGAAAAAAATTTTTATAACTAAAATGATGTAACAGAGGATTCCTTTTATTAAAATATATTAAAAGAAAAACAAAAATATACTACAAAGTTTTTTATTTTTTTTAAAATATTCTCGATATTTATAATTTTTTTCTTTAAATTTCCTTACAATTTTCGCTAATCGCAATAGACATCTCTTAGGAAATGCAATTGAATTTAGAGTAAATAAATCTGTCCATTTATCGTCGTGAACTTCTTTGAATGAATTGAACTGAATTAATGTTGAGTCAGCATAATTCCTCAGAAATTTTATATGATATTTAATTTCACTTCTATATTTCTTTTTAAAATCTTTTTTATTTTCAACAAAAAACTTATTAAACGTAAGAATTGCTCTTGCGAACTCTATTTTATAATGAAAACTAAAGAAAATTTATTAAACAAAAGAAATAAAATATAAAACTAACAAGAATTAATTAAATCTTCAGTGGGTAAGAGTGCTAGGGCGTAGATAAAGTCTATTAGGTAAGTTTATAATTATTATATTGTGTTTAACTTCGATCCTAGTTCTATGCTCTTACTCAGTGAAGATTTTTTTTATTTTTAACGCTTATCTACACCCAAAATTGCAGTGTTTTTTTAATTTTATTCTCAAAAAAAATACTGAAATACCTAATATCTAATCATTTTCATACTGATTGCCCATTTGCTGAAGAAGATGATTGGGAAATGATTGAGAAGAATATTTCAAATGTACTATCAAAAGATAATAAAAAAGGAATTATGCAAACTTTTGAATCATTGTCAATTAAAGTAAATGAATATGAAGAAAATCAAAATGAACTGAAAAAGACAATGATAAGAAAACGAATTGACCATGGAATTATATTTATAGCATCAATAGAGAATATGTATATTAAAAAAAATAATAAGTCAAAAATTGGTGACGTGCTAACTAATTTTAGAAGATTACTTGAAACTTTAAAAGAGGAATATTTAGATTATATGGAAGCTTATTCAGATGGAAGAGATAGATTTTTGCCGCTCTTTATGTACGTTTACTCTATTATAAGTCAAGTAAAGTTTGTACATAATAAAGAAATTTCTGAAAAATAAAAAGTATAAATTATATATTTTTAATTTCTAACAAAACATTACTGCGTTAACCTTTAAAGAAGATATATCATACTTCCTTTTCATTAACTATGAAAATATCTATATTGTTCATATTCTGTTTGTTAACTATTGAAGCAAATTTCGCTCCAATTTCTAATATTAGGTTAGATGAATCGGCGTTTGGGAGCACTTACTTTAATATACTACTTCCAAATAATGAGACCGTGAATGTAAATTTATCAACCCAGCCATTAAAACATGTAATTTCACCAGAATGAAACAAAGCAACAACAACAACAGTAGCATCAATAACTACTTTGGGAGTAGATGAGCAATTACTTAGAGATAAAGCTGATTCAGTACCTCAATATGTTTCTATAGATGAAGCAATTGAGGCTTTTAGGCAGGAACTAATTTTAAAAGAACGTAATATTCGTGGAATTATAAATAGCGAACATATATTTTACAGACATTTTCAATTGGAATATGATAATAATAAAGATATCCATATAAGATGTGAATATGATAGCAATTTTAAACAAATGGCTCTCGCAATTAAATGTTTTGAATATCGCGAAATATTAGCAGATAGAATTTTAAGTAATGGAGAGGTGGAAACAGTTCCTATTATAGATGCAGATTATAAATCAGACTACACTATACTTGATTTGCGATCCATAAAACAAAAAAATATCATATCAAATGGAAATTTCTTAAGTTATCAAAATAAAACAATATATTAAAATAATTGTAAAAAAAAAAAATTAAATAAAATATAATATTTTTATAATAAATCTTTTTTATTTATCCATGAATTATGATTAGAAGAAAATCCTAACCATTTAACAAAAATTTTATTATCTCTAGTTTTAAGAATTTTTTCAATCAAAAACACATGTTTTTTTTCAGTTTTTAACAATTCATATTCATAGAACCCCCCTTGTATGGGTTGACCTTGATAATCTTCCAGTAAATATGTGACAGGGTTAGTGTTTTGAACTTTTCTTATTTTAAATACTTCCGTTGTTCAATTTGGAGTATAATTTTTCTCAAAAACATGTTTATATTTGCTTATTCGAACTGAATCAGCAATTTTAAATTTGCCCGGCGGAGATATTTTTATATGATTGTATATAGTTTTAAGTAAATTATTGGCATTATGTTTATTAACATCTGATGAACGTTTCTTAATTGTTCGATGTTTAGTGTTGTTATATAGCTCAACAAGTTTTCTAATTAACTTAATCCATTTGTAATTACCATTAAAACTGAACTCTTTCCACATCTTTTCTTTCAAAGTTCGATTAAAACGTTCTACAGTAGATGCTTTTAATGTGCTAAATGTTGAATAATGATTTATTTGATATTTATTCATCAATTTTTTGAATATTTTATTAAAACATTCTTTCCCGTCATCGGTTATCAACCAACCGACAACTCAATCGACAACTTCTCTTTTACTCATTTTAAATAAAACAAAAATAAATTTTCAATACAACAAAATATATTCTTTATTTATTTACATATATATAATATAACAATATTAGAAATTTTTTTATTTTTTTTCTATTCTTCTATATAATTCCATCAATTTTGTACATTTTAACATATAAGTTTCTGCAGAAAAGCAAGGACAAGTATCAGGTAGACTTGTGGTGTAGTAAAATATCCTCATATTTGTTTAAAGAATATCCGATTTGATGTATATCCATTTTGGAAGTTAAATGAAAACTAACCACAATTAATTCTTTGAATTATTAATTAAATCTAATGCTGATTGCGTTTAGCTTCAGCGTTTTGTAGTCGTGCAATAATAAATCCAATTGGTTTTTTAACTTGAAATTCAATAAAATCATTCATTTTTGAAAATTTTTCATTTAACATAGCAGAAAATTTGATGTGCATATTCTATAAACTATCTTGCATTTTTTCTTCTAAAATTCTTAATTTTTCTTCTGCTAATTTAAGTTCTATAGACATTGCTGTCTCTGTATGTTCAAACATTTCTCCTATGTAGTTTTTTATTAATTCTTTGTCAAAGAAAATTTGGTTATTCACAAATGTTTGCGTTGCTGCATCATTTTCGTTAACTGGTTCTTGAACATTTGATAAAATTTTGTTATTTAAATCATAATTTCCTTCGGAAGTTAATTTGAAACCTATACCGGAAGGAACTTCAGTATGTAATTTTCTAGAAGTAGATCAAGTCATACTACGTCCAAACTTATCTAGCGGCATTCTGATTTTTACTGATTGCTAATGTAAAATGTTATTGAATTATATTTGCTTCTCTCCATTCTTCAATTATAGATACAATTTCATTGTTATGATTATTGTTACCAGCTGTTTCTGATGCAATTAAAAGCCTTAATCTATCAACAAACTCATTAGGATCATCCCAATAAATATATTGATTTGATTGATTTGTAAAATTTAATTAAGTTTTTGGTGAAAAAGATTTAAGTAAAAAGTTAGTAAAATTTTTTTTTGAATAACTTGAACCAGTTTTTTTATGTCTAGTGTTGTAATCATGTTCATATAATTTTCTTAATATATTCTTATATTTAAAACCTTTATTCCTTTTTATTTGCTCTAAATGATTATAATTTCTTCTATATGCATTTACTTTGTTAAGTATTTGATGGTATGTACTTAAATCACTTTCAGTATAGTTTATAGGTTTTTTAAATATTAATTCATATAGACCATTAGTTCCTTCAAAAACTTCATTATCAATCAATATATTTTTACTAATTTCATCTATTTTGAAATTAGCATTCCCAAGTTTTCAAACATTTAATGACACATCAAAATAGGGGTCATATGACCTATCAAGTTCTGACTTGTTAAAAGAGAAAATTCTGAAATTGATGATTCATCATTAAGTTACGTAAGAATTACTTTTCTTGCTAGGTGTTTTAGTTTCCTGCATGAATGACGTCATTGATCTAGTGTTATTATCATCATCATCAGGCGATTTTATTTCAGGTTTGATAAAGTTACCTGAAAATTGTTGTTGTTGTTTAACAACATTCGTTAATTCTTTCAATGGTTTTATAATTGGAGTAAATGCGTCTTCTCGATTATGATCTTCTGATAGCTTTGCAACTTTTAAAAATTTAAATTTCTTTTTTAAACTTTTTCGAGTTTTAATTAAATTTTTCATAAGTTGTTCATCCATTTTTAAATATTAACTGATCTGGTTAATTATTAACTGCAAATTATCAACTTAACTGCTCTGTTGCTAACTGCTAACTGCTAAAAGACCTGTACAGTTAGTAACTGTTACCTGTTGATGGACCTATTCTCATGATTACTAAAATTTAGCAACTGTATCAAAATGTTTTCTATAGCGACCATTGTTTAAACTGCTATTTTTATAAATTAATAGAAAACCATAATTATCAATCCAGCAGCATGCACTCAATTTTTTAAAATCAATGTAAGACATATCAGAATTTACATGATCGTTATAGATATGTTTTAAATTTAAATCATTTTGCTTGAGTATAAGCAAAAAGTTTCCATTATCTCTAACTAAATGCTTTGGAATTTTTGTATAGAATTGACATAAATAGAAGCTATCTACTCCTTGATGACGCCCCATACAAAAATAAACTCTTATGTTATCTTGCTTATCGCAAGCTACGTCATTAAATATAAATATTGAGTTTGGTTGAGAGTCTGATGTATTAATTACATCAACATTATTTAAAAATTCATTATATCCCATTCCTTTGATTGGCTTTATTAGTTTTTTTAAATATTTATATTTAGGTTGATGCAATGATTTTGAGTTAATATATATATTTTGAAATTTAAGCCCTTTTGGATCTAGCAGCATACTCATAATAACATTTGTTTTACCACAATTTGACGGTCCAACTATCAATCCTCTTATACTATTTGAAAATAATTTTCCATGTTTTTTTATAGTTTTCTTAGAATTTTGATCAAAATTTTTTACTTTTATCGCGTTATCTACTTTTATAAATTTCATCTTTAAACTAGTAGAAGAATCGTTGTTTTAAATGATATTAATGGATTTCTTTGAGAGGTGTTTAGTATTTGATTAACTTCCTTAAACTAAACTACAAATCATGCCTGACAATAATAAATATTCAAATAGTAATAAAAAATCTGTTAAAGGAAGAGGAGTTGTTAATTCTTTGATAAATCAATTGCCATTTGAAGCTCATTTACCTGGTTATAATTATTGTGGACCTGGAACAAAGCTGGAAAAACCATTAGCCCGAGGTGATAAAGGAATTAATCGTTTAGATGGGGCTTGTCGTGATCATGACATAGTATATTCTCAAAATACTGATCAAAATAAACGTCATATAGCTGATAAGATACTTGCAGAAAGAGCTTGGCAAAGAGTCAAAGCTAAAGATTCTGGTTTAGCAGAAAAAGCGAATGTTCTTTTAGTTACAAACGCTATGAAAGCTAAAGTTAAATTCGGTATGGGGTTGAAAAAAAAAACTGTAAAAAAACAAAAACAACAAAAAAACAGAAAAAAACAAAAACAATAAAAAAACAGAAAAAAACAAAAACAACAAAAAAACAGAAAAAAAAAATTGAAAAATGTTATAAAAGAAGCAAAAACAGCAGTTCAGACTTTAAAAAAGCCCATGAATGATGGAAATATTATAAAAATTGCTTTGCATGCTGCTCGAAAACTTTCAAAAGGGCAAAAAAATACAATTGATACACCTCGAATTATTCCAGGTCCTAAAATTGGTATTTTACCTTTAATTCCAATATTTGCAGGCTTATCAGCTGTTGAAGCACTTACAGGTAGCGCTGCAGGAATAGCTAAGAATGTAAATGATGCTAAAAGTGCGCAAAATGAGTTAAAAGAAAGTGAACGTCATAATAAAATGATGGAAGCAATAGCACTAAAAGGGGGTAATGAATTATACTTAAAACCATATAAAAAAGGGTTAGATCTTTATTTGAACCAAAAAACCATTAAATAAGCTACCCAAAAGACCACTTACAAATTATGATTTAGAAAAATTTGGTAAAAAATACTTGAAACATTTTCGAGGGGTTTTTATGAGAGACAATTTACCTGCAAAAAAGCATTGGAAATTTGATATGTGGTATAATAAATTTAGATAATTCTATTGGAAATGGAACACATTGGGTAGCTTATTTTAAAAATGCAGAAATAACGCACTATTTTGATAGTTTTGGCAATTTACGTCCACCATTAGAATTAATTAAATATTTAGGTGATAAGCTATATAATTATAATAAATATCAAAACTTTAATACATATAATTGTGGTCATTTATGTTTCGAATTTTTATTTCATATTGTTAAGAAATAAAGCAAAATTATCAGTAAATAAAACATAATTAAACAAAAATAATTTTTTTTATTATTAGTCTAGCTTTATTAAAACTAACCTACATTAATAATTTTGTTCAAGTTCAAGGTTATTTCTTTCTTTCTATTTGAATAAAAAGAAACATAAAACAATCTGATAAAGAATACTTAGAATTTAGTTGTAATACAAGAAATTTAAAGAAAAATTAGAATTAGAAATATTATATAGGTATAGATTATGATGATGATGATGTATTAGCCTTGAAAATCAATAAAAGCAGAACAGATTTACGAAATATCTCATTATTTCAATTAAAGACATGTCAATAACATTAACTTTAAACGGAAACTGTTCCATATTAACTACTAATTATTTTCCTCTTATAGACCTAAAGTGGGAGGAATATACATGTGGTTTAGTAGATTTTCAAACATATAATTCAATACCGAATATAGATGAGGAAAATAATAGATTTATTATTGATAATAAATCCATTATTCTTCCCACAGGTTCATATAAAATTGAAGATATTGAAGCATTTCTCAGAAAAAAATTGCATATTGTTAAAACAGACAATGAGAAGTTAATTATAAGACCAAATAATAATGCATTAAAATGTGAAATTTTTGCTGATAAGGAAATTGATTTCGAAAGAGAAGATACTATTGGTAGGTTATTAGGTTTTAGCAGAAAAAGATTATTGCCAAACAAATGGCATACTTCAGATCTATTTGTTGATATTAATAAAATAAACATAATAAGAGTGGAATGTAATATTATTTCTGGAACTTATATTAATGGAGCAGAAGCTCACATTTTACATGAATTCTCTTTTAACGTTAAAGCCTCAAAATGTAGGAGGAGTAGGAGGTGGCTATCAACATTTAGAATATAAAAAACGATTATCATTTGAGAACAAAGAATATCTAAAATCTCTTGGGTATTTACTAAAAGCAAATTAAAATGGAGCTTTTTAATGATCCTGTTTTTAATAAAACTATAACTACCGCTCAATGGCATTCATATTCACCATACACAAGTTCATTTGGATTAAGTGATATTATTCGCATACAAATACAAAATCAGAATTTAAATATATTACCTTCAACAAGTCTAATTTATATAGAAGGATATGCATCAAAACATGATGGATCAGCTGTTACACATATTAAACTAGTTAATAATGCTATACCATTTCTATTTGATGAAATTCGTTATGAACTTAATGGTAAAGAAATTGATCATAATCGTAATGTTGGTATAACTTCAACATTAAAAAACTATATTTCACTCAATCAAAATGAAAGTACCGCTTTATATACTGGAAGTTAGTCACCTAATGAATCAATTAAAATGAAAAGACTTTATTTTAATTTTTGTATACCCTTAAAGAGATTATTAAGATTTGCAGAAGATTATAAAAATATTATTCCAAATGCAAAATATGAACTGATATTAACTCGCTCTCGATTAAATGATAATTCATTATTATGTAATGCTACTAATGCTGCTACTGAAAAACCGAAAATTCTTATAACAAAAATATATTGAAAGGTTCAACATATTAACTTAGCTGATAATCTTAAATTAAATTTATACAAAAGTATTGAAAATGGTTCGGTTATGAAAATTCCTTTTAGAAATTGGGAATTACATGAGTATCCTACCAGGAACTACACATCATATTTAGAATGTTAAAACAGCTTCCCAACTTGCAAAACCTCGGTTTATTATTTTTGCTTTACAAATTGATAAACAAAATAAACTTGAGGAAGATCCATCAAAATTTAGTTATTGTGATATTGAAAATATAAAAGTATATTTAAATTCTAAATCATGTCCTTATGAAAATATGAATTTAGATTTCGGTAAAAATCGCTATGCATTAGCATATGAAACATATTCGAATTTTAGAAGCTTCTATTATAATAACTCAATATCAGAACCTTTAGTTTCATGGGACAATTCTCCAGTCTTCATGATTGATACTCTTTATCAAGATGATAATTTTAAAATGGGTCCAGTTGATGTCAAAATTGAATTAAAGACTTTAAAAAAAATTCCAGACAATACTACAGCTTATTGTCATATTTTACATGATCGTTTAGTGGAATTTAAACCGTTAATAGGGGAAATTAACAAAATTATTTAAATGATCAATTCTAATTAAATATTTATAAATTTAATATGAAATACATTGTAATTGATATTCAAGGTTTTCGGGATAATCAAAATAAATTTATTATAAAAGAAATTGCATGCTTATCATCAAACTGTGATTTTCAGCATTTTATTATAAAAGCTCCTTATGGATATCATATTATAAATAATAATACAAAAATAATAAATAAACGGTTAACAAAAAATCATCATGGATTTGCTTGGAACAATGGATCATCTCATTTCTGTAATGTAATCAATTTTTTAAAATCATATATAGATTATCAAACTATAGTTTACGTTAAAGGGGATGAAAAACAAAAAATTATTTAAAGTTTTTTCAAGCGAAATAATGTTATAAACTTAGATGAACAAGTATGAATAAGTTTAAAAACATTAAAAAAGCTCTATGAAAATCAGTATAAAAATGTTTATTTAATCATTTTGGATTCTGTGCTCTTCAAAATGTTTACATTTTAAAATCATTAGTAAAAAAGCTGACTTAAACATTTTAAAAGTATTTAAACCAGTTTTGAAGTAAAAACCGTATCAGTCAAAATATTTGTTTCTTTTGAAAATCATTTGGTTACCAAGTTAATCACACTCTGATAAAAAGTTTCGTTTTTACAATCATTATGGATAATAAAGAACAAGAAAAAACAAAAATGGCTCATATAGGAGTCCAAGTAAATCTAAGACATCAGCATCTTGCACAATATCATGTATGCATTCATCATCAAGCAACTAGCGTAAAATATCAAAAACAACACAAAGCTAATAGCAATTGAAGTTGTTGTAGATTATCATAAAAATCTGTTAAAATAATAAGTTTGACTTTTTATTTTGTTATTCAATAAAAATATAAAAAAGAAAAATTTTTTATAAAAATATAAAAAAGAAAAATTTTTTTTATTTAAATTTTTTATTTTTCGTTTATAGCAAAAAAAAAATCAAAATCAAGAAGAAAGCTAAAATTTCTAAGTCATTTTTTATAAAAATGTTTGCGGTTTATGTTCTGCAGATTTTTTAGGACTCCATGTGATAACACAAATTTTTTAACAGAAATCAAGACAAAAGTTAAAAATTTCTAAGTCATTCTAAATAAAAATGTTTGCGGTTTTATGTACTGTGTCATGAATTTTGATTATACTAATTTCAAGAGCTTAAAAGTACTTTAAACATTTATTATATTAATTAAATGGTTTATGCTTTCTAACTTATCTTAATTCAATTTTTAACACAGGTTTTTAAATTTTTTTTTGGAGATGTATGTGGTTTTCTGGTGCCAACATTCCTCAAAAATGTTAAAAATTTAATATGTGTTATATTAATTAAATGGTCTATGTTTTCTAAGTTATCTTGAATCAATTTTTAATACAATTTTTAGTTCTTTTAAGTTTTTTTTTGGGATGTATGTTGTTTTATGGTGCTAATAAGTTTCAAAAATGTTAAAAACTTAATATTGTTATTTATAATTGATAACTTATTATGGTATATAAAGAATATATTTTCTCTAAACTAATTCAGTTTTATTCAAAATATTTTCAATATGAGCAATACTACTAAAGCTGAAAATCCCAAATCCCTCAATGGCATTAGCGACGTGGTTCAATTCGAAAAAATTTAATTTTTGAGAGTACGTAATGTTTAATGCAGATTGGCATAACATTAAATTTCATTGCATTGGATGGTCCGATGTAAAGAAAACAGGAGGATTAACAATAAATGAAATTATCCTGCATAAGAATAGTTTGAAGTTCAAAAAACCTTGGCTCAGCAAACCTGAAATTTCAAACAATATTTGGTATTATCCAAAAATAAAACCTTTCTAAATTGTAAAAAAAAAAAAATATATATAAATGAATTAATTAAATAATTGAATTTATCTTAAAATTATTTAATTTTGTATTTTTATTTTATTGCAAAATGACCCTAAGCCAATGTACGCACATTATCATGTAAAACATATCTTTTATCATCGTGGTAACATAATGAAATTTTATTTAAATTTTGTGTATACAAATTATGAATCTTACTTCTAAAAATTAACATATTACTTTCAAAAAGTTTTTGTTTATATAAACATTCTCTGTAATCATCTAAAGTGAATAATTTTACAACATTTCTTTTGATACCTTTTGCTTTAACTATAACATTTTTATTTTCAATATCAATCGAATACATTTTTGCTTTTAATCCAATAAATTCTTTAATTACACTACCATTGCATTCATCCTTCATCATACCTAGAACCTTTTTATTTTTCAGAGGAATTTTATAAGAATTATCAATTGAATATTGATGTATCATAAAACTTTTCTATGTCAGGTTTAATATCTTTGTAAAAATCTTCTGTTGTAATGGTATATATAAATGAGTCAGTATCCATATAATTTAATTTAACATTTTTATTAAATTTTGGTTTAATATAATCATAGTGGAAATCATACATTTTGTGTTTTGAAATTTCTAATACAGAAAAACCTAGATATAAAGCCTTATTATAGTATACACTAGTTCTATTCAACTGAATTGCAACCATATCACTTGTAAATTTAGCTAAACTGTGAAAATTTGGTTTAGATATCAATGCTCTTGCCCCCAAACTTTTCTCTGATTTTCCCAACTTGTTACAATTTTAATATTTTTTCGCCAACTAAAACCAGGTAACGTATAGTATTGACATACATCTAATTCATATATCTGCTTACGTACTTTTCGAATATTATCGAATACATCTGCTAATAGATCTGTTTTTAAATATATTTCTAAATAGTCTTTAAATATTTGCATTCAAATGTTTCCCAAACAGTCTTTGCATGTTGATAGTCCTTATCTGAAATTGTTGTTTTCCAAAATTTATTATCAAAACTTCTTTGACAAGGTAACTCTGTTTGATACAATTTTTCAAAAGAATTTAAATATTCATAAGGAAATATCCCCTTTCGGTTCACTAAATTAAATTTGTTTTCGTTTGGATATATTTTCTTTAATATTACTAAATTATCAAATGGTAATTGAGAAACTAATACATCTAAGCTTGATGACATAAACCGAAATGAATCTAAGAACCTCAACTCTATAGATTCCCCTTCATCAACCTCAATCCATTTTGATAAAGAAATATACTTTTACTTATTCATAGGAACAACATTAATTTTACCCTGTAACATTTCATTACAAATATGACAATTTCTAGTTTCTAAATGAATTATTCTTTCTTCATCTGTAAGAATTTTCATTGTAATAATATTTTTATAATACTTACTATAAATTTGTTTCACATCTTCTATTAATTTCTCCAAAAAAATATCTATGCAATTAGTTCCAGTATACTTCCTAAATATATTAGAGTTTTGATCGAAATATGCCATCGCACATGGAATATGTTCTTGAACGTTTGTTAATGTTTTTTTTTTTTCTTTATTTTTAATAATCTAACATATAATTCAGATATAAGCTATAATACTTATATATTTACATTGTATATTTACATTAATTATAATTCTTATATATTTACATTGTGTATATTTATTTTGTTACGACCGTAGCATAAGCTGTCTGGTCTTATAATTTTATTAAATTTCTTTTTTTTTTTTTTTACTATTTAATTTTTACAATTCCATTTCAACTTTAAGTTTCATTTAATTTAAATTAGTTTGTATTAAATTAGGTTAATTTCTTCGTTATAAAATTCTATTCATTCTTATTTTCTTTTGTATATCCCTCTTTTTTTTTTAAATTATGTATCGTATATGTATTGTAAACCAGAAGATTCTAAAAATACCACGATATTTTTCTTAAAGAGACTAAGGCTTATTTCGGATTTTCCCGTCCTAAATAGAGTAAGATAAAAGTTTAATTTATTTCTCGTATTGTACATATGTATATCAATATTCCTATTCAGTACAAAATTATGTTTAATCAAATTATTTATAATCTTGAAGGCTAATAAATATGTTTCCCTCTTACAAATGAAGCCTAAGCTTGGATATTGTGCTGAATATAGTTCATTGGTAGGATGCAGTATAGGATAATTGTGAATTATCTTTATGGCTTTCTTATGAAGTATATTAAGCCTTATTAAGTGGCATTTAGTGATTCTACACCAAATAGGATTTAGGTATATAATATTGGAATAGATATATGAAGAAAAAATGATATGTAGTGTTTTATTGTCTAAATAAAATAATATGTAAAAAAAATATTTTTTAAAATATGCTTTTATCGAAACCAAATTCGCCCCC
The DNA here is from genome assembly GCA_947095535.1 of Poecilobothrus nobilitatus. Lineage (NCBI taxonomy): Eukaryota > Metazoa > Arthropoda > Insecta > Diptera > Dolichopodidae > Poecilobothrus > Poecilobothrus nobilitatus. The sequence continues at coordinate 211,244,793 of OX352772.1, read as the reverse complement.
TAAAAAGTAGAAAATAAAATTTATTGCAAAACTTTAGCTTTTTTGACTCTTATAATATAAAAGTGAATTGCTAGTGCAAGCATTTTGGACTGTTATAATATAAAAGTAAATTGCTGGAATAAGGTTAAATAAAAATCTAGGAAATTTGAGGTTCCTGTTTCTTTTTTATTCCAGCAATTTACTTTTATATTATAACAGTCCAAAATGCTTGCACTAGCAATTCACTTTTATATTATAACAGTCAAAAAAGCTAAAGTTTTGCAATCAATTTTATTTTCTACTTTTTAGGGGGCGAATTTGGTTTCGATAAAAGCATATTTTAAAAAATATTTTTTTTATATATTATTTTATTTTATACTTTTTAGTTTTAAATGAAACACATAATTTGAATTTAAAAATATGGGATATTTTTTATTCATACATACATTAATTATTGTTTCTGATATAAAATACGTTGTATAATTTTGTACCAAATGTTTAAGTAAATTAAGAGATGTTAAATCGATTCCATTACAGCAAGAGTAAAAATTTTTTATTCCAGTATGTAATTCATAAATAAAAAAAGTACCTCGAAGGGTAAAATATGTACCAAAATACTGTGATTATATAAATATTACAATCCAACAACATAACTCGAATGAAAATGATATACATAAATGTACTTTACTGTATATTTCTATAGTATACTATTAGTAGTATATCGTATATCCAAACAAACATCTAACCTTGAACACCTACCTACCTAATCGCTTAATAAGATCATGCAGTAAAAAATGTTGACAAATATCTTGATTTAAATTATAAACAAATGGAGCGGAACAAAATAATTTAGGAAATTAGTTTAACATAATATTATGTGTATCCAGCCATTGGTGCAGTGGTTGACGCACTGCTTCTCATTCATAAGGGAATGAGAGGTCTCGGGTTCGATTCCCGGCTGGGTACAATAATTATAAAATAAAAAAAAAAAATATTCATATATCGCAATATGTAAATACTTTATATATCATTATATCACGTACACCCCACATTCCTACCAGGAAACAGGAGTTATATAGCTACCTGGCACATTTATGTACCACGGTACCTGAATATAAATAAATAAATAAATATTATGTACATACGTACGTACATATTTACATACGTAGTTTTAATTTTTTGTGTTGACAAAGTTTTGTTTCTTTATACACAATATACATAATAAATGTTCCTAAATAAAACACATAAAATATTAATTTTTAACGCCATACATATTCTATATGCAATAAAGAATGTTGACAACAAATATTGTGATTGAAATCCTAAACAAATGTTTTAAAACAAAATAATTTAGCAACATAAAAATATTGTACCTATATATTTTGTGTTTTGCTAAATCCTAATACAAAACCCATGTGCACATCAAGATTGATTGAACTAAATTATTATAGCAGGAAAGATCAAATACATGTGTATTGTATGCATGAATTATGAATAAGAAGAAAAATAAAGTTTTGAATCTATTATACATAAAATTTTATTTAAAAAATATTGATGAATAGAGTTAAAAAAAAAAAAAATAAAAATTATACATATACGAATAGGATTCGAACCACAGTCCACACATTACACTCACTTTCAAGACCTGTACACTATCCTCTGCACCATATATGCATTAATTCAATATGCATTAAAGAATGTTGACAGCAAATATTTTGATTTAAATACTAAACAAATGTTGTAAACAAAATAACTTAGCAACATACATAAAAATATTGTATGTATGGATTGTGTTTTGCTAATTATGCTAATACAAAACACCAGGAAAGGTCAAAAATATAATGTGTATGTTTGTATGCATGAATAAGAGATAAAAATGTAAGTTTTAAATTGATATATACAAAAATGTATACATATTTTATTCAAAAAATGTTGATGAATAGATAGTTAAAAAAAAAATATGTTGCATGTGAACTGATTCGAACAAAATGATCCCCACTTTTGAAACCTGTACACTATCCTCTGCACCATACTACACTTACAAATGTTGCTAACAGATTACGAAGATAATAAAAAGCGTGACAGAATGACAAATAAATAAATAAATAAATAAATAAATAAATAAATAAATAAATAAACCGACAGCGACGAGTTAATATAAAAGCATATAAAATCATTTTAATCTGTTTAGTATAAATATGTATGGAGTAATTTTCTTACAGAGAAAATCAAGATGATGAGTCCATTTAAGCGTACTATCAATTACTAAACCTAGATAATTAAAATTTTTTACAATTTCAATTTTATGGTTATTATATAGGAATGCAGTATCTTGAAAAAGTTTGTTTTCAAACACTAGTATTTTAGTTTTTTTTTAAGTTTATTGCTAGCCTGTTTTTCATTAACCAATTATCTATTATTTTTAGATCATCCATAATCGCAGATTTTAATTCTATTTCGCTGTTTTCCGAGTATTTTAGTCCCGCATCGTCTGCATATAGTTGTAATTTTCCTTTTAGATTGAAGCCAAATCATTAATATATATTTTAAATAGGTCGGGTCCTAAAATAAATCCCTGAGGCATACCTTTTCTAGTTAGTCTAGTGCTACTACAGGTATTCCCTATTTTTACCCTTAAATGGTTTGGGTAATAAAATGGTTTAACCTATTTTTAATAATTTTTTCAAATATAAAATTTTGATCAACGGTTTCATCCGGAATTTCCAAATTGTTTGTTATATTAATAAAGAAATCGTTCAAATATTCACAAATGGTCTGCTGATCAGAAATAATTTCATTATTATGCTCCAGGATTTTGATTTGGTTTTCTGGATTATTAGGTTTATTATTAAACATAATCTTTTTGTGTAGCTCCCACAGTTTTTTACTGTCATTTAGATTTTTTGCTATTTCTTCGTATATACAAGAAATACAATACTACAATATCTGGCTTTAGCTTTTTGAATTAAGATTTTAACTTTGTCTCTATAAGAATTATAAAGATCAGAGATCTTAGCATCCTCTGGATATTTCCTTTTTCATTTTTTTCATTATTAACCGGAACCTATTTGTAATAAATTAAAATAAAAATATATTTAATATTTCAAAAAAAAAGTCTTTTTTTATTAAAATTAAAATGATACCTCAATAAAAAAGTGCAAAATTTTGCAAGACTATGCAAGATCTAAACCCTATTGCATATTTGTGCAAGACCATTGCAAAGTTTTTTTATATATTTTTTGTAAGCGCTATATTAGATAAAAATTTAAAAAATGCCTAAAAAAAGTGGAAAAAAAGTTATTTCTGATTATTTATTAAGTCAAACATATTAAGCATATTAAATTTTTATGTAAACAAAACAAGCACATCAACGATATTTGACAGTTCAATAAAAATTCATGCTAGGGTTGCTCACGAGTTGGTGCAAATATGTGCTACGGTGCAAAAAAAATTTGCACTTTTGCACCAACTCGTGAATACCCTTAATATTAAAATTAATGTTAATGTATAATATAAATAATATAAATATAAAATTGAAAAGAAAAAATAAATTAATTCCAAAAAGAATACAAAAATTGTTTGCTTCATTTTTACTATGTGCTTATGTGAATGAGTTCTTTTGTTGGTTGTTTTTATTTCTTTTGTGCTTTTGTTTATTTTAATGCAACATTGGAATATACTTATAAAAATGGAGTAAATTATGCCTCTAACTATTGCAATTGTTTTTTCTGATTTTTTTTTGAGAAAGTTTACGAAAATTGTTATTAAAAAAATTGTTATTGTAAGAACGTGTGCTTGTGTAAATAATTAAATGTATATGATAGGTTATAGTTATTCTTTTTTTATCATAGTGATAAGTGATGTTATAAAAATTATTAAGAAATATTTTAAATATTAATGTTGTTGATGTAGATGAATATGGTAAACATGTTGTTATATCTTGAAGAATGCATTCAAAATCTGCATACACGGCAAATGGTACATCCATTTTTTTGTTGTAGTTTTCAAATTTTAATGTTGCTTTTTCAGCTGTTGGAAGATTTGTAACTACATTGTTGCACTCACTTTTATGTAGTTTTAAATTTGCTTCATTATTGAAATGAATTAAGCAATGATTGCAAAATATTAATTTTCTATTATTCTTTCTAATTTGCGAATGTAATAGTCGAGAAATATTTTTAATCCTGTTGTATTAATATGATGAAGTTTCTCTTCTTTTGTATGTTTGTGTTCGTTACAATCTACCAGAACCCTTGTACAGAGCTGATATTATACTCCATTTAAAACAATACTCATCAACGTAATATTCATTACGTTGATACAACCCTTTTTAGTCTTCAAAAATGTTGGTAACGGAAGATATTGTGATCCTCGTAAAGGTTTGTATTGATTAATGTTTACTTCTAAATGTATTATTCGAAGTAGAGCCCAACCATTATCCCTTTCTTGAAATTCTTCACTTTTAACAACAAGACACTGCAATAATTTATCTAACTTTTCTAATATTTCGGTTAGTTGTAGTATAATTTCCATTTTCGTATTGAAAGACTTTATTGATAAATTAAAATCATCTAAGTCATCCAAATTATTATTATCCGTTTTCAAATATTTTATATATTCAATAAATAATTCAAAGTTAAATTTGAAAGAATTATGTTTTTTCAAAGAATTTTCTAATAATTTAATTATTTTATCCTTGGAACTATGTAAAAATTGTTCTGGTAACAAAACACTTTCATCATTATTTTCCAATATAAATGTTTCTATTCGTTCATTGAAACAGCTTTTAACACTTTTTAGATTTGCTTCAATATAATCACCACTATTTGTTTTATGTAAAAATGTTCTTATATGATGTAACCAATTGTATATCTTTTTTACAGGTTTCACAGAACTTAATATCTGAGTCACTGAAGGTTTTACTACCAGATCGTTTCATTTTCTTTTCTTTTTTTTAAATTTTTAATAAGAACAACAATTTTAATTTAATAATAAACAATTAATAATAAGTTTTTCAAACAACACCTTTTACTTATACAAATTCTATTCAACATCATATCATATCTTTCAAATGTGTGCGGGATTCCCTGATATCATTTTTTAATTTTATTAATAATAAGTATTATAAAATATGTATCACAACATTTTATGATATAGAAATTTGTTTATACTTTATATTCTTAAAACCACAACATTTTTTCATTCAAAAATTAAAATTTTTTGTTTTTTTTTTTTCTTATCGCAAACACAATTCATTTTTAAATTTCTGATTTCCTGTAAACTATAGGATGGATACATTTAAAAATTTTGATTACATTATGTTTAGCTTGGAAATATGAATACTTTTAATGAATGAAGAGATGTCAATATTTATTCAAAGTTGTAGAGCAATTCCATATGTGTCAGAGCATCACATATTCACATTGATATCGGTTAACGAAAGCAAAACTTCAAGTATTTTTATTTTATTTTTATTCATATTCCAGCTTCTAGCCCCAGCTTCTGCATCCAACCCAAGTTCTCCGCTGAGACCATCGTTTTCATTCACTTTCAGAAATGAAAATTCAATTCCATTATACCACCCCCAATTTCTATTACATAATACCTTAACTGTCAAATTTGATGTGACGTCATTTGACAGTCCTAGAACGTACATATTATTACTACTTTAATGTTTGTAAACAAAAAATATTATAAAATTTGTTTAACTAGCCCAAATAACAAAGAATCTAGTTTATGGAATTTAGTTTAATAAATTATAAGATAAAATTGTAAAAATAATAAAAATTGTAATTCCAATGATAAATTTTCAATATAGTTCTATAGAACTATAATTGTCATAATAGTTCTGTAATTTGTTTTAAAAAATAATCTTGTTTTGTTACTAAAATAGGATAGATCTTAAAAATTATAAATAAAGTCTTTTAATTAACTTATATGCTCTCTCTCGTCTAAGGAACCCTAAAATGTATGAGAATGTCAAGCTTTCCTTATCTTATTTATATAAGAAAAAAGACTAAGTCTACATGGAATTATATAATATTAACGTTAAAATTATATAATATCACGATACTCTTGGAATTTCGGGAAATGTTGTTAAAGCTGCTCTTGAAGCTTACTGTAGTCATAACAAAAGCAAAAGGATCAACCACTTACAAAGAACGTATCTCTCGTATCATAACAAATTTTTTTCGTTCCAACTAAGTGTCTAATAAATCTAACAGGTAACTCTATAAATACTCGCAAATCCAGTAACTTCTCTAATAATTTTATTTCATTTTTATTATCAAAATATTAGAGGACTTAATCGAACGAAAATATCGAATATTTTTCTTACTTCTAAGGGTCTAAATTTTAACTGAAACTTGGCTTAATTCAATTAAATCTCTTGAACTATTTAATCGCTTTTATTCAGTTCTTCGTAAAAACCGATACAATAATGATCAGTATTTAAATAACAACTCTATTATTGCCGAAGATGGTATTTATAGCTTCTAAAAACACACTTGAACTGTGTTGAAATTATTCTACCAGAGTTTTCTGAAATTCTGTTCATAACGGTAAAATTGAAGATTGAAAAGAAATTAATCTTTATTATATGTGATTATATTCTTCCTAATTCAAAAGTAGATACCTACCATAGTTTTGGTTTATCTCTTGATTCCTTAAGCACACTTATGAATGCCACTGACGAATTATTAGTATACGGTGATTTTAATTCAACACAATTAAGCTTGACCTTTCATGATGAAGAAAATTTATCTTTTAAATCATAATACCAGTTGATGTTAACACAGAATCTGCACAAATTTTTATTGATAACTGCAACGCATGTTCCCTCCAATAAATTTCTAATATCTTAAATTACCAAAGTAAATTAGATCTTGTTTCTACATCTGACCGGATCAACCTTAAGACCAATAATTATCGCATCCCTTTGGTAAAAATTAACAATGTTCATCCATCAATTAACTTCATATACTGTCTTAAAAACTGAAATAGTACTAACTTTTCAAAAAGTTCTTCCTTTCGATATAATTTGAATAATGGTAATTATTCCGATTTAAATCATTTTTTTACATCTTTTGATTTCTCATGTTTAGAAAATTTTAGAAATATCAATCACGCCGTTAGTAAATTTTACTCCATTCTGAGTGTAGGATTTGGTTTGCATATACCTGTTATTACGAATAAAATTTCCAACTCTAGTCCAGTTTGGTTCAACCATAATTTTAAAAATTTAAGTAACACAAAAACAGAGCATGGAAAAAATATCTTAAAAACAAAACCGAATATTCCTATTCTGATTTTATATACTTAAATAACTCTTATAAATTACTTTTTAATTCTTCTTATAAATATTACCTTAACCTTACCTTACCTTAACTACACTGCTTCTAATCTGCGTAATTATCCCAAAATGTTTTGGAAATTTGTTAATTCCAAAAGAAAATCGGATGAATACCCAGATTATTTATCTTTTGAAGGTCAAACTTTGCATTGCATTGTCACAACATTGGTGATTTTTTTAAAGATTTCTATACTAGTGCATAGTGCAAGTAGTCAGAGTTGATGGAAATTTATTTAGATTTAACCATCTCGTTCAACATCCTCTTATTCGTCTTCCGCAAATTAATCTCTCCTCTGATACTGTAAAAAAGTATTTAAAAAGCTTAAATAAAAACTCAAATCCAGGTTCGGACAATGTTCCAGCTATTGCCTGTTCTGTGTGTGTTCAAATTCTCTGGCTTTTTCCTTATCTGTATTATTTAATCATTCTTTTAATTTTAGTGAATTCTCTAATATATAGAAAATATCCTTTATCCAACCAACCCGTAAAAATCATTCTAAGAGTCATATTTCCAATTACCGACCTGTTGCCAAACTTTGTCATATTGGGAAATTATTTGAATTGTTCTTATATGATCACATTTACTAATACTGTGTGAATTTAATTTCTCCGAATCAACATGGTTTTTTAAAAAATAGATCTACAAATTTGGTTGAATCTGTTACAAATTTGATCTGAATCGAATATTTGTTTTTTTAAATATTATGGTGACTGGGGCTCAATCAGATGTTATTTATACTGATTTGAGTAACGCCTTCGATATTCTGCTACATAATGCCATTCTACTTCAACTAAATAATCTAGGCTTTGCTCCTTTCTTATTAAAATGGATCGAAGAAGATCTTAACATTTTTTGGAACTGTTGTATTTTAAGTAATTTTAACCTAAACGTTAGTAAATGTGCTGCAGTTACTTACCTATTTTACCTATTTCTAAAAGTTACCACTTCAATGGGGAGTTAATCAATAAATGCTCATTATTTAAAGATCGTGGAATTCTCCTTGATAGTAAATTAACTTTCACAAACGATATTAGTGCAGTAATTAATAAAGCTGATTCGATGTTAGGTTTTATTAAAAGATAGTATGTATGAAGGCATTTTGGGCAGGCGGCCTTAACGTCATCACGTAATGTATGGCGCCAGCGTTATAGAAGGTTAACTAGATAATGTAGAACAAGTAAGTGTAATGATCTAAACAGGTGTTATAATTTATGTAGTATTTTTTAAGGCGTGCATAATTAATTTCCGGAAAGAGCTTTTGTAAATAATACAACTAAGTGCAATGATCTTGTTGTGGATAGTATATAGTAACATAGATTATTGTAAATAATAAGAATTTATTTTATTTTTTAATAAAAAGCTTTCACGTAACTGGACCGTAATATTAACACAAGAATACAGTTGTTATATTTGAGATAACCTTGATCGGATTGAATATTTTTTGGGAGTATTCCAACACGTTTGAAAATGTTTTGCATGCCAAGTAAAACGTTATTAGCATGTTTAGTTTTAATTGGTTCAGCATAATCATATTTCGAAAAGATATCTATTACAGTTAATAAATATTTATTTACTTTGTTATACTTTGCATATCGAATCATTTTTACTAAATCAATTTGCCATGTATTGTTTAAACCTTTTTGAATAAACTTCCTTCAAAGAAAGTTTCGTTTGGCTTCTCTATGTAGTTTCGATACTATTTGTGCCCTTGACATTATGCCTGTACCATTTAATCAGATTTTCCAATTCTATTTTACAATGTTCTATAGAGCAACAGTTATACGTATCCGGTCCAGATGACGAGTTGCCATAGGCCCAAGGACAAAGAGCAAAATGAGTTGCGTATATTGACGTAAATTTTTCTGTTGTTGAAAATTCTTTAATGTATTTATACATGTGAAAATACGGTCTTTATGCTTATTTAATAAGACAGAGGAATATGATTTTAAAAACTCTTCCACTTCTTTCACCTCCATCTTTTAAAATAAGAATAAGCTATACACATTTGTGCTTTTATATATTTGAACAACTCTAATTATCTTTCAATGGCTTTTAAAACGCGAACCAATAATGATATAGTTTAACCATCCATTTACAATGACGGTTGCGGGACCATCTGAATGTGGAAAAACAACATTTGTATGCAACTTAATTAAAAATAATAACAGATTAATTTAACCGAAAATTGAAACAATAAAATGGTGTAACCCAGAAATTTCTGCTATTCCGAAAAATATAGATTTTCCTGATATATACTTTTATACCAGTATTCTAGAAAAGTTTAGTTAGAATGAAAATAAACCTACTTTAATTGATTTAGATGATTTAATGCTAGATTCTGCAAATAAACACGTATGCGAATTATTTACTAAAGGTTCGCACCACCGCAATTTATCTATTGTATTGTTAACGCAAAACGTTTTTCATCAGGGAAAATTCTCAAGAAATATTTCATTAAATTGTAAATATTTAGTGCTTTTCAAAAACTCTCGAGACAAATCACAGATTTTTCCTCTTGCTATATACAACTATATCCGGAAAATATGAAGGGTTTCTTGAGAGTATATAATGAGTCTACATCAAAACCGCAAGCTTATATTGTGTTGGATTTAACACAAGACATTAACGATTTATTTCGTATTAGAACTAATATTTTTTCAAAAGAATATTAAATATGCTTCTGTGATACGGCTGATTTGAACAGCTGTCAAAAATATGAAACGATTGAAGAAAAACGAACATATATTACAGGTACTAGGAAATTGCAACAAGAAGAAATTTCGTGAAAATATTCTTAAATATTGTGATGATGATATTATAAAAACTATTGCTGAAATTGCAATCAATATGTTAAATGGCAATAATAAAATTTCACCAGCACAAAAAGCAAAATTAAAAAAACATAAAAAACAATTAAGATTTCTAGCCTGTGCAAAGAAAAGTATAAAAGCCAAACGAAAAATATTAGTTCAACATGGTGGATTTTTACCAATTATAATCAGAGCTATATTATCTGGTGTAGTAGGAAAATTGCTCAGTATGACATAATGCAGCGAATGATTGTAATGTCACCAGAAATATTTTCAAAATTTAGTATCTAAATTATTTCAAGATGATAAAAACTTGGATTTATTAGATCAAAAGATGAAAAAAGTTTTGTATGATAAAAAATTAAAACTATTGCAAAAATGGTACTTACATCGCCAAAATCTCCTCAAATATGGAATTAACAAAAGACACGCAACAAATTACCAAAAAAGGCTAATAATCTTACATTTGATTCAGGCACTCAAACAAAATTCTTTTCTAAACCAATGCATATACAGAAACTGAATTACCTAAATACAAATCAACATCAGCACAGAACGATTTTTTACCATTATCTACTGATGATGTGTCTGTATATGATCCTAAAAAAGAACATTCAAGTATGGATATCGATTTAACACATTACGATTTGGATGATAAAAATTCATATAAAAAATTAGATCAAACTTGAATGTTGAAAGATGAAAAATTAGTCGAAAGACCATCTCTAAGCTCTGATTATCGAATGTTTGAAACACCAAGTGGTGATGTAATTACCGTTGCTGTACCACCTCCTAAAAAAAGAAAACACTAAGATCGGCCGGTAGTTCATTTTCCTCAAATATACTTTCACAGTTTCGTGAAACAAAAAGCGAAAACTAAAACCTTTACTAAGAAGTCCAAAACTAAGAACTTCATCAACACCGGAATGGACAACATATAAATAGTTCAACATTTTATGTTTTAGTAAAAGTTAACAAAGATGGATAGTCAAGATGACTTCTATGTAACATTGTTTAGTAATGATAATTTAACAATGTTTCGAGACAGCACTTTAGCTTCATTCGAAAATAAATTACCTATTCACTTTGATTTGAGAAATGGAAATCGGAAAGTTGGTCTTTCAGAAATATATCTCAACGATTTCCTACAAACAGAAAAATTTAACGAAGAGAAGTGTGTTTTTATCAATATTGGACAGTATAATGTTTATGTAAGAAACATTGAAAAACCTCTTGAAAAAATCAAAGTAACCAACTCTATAGGCTACACATATTATTCATATGACGATTCGGATTCGAATTACATTTGGATGATTTGAAGTTTAATTTTTTACCAACGCTTATTAAAATATAACTCCTAATCCCGAATTTACTCGAAACCAAGTTTCCAAAGAATTTTTTAATGAAGTTTTGACATATATTTCTACTCCTAAAAATTATGATGATGTAACATTCAAAAAAGTGTCAGAATCTAACCGAGGGGATTTAATTCGAATATCGCAGGCTTTTGATGAAGACAGTTTCTATAAAAAGTTAATCAGAGTTATAATGTAAAAACATTATTAACTGAATTATTTCAACAGAAAAAAAATACAAAAAATTTTAAATATGGTTCAATCATCTGTTTTTGGAAGTAGCAAAGTGCGTGCAATGAGAGCTATCAACATAAAAAATTGTAGAATATCTACAAATATTGAATTTGAAAACATCCATTACATACCCATAAAAAAAAATTGTTTTGAAACTTTTAAAATTTGCAACCAGCATGGTGATGGAACAAATTTTGTTTCCAGCTACTATGCAACAAAAATTGTATTACACTTTAAAAATTTATTTATTATTTAATTCAAGTATTTACATATTACATTTAGATAATTATACTTAATCTAAAATTAATATTAAAGTTATTCAAAGCAAAATTTATTTTATTAAAAAAAATATATATATGTATATTTACTTATATTTAATATTTCACAAAATTTTACAACAAAATAGTGAAGAACAATTAAGGAATTATTTTGAATAGTGATTTTTTTATCACATCTTTACTCATGTTTATATTTATTATAGTTTTGTATTGATTCACATTTATCAACATTCTATTAATCGGCTCGTATTCACTATAATAGTCCTATGATATCTAATCGAAAATGTGTTTTCCGACCTGAAACGTGTTCGTGTGTTGATTGAGTTAATTAATATGTTGTTAATATAGTGTGAATCTATATAGTTATGAAATACATGAGTAATAAAAACAATACCCATGACTGTTCGTCTGCATTCTAAAATATTCATGTCAAGTAATTTGAGACGATTGACATATGAAGGCAATATAAGAAGATCAGCCCAATTTAGGTTTCTTAAGGCGAACCTTAGAAAATTTCTTTGTATTGCTTCAATTCTAACAATATGTTGATGATAGTGTGGAGACCAGACCTGATTTGCATACTCCAGAATAGGACGAACTAAAGTGTTGTAAAGAGATTTTATAATATATGGGTCATTAAATTCTCTAGACCATCTTTTTATAAAACCTAGAATTGAGTTTGCTTTACTAATGATCTTGTTAATATGTGTATTAAAAGTAAGTTTGCAATCAAAATTTACACCGAGATCATTAAATTCAGTGACCCTTTTTATTATGTTGTTATTAAAAGTGTAATTATTTGTGATTAAGTTTAAGGAACGTGTAAATGAAATGACCGCACATTTATCAATGTATAAAATAAGATTGTTACATTTACACCATTTCATAAAGTTATTGAGATCTTTTTGGAAAAAGTCTGCATCATTCATTGAACACACTTCTTTAAAGATTTTCATGTCGTCCTCGTAAATTTTTATGGAACTGTTCTGAATAATCTTAGTAACATAATTTATTGAGATAATAAACAACAATGGTCCAAGATGACTACCCTCTGGTACTCCAGAATTAGCAACAAAAAATGCTGAAACTGCTGTTCTGAAAAGAACACTATAGCTACGGTTATTTAAGTATGAATCAGTCCAGTTAATTAAGATATAAGGAAAACTATATTTTTTTAATTTATAGAGAATTACACTATGAGGTAGAAGATCAAACGCTTTACTTAAGTCAGTGAAAACCATGTCAGTTTGGCGCCCAACTTCCATTGTTTTCAAAATAGTTGAAGCTATTTCTGTAAGGTTAGTTACAGTTGATCTCTTTTTTACAAATCTATGTTGATCATTCACTATAAATTCAGAACAATAATCATAAATTGCATCAAAGACCATAAGCTCAAACACTTTCGGCAAACTAGAAAGCTTAGCAATAGGCCTATAATTCAGGACATTACTTTTTGAGTCTTTTTTATGAACTGGCTTTATGTACGATTCTTTCCATAACTTAAGGAACACCCCAGACGCAAAAGATTTATTAAAAAGAAGTGTTATAGGATTAGATAGGGAATCGGTGCAACGCTTTAAAATAATTTCTGGGAGATTATCTGGTCCAGGAACAGAGTTATCACCAAATTTAGTTAGATAAAGCTGCATCGCGGCTGGTGTAAAATTAATATTTTGAAGAGGTAAACTTGGAAAGCCTTCCAAATGATTATAATTAGATTCATCAATATCGAAAGAAGAAGTAAAATAACTACCGGCGAAAAAATCTTTAAAATAGTTAGATATAACAATTGAGTCGTTAGAATTCTGATCTTTGTAAGACATATAATTTGGATATTGATCGGACTTATATTTTGAATTTACAAGCTTCCAAAAAGATGTAGGATCTGTACGAAGTTGCGAAGCAATTTTACTAATGTAAGCTTCATATTTAAGACTTAGTAAGGATTTGAATGCGATAAATAAATTTAGAAAATTTGAATAAGAAATATTATCCTTTTTTTTTATTTCTAAGAGTTTTTAGTTCACCATCATACCATGGTGGGCTTGAATTTATATTTCTATCACGAACTCGAGAAACATACAAGTCAAATCCATGGTAAATTCCTTCGTAAGATTTATCAATGATATTATTTAAATTATTTATGTCTAGTAAAGAATTAAAGTCGATTGAAAGAAAAAAATTGTTAAGCATATAAAAATTAGTTTTGAAAAAATTAAATTTATATGAGATATTTAATGACGATTTATTTAAACAATTATAATGAAATTGAAAACTGAAAAGGGGATGATGACAATCAATTTTTGAAAGAGGTGTTGCCGTCAATGTTCTAGTTACATTTACCCAGTCAGAAGTAAAAAGAAGGTCTAATTGTTTGTTTAATAGATTTTTAGTTGAAGATACTTGTTGAAGTCCGCATGCAAGCAAACTACTGTAGAAACATTCCTCGTCATGAAGTTGTCAATTAATATTTGGCAAATTAAGATTCCCACATATTATGAGTTCGTCAAAGTCATTTAATTTATTATTCAAAGAATCAACAACTGAGCAAAAATCTTGGTAAACTTTTATATTACAATTTGGAGGAATATAGCAACACTGAATATAAAGATTTAAAACATTTAAATCAGTTTTAACTGCTATTACATCACAGTTTATTAAACCAGGTATTTCTACCTGTGAAGAGTTAAGGTTATTCTTAACTGATATAAGAACACCTCCACCTTTAGGAATCAATGAATTATTTAAAATATGAATATCATTTTGATATCTATCTTTCCTGTAAACTAGGTAGGAATTGTCAAATAATTCAAGAGGATTAATAGAAGGAGAAATAACCAAGTCAATTAGAAATTACTTGTCCGATCTTTATGCTTTATTGTTGATACAGTGATTAAGTTATTTTTAACTTTTGGCAAGAAAAAACTTATTATAACTTTCTCTCGATCGCTGTAAGTGATTATAGTAGTTACTATTCCAATAACTACGAAAGACTTTTAAGTCTTCTTGCATCATTTTAATGGGCACGCCAATAGACTTATGATAGTTTACAAAGAGGTAATAAAGAGCTTTGTAATTCATTAGAAGCCCTTCATTATGTAGAAGTACCAAAACATTAGTCTTTCTTTTTCCTTCGATAACACAATTATAATAGGAGTCGTCATGCAAGTAAGAGAGGTATAATCTCATAAGATTATATATTCTTTCATCTATTAATCTTGAGAGGGCATACATTTTATCTTGTTCATTTAACGATTTTTTAGTCATTTTAGCTATTGGTGGCACTAAAGGTTGAACAAAAGTATTATCTTTTGTTTGGGGAGCCAACGGTTCAATAGGGGTTTTCGTAGCACCCATCTTAACATCAGAAATTTGTGTTGATTCTTTAATAAAATTATCATATTTATGAATAGTAGTAGTCTTATTATTAATCACAGAATTAGCATTATTACCATTACTTAAGCAATTATCTGAATATGTGTTAGAAGTGTTAAGTTTTATATCAAATAAAGATGATATTTTTTGTTTTAATTCTAATGTATTATTGCTGTTATTATCATTATTATTATTACAATTTTTATTATTATTATTAATGTTATTATTGTTATTACTATTATTATTAACAACATTAATGCTATTAAGATCAATACTGTCATTATCATTATTATTATTATTGCTATTATTATTATTATTATTATTATTATTATTACTATTGCTATTATTATTATTACTATTACTATTATTATTATTGTTATTATCATTATTATCATTATCATTATTATTACTATTATTATTATTATCATTATTATTATTATTTTTATTATTATTATTGTTATTATTATTATTAATGTTGTCATTATCATTATTATCACTGTAATTATTACTGTAATTATTACTAATACTATTAACAACATTAATACAATTATCATCGATATTGTCATTATCATCATTATCTGTATTAATTGGTAATGTGAGAAATTGACTTGAGAAATTTCTGAATTTATCAATTTGGGAAGTAAACAGTGCTTTTTATAAAGAGGTAGTTTACGTAAAGAAAAATTGTTACTAGATAAAACCGAATCAGTGTTATTGTGTTGTATGTTTGATAATTTCTGAGTAAAAGAGGTGACTTTTTCTCTGTGATGCTGCTATTTTAAAGTTATTATTGGGAGTGTCTTTTTGGATAAAATTTTGAATTAAGGTATCTTTACCACAATTTTTTCTGTTCGTTATTACATTAACTTTAGATTTAGTTCAATAACTTTAAAAGTTTTGTATTTGGATGGATATTTTAAATTTTTAGGTGTAATGTTTGTAACATGAATATTGCTACAATTAAATTTATCAATTAACAACTTACTAATACTTTTTGTATTTGATCTGGCCGGAAACTTTGAAAAATAAAGCAGATGACTATCACTGGTAGAGCTGGAATTTGTGGGCTTTGTTGAGGCAGGCAGTAAGAAATCTACTTTAATGAGTTTTTTTTCTGGCTTTTTTTTTGGTTTCGATTTTACCTTTATAGTATGAAAATTAGTAGAGCCGGATTTAATTTCCCTTGATGAGGTAGGAGGTAAATCCCGTTTCTTAGTTTCTATGAATTCTTTTTCTAAAACAGAATTCGATATATCCATAGTACTGCTTGATAATTCAATATGTAAAGACTTATTTTTAATTGACTCGCATTGAATTTCCTTATTGCAATTTGGTAATTCTTCCTTTATTCGCATAGTATTAACGGATAATTTCACGCGCGTTAATACGTCTTTAAGATTATTAATGTCATCACGAATGCCACCCACCTCATTTGATGTTGCTGAGAGAAGTTCACTTTTTAAGCCATTAAAAAGATCTGTAAAATCTTCTTTTAAATGTTTTTCACGGCCAGACAGGAAACTGGAAAGTGTTTGATTAAAATTATCATGGCTTTTAGCCAAACCGTTAAAACACAACGAGTTATTTTTTAACGCATCAACTGCTTTGGCCGATGAATATTTACATTCATTCATAATATCCTTCAAGCAACTCATCAACTCGTCTTTAAGTATTTTAGTCGGCTGGTTCAAATCCAAGCAACTGTCGCAAACGAAATGATGCGAGATGAACAAGGAGGATGATTGCCAACCTCTAGGGGCATTAATGCAAACCCAACGAAACTTTCTTTTACAGATCCCATTACAAACAATGAGTTTAGTTTTGGAATCTGTAATAGTACAGAGTACGGCACTGCATTTATGTTGATTTTTATTAATTTTAATATACATATTTCTTTTTTTAATTTTTTTTTTTTTTTGAATTTATACAGTTAATATTTAAGCAAATCTAAAAAACACACTTAAATGACACAAATAAAAATATGATATGTTAGCAACAACAGTTAAAAAAAAAAAAATTTTGCGAAATGATTCACAATATTTATAACTTTTATTAATCCAAAAGTAAAAAAAATTAAAATATTGAATTTTGAAAGTCAGCACTTTTTAAATAATTTTATGAAAAGTTAGTATTGAAATTTAAAGTTAGTTAATCATGTAATTAAAAAACAAGAATAAAACAACAAAAAAAAAAAATTTAGTTATGTTTTTTGTTAAAGTTCTTTATTTAGAAAAAATTTTAAAAAGTAAAATGCGCGTTACAGTTAAGTAACGTGTTGATGGTTTGAAAACGAAAAAATGATTGTGAAATGAACTATTTGCAGTGGTATACATTTTATCACGACTGTAAAAACAGTCAAGCAAAATTAAATGCAAAATGATTTTCACTAACATTTAATCATGATGAGGGCACTAAAAAACTTACATTGCAGTTAGATGAGTACACTGATTTTTGTCTTATGCTAGACTTTATACAAGCAGTGATGTCATATAACAACGGAGCTGAACTTAATATACGAGAATATGTATTGAAATATTTTGAGAGATGTATTGAAAAGAATAAACTAAGATTGGAACAAGAAAATTTCCACATTCCAATGAATTTACACATAGGTCAGTGTAATTATTCCAGACTATTTTATGAAATACCTATGTTTTTGTCAGAAAAATTATCATGGTCAACAATAATAAAACAAATATTTTCTGAAACCAATTGTTTTCTTTTATTAAATACATATTTAAATTCATACAATTTTTTACAGCACATCTTTTTAAATTTTCAGTAAAGTTATGATGAGGGCAAATGGTTGTCAAATTCCTTAGTTTCTGAAGAGATGGAATGTCATTATCTAAGTTGATAACTTCTACTGAACTCGAAACAAATTTATCTAAAAATTCCTTTTTCTGGTACCCCTTTATGTAAACGACATCGAATGAATTTAAATGTTCTTTAAGGTTTAAGGTTAATTGTAAATCTGCTACTGCCTTCCTGCTGCTCATTTTGTGCCTTACTATAATAAAATACCTTGAAAACCTCTAATTTATTACTAATACGATTTAAAAAGAGGGGGCAAAAAGGAGGGATCACTTCTAGGATCAAATAAATGAGAATGGTAACCGAATGGTAGCCGAAACCGGGCCTTGGGGACTTCACTATTTCCGAAATCGGACCTATGTGGACCGTATTTTGGACTTCCGGGCACCGTATTTCGGACCTCGGGAGATCCCATCCAACATCGGCAAGAGGAGTCGCCAGGACAAGGCCCCATTTTAAAAAGTGCCGGAACCTTAGGGACTGAAATACATTTACATAATATAATTTATTAAGCACTTTTAATAACTGAAAAGGGTACTATTAATTAAGCTTTATTTAACAAAAAGTTAACTAAAAAAAAGGAATTTAAACATTTCTAATTTCCTTTGCTAGATAATAATTCATTTGAATATTGTTGCAATCTTAACGGTAATTAATTTCTAAATCAAATACAAAATACAATTTTATATTATGCTAATTATTACAATTGTTTTTACACTGTTGTAATAAGAATCTATTCTTTCACTTTTCCTAATATTATATTGACTCAAAATTAAATTTATATTTTTATTCTTTTATTGCATAGGAATACAAATTATTTTGATATTTAACAAGTAGTATTTTAAAAAATACAGCAAATCAATTCCATAGCTAGTTATATAAAAACTTAAATAGTTAGAAATAATTAAAAATATTAAATAATAAAAATGTCATAATAATATAAATATCAAGAAGAGCAGCAACAACAGCATCACAAAAATTATGTTGCAATCATAAACGATGCTAGTACGATGATCAAACGGTTTAATTTACAAGGACGTCAAGTTGAATTTAAAATCAAACCGGTATCGGATCATGAAGAACCAACCAATTGGATCAAAAATGCAATAAATGAAGTAACACTTTACATTCTCGAAAATATCAACCCCACGGATAAGGTGGGTATTACATTTTGTGAAAGAAGCTTTGAAGAGCGAGGTCTGGGGTGGATAAATTTTAGAGACGCTTCAGAAATTAAATTTCGAGATATTTCGGGAAATGATATCAAAAGTTTCCAAAGCAACTCTGAAGGATTACTTCTGTTAAGCTTCTTCAGGGCAGAGGAAGAGGAAAAAATTATAATACCTTCGATGAGGAATGTGCTAAGAAAAAAGCTATCGTTAGTATTAGCAACAACGATAATTTATGCTTTCCAAGAGCGTTAGTAGTGGCAATGTCTTATATTGATAAGCATTCTGATTACATTAAAATTCGAAAAGACACTGAAAAATTACAAACAATGAAGGCAACAGAACTTATTAACAACGCCAACCTAAATATACCTCAAGGAGGTTGTGGAATACCAGAACTTCAGCAGTTCCAACAATATTTAAAGGAATACTTCATAATCGTTTATAAATATGGAAGCAAAGGCCATTACAACGTAATCACTTCGCTTACTGTGGCATTTTGCTGTTGTTGTTTTTGTGAAAAGTGCCATAAGCCATTTTATATCCGAAATCGTCAGAGATGAACATGTCCCCAATGTCAATTTTCTTCAGCTTGCTTAAAAAACCAATTAAATATTTTGTGTAAAGATTGTAACCGCCATTTTAGAGCGAATGATTGTTTTAATAACCATAAAGCTTCCAATTCACGGAAGGAAGCATCCATTTGGAACACAGTAAAGAGATGCACAAATTGTCTAAAAACATACCAGAAAAATAGAGAACATACCTGCGGAGAATATTATTGCAAAACATGTAGTAAACATGTTCCTCAGGAACATTATTGTTTTATACTACCAGATAAAAGAACCCCAAATATTGAAGATGCTCTCTATATTTTTTACGATTTGGAGTGTATGAAGGAAAATTTTTCCGAGAAAAGTGTATTGATAATGAAGTTTATGAAATAAAGGAACATGAACCGAATTTATGTGTACTACAACAACATTGTAATTTATGTCTTAATAAAGATGAAAAAAAAAAATTTTGCGATAGATGTGGACAAAGGCAACATATTTTAAAAATAAATATTAATGACATGTTCGTACAATTTATATTGAATCAGCGTAAAATATTTAAAAAAGTTATTGTAATAGCACATAATGGGCAAGCATATGACCATCAATTCATACTAACGTACATAATAGAAAACACTAAGCTAAAGCCTGAATTAATAATGCGAGGTACTAAGATAATTTTAATGAAAATAGGAAATACAAAAATTTTTGGATTCATTGAATTATTTTCCTATGCCATTAGGAAAATTACCTAAGACTTTCGACAAGCATTTAAGAAGGGATATTTTTCACATTATTTCAATATAACTGAGAATAAAAATTACATTGGAGCACTGCCACCACAGCAATTTTATAACATTGACACAATCAAAAAAGAAGAACGCAATCAATTTATTAAATGGTATGAGGAACTTAAAAATGAAGAATTTAACATGCAGAGAGATATTGTTGAGTACTGCTTAAGTGATGTAAATATATTAACACACGCATGCTTAAAATTTAGAAAAATCTTTCTCGAAGAATGTGACATGGAACCATTTTTAGAGGCTACAACAATAGCTTCAGCATGCAATCTAGTATATCGAAGAAAATTTCTACAACCAAATACAATAGGTCTTATATCTAAAAATGAATATAGATTGACAAACAATCAGTCAAAAATAGCTATACAATGGTTGATTTATGAAGAAGAAAAAAGGAGTATTAATATCAGACATGCTGTTAAAAAAAGAAGCTGTTATTTCAGGAACAAAAGTTGATGGATATTGCCCTCAATCCCGTCAAATTTTTGAATTCCATGGGTGCTATTTTCATGTTCATCCTGTAATTTTACAACATTAAAAAGACAGCCCATTTCATGACGATCGGAATGATACGTTAAACAGACGATAACAAAGAACACTAGAAAAATCTGAAAGATTAAGAAAATTGGGGTATGTATTACAATATTTTATTTCATATTTTTAAAAATATAAAATTAAAACTGCTTTCATATAATATAAATTTTCTTTTTGTTCAATATGACAAACTAACCAATTATGATGGTTTATTCACTAAGATGATGGACAAATTTTTAAAAATGAAGACGGAGGCATCAGAGTAGCCTTCGAAATATATTACAGAAGCAGACAAAAATAAATATATAGAAGATTTGTTCCAAAATGAAAACATTCAATTAGAATTTTCTAAAATTATTAAAAATGATGGTTTAAGATCTTTCGCAAAATTGATGTTGAATTAATTTTGGAGTAAATTTGGCCAGAGAGAAAATCAATAAAAAACCCAAATTATAAATGAGCCCTCAGAGTTATATATTATGCTTACGAATCCAGCTTTAGAAATATGTCATATATTGCCGTTAATTATATAATTATCTAGAAGGTTTAAGCAACATAGTGTTATACTATGACACGGATTCGATTATATATGTATCCAGGGAAGGTGAATATGACCCGCCGTCAGGAGAATTTATCGGAGACATGACCGATGAGTTAGACTGCTATGGAATTAAAAGTTACATATCAGAATTTGTAAGTGGTGGCCCAAAAAATGATGCTTTTAAAGTACATTCTAATTGAGATAATACAGAAAAACAATGTATGTAAAGTAGAGGAAATATCACTTAATTATTCAGCATCACAAAAGGTCAATTTCAGCACGATCAAAAATGCTGTGTTGAATTATAATGAAGTGGAACCTATACATATTTTATCAAATAATATACGCCGTACTCAGAATCACGAAGTAATTAGTGTTCCTGAAAACTTTAACGACCAATAAAACTTTATCGTCATTGGTCGCGTAGTATTCAATCACCCCACGTATCTATCAGGTAATAGGGGTTACAACTACCTGGTACAGTTATGTACCGTGGTACGTTCAAAATAAATAAATAAATAAATATTACGTTAAAATAACTGGTGGACCGTGAAAGCTTTTTATTAAAAAATGAAATAAATTCTTATTATTTACAATAATTTATGTTACTATATACTATCACAACAAGATCATTGCACTTACTTGTATTATTTACAAAAGCTTTTTCCGGAAACTTATTATGCACGCGGTAAAAAATACTACATAAATTATAACACCTGTTTAGATCATTGCACTTACTTGTTCTACATTATCTAGTTGACCTTCTCTATTATTTACTAAAGCTTTTTCCGGAAACTAATCATTCAACCGGTAAAAGTACTACATATTGCAACACCTACAACACACCTGTTTAGGTCATTGCACTATCTACTTGTACTACATTATCTAGTTGACCTTCTATAACACTTTCGCCATACATTACGTGATGACGTCAAGGCCGTCTGGCCAAAGTGCCTTCATATCTACTAAAGATCGTCTAAAGAATTCAAGGATACATATATCCTAAAGACATTATTTACATCTTTAGTTCGGCCGAATCTTGAATACGCTAGTTCTGTTTGGTCTCCAATGTATAATGTACACATCGGAGTTCGGGGTTTGAACCCGCAACCTCACGTATGAAAGGCCGATGTCTTAACCACTATACCATTAGTTGAATAAACCAATACAAGTAATCGTTTTCTATTTGAAGACTTCTACCGTGTTCCCTTTTATTGAACCAATTATGAGTAATTAAATATGAGTAAAGCACAATTAAAAATATTCTTATTTCAGAATCTTCGGTAGCATTCTTAACTTTTCAATTTTATAACTTGTTATAATAAATTAACTTCCACAAACGATATTAGTGTAGTAATTAATAAAGCTAATTTCATATTACTAATTGATTGCTAGGGTGATTGTGGTGTGGTTCTGTACTAACTTGACATTCAAATTATTTTTATTAATATATATTAATTAAATATTAATTACTAAATTTATTACTAAAACTATTACTAAATTTATTGACTTTAATTAATAACTGATTATTTGTGAAATTTAAATATAATAAAATATTAATTTGTTAATTTAATTTAATATTACAAAAAACATTATAAGAATCACCAAATGATACACATACATTGGTAAAAACATTAACAAATTCTTCCCGCGGCAATGCGACAACAACACTCTCGGTATTAACACCGATGTCAACACAACAACCTTTATTGAATATATTACCTACACCTACAGTAATAAATAATACAAACAACAATGATATCTCAATTTTAGATTCATCAAATACAAACGATGTAACCCTACAAATGTTATATTCTGAAATTTGAAAAAAATAAACAGCAATTTTCTCTTCAAAGTAAGTGAGCTGAAAGAAGAAAACAAAACATTAAAAAGCAAAATAAATAACTTAGAGAGTAAAATGAATTGGGTAAACCAAAAAGAGAAAAACAATATTATAGAGATTAGCGGTGCTACAAATGTCGATAATTCAAATGTATTATCTGTAACAACAAAAATTTTTAAGCATGGTTTGAAATTAGATGTTAAGGATGATGTCATTAAAAAATGTTACATCAAGAATATAAAATATAAAAACAACAATAAAGAAAATATAATATGTGTATATCTAACAAATAATAATGTTAAACAGAAAATTATGAAAGCGAAAGCTGCAAAAAAAAAAAAAACGAATTAAATACTGCAATAGTTGGAGATGCGAGAAAATATTTATATTAATCACCGCTTTACAAGATTTTCGCAAGCGCTTGTTTTGGAAGCTAAAAAAATGAAGAAATAACTGAATTAGTTGGGTGACTACAACATAGATATTCTTTCTGTCAACGAAATAGTAGATTCTTACTTGACTTCTTTAATAAATAAACCTACCAGGTCCATTTCTACTTAATGTTTGGATCATGTTTTTGCGTGATTTAACAAAATTGATATTGAGTGTTGTGAAATTCTAAATTTCAATTTTAACTTATCGAACCATTCTATGACTGGTATTTTATTTGATAATATCTTGAGAAAACCAACCGAAAATAATATAGAGCTTGTCCCTAAAAAAATAATTGACTATGAAAAATTGAATGAGCAATTATGTCTTGAAATTTGGCAGGAAGTATATTTAGAGACCAATACATCTAAAGCCTTTTCGAAATTTTATGAAATCTTAAATAAACATTTATTTAGCTGTACTACTATATTTTAATCCAAGCGTAAATTAAAAAGATTAAAAATCTGGTTAACGGCCGATTTAGTCAAAAAAATGCATAGAACGATCAAACTACGGAAAAAATGTCGGCAATATTAATAATCTTAGATTAAAGAACCATTATTTCAAAGTTTGTAAAGAGATTAAATAACAAGGAAATAAAGTCATGCCGCGATTCCTTTTTTCAACATGAATTTGAAAAAGTTGAAGGAGATATATAAAAAGAGAATGGAGAAATTATTAATAACGTAATAGAAAACAAAAATATGATAATTTCTTTACAAATAAATAAAAAGGTTATAGATAAAAAGGAAATTGCTGATATTTTCAATAATAATTAATAATTATTACTCTTGAATACTTCGGCCGAAATTGCTGATATTTTCAATAATAATTAATAATTATTACTATTTATTGCCGCAAAATCTGTACCATTATGTGCTATCTCATGTTGTAATAATTGTAAAAGTCCAGATATCTTAGAAGAAATTTTTTTATTAATGAATTTCTTTGACATATAAATATGAACAGGAAATCACACAGCATTTGTAGGCCACTAGGCCACCGAAGCTCCAGAAGAAAATACAAATAGTTAAAGTTTCTTATTCGAAAATTTTTCGGCCTGGGAGTTAAACACTACAATCAAATCATTAAAAAATTCGTATTCTTATGGTAGAGATGAAATTTCAAATAGTGTTTTAAAAAACATTTATTATAATATAGTAGATGTATTATCTTACTTATTTAACAAAAGTATAAAAACAGATCACTTTTCTGATGAACTAAAATGTGCCATAGTTATACCACTTTACAAGAAAGGCAATATAAATAACCATACTAATTACAGACCTATTTCTCTATTATTCTTCTATTTAGAAAATTTTTGAAAAGCGCTTAAGAATAGAATACTGAAATTTCTTAACAAAAACAAATTTTTCAGTGCAATCAAGTTTGGCTTTAAGTCAGGGCTTTCAACAGAAAATGCCTTAGTTTAATTTTTCGGCTTCATAAGTGAATGGCTTGATACAAAAAATACTGTGCAGGTTTATTCGTTGATATTGCTAAAGCGTTCGACATGGTCGATCATATTCTACTTACCAAATTGTATAATGGTCCAGACGTTTTATTTTTGATTGGTTCAAATCCTATTTGCAACATAGAACACAAACTGTAAAAATAGGGAACACATTTAGTAGTACAGTTAAAATAAATCTTGGGGTACCTCAGGCCTCTGTGCTGGGTCCTATACTCTTTCTGCTGTATATAAATTCACTCTTTAAGCAACAGCTATATGGCAACCCAACTGCTTCTGTAGATGATGTAGCTTTTTCTTATACTGTATATTCTATGTTAGATTTAATTTGTAATATATATAAATAGTGACCTTCATATATTGAGAAATTGGTTCTTTAAACATAAACTAGTTGTCAGTAGTAAAACAAAACTTATGTATTTTAACATTACACGACAGAAAGATCCTGATATTGTCTTTATTTTCCATTCATCGACATGCGATCGTTTTAAAATGCATAGCTAGCAATGTTGTGCTAGCAAAAATCTATATCATTCTGATAATAGTTGTATTATACTAACTAATAATACTAATATAATACTAACTGTTTTGCGATGAATCCGTAAAAAATTATAAATATTTAGGAGTTGATATTGATACAAACATAAAATGGAACTGTCATACTATATCCTTAAAAACTTATTTTAGATCGGCTTTAGGAAGTTTTTATAAAGAAATATTTGTTCACAGAAAGTTTTAAAATTGTTTTATTATGGCATTTTCCATTCAAAATTGCAATAAGCCATATGCTGTTGGAGGGATTCGTATGAAAACAGGATTAAACCATTATTAATTCTCCAAAAGTCTGTCATAAGTTTAATTTGCAATAGACCTCGTTCTTATAATTCTCTTGAACTTTTTCGAGAACATAAAATTCTACCTATTCGTCAATTATATTATTACAATAAAACTCTTTTTAAAGTTAAATTCGAATTCTAGTCCTCGTATGAGTTATAGCTATAATTTCAGAAATAATGAACGCTACATAGTTACTATACCCGTCTTACATACTACAGCTTATTGCATCTTGTACAAAGTTGCATCCTGTAGATTATTTAATCAAATCCCTTGTTCAATCAGGTCCATTAGAAATCTAAAAATATCATTATAAAAAATAAAAGCGCGGTTATTTAAAATGAATCACGATTATATTAAATTTCTGTTAAGGATTTAGTACTGAAGTATGTTATTCGTTTCTTCATTTTTCATTATTGAAAAAAAAAATTCATATAAGTACCCAATTCAGAAAATGTATTTTTATTGTAAATTGCATGTTAGATCAAATTGTAAACATATAAACTAACTACATATTAAAACTAACTTAAAACTTAGTTAAATTTCTAATCAAGGGGCCTCGGTGGCCCAGTGGGTAAGAGCGTATAAAATACGCTGTAAACACCAAGGAAGTGTAGGTTCGAATCCCACACACGTCGTAAGAGTTGTTCACCCTTACGACATTTACAGCCATGCCTGAACAGGAAAGGCTGTGTAATTTTCTGCCCACATTTATGTTAACAAAAAAATATAAATAAAAAGAAGTTGTTTCATCCTTTAAATGAATGTGAAAAACAAAAAAATATAAATAAAAAGAAGTTGTTTCATCCTTTGTTCAGTCTGTTGGACTCCCAGTAGGTACATACTGAACATTTTTTGTGATTTCAAAAAAATCTTTGGAAGCTGTCTAGATAAAATGTTCAGTTTGTACCTACTGAGGAGTCCAACAGTCTGAACAAAGGACGAAACAACTTCTTTTTATCTATTTTTTAAATAAAAAAACCATGATATAAAAATCATAAAATTTTAAAAAATTTATTTTTTTTATTTTTTTGAATTTCTTTTTTTTGTAAAAAAATATATTTCTAACTGTAATAAACACTATTAGAAATAATACGGAGTGTTTTAAACTGTTCTCTTATTTTTTGGGATAATTATATTTTGAATTTATAGTATGTTACTTAGTTGATGAATTGTATATTTTTATTTTTGATTTTTTGAATTATATAATATTGTTATAGAAAAGAGAATAAAAAAATAAAAATAAAAAATAAATAAAATGTTATTTTATCAAATTTCGTTTTGTTATAACTTATAATAAATTAATTGGATATAATAATGTTTTATTTTTAACTGTAATACTAATTTTACTATAGCTTTAATTAATTTAATTTGGTATATTTGTTTTGTCCCTCTGACGGGTTGGGCGAGGGCTTGGCTAATTCCACAAAGGGATTGGATAAGTCGCCAGAGATGAAAAATCAAAATGGCAGTTTTAACGTAAATTGCCGATTTAAAAAGGGCGGATTACCTAGATCAAAACAAACTTGAATTCGTAATTCGTACGTCGAGCGAGCGAATAACACCGAACAACTTAAAATTAATTTTCATAAAATATAACTAAAAAAAACCTTATAATTTATATTTCAATTAAATATTTTTGTTGCATTTTCTTATATGTATTAAATCCGAACATATTAATATTAATATTAATATTTTTTAACACATATTATTATTTATATATTGAACTTATTCTACATTTTAATCAAAGGAAAATAAAGCAAAAATGAAGTTTAGTGTTATTTGTTTTTGTTTTTGTTCAATAAATTCAACAAAATTTTATTAGAATAAATTCTAGGTCTTGGTCCAGTTTTATGCAAATGGATTGAAAACTATCTTTCGAATAGTTGTATTCGTGTTCTGCTCGACGGCTACACGTCTGAGATATATCAAATAAACGCCGGGGTTCCACCAGGATCCGTCCTTGCACCTACTCTCTTTTTGATTTTTATCAACGATTTTCTATCTTCAACTTTCAATCCAATTCACAGTTTCGCCGACGACAGCACTGTGGTGGCTTCTTATAATTTTCCGAGAAAGTCAAATGCCACAATCCCCGCAATTGAAATAGCTAGACTATCTATGACCAATACGGTTAACGTTGATCTAACTAAAATTGCTAGTTGGGGCTCCAAAAACAGAGTGGAGTTTAATTCTTTCAAAACCCAATGCTGTCTCATAACATAAAAAAAAAACGAATTATAATCCTAATCTGAGGTTTCTCGGGGAAATCGTGCACCGATCAGAAAACTTGAACATTTGCGCATGCAGCTAAATCAAAAAATGATGTGGAATGATCATATTTTTGATATAGCGAAAAGTGCTGCAAAATGCTTGGGATTTCTCTTTAGGTGTAAATCGTATTTCTCTTCAAGGGACCTGTCCAAAATCTATAAAGCATACATACGACCAAAGATGGAATATAACTCACATATTTGGGCTGGCGCCTCATCCACTTCCTTAAACTTTCTCGATCGAAATCAAAAACGTGCCATTCGTCTAATTATTGACGCCATTGTGAGTAACTCTATAGCCCGACTTGACATACGTCGTAATATAGGAGCTCTTTCTTTTTTTTATAGCTATTTTGTTGGCAATGACACTTGCTCAGTTGAAATAAAACCACTGATGCCTCCTCTGAAACAATTGCAACGCACCATAGGAGGGGCAGCAAATGCGCATTCCAACTATGCAGAACTACCTAAGTGGTACTCTACTGGTTATAGCAATTCGTTTGTTGTTAGAACTGCAAAAATGTGGATTTTACTACCATCCACCGTATCCCAAAAGTTGGCGGTTTTGGTATTTACAATTTGCCCAAATTTAAGAAGAATCTCAACAGATTCTTCCCAAATTTACCCTTCAACTCCCTGTTATCCTCATTTGTTCCATCCCTATCCCATCCCATATAATCACAACTACTTCAAGTACAAAGGATCATATTCCTAGTCTGTGGTTTTAGAATAAAAAAATAAAAAAAAACTGTTCAAAATAAAAGCAGTGGCTTGGTGGGAATCCACGCTAATGCCACTAGTAAAAAAATCTAGATAATCATAATATAAATGCACAATTTGACTTAAGAATAAACGTACTTGAAAAATTAAGTAGAGATTTGCAAAGTGAGATAGGTATGCATGCTTCGAGATGAAAAGAAAAAACTTTAGTTGAAGATGAAAATAAAAAATTAGTAAATCTATAAAAAGTACAGTAGAATATTGTACAAATGAAGATGAATTAGATCGTGAAACCGGCTGGATTCTGAAAAGAAAATGCAAAAAATGAAAAGCAGAGAAGTCTTCAGAAATAAGCCCAGAAAACTCTGTGAATAAAGTAAAAGAGTCTAATAGGTATAACCTACATTTATAGTATAACCTACCGATAAAGTTAATTTTACTAGTAAAATAAAAGCTCCTCCGGTTATACTAAGTAATATTGTAGAATACTCCAAATTTAATAAAAATCTCAAAGAAGTAAATAATAACTATAAAGTCAACATGAAGACCAACTATCAATTAAAAATTAATGTTGATAAAGAAGTAGAATACAGAGAATTGAATGAAAATTGAACTAATACATTAGAAAATAATAGAAAAACAAAGTAACACAACAATACAAAATTTAACTGATAATTACATTATAATGCAAATGATGCAAATTATGTTAAATACAATGGACGAAATCTCAACAAAATAAAATAAGCTAGAAAACATATATAGCAGTAGTTTTTATTTTTATTTTATTTTTAAAGGCATTAAAAAAAACTGATATAAATTTCTCTTAAAAGCTAACTTATATCTAATACAATATAATACAATATTGCTTAATATAACATTAATATATTTTTATAATTATCTTCACATTTACATTTTTAATTATATAGTTTTAAATTTTTTTTTTTATAACTAATTAATTTTATTGCGGCAACACTTTCAATCTTTTTTTAAATATTCTCATGTTTGGGGCTTTTCTTATTTTGTCGGAAAGACCATTGAAAATTTTTAGACAGTTGAACATAACATCTCTTTTACCCTTTTCAGTTCTACGAGGTCCCAGTCGAAAATTCTTTGCACTTCTTGTGTTATAATTATGAATTGAGCTATTTGTTTGTAGTCTAAGATTGTTTTTGATTAAGTTGTTAGATAATTTGTAAATCAGCTTACAGTTTTCAGTAAATATTCTTTGTTCGACAAAGGGTAGTTTGCTATCAGTATATAACAATGTTGTTGAGTAGTCATAAGGTAGTCTTCTGTATAAGATTTTTATAGTTCTGTTGTAAGTATGGTAACTAAGTTTATAATGTTTTCGCAACTACCGCATTTTAGACTGGATATGAGAATAAAATACTAACTTTGCAACATTTTCTCTTAGTCTAGGGCACCTTCCAACTGTTTCAATTATTGGCATTATCGATGTTCTTAATTTCTCTATGTATATTTTCCAAGACAGGTCTTTAATCAATGTGTAAGCGTAAATGTTTTGCCCATTTTACTCTATTTATTGGTTGTTGATTGATGTATTAATAAATTGATTGATAAATTAATATTTTCTTTATTTTTTTGCTTGAATAAAAAGAACTTAGTTTAGTTATTTAAGCACTCGCTGACTTTATGTAAGTCACTATTAATGTCTTCTTCAAGTTGATTAGTGTTTTTGCTTTCATATAAAATTATTGTATCATCAGCAAAGATTGAATAATGCTCTGTTAGTCGAATTTGATTGAATCTATTTACATAAGCTACGTAAAGAACTGCACCAAGAACTGTGCCCTGAAGAACTCTAATTGGTAGACTTTCTTCATCACTAATATAATCCTTTATTCGAGTTTTGATTTTACGACATTTCAAGTAAGACTTAAATAAATTGGCTGCGATTCCTCTAATACCCATGTTATAAAGACTACTTAGGAGTACATCATGATTCACTATGTCGAATGCTTTTTTCAGATCTAATAGGATAGCGACTGCGTAACTATTCTCAATTAATGCATTCTCGAACTAATGACTTCGAGCGCAGCTGATTCAGTACTACTTCCATTTAGAAAACCAAATTGGTAGTAATCAACTAGATTTGAATTAGAAAGAAATGTAATTAGACGACATTTAATAATTTTTTCAATGATTTAAGATAGACAATTAGTTAAAGATATTGGTCTATAATTGTTGCAATCTGTATTCTTCCCAGATTTATAAATCGGAGTGATAATACATTCTTTAACCATATCTGGAAATTTGTCAGTATATAAAATTTTATTTGTTATAACACAAGTTTCGTTGAAATTAAATGCCCTTTTGATTTGATGTGTTTTATTGAAATACCATCAGGACCAGGCAACGAATTTGTTTTAAAAGTGCTTATGATTTGCATTATTTCATTACTATTTATTCGGATAAGAAATATTGAATTCCAATTTGTATGATGATGTGAACTATTTCAGTATTTTCTTGGTTGGTAAAATATTTATCTAAAGTGCTTACAATGGTAGCAAAATGATTATTTAAAATATTTGCTGCTTCTAATAATAATCATTGCTATATATTGCTGCTGCTTCATAAGAATTACATATTTGTACTTTATGTACGACTAAGTTCTGAAACATGTTCCAATTAGTTTTTACAACATTTGCTCGTGTCATTGGATTAGGAATAATATTACATTTTTCAATACAATTACTCAAAATTTTGTGATCACTAATAGGATTATCAGAAGTTTTGATCAACGTCTTATAAGTTTTAGAGTTGACAATAACATGATCGAGAATGCTTTCATGGTTGCAATCTGATTGACAGTTGCAGTTGACAGCTTGACGAGTAAATTCCGCTTATAGTGGTGTTATTACATAATATAGTAAAATTATATGATTCAATTATGTTTTTATAAGTATTTGTAAGATCGTTAATATTGAGAGCAAATCAATATTAGTGTCACCTACTATAATACAACTTTATTAAGCGTTTTAAAAAGGATCTCAAGAGAATTGACATGAACGTTATTATTATTATCAGGTGCGTTATACATAGTAATATTTTTTAAGTTAGGCTGACAATTGAGCAATACTACTCCGATAGGATTGAACTTAACATTTATTGATTCAGGTAATGAAAGAGTAGAAAAACATATTTTATCTTTTATATATATCGCAGTGCCGCCTTCTCTCTTATTATCTCTGCTAGAATGTATAGTCGTATACTCAGGAATTTGCATAAATGGAATTTCAAATGACTATATCCATGTTTCGTTTAAAAAAACAATATCTGCAGCATGCAATTTATACAACAAGACTAGATCGTTTTGTTTATTTCTCATGCTTCTAATATTTACATACAGAATTTTTATTGACTTATTTTATTATTATTGATGTCTGTCATTTTGGAAGGGGATTCATGTATTTATTCCAAATTTCTCCAATTCTTTGAAGATATTATCTATAATGGTTATCAATATGTCTTCTGTATGAAGCAAAATCATCTTTAACATCATCTTTGGCAATTTCAATTCTTTCAAGGAATTTATAATATATTTTAGAAAGTTCTTGATAGTTTGTTGGTAATTCATCTTGATTTATTAAAACTTTCAAGTTAGAGTTTGTTAAGTCATCATAACATATATCTTTATTATCATGAAAATATGTCAAAAATAGCCTGACATTATAATATATCCTATAGTCTCTGGATTTTAGTTTGGTCTTAAGACTGATTTTTATTTTACAAAGTTATACCTATATATTAATATGCTTAAATTAACTTAATGTTAAGATCATCAAAAATAATGTTGTTTTAAAAAAATTTATTAATAAAATCAATTAACCAGGAATGCTAATTGCATTTCCTGTTATTGTGAAAATATAAAAATGCTTAAAACAATGTGAATGACAAGGTCCCAACACAATATCATGCAACATTATATTAAGTTGTGTCAACGTGATGTATCATGCTACATTATGGCAACACATATGTCATGTCACATTATGTCAACATAATATTATGTAACTCGCAAGCACATAAACGCTGTCACTTTTTTCTACTGCTTTACTTGTTAGTTTTACTATCTGTGGAACAATTGGATCAAAACTAAATTTGCTTGCATAGTCATTGTTGGCAGATTCAAGTTTCTTTTGTGGACTTAGTGTTTCACCTTTAACCTAATTCGAATAGTTACTACTTAGCCTTTATTTGATACTGTTAATGTTGTTATTATTATTAATATTTTTACTTTTATTATTATTGTTATTATTAATATTATTTGTATTATTATTATCAATTTTGTTATTATCATTATTATTATTATTATTATTATTATTGATATTATTATTATTTATGTTCCTATATTTTTGCTTTTCCCTCCATATTTTTGATAAGTATTTAATAATCACCTTGCCATTGATTTTATTATTAGAATTTGGTGTAGGTTCAGTTTAGTATCATTTGTTGATGTTGGAATATTATTTTCTTCTAGAAGATCAATTAAAATTTCAGTTACTTCTAATTTTTCTTTTGTATTTAGGAATTGAAAGTCATCTGTGTTGTCTGCAGAGTTATCTGTTGTAACTTCACTTAATTCACTTAATTTTAACACGATATTTTTATTTGTAATATTATTTTCTCGCAAATGATTAATTAAAATATCAGTTTTTTCTATTATATATAAACATTTTCTAACTATATTTAGACATCAAAACAATATCTTTACTTATATCGAATTTAACTGGCTGTAATTGCTAATAGCCAATATTTTTATTTTTTGTTGAGCTAAGTTTGATCGAAAGTTTGCTTAAAGATCATGCTGCCCCTTGATGTTAAACTTCAACCTATTATTTGCTACGACACAATTCTTGCATTTAACTACCTTTTCTTTTTTGCACTCTTTACTTTTATGATTTTTAAGGTAATTGGAACACGTTTCCTCATTTCTACAATCAGTAGCTTTATGGTTAAACTCTTTGCATTTAAAGCATCGAAACGTCAAACGTGTCAAATCAATTAAAAGGTGACTTCAAATTCCCAAATTTCAAAAATTAAATTAAAATAAAATAAATAAAATTTTAATAAAGAATTAAAATTTTACTAATTTGGAAGATAAAAATCATTTAATTTAAAATTATTGCAATATTAGTCACTAAAAAATAGAAAGCAAAACTAAAATGTTTTTTAATATAAAATCAGGCATATTTCTAGTTTGGCGCAAAAATATTCTTTAAAAAACCAAAAAATATGGCTAGGCGATGTTTTACTTGTCAAAAAGGCTTTAGTAACAAGAACAAAGGAATCCAGTGTAGTGGAGTATGTGAAAAAGAATTTCACATCAAATGTGCTACTATAGCTGAAGAGGTTTTTGCTGCAACACAGGCAGATAATACTAGCTCGAGATGTAGAACATATCCTGGTCTGAGCAATGAATCACTTGTCATATAACATCAAGAAGGTAATGCTGATGAAACTGTTCAAGAGCATGTAGAAGAAAATGAGAATGTGCCTGATATGAATCTGGCTTTTGATTGGTCCAGTATAAAGTTGAATAAATATGTAAGCGAAACACTGAAAGGAGGAAACTTGACCAATTGTTTGCTGAAGCTTGTAAGTGCAGTAAAAGATGTACATTTGTTCCAATCTTTTTTCAATACAAAAATTGATGACCTAATCTTACAAAGCAAACGAATTTTAGAAGCACGAAACGAAAATAAAGCACTAAAGGCAAAAATCAAGTTCAAGGAAGAAAGAAATATAAAGCTGTAAAAACTGGTAAACAAAGTGCAGTCACATCATTGATTTCAGCAACAAAAAAATAGGAAAAATGTCGTAATAGCCGGTCTCCCACAGAAAATTCAGGATCCAAAAAATACAGTATTTAAAATAATAGAAAAAATGTAAGCAAACATAGAAAAAGGACGATATAATAAATGTTTCCATCTCACCTCGTTTCAAAGTAAATTATATTATGAGACAAAGCAGTACAATTTATCAAATTAATTCAAATATCTTTGGATCAAAGAGGACACCATATTTATACACAAAACAGATAATTCAAACTATAATGTATAGCTAAACTATTCTATTCAATACTATACTATTAATGGTTACTATACTATTCAATAACTATAAATGGTTAAAGTATAATGTTACATATGGTTTACATATGGTTTACATATGTTATTTTTGTTTTGTTATTTTTTTAAAAAAAATAACAAGGTCATTTTTAAATTTATGAAAGTAGAACTAATTGTAAAGAAAAAGAGGTTATTTTTAAGGTATGAAATAAGAATGATCACATTGCAATTTTGAACTAAATATTCAAGCTCTTTTTAAAAGACCTTGAATATTTTGTAAATGCTGGTTTGCATTGCCACCATGATCTATTTTTGTAAATTCTATTATTTTGTATATGTAAGAAAATAAGTTATAAAAGTCTTTTCAATAATAGATATGAGGGCATTAGAAGTTAAGAAGTTGAAGTGCAATGATGTACTTTTGACTGTTAAAATAATAATCATGTAATAGTAGAATAATAGTGTAAAATTAGAACTAAAATAATTACGAATAAAAATATAATAAAAAGCATTATTAACAATATAAACAATTCTACTTATTCATTCATAATATACTAACTTACAAAAGAATATCCAAAAACTTTACAAAACAAATAATAAACAAACATAAGATTAATATTGAATCTGTTAACAAAAATTTTACAGTTTGCATTTTGCGTCAATATGCATAGATATATAAATTTTTAGATATAAAAATGAAACAAAAAAGTTTGTTCATATAAATTCATATGGCATGTTATAATAATATGTATGAAATTTGGACTTAGAAAAAAAAATTAATTAAAGGTTAAAGTTAATCGAATCAAAAAATGTTCTATGGCGTAAGTGTTCTAGTTATTGTTCTTTACTTGTGTAACAATTTTTCTTAATTTTTTCTCATAATATTTTTCTGTTAGGAAATATTCGTAAAAAACTTAAAAATTACACTAGTAAACTACTACTTCCTGTTGTCCGATTTGCTCCAAAGGTTATCAACCCAAATATTTACATCAAAACCTTAAATATGAAATTTTAAAAAAAATTATTTTCCGCTCAGTCGTTTAGGCTGTACACGTGTCCACATAAATACACACACACAAAATTATTACAGCCTTCTCCGCACCGGAGTAGAGCATATTTGCCAAAATTTCGCGTACAAATTTTTAGTATGAAAACAATACCTACTTTATACATAATAATATGGGGTCGGTAAAAAATGAGTGGTTCCCAGAACAAATTTTAACGCAAATAAAAATTAGAAACTCATTCTTTAATTATAAAAAAAAATTTCCAGATGACAATCATATTAAAAATTTATATTTGCAATATAGAGATAACGTAAAAAAGTTAATAGTTGAGGCTAAAAAAATTACTGTTCTGACAAAATAGCACAAAACTGTTATAATAAAAAAATTTGGAATTTAGATAATGAAATAAAGTTCAATGAAAAGCAAAATGGTGAGAAAAAAATTCAATTAAAGGCTCTTTTTCTTTGTCATAATCAAACATCAGAATCTCCAAATAAAATCTCAGAGCATATGAATAAATATTTTATTAATGTTGCTAATGATATTGAAATCTCCAATGACAAGGTGTGATGGTATATCTACGAAATTTATAAAACGATTCTCAGGGAAACTAATTCCTGTTATTGTCAAATTTATTAACAAGAATCTTCAAACAGGCCTCTTCTCGACTAATGTAAAAAGTTCCATTGTTCCTCCTATTTGTAAAATCGGGAATAGTACAGAGTGCTCTAATTACCATCCTATTTCCGTATTACCAACGTTCTCAAAAATTTTAGAAATTATTATTAAAAATAAATTGAACACTTTTATAAATTCCAATGGTATTTTAAGTGAAGAACAGTTTGGTTTCAAAAAAAGATTCAATACAATAACAGATTGTCTATGTTTAACAGATTTAATATCGAAAAATATGGATAGTAATTAATATGTCGGTTGTGTTTTTCTAGATCTTAAAAAAGCATTTGATTGTGTTGATCATAAAATTCTATTATTAAAACTCACTAAACTTCATTTGTCTGATTTACAGCTGAAGTTATTCAAATCATATCTTGTTGAAAACAGAGGTCAAGTAGTCCGCGAAAATAATACCTACACCTAAAAAATACCGCAATCAAAGGAGATCCCCATTTTGGAGCCTGATTTGTTTAAAATTTATATAAGCGACTAAACTCGTTTAAACATCAGTGGAAACCTGCAGCTGTATGCAGATGACACTGTATTGAAATATACATATGATAGTGAAGATGATTGAAGAGCTGTATTCGAAATTATCTGAGTATTATACAAGTATGATTGAGAAAACATCGTCTTAGCTTAAATGTGGAAAAACCAAAATTTTATTTTTCGAAAATAAAAGTTTAGACATGGGGACTACATTCCGTTTCAACAAAGAGAATATAGAAGTGGTAAAAAAGTTTAATTATTCTGGTTTAATAGTGGATAGTAAAGCAAATTGGAGTACTCATATTGAGCACGTAATGAAAAATTTAGCTTCCTATATTTTTAAGATACGCAGGTTAAGAAACTTTCTATCGAACAAAGCCTTATACACTATTTTATGTTAATCTTTTATTAAATCGCATATCACTTACTTGAATCTTATATGGAGTAAAGCTCGTCAATAATATCAAAATAAATTAAATATCTTGCACAAAAATAGTATAAAAATTATTCACAGATTTCCAAGTCAACACCCGTCAAGTCAACACACAGTCAAGAATATATTGAGTAGAGTATATTAAAGCTGTATAATACTCTACTCAATATATTAGCCTTTCAAATATATGCAAATGCGAACTATATATTCCCGCTTTTAAAATTGTGGATATACTTTACTTTAGGTACATTATCCGATTTCCACATAACGGTACCAAGTGACGTCACCTATATTTCATAGAACATGACTTTTGGCGCAAATGTCATTTAAAGGTCAAATTGATTATTTTGAAATGTTCCTAACATTTTGTAGTATTTTACTTAAACCGTTATATTTTTTATAACATTGTGGGGCCTACTATTGTCTTTAATAAATATCTTGTTTCATCTTAATCAGTGCTACCGTTTCTGAGATACTGCAATTCGGCAATTTGGAACGAAAAATTTTGGTATAAAAAAAATGTTTTTCTAGACTTTCTAGAAACCACTATACTTTATAAATTTTCAAAGACACCCTATATTATTTTTATACTATAAGAAATTACAACGGTATATAATGAGTATGGTATGACTTGGTAAATAGTCCCACTAGTGGTTAGAAATTCGAAATTGGAACATCAATTTTATTAACAAACACAATTTCATACTTTACATGCATAAATGACGAAAAATATCTCAAAAAGTGCTACATCTATAAACACCATTGTAGTCCTAAAATCTGTAAACAATTTTTAAGATGATGTACCTAAAATTAGTACAGGTTGTCTCATTTGAGTACAGAGTGCTTAAAATTCTGAATTAAGAGAGAGGTGATTAGGAGATTAGGATATCTGGATTAGGAGATTAGGTGAGATTCTGGATTAGGAGGTATTTTAGAGTTACATTCAAGATTAGGGTAGTCCCTTTTTCCAGAATGTTTATCTATATGAATTCTGTAAAAGGTGTATAACTCTGATTTTGAATTCATCTCTAAAATCCTTCCTAATTCAAAATTTCGTATATGTATACATATATATAAATATTCTGGAAAAATGGAATACCCTGATCTTGAATCCAACTCTAAAATCTCTCCTAATTGATAATCTCGCACATATACAATATATAGTACGTAAATATTCATGAAAAAGCGTATAATTCAGATTTTGTAACCAACTCTAAAGTCCTTACTAATTACATTTTTACATACACATTTCAATAACATTATATTTAATATAGTGGTGGCTCCCGCCCCCAAACCCCCGCTAAACAAATTATTGGAACGCTGTTTTTTAAAGCAATTCTAAAATTCCTCCTCCTAAAAGATCTCCAAATCTCACATATACATACATATCCTATACATATGCATACATATCCTAATATTCTAAAAAAGGCGTAATAACTCGGAAAAAATAAGATTTTGATCAAATAAGATTTTAATTCATATTTTTATATGAATAATTTACTTTTTTTATTATTCAATCGAAAAGCATTTTACCATAACTCAAAAACAAAACGAGCAATGAGAGTAACCAATGAGGGCTTCATAGAAAGAGGAAGAAAAGGAGAAAAAAATTTGTTTACAAAATAGGCACCGTTATATTTAATTTTAAAATGATATATTGAAAAAAGTGCATGTTAAACTTTCTTTTTCTGTTTTAAACACTCTGTACTCTAATGAGACAACCTATACTAATTTTAAGTATATCACCTTAAGGGTTGTTTACAGCTCTGTGTTTTGGGGGACTTCAACGGTTTTTATAGATCTAACAATTTTTGAAATATTTTTCGTTATTTAATCATGTAAAGTCTAAAATTGCATTTTTATTAAAATTGTTGTTTCAATTTTGAATTTCTAACCTCTGATGGGAATATTTACCAAGCCGTACCACACTTATTAGATACCGTTGAAAAGGGTATGAAGAGACCTTTCTAACAGTGTAAAAATAATATAGGGTGTTGTTGAAAATTTATAAAGTATAGTGGTTTCTAGAAAGTCTAGAAAAAAAATTATTTATACTAAAATTTCCGTTTGAGCTGCAGTATCTCAGAAAAGTTAGCAATGATTAAGATGAAACAAGTTATTTATTAAAGACAATAGTAGGTCCAATAATATTGTAAAAAATTAGTTCCTGTATACTATCGTAGACGAAAATATAACGGTTTAAGTAAAATACTACAAAATGTTAGGCAAATTTTAAAATAATCGATTTGACCTTTGAAATACCTTTGTGCCATAAGTCATGTTCTATGAAACATTGGTGACCTCACTAGGTACCGTTACGTAAAATTTCAGGGCAAAAATTCCGTTCAATTAAAAATTAAAACAATTGATTATATAACTGTCTAAAAGTGTACAATGAACTTCCTGGAACTTTCAAATTAATTATTAGTGCTACAAAGCTTAAAAATAAAATTAAACCGCTTTTGCGGTTAAAATTAAACGGCATCAATTCGAAATCACTTAAGTCAAAAAGAAAAAAAAAAATTAAAAATCTTCAAAAAAACGAATGTATAAAACTGAAATTTTTCTAAAATTTTTTTTTTTTTAATTTTTATTCTAATATTCAAGTGTAAAACTGAAATTTTTTACAATTTTTTAATTTTTATTCTAATATTTAAGTACTTTATTCCACTCGCTTCAAGGTGTGTGTTTTGAGCTTTTAACTTTTTTATCAATTCAGCTTCTGAGTACTTCGTGATTACATGTACTATTTCCATTCTTCATTTAGGTTCAGATAGGATTTTAACTTCGTAATCTTATAGCTTTTCTTCAATAGCACATTTAATTTTAGTTCTTTCCTGGTTATTCTCAGCTTCTACAATAATTACTCCGTTTTTTCGATATTTTTTATTTTGAAATTTTTTGGATCTATCTTTTAATTTAATTTCATACGAGTATTATTACAGTTTTTCGTTGCTTTTGGTTTAATTATTAAAGGAGTATATTTTTGCTTATACTTGCGTTTTGTTTCACAATATCAGAGAATGAGCACTGACCTACATTTACTTTTAATTCATTATAAAGCTTTTTATTCTATTACAAAGTTCATCGGTTTTTAATAAAGAATTGTTTATCACAGTATTCAGTTTTTCACTATCCGTTTTGAATACATCAGTAATTTTTGAAACTTTTTCGAATTCTTTTTGTTGTTCACTTTTTATGCTTTCCAAACGCTTATACTTTCAATAGCTTTAAATAGCTGTATTACTTCAATTAGATTTTTTTTATTGAACTTTCAAATTCATTTTTATATTCATTCAAATAATCATAATTTTTTTTTACGGCACAATCAATTTTTTGTAATACTAAATCTACGTTATATATAAAAAGATGCAATTTTCACAAATAAACTTAATGTTTACATTAGAGTATAATAAATTACTTGCTGCCTGTTCAAGTCCCAAGAGCATTTAGTGGAGCAGTGAAAAATTTTCCCACATACTCGACACATCTGATACCCGTTTGACCTCTTATTTTAGTACGACATTTATAACAATCATCCATTACCCACTTAGTTATACTTACAACTGTTAGCACCGAACATGAAAAAAAAAATAAAAAATGCAATAGTTATACATATACAACAAAAGAAATTATAAACAATCGTCGAAAACAAATTTAATATTACTACGTGGAACGCAAATGGCATACTTAATAAAACGCCTGCACTAGAATTATTTTTGAAAGCTCAGAATATCGACGTGTGTCTATTAACAGAAACTCATATGACAAGACAATGAAAGTTAAAGATATTAGGCTACACATGTAATTACGCAGTAAATTCAAGCAATCTATCGATAGGAGGCAGTGCAATTTCAATAAAAAATACTACAGTATTACTATATGACGAAGAGTGTAATATACAAACTGATAAGTTTCAATTTTCAGTAATACGAATCAAGTCCCTTAAACAAAATCTTAATGTTGGTGCTTTATATTGTCCTCCTAAAGACAATACAAATAATCCTATGTTCAAAGATCTCCTTAATGTACTTTGCGATAGGTTCATATTGGGAGGTGACTTTAAAGTCAAACATATCGACCGATGTTCTAGAATAATCTCAACAAGAGGAAGAGAGCTAAGAAAAGCTATTAGAGAGTTGAGTTGTCATTTTCATTCAACGGCTAAACCAACTTACCAGGTTGATTTAATAACCGCGAAAGTATTAAAATAACTTCCGAAAATAGGTCTAACAATGGTATCATACATTTGAATGATATATTATAGACCAATTTCTCTCTTACCGATGGTGTCAAATTTTTCTGAGAAATTA
This sequence comes from Poecilobothrus nobilitatus, assembly GCA_947095535.1. Taxonomy (NCBI): domain Eukaryota; kingdom Metazoa; phylum Arthropoda; class Insecta; order Diptera; family Dolichopodidae; genus Poecilobothrus; species Poecilobothrus nobilitatus. The sequence continues at coordinate 211,202,419 of OX352772.1, read as the reverse complement.
TTATTAAAAAGAATGAAACTGTTAATAGAAAGTAGGAATATAATTTCAAACTAACAGTTTGAAAGTTTGGCATGAAGGCTTAATTTATAAACTAAAAAAATTCTACCTAAACAATATGAAGATATACCTTCATCATACTTGACTGATAGGTTGTTTAGAATTTAACAGGATGACGAATTTTCTACATTTAGAGAAATCAAAGCAGGTGTGCCTCAAGGTAATATATTGGGTCCTATATTACACCAGCGATTTACCAAGATTAGACTATATAACTGTAGCTACATTTGCTGCAATAATGTCAGTAGCAGCCAAAATTTACGATGCTACAGATAAATTATAAAAAGCAAGCTTTTTTTGTTGACCAAAAAATGGAAAATTAAGCTTAATGAAGTTAAATAGTAAGTAAATTTTAGAAATAAAATGGTACAAAATCCCCCAGCGGTAAAATTAAATGAAGTAGATATACCCCAACAAAACAAGGCAAAATAGCTAGGAATGACAATTTAGGTCAAGCTGAAATGCAAAGACCACGTCAAGAAGAAAAAAGTTGAATTAGAATAGAAATACAGACAAATGTATTGGTTCCTAGGTCAAAATTCTAGATTTCTAATAGAACATAAAATTTTGTTATATAACCAAATAACTAAGCCTATTTGGTTGTACGGCATATAGATATGGGGTTGCGTGCTCCTTGGTACGTACGAAATTTTGATCTACATAGGGAGCTAGAACTACCTACTGTAAGAAATAAAAAAATATGCATATAAGACCTACTTAGAATGGCACATAAATGTAGAAACTTCAAAACTCCTACATTGCCAAAATGCCATTAGAAGGCTTAATAGAACTGGGCCACTAAAGGTAATGAAAAACGCAGATCACCTTCACGGATATCTTTAATTCCAGTAGATCTATAAGAGTTAATGCAAAATTAATGGTTAGTCTTTTGACTAGTTTAATATTTTAAGAAGGGGCTGGTGGGCTTAGGGAGTTAAAGTCTCACATAACTGTGCTGCTTACGTATCTTTCGATGATTCTTACCCAAAGAAAAAAAAAATGTTTGTTTTGTATAATTTTTTCTTTGAAATAAGTAAATTGTAAATGTTTAACTTAAGCATAAATAAGTAAATTAATAAATAAATAAATTAAATAGTGGAAAAAGTACCACTCCAATAGAGTATTTTTATTTTATTGTTATTTGTAAAGTTATATATTAAGTTATATGCAGGTAGCATAATTGTTTACTTTTATTATATAATTAGTGATAAGGGCCATCACATGATGGGCGCACAGCGAATAAAAAAAGTTTTTTTAAATACTGTATGGTATTGTTAATCCATATCCAATCATTTTTAAATAAAAAAATTTAAATTTTGTTTTTTCTTTTTTTAAATAGCAAAAAAAAATCGGTCACGTCACGTTGAAGTGGCTCATCTGCTTTTAATTAATAATCTTTGATTGAAATATTAAAATGTGCGTATTGCTAGCGTTCGAAAATTTTTTGCGTGTGTTTCTCTCATACATACATACAATATGAATTGGTCATTTCACTATTAAACAATTCATTTTACATAAAAATGTCTTTTTATTAATTCTATAATATATACGTATGTATATTAAAATGCAGTTAAATAATGGTTAATAATTACCTATTCCATTCACATTATTAAACTACAGATTTGAGTTGCACTCTTTTTTACTAATGTTAATTTTTAACATAAATAACATTTTTCTACAACAAAAACTTTATTTGCAAAAGTAGGTACATAATAAATTTTTCTTAGTTTCACATTTACTGTGTATAGAGCAGACATATACGAAAAACCATAAAACTCTACATATATATTTTTATAATGTAATTTTAGTGGGGCTATAGTTAGCAAAATGCATGCGTTTGAATGCAAGTATAATATTATATTAGGTATAGAAAGGGACCAATGAAATTGAAATTGTGTATATACATAATATATTATTATTTATTTTATTTATTTATATTAATTTCAGATAATTTTACAATGTATATAAAATTATGTATAAGAAAATAAATTTAAAACTAAAACTACAAACTAATAAACAAAAATTTACAACTAATTTTTAATTATATTTTTTTTTGATTTAACTAACTTTTTACTTATTTCAAGCTTTAATTTCTAAAATTTTTTACATGTTCTTTAAGTTTTCTATTGAATATTTACAAATTCTGACAATTTCTAATTTCTATTGGTAATGAATTAAACATAATAGCACTGCATCTTAAACTTTTTTGTTTCATTGTTGTTCTAGCCTTAGAAATTGAAATTTTTTTTTATTTCTAGTATTGTATTTATGAATATTTTTCTATTTTTTAAAATTAAGTTTGATTTAAGATTAGTATTTAGAATTTCATAAATATATTTGCATCTTCAAAGTAAATTAATTGGTTTATATCTAATTCATTAATAGTTTTATATAGATAATTAGTACTAGTTCTGGGATTAAATTTGAAAAGCGCTTTGTTCATTAAAATATACCAATTTGGTTAATATGAAAATTTGATCAATGGCTCCAACTACATATATTATACCTTATTCTTGAAAGAATGTGCCTATTAAAGATAAGCCAAATATGCAGCTAATATTTGGGAATGCCACCAGATCTTTTTATAGCCAATATAATGGGTATCACTTTTTCTTCATGTTTTTATATGATTGTCCCATTTAAAATTACCATCAATTGTTATTCCGAAACATATTAAGTTATCTATTCTTTCAGTTGCTGTATCTCTTGTCTTAAGAGCACTATTTTCATATATTTTTTCTATAATAAATAATTGGTTTTTTAGCGTTTATGCAGAGTACATTACAATCAAGCTTATTCCATATTGTATTAAGATCCTGATTTACTATATTTTCTGGTTCTTTTACCGATTTAGCTTTTGCTATAATATTAATATGATCTGCATATACATTATAGCTTGAAATAATATTATCTACTTTTCGGTATATTCATAATATATAAGAGGTATAACAACGGTCTTAGGAGAGAACCTTGTGGTACACCAGTTTTTATAGTAAGTTCACCACTTAAAACTTCGTTCACTTTAACGAAGTTCGATTTGTTAAATAACTTTTTAATAAGAGATTACAATTACTTCTTATACCCAGCTTGTCTAGGAAACTAACTAGTCTACTATAATTTACAACATCGAAGGCTTTTGTTGGATCGATAAATACTGCACCCAAAATATACTCTTCATCAAGCGCATAATAAATTTGTTCCAAAGTAGCTGTAATTGCGGACTCTGTACCACTATTCTTTAGGAAACCATATTGATTTGGATCAAAATCAACTGTTTTTGAAATAAACTCTTTTATCTTTATATTAATTGTTTTTTCAAAAATTTTGGAAATTAAATTCAATATGGAAATTGGTCTATAATTACCACATTCATTTTTGAACCATTTTTATGTATCGGAACTATATATGCGTCTTTTAATGAATCTGGAAATGTTCCTACCATAAAGCATTTATTGATCAATTTTGATATAGGTTGTTTGATGATGTTAACTAATTCTTTTAAATCCTTTCCTGTTATTTTATCTAGTCCTGAAGCTGAATTTCTGTTGCACTTCATAATCATTTTATAAATCTCTGTCTCCGTAACTGGGAGTAGAACTAACGTTCGGTTATTTCTTTTATGTTGAACAGAATTATTAGTTTCATTTTCATTCTTTGTCTTTTCTCCGTTTATTTTTACGACACTAGTAATATGTTCAGAAATATCCTCGTTAGAATTCCTTATTTAATACTTTCCACCGTTTTTTAGAGTTACTTTCGGCATTGCCCATATTTCTATTGATATGGTTTGTTTTTGCTTCCTTTATTAATAAAATTAAAATAATCAAAAAAAATAAAAAATATGCTTCCACCTTTTTCTTGAATTGTTTATATTTTACCCTTTTATCAGTGTTTTCTGCAACTTTTTTATGTTTATCATATAGTGCTTTATAATTTTTAATTTTTCATACATCAACGGTGTTATTCAAGAATTATTTCTAGTCCTAACTGACACTGAAGTTGTACATAAAAATTGTGCTTCCTGTATTATCTTAATTAACGTATCAATTTCAAAAATATTTGTATTTTCTATTTTATTATTTACAGTAGGATACATCTGGTTATAATCAGTTTTACTTATAGTATGGTTTTTCATTGGAGTTTTCATAATAGTAACTGTTTTTAGTGATACTATTGGCAATTGGTGATCAGATAGTAATATTATTTGTTATAATATGATCAATTAAGGTATTGGAGTGAACTGTGTTTCCGGTACTTTCTGTTTTGTTAACTATACTATAACCAGATGTGGCTATCATATATTTATACTTAATTACTTCATTAGAGTTATCGAACAGATTTAAATTGGTATCGGCAAAAAATTTGTAGTTTCCTTTATTCCTTAGTTGCCTTAGTTTATTTTCCATATAATCTATAAAAATGTTGCTATTTTCCGCTGGGTTACTTTGAGAATTGAGGATTTTGATTACATTAAAATTATAATTTTCATCTTTTAATACTTCAGTAAAGCTTATATTATCTTTTATTAAGATTACCGTTCCCCCGTTCCTTTTTTCATCTCTGCAATTGAAAACTGCCTTATAGTGTGGAATATTATAAGTCATGATTTCTTTGTTGTATATCCATACTTCTGTAAGGATTACTATATCAATTGTTTTCTATAGTAATTCATTAATTACCTTCTCTAATTCAAATATCTTATTTCTTAAGCTGCATATATTTAGATACAAAATTTTTAAATTACCGATTTGCATATTATTTTTAGCATGAACTGTCATAACGGCCTACCAATGAAATACTTTTGCCAGGAATCCCTAATTTTTGAAGATATTCTCTGTATTTATTGTAGGTGTGTTGTCTATATGCGGCTAGGTCTTTTTGTACCTCTTTACTGGAGCGTCCTATACTTTTATGATATTTATAATAATTCACTCAGTTCCTGACAATTTGTTGATAATACTTCTTGATTGATTAATACTTTTATATTTGTTTTCGTTATACCTTCATAACAAATATCTTCTTTGCCATGGAAAAATGATAAATATTATCTTACATTATTATATATTCTATAATCTCGCAATCTTGATAATATATATATATACTATCACCATTTTCAACCGCTCTTTTAGTAAGTTTAACTATTGGAGAAACCATTGGATTTGAAAAACTTTTATTTACTACCTGTGAACTGCTATTATATGAAACATTTTCCCCTTCTTCGCTTTGCGGTTATAGTGTTTCTCCTGTAGTATATCTTTACTTGCTCACAAAATCATTTCCATAACTGTAGATTCAACATTACCAAAATAATTTTAAATTAACATTAAATAACATAAAATTGATGACCTAACATTTTGTGTGGTCACACTTTCAATTGCAAACATCTGTTTATTCTTGTATCGTACAAATAATCAAGTACATTTATATTGTATGTAAATATATTCAATAAAGAAGAAGATCAAATTACATCTTTCGTTTAGATTTTTAAACGCTATGATTTGTGAATGATTCATTTTTGTATGCAATTATAGTTTTGGTAATATTTTGGTTAATTATCACATATGGAAATTGTATTGTAGAAAGGTACTAGATCAATATATTATATGGCATTGTTGTCCCAAATAATTTCTGTGTAACAAAGCATTAAATTGTTATATGCTTTGCTTGTTTTATTTCACTTTTATTAATTTAAATTAAAAGGTTTGCCTTAGCCTTAAAATAAGGAAACGGCAATTTAGTTTGCCATATTGATTAGCGGTTACTGCGCTGGATAAATATGCGGTAAATTGTATGTGTGCCATTAGGAAAGACTTATAACAGCACGTTAGCCGCATACATAAAATTAGTTAGGGAAATACATTAAACATATATATATAACATCAAATTTATTACACTCCTTTGTTTTAGTTGTGATATTTGGACACTAGCTTTGTTACATTCGAATTGTTTCTAGTGCTAACGTTTTCTTTACTATTATTAATTTCAACTATTTTTTTACTACCATTAATTTCATCTATTTCATCATCTATTTTATTTTTACAAACATTGTTATTACCATTATTTTTAACATTACTATTAATAATTATTATCATTATTATTATTATTATTATTATTATTATTATTAATTTCATCTCTATTATTACAAGATTCATTCCTACAGTTAATGTTTTTATTACTATTATTCCTAACATTACTATCCTTATTATAATTTTATATCATTAATGCTTTTATTTTTATTATTATTACTAACTTTTTTATTATTATTACTAATATTATTATTATTTTTATTGTAATTAGACACCTTATTTTTTGTTTCATCTAAATTATTATTATGACTAATTGCACTGCTATAGCTATTTGAACTGTTATTTTTATTTTTATCACTAATATCTTACCATTATTAAAATTATCATTATTATTACTTTTATTAACATTTTTTTTTATCAAATTTGAAACACTATATATACATTTATTTCACATAAGGTCATTCACTTTTATGTACTTTAGTTGCTAGTAACCAATTGTTTTTTTTTAAACTTATTTTATTTTGATATACAGGACATAGTCTACTCAAAGTTTTATTGCTAATATCTAAACCTAAATTAAATTTCTGATTATCTTTTATTCAATTAATACATTTATTTATTTCTTTCTTCTTACATTCACTCGTTTTATGTTGCTGATGGCACTTAAGGCACTGTTCATTTTTTGTACACTCAGTCGCTATATGGTTGAAACGCTTACATTTGAAACACCTCGTGACATTTATGGCATCAAACACTTTAAATCTTTCCCTACCTACGCACAATTTTACAGCACCTACGCACATATGTCGAATCAACAGTTATAGATAGTTTGCTTACATGCGGACTTCAACAAGTCTCTTCAACTAAAAATCTATTAAACAGACAATTAGATCTTCTTTTTACTTCTGACTGGGTAAATGTAACTAGAACATTAACGGGAACACCTTTTTCAAAAATTCATTGTCATCATCCCCTTTTCAGTTTTCAATTTCATTATAATTGTTTAAATAAATCGTCATTAAATATCTCATATAAATTTAATTTTGCCAAAACTAATTTTTATATGCTTAACAATTTTTTTCTTTCAATTGACTTTAATTCTTTACTAGACATAAATGAATAAAATAATACGATTAATTTTACGAAGTAATTTACCATAGATTTGACTTATATGTTTCTCGAGTTCGTGATAGAAATATCAATTCAAGCCCACCATGATATGATGGTGAACTAAAAACTCTTAGAAATGAAAAAAATAAAGCGTGGAATGCATATTTAAAAAAGAAGGACTCAAATTTTCTAAATTTATTTACCGCATTCAAATCCTTACTAAGTCTTAAATATGAAGCTTACATTAGTAAAATTGCTTTGCAACTTCGTACAGATCCTACATCTTTTTGGAAGCTTGTAAATTCAAAACGCAAATCCGATCAATATCCAAATTACATGTCTTACAAAGATCAGAATTCTAACGACTCAATTGTTATATCTAACTATTTTAAAGATTTTTTCGCCGGTAGTTATTCCACTTCTTCTTTCGATATTGATGAATCTAATTTTAATCATTTGGAAGACTTTCCAAGTTTACCTCTTCAAAATATTAATTTTACATCAGCCGCAATACAGCTTTATCTAACTAAATTGGGTGAGAACTCTGCTCGTGGACCAAATAATCTCCCAGAAATTATTTTAAAGCGTTGCGCCTATTCCCTATCTAATCTTATAGCACTTTTTTTTAATAAATCTTTTGCTTCTGGGATGTTCCCTAAGTATGGAAAGAATCGTACATAAGGCCAGTTCATAAAACAGACTCAAAAAGTAATGTCGTGAATTATAGGCCTATTGCTAAGCTTTCTAGTTTGCCGAAAGTGTTTGAGCTTATGGTCTTTGATGCAATTTATGATTATTGTTCTGAATTTATAGTGAATGATCAACATGGATTTGTAAAAAAGAGATGAACTGTAACTAACCTTACAGAAATAGCTTCAACTATTTTGAAAACAATGGAAATTGGGCGCGAAACTGACATGGTTTACACTGACTTAAGTAAAGCGTTTGATCTTCTACCTCAGTGTAAGCGTATGGTGTAATACTCTATAAATTAAAAAAATATGGTTTTCCTTATTTCTTAATTAACTGAATTGATTCATACTTAAATAACCGTAGCTATAGTACCACTGGAGTACCACAGGGTAGTCATCTTGGACCATTGTTGTTTTTTATCTCAATAAATGATGTTACTAAGATTGTTCAGAACAGTTCCATAAAAATTTACGCGGACAACATGAAAATCTTTAAAGAAGTGTGCTCAATGAATGATGCAGACTCTTTCCAAAAAGATCTTAATAACTTTATGAAATGGTGTAAATGTAACAATCTTAGTTTAAACATTGATAAATGTGCCGTAATTTCATTTACGCGTTCCCTAAACTTAATCACAAATAATTACACTTTTAATAACAACATAATAAAAAGAGTGACTGAATTTAATGATCTTGGTGTAACTTTTGATTGTAAACTTACTTTTAATACACATATTAGCAAGATCATTAGTAAAGCAAACTCAATGCTAGGGTTTGTAGAAAGATGGTCTAGAGAATTTAATGTCCCATATATTATAAAATCTCTTTACAACACTTTAGTTTTTCCTATTCTGGAGTATGCAAATCAGGTCTGGTCTCCACACTATCATCAACATATTGTTAGAATTGAAGCAATACAAAGAAATTTTCTGAGGTTCACCTTAAGAAACCTAAATTGGGCTGATCCCCTTATATTGCCTCCATATATCAATCGTCTCAAATTACTTGACATGAATACTTTAGAATGCAGACGAACAGTCATGGGTATTGCTTTTATTACTCAGGTATTTCATAACTATATAGATTCACACTACATTAACAACATATTAATTAACTCAATCAACACACGAACACGTTTCAAGTCCGAAAACACATTTTCGATTAGATATCATAGGACTAATTACGACAAATACGAGCCAATTAATAGAATGTTGATAAATGTGAATCAATACAAAACCATAATAAATATAAGCATGAGTAAAGATGTGATAAAAAAATCAATATTCAAAATAATTCCTTAATTGTTCTTCACTATTTTGTTGTAAAAATTTTAAAAAATATTAAATATAAGTAAATTTTCCTTTTTTTTTTTTTTAATAAAATAAATTTTGCTTTGAATAACTTTAATATTTATTTTAGATTAAGTATAATTATCTAAATGTAATATGTAAATACTTAAATTAAATAATAAATAAATAAACAATCACATTGTACATTTCTTTATTTTATTTCCTTATAGTATTTATTTTAATAATTTTCAGTTCGCTTAATTCCATAAATGAATATTGTTTCCTAAGTTTCTCTATTATTTCCACTTCGTTCATTCTATTATTCATATGTACTATTTCAATTCAAATCTATTTTCTTGCTTACTTTTTGGCTTAGCAACTAATGGTAGTTGTTTTTTCCTATTTATATTTGAAAAACAGTATTTTTTATGATGTCAGGCATATATTTTGACATATATTGAAATTTTTTTCCATAATAATTTTGTTGCATATCCCATAATTTTTTTCCACTGCCTTTAAAAAAGTTTCATTCAATTTATCACTTTGTGATTTAAATATCTAATATTATATATAATATATATAATATAATATATAACAATATTATATATAATATATATAATATTGTGCCATTTTTTCCAATTATTTTCTTTGCATTGAACTGATTTCTTTAAGTCGTTTTCTATAACTTGACTTAATTGCCGTAAGTAAACTTTTCTCCTCAAAAGTGGTAGCACAACTAATGTAACTAATTAGCGTCCCATTTCCTTGTTGAGCTGTTTCTCGAAGATACAATAATAAAAAATCGTTTAGATAACTTTATCACTACAAACCAAATTATAGTTAGACGTTTGACTGTATTGATCACAAAAAGCGTTTGACTGTATTGATCACAAAATTATGCTACTAAAACTGTCAAATATTATTGTTCATTAAAACGAACAAAAGTATTTCTCATCGTATTTAGCTAATCGTCGTCAAAAAGTACGTATTAATAGTGTCTTTAGTGAATCCCAATTGATAAGAAAAGGAGTTCCTCAAGGTTCTATTTTGGGACCACTCCTATTCAAATTATACATAAATGATCTTACATACTTAAATTTAAAAGGCACAATCCAACTTTATTCCGATGATGCAGTAGCTACATATGCAAAAACCAGTGTAACTGAAATAAGATATGATATAGAATCCGACTGAATTATTATTGAACAGTGGCTTACTAAACACAAGTTACTACTCAATGTAAAGAAGACAAAAATTATGTTATTTGAAAATAAATATTTTAGCAATCGAAATTTTTGCATCAATGGAAATATAATCGAAGTTGTTAAATCATTTAACTATTTGGAGTTACTTTTAGACAGTAAAATGAAGTGGAATGCCCACATTGAACAACTGATAAAAAAAAATACACCGTACATTTTCATTATTAAACGTCTCCGAAAATGTTTCACTGAAAAAGTTCTCAAAATAATATACTCCTCTTATTATACCCGAACGATAAGTTTTGGTTATACCCGTACGATAAGTATCTGGTATAATAAAATTACTACTCCGTTTGTAACACCTCGAAATAAGCGAGCTAGATATACCTTCAAAGGTATGGATCGGATCAAAATCAAATTCTGAGTAGATTAAGCCATGTCCGTCCGTCCGTCCGTCCGTCCGTAAATAAAGCTAGAATCTTGAAATTTACACAAAATATTCTGGAAGCACTTTGTAGGTTCCCTATTTTTTTTGGTTGAGTTCCGACCAAAACTTCGGGTAGCTCCCGAACAACTAACTTTTAGATCTCCACAATTTTTTTGAAATAGAGCCATTAAATTTTAACTGCTGATAGATATCATAAAAATATTAATTTTATTTTTAACAACTTTTTTCTGTAGCCCCACAAAGTTCTGTAGTTAAGGAGCTACAGCCCCCCAAAGTTCGAAAAATCTCTATATTTAAATTGTTATAACACAAGCTCTATAAGGTATATCTTCAATCTGAAATTCCAAACAATAGGTGCTACTATGAGCTTTACAAACATGTATATAATAAATATATACTTATACGGTGTCTTAATTTATCGTTATGCGAAACTGAATTATTGCAAAATCCTTTAACCCTTCTATCTTCTAAACGGTTTAAGTTGGAAACTTGAAATTGACAGAAGTTAGATCTTTGAAAATAAGTATGAGTCAAATCTTTGAAAATAAGTGTAGGAGCTGTAAGGGGTCAAAAATTGAAAATTTCCTATTTTTAAACACCTGTAACTTGAACACCTGTTAAATTTTTTTTGAAGTAATACATAAAAATTAAAGCTTCAACATTATACTCTTATTTCTGGTAACAACTTTTTTTTGATAATAAAGGGTTACTTTATAATTGACGAAAGTGTTACTTTCATTTTTTTCTATAGCTGCTTCGAAATCTTCTTTATATTCTCCCAAATAAGCATTGTTTTTTACTATTGCCCTTTCCATATTTTGTACAATTAAGTTCACATTCTGGATATATTGGATATAATCTTCACAAATTAAATGTAAATGAAATATAATTTGTGTACAGTATATTTATGGTAGAACTTTCCACCCCCGAACATTTAAATGCTGTTTTTTTAAATGATATGTTTTTTTAAACGCAGCCATTTGTGTTTAATTTATTACAAAATTGTTTTAATAAAAAAGAAAAACGTTGGTTATTTATATTTAATTCAATTAATTTTTCGCAATTTAAGTACTTTTAACCGTACAATAAAATAGAGAACACTTGAGTCTCACTTAATGAACAATTTACTCTAATTTTATTATGTCTCCATTTCAAATCATTCTGTTTTTTATTCTTTGTCTTTTTCTTGCATGATAGATTCTTATTACTATCCACTTTTTACAATTTTTTTTTTTTTCATTTTATTATATATATTTCGTTTCCAGAAAAATAAATAAATAAAACAGGATTTAATTACAATTAATATTATTTTATAAGTCCAGATGGGACGCACCAAAACTTATTTTCTAATTAAATATAGCATTTACTCATGTTTCAGTTTGAGTCTTGTTTTATTATTACAATTAAAGAATGTATTACTTTGCAAAAAAATTTAATAAATCAATTTATTTCATTTAGTTTTACTTATAACTAAAATAATTAACCTAATCTTAAAGCTTAAACTAAAGTAAAACTTAAACTATTTGGAAAGGCAGGGAAGAAACGAAAGGATAGTAGGAAAATGTTTGTTACAATGAAGTATAATTCAATAACCACCAATACATAATCTTTTTTTTATTTTCTATCCTTATTAGTAATAGACGTGTCATATTTAAAATTATTGAAGTTGTTATGGTCGACATTTATTTTATTATTATTAGCTCTTCTATAAAAATGAAATAATATTGGAATATTGTCGCTATTTTCAATGTATTTATCAGCATCCAAGAAATAAAATGCTTCTGGCGGAACGAAACCGGTTAAAAGAGAAGCTTTAATGTATTCGTCATTTTTATAAAATATATGACTTATTATACTATTGTTTTTTATGTTAAGAGCTTTATTGAAATTCTAAAGATTTATAGGTACTATAAAATTATCTATTCTATTAATTTTTGATAAACTGTAATTGAATTTGTTTGAATAATAATGAGTGTAATCTGTATTTGGTTTTCTACCTTTATTTATGCAAACCCGTAAACATTTTCTTTCAAGTATTCTTAGTTTTTCCATCAAAGAAGCTAACTAACATTGACAACTAACATTGTACCAGATTGGTGATCCATACGTCAGTTCTGATCTTATCAATGATGAATATGCAGTGATTTTTACTTTTTCTTTTAGGTGTTTCAAGTAAAACCGTTTTCTTTCTATCATGAATGCTTTTTTTGGTTTTGATGATCTGGTCGCTATATCTTAGATTTTGGTGTAAAAATACTTTGCAGATTTCTGCAATGGAATCTGTATATCCATTTTTTGATCTTAGCGAAAATTGTTTCCAATGTTTCCTGACATCCAAATGAACTTTATCTACTGTATTACAAAACAATAAAAAATTGCATATGCTATAATTTACTTTTAATTTCCAAAAGGTAGTATATAGTAGTATAGCAAATCGCTGAGTCAAACATTTTCTGTAGCTCAACCTAACAATCTGTAATTTTTTTACTGGCAACATAAACAGCCAGATCATCTGCGAATGCTATAGTGTACTTAAATCCCTCGAGTACGTTTAATTTTTTTAATAGATCGCTGATATATATATTAAAAAGTATGGGTACCCTGCTGTAAATTGTTCTCTATTAGAAACTCTTCAGTTGAAATATTATTGTTGTTTGCTGTTACAAAGAATTTATTAGAGATCATATCTGTTACTATTTTTATTAGATGACGAGGAAGTTTATATTCCAACAATTTGAATATCAATCCGTTTAACTAAACTGTATCGAAAGTCTTTTCAAGATTAATTAAAGAAAGTCTGACACCTCTTTTTCCGTTTATATGCCAACATTCATCTAATGTTAGTTTTGTGATTGCATGGACAGCAGAGTGTTTATATTTAAAACTTAATTGATTTTCCGGAATTATTTTTTTCTGTTCTACCTCTTGTTGCAAACTGTCATTTATTAAAGTTTCAAAAACTTTACTAATTTTCTGCATTGGATATCTTGGTATGAAATTGTTAGGAGCCGTTGGTGTTTTTCCGGGTTTGGGAATTGTTATTACTTTAAACCTTTTCCATTGTTTGGGAAAATAACTTAAATTGAGTGCTTTATTAAATAGGATACAATAGTGATTTATTAAGATTTCAGGAATATTTTTATACCCTACACCTAAAGTATTAACTTTGGTATGGTTTTTGTAACCACCAAAAGGAAGCGAGTTAGATATGGACTTGTATATATATTCTAAATCAGGATCACCTACTGAGTCGATTTATCGATGTCCGTCCGTCCATCCGTCCATCCGTCCGTCCGACCGTTCGCACGATAACTCAAAAACTAATAAAGCTATCTTGTAGAAATTTATATAGTAGGTTACTAATTACGAAAGGAAGGCTAAGTTCGAATCTGGACAAAATCGGTCCATGGGTTCGGATTCTGGAAGCTTTCGAATGATTCCGGAGCAAACGAGATTATCTCCAAAACCAACAAAGATAGAACTTTTAAATTTTGTACAATAATGTTCCTTCCTGTTCGTTTTACGTCTCTGAAATATAAGAGGATTTGGTTCATGGGTTTGTATTTTGGAAGCTTCCGAACAAGCCCCAGAGCAAATGAGATTATCTCCAAAACCAATTAAGATGTAACCTTCAAATTTGACAGAGTGGTATTCTTTCACGTTTTATTTAAGCCTCTGAAATTTGAGAGGATTTGGTTCATGGGCTCGGATTTAGGAAGCTTCCGAACGAGACCCAGAGCAAACGAGTATATCTCCAAAATCAACAAAGGTAGAACCTTTAATTTTTGTACAATGATGTTCCTTCCCGTTCGATTTATGTCTCTGAAATTTAAGAGGATTTGGTGCATGGGTTTGGACTTGGGAAGCTTTAGAACGAACACCAGACAAATGAGATTATCTCCAAAACCAACTAAGATATAACCTTTAAATTTGGCAGAGTGGTGTTCTGTCATGTTTTATTTAAGTCTCTGAAAATTGAGAGGATTTGGTTCATGGGTTCTTATCTTGGGAGCTTCCGAACGAGCCCCAGAGCAAACGAGTACCTATATCTCCACGACCAACAAAGACAGAACCTTTATTTTTAGTACAAGAGTGTGCTGTTATGTTTCCTTTACTATAGAATTGGAAACTGACATTTGAAAGAATTTGAACCATGGATTCGGATTTTGGAAGCTTCCGAACGAATCCCAGAGCAAACGAGATTATCTCCAAAATCAACAAAGATAGAACCTTTAAGTTTTGTACAATAATGTTCCTTCCCGTTCAATTTACGTATCTGAAATTTAAGAGGATTTGGGCCATGGGTTTGTATTTTGGAAGCTTCCGAACGAGCACCAGAGCAAATGAGATTATCTTCAAAACCAACTAAGATATAACCTTTAAATTTGGCAGAGTGGTGGTCTTTCACGTTTTATTTAAGTTTCTGAAAGTTGAGAGGATTTGGTTCATGGGTTCTTATCTTGGAAGCTTCCGAACGAGCCCCAGAGCAAACGAGTATATCTCCACAACCAACAAAAATAGAACCTTTATTTTTGTAAAAGAGTGTGCTGTTATGTTTCCTTTTCTATAAAATTGGAAACTGACATTTGAAAGAATTTGAACCATGGATTCCTATTTTGGAAGCTTCCGAACGAGCTCCAGAGGAAATGAGATTATCTCCAAAACCAACTAAGATATAACCTTTAAATTTGGCAGAGTGGTGTTCTTTCATGTTTGATTTGTGTTTCTGAAATTTGTGAGGATTTGGTCCATGGGTTCAAATCTTGGAAACTTCCGGACGAGCCCCAGAGCAAACGAGTATATCTCCACAACCAACAAAGATAGAACTTTTATTTTTAGTACAAAGGTGTTCTGTTATGTTTCCTCTTCTGTAAAATTGGAAACTGACATTTGAAAGAATTTGAACCATGGGTTCGTGTTTTGGAAACTTCCGTACGAGCACAAGAGAAACGAGCATATCTCCAAAACCAACAAAAGTAGAACCTTTAAATTTCGTACAATGGTGTTCTGGCATGTTTTCTTTATGTTCCTGAGATGGATTCGATGAAATGGAGTGGCAATTCGGGTACCTGACACACACCTCCCAAGGACAAACAATCTTTGCAATTAATAAAGAAAGAAACTTAAAATTTTTTACAAAGGTGTCAAGCAAATTCCAAGAGGATGCCTCTTTTACCTTCCTGAAATTCGAGTTGAATAAGACAGAAAAGGGAAGAAGTTCAAGCAGCTGCCAAAAAAACTTATGGATTTTTAATTTAATTCGAATTATTCAGGTGTAGGGTATTAATAAGTCGGTTGCATCGACTTACTGTTACATTTACTTGTTTCTTATTTAAATTTGTAATAGAGTTTCTTTATTTTTAATAATAAATTAATATGAAAATTTTCCTGTATTTTAATAATATTAGTGCTATTATTGTTAAATTCATTATTAATGCTAATTTGTTGGTTATTGAATAAACTTGAGTATAATATATTTGGGTTAATATAGTTAGTACCTTTTGTTTTTGTGTATTTTTTCTTCTTATATTTGAGCAAATTTTTTTTAAATATATCCGACATTTTGTATAAGATGATGGATGACCATGATTTTTACATAATATACATAATAATTTATCTCTCTAGCAATGTGACATTCGCTAGGTTGATGATTTTGTCCACATTTCAATTCCATATGACAATTTGCTGCTATGTGTGAGAAGCATTGGCATTTGGTACATTGTGTGTTGTTTGATTTTTTATATTCTTTCCCAATATACTATTTGATAATCAACTGCTTTTATATTATATACTTCTTTGAGATTACTTTCAGGTGATAGTTGAACAACATAATATATAGATATTAATATATTTTCTTGAATGAATTTTTTTGTTTTAAGGCGGCTTACTTTTTCGAATACATCTTTTAAATTTAATTCATTGAATGATTTTAATACATTTTCGCTGTCATTAGAATTATTTAAACCTTTTGAAACAAGAGTATGTTTTTTTTCTCCTTTTGGTGTATACGTATAGAAATTCGAGTATTAATTAAAATATCTTTAATTTTCTGGTAATTTTCAAGGTTATGTGTCCACATGATATATTTTTTTTTTAATGCATTTCTCTGCCACATAAATGTCGACAGGAAATTACACAGCCTTTCCTGTTCAAGCGCGGATGTAAATGTCGTAAGGAGGAATAACTCTTATGACGTGTGTGGGTTTCGAACCTACACTCCCTCAGTGTTGACAGCGAATTTTATACACTCTTACCCACTAGGCCACCGAGGCCCCCTCCCCTTAATATATATTGTTGGTTATTTATTTTTTTAAACTAAAAAACCTTGAATTTTCAGGATTTCTATTATAGCCTTTTTAAGTATATTAATGTCAGTAATGTGAACATTCAATGACTTTAGCAGCTTTATTTTACTTGAATCTTCAGTATATGACAGATCCACATTATTGGAAGACCGCAATGTTTTATAATTTCCTTCGATAGATGATTTATTTTTGTTATTTGTATTTCTATCCGATAAGATTTTAATAAAATTTATTTGATCAGCAACAGAACCACTATGACCTGGCTCTTGAATTTCGATTTCCATATTTTTAACAGTGGGAACTTGTATCTCTATATTTGGGTTTTTGTTGGCCTCATCATAAGATTGAGTCATTCCGATACCTTTTTGGATACTTTATTTTAATTTTTGTATTTCCCTTTTAACTTCTTGGTTATCCTTTTTTAATTTTACCACTTCAGCCGCTTCTGCTGGTAATTTTTGTTTTGTTTTAAGCATTTTTAGTTTTTAACCTCACTTTTATTTATTGGGTTTTTTATATATAATAATATGTTAATAATATGTTGTTATCGTTGCAACAAAGCTTGTGCATATTTGCTACATATACTGCAAAATAATAGGATATCATATTAAAAGTTGTCTATTTATGATTTGTAAACAATTTACGGTTTTTATCTATTTGCACAATGGCATCAAATTCGCCATAAACAATTGCTGTAACTGTTGAAGGAAGAGGTTTTGAAGGTTTTGTTTTAATTCTTATTGTCATTTGATTGAGAAGATCTTCACATACTTCATTACCAGAAGCATCTGGTGTTAAGTCAAATGTTAACATAAAAAATTCATTGTTAAACATACTTTCTATTATTTGATAACCTTTATCATTGTGATATATTCCAGTACCGGAAAAAAGTGTATGGTATGCTCTTGTTTTGCAGTTGTTTGCATCAGAAAAACTTGTTTCAATCGGAATCTGAACTCCATTAAGGTACAGTAAAAATTGCGAAATATCAAAATGCTTAAAATTAAACGGGTTTTTGTATCTTTTACCCGAATAATCTGTATGTTCAGTCATGCAAAATATTAATGTATTTGTTAAATGTCCAATAAAAACATTATCCAAGAAAATACTTTGAGTATTTTGAGAAATTGTAAATATTTTTACTTCAACCCTTTTGTAAAAATATTTAGCCGTAGTTTTTTCTAAGCATTATGTGCTAATCCGTTAATACCTCCAATCCGTTAATACCTCTTTTAATCCGTTAATACCTCAAATTTTAAAAATGACTCAACAAACACTAAGCGAGGATAGCAAGTATGCACTGTTCAGATTTAGAGATGAGAGAATTCTCAACTATGTAAGACTATATCTTGCATATTTGCATAATGACTCCAACAACTGTGTCATAGAAGGCACAACAAGAATTAATTTACAAGTTCTAATACATAATGAGGGTTTGCCATCTAATTATAAAGACTTACTAAATCTCTATATTAGATACCATAAAAGTATAGGATTAACATTGAAAGAGAT
Organism: Poecilobothrus nobilitatus; assembly: GCA_947095535.1. Lineage (NCBI taxonomy): Eukaryota > Metazoa > Arthropoda > Insecta > Diptera > Dolichopodidae > Poecilobothrus > Poecilobothrus nobilitatus. Next base: position 211,183,778 of record OX352772.1, on the reverse strand, counting down.
CGATGACGACCTTCGTGCTTATCGTAGCTATTGCAATAGTAATTATTACAACCACTTATATCAGTCGCGAGAAAATTATAACAAGTTTTTTCGGCCCAACTCCAAGTAAGAGTCCAATTTCTTCCATTAACAATAATATAAACATTATTACATTAGTTAATCACATTAAAAAACTTAATATCAATAATCTTAAAATTTTGTACCACAACTGCAGTGGTATGAGAAGTAAACTTAAACAATTATATATTGATTCAAAATCATGTAATTTTAGTGTATTAGCTATCACTGAAACATAGTTAAATAACTCTTTTAAAAACGAAGAAATACTAGACAGTAATTGGTCTGTTTACAGACGCGACCGTGATTATCTTTCTAATAACTGTTCAAGAGGAGGCGGTGTGCTAATTGCAATAAAAAATAACTTGTCTAGTATACCTCTACTTACTAGAATGAGTCACTTATTCGAACACTATAAAAATAGACCTATTTATAAAAATAGACCTAGGTAAAAATTACCTGTACCTTGGTATAGTTTACTTTCCTCCTAATTCTGACAACTCTTCATATTTGCATTTTTACGATATATAGTGCTTTTTATGGTAACGATTTGCAACAGATTATCAGTTTTCCTAATAACAACAAAAAATGGTTGGATCTTGCATTTTCGAATGCATATGACAGAGTGGTGGTAACCCTCGCTGATAATGCAGAAAATCTTTTTACTAACACCACTCATCATAACGGAATCATCTTCGAGTTTACAACTACTAGCCCAAACTTTTCCAAATCATACAATAATGCAATTGTATATGATTTTCAAAACACTGACTACCAAAGTATAAATTATGCTTTGTCAGTTATTAATTGGCCCGACGTGTTATCATAATAATTTTCAAAAAGTTTATCGGCCACAAGAACTCTTCCCTAATAGAAATTATATAAATTTCAATTCAATAAATAGTCCTAATTCATTATTTTCTGACTTGCAGCTTTCTGACAATGACATTTTTGAAGCATTAAAGAACCTTGACACCTAAAAAGGCGCTGGTCCTTTCTTAATCCCACCGACCTTTTTGTATAATTGTGCTCAATATCTTGTTCACCCGCTGCATACTATTTTTAATTGGTCAATATCGACAGGGATTTTTCCAGTTGTATGGAAATCCTCCTTTTTGACTCCTATTCATAAAAAGGATGATAAAGCATCTGTGGAAAACTACCGTGGTATAGCTATTTTATCGAAGGTTTTACCTAAAATGTTCGAAAAATTCTTGTCGGTAAAATTATGCCAATTATCGATACAAAACTTAATGAACAATAGCATGGTTTTAGAAAAGGCCGATCTACTACTACGAATCTTATGATATACACATCTGAAATTTTAAATCAAATGGAAAAAGGCTACCAAGTTGATGCAATTTACATAGATTTCAGCAAAACTTTTGATCGTATTGATTGTATCATTTTGTTAAAAAAACTTGCCACAAAACTTTGGTATATCTGGTTCTTTTCTCTTATGGCTCCATTCTTATCTTACTGGAAGAACTCAAAATCTTAAATTCCAATATCGAAAACTATCGATGTCACTTCAGGAGTAAAGCAAGGTAGTCATTTAGGTCCACTCTTGTTTAATGTATTTATTTCTGACTTATCTGACAAATTAGGTGATATTCCGTACATTGCGTTTGCAGACGACTGAAAAGTATATCAAGTCATTAAAAATAGTTCTGATATAACGTTACTGCAGTCAAAACTCAATAATTTACAAGAATAGTGCTCATTGAACAATTTGGGATTAAATGTACAGAAATGTAAATCCATAAACTTCACTCGTTAACGATTTCCTATCCTTAACGACTATACAATTCAAAACCTAACCCTTGAACGGGTATACATTATTACTGATCTTGGTATAATCCTCGACGATAAACTTAGCCTTAACTTACAGTATGACTTCATGATCTCTAAAGCAAATAAAATGTTGGGATTTACTAAAAGAAGAGCGAAAGAATTTAACAATATAGCAGGGACAAAAGCTCTCTACTGTTCCCTAATACGATCTATTCTAGAATATGGTAACATTATTTGGGATCCAGTTTTTCAAATAAATTCTGATAGAATTGAATCAGTTCAAAAACAATTTCTCTTATTTGCTTTAAGAATTCAGTTTATCCCTTCTGACTATGCTAATCTTCCGAGTTACAATATAATACTTAAATCTTTAAATATGCTAACCTTGTCATCTCGAAGGAAAATTTCTTCATCTTGCTTCACCTACGATGTTCTTTATGACAATATTCACATGAATATTTGAAAAACAATTTTATCGTAAATGATGGGGTAAGCCAAACAAGATACATGAAATTCTTAGTTGAACAAACTCATAGAACAGAATACGGAAGAAATGAACCAATTAACAGATGTTGCACTATCTTCAATAAGCGCAGTCATCTTTTTTCTTCATTAATTTCAAAAGGAACATTTAAATCAAAATTACACCAACATTTTTCCCTTCAATGACCTTACACAACTTTTATGTCTAAAATTTAAAAAAAGAGCACGCGAATAGCAGCAGCAGGAGATTGTCTTTTATTATGTTAAGAGATTGTATTGAATATTTGTCTGGTTTAAATTGACAAATGACAATTAACATTTGTTTTTATGAGCAAAAAGAATTCCTGCAATAAAACTATAACACTATAACTATAACTGCACTATAAATTTTTTGTCAAAGTTAATTCAATTTTAAAATCGAAGTTAATTCGCAGCTTCGAAATATTGTTGGCCACCTTTTTAATGTGATAAATGATAATAAAACGATAACAATGTTAAACAAATAATGAAAGAACGGTTGCATTATAAAAGTCCTCAAAACCAAAAATGAAAAAAGTCCCTAAAATTTGTATGAAACTTTGTAAAAAATTGGGGACATTTTTCCTTTATTGTGGAGACTTTTATAAAAATTGTATAAAAAATTTTAAATATTATTATGGAAAAAAGTCCCAAAAGCATTTTCCTGGGGTATTTTATTTCGCATATACCTAAAATATAAATATTCTACAAAAGGCATATAACTCTGTTTTTGAATCCAACTCTAAAATCTCTCCTAATTCAGAATCTCACATATACATATATATAAATATTCCGGAAAAAGCGGCAACCCTGATTTCGAGTTCAACTCTAAAAAAGTATACAAAAGAATTTTTGTATATGTAAAAGGGGACATTTTTCATTTTCGTCTTGGAGACTTTTTTCTTGGAGAGTTTTTCGTGCTGCCTGAAAGTAAATTGATCATTTAATAAAAACCAGTTTTGTTATGATAAATATTTTAGAGCAAATTTATTAAAATTTTCTTGGTATAATATAATCTTAATTTTAAAATATACATAATAGTTTTCAAATAAAGCAAACACGATCAATAATAAACATATTATTCGTATAGGCGGTTTTCTCACTTTGAAAGTGCTATAACGCCCGAAGGTCTTATTTCACTTTTGAGAAGAAATTTAGGGTCTTATTTCACAATTGTTACGGGGTCTTCTTGCACTTTCAAAGTGCAATAACACCCTAGGGCGTTATTGCATTTTGAAAGTGGATTATTGCATTTTAACGCCCGGAGGGTGTTTCACCTCAACTACTAATATCATATAAATATAAATTCGTCAAGCAACAAATTTAAGCAATAAATTCGTCAAACAAGTTATATTTTTATTTATTTAATTTTTTTTTGTACTAGGCATCATCCTCAACAATTTGAAATTATCGAGTAAAAAAAAATGCAAAAAAATCGTTAAAAACATTTGTTAGCAAATTTGTAAAAAATCAAGTCACACTTTCGTCAATTTTAAGGTAACACTATATTATTAAAAAACGTTGCTAACAGAAATAAAAGTATAATATTCGAGCTTTAATTTTTATGCATTATTTCAAAAAAATTTTAACATGTGCTCAAGTTACAGCTGTTTAAAAATAGCAAATTTTTTTAGTTTTTGACCCCATACAGCTCCGAAACGGGGGGCGATACAAAAATATTTTCTGAAATATGACTCATACTTATTTTCAAAGACCAAACTTCTTTCAAAATTTCAAGTTTCTAACTTAAACCGTTTGGAAGATAAAAGGAATCAAGTATTTTGCAAAATTTGAGTTTCGCATAACGGTAAATTAAGACACTATGACACAAGTAGATATTTATTGTATATATATTTTTGAAGTTAATAAAAGCAGTAATCGTTTGGCGTTTTCAAATTGAAGATATATCTTATACAACTTGCGTCATAACAATTTAAATATAGAGATTTTTTGAACTTTGGGAAGCTGTAGCTTCGTAACAGGTGGGGCTACAGAAAAAAGTTGTTAAGAATAAAATTAATATGTTTATGATATCTATCAGCAGTTAAAATTGCATTCTTCTATTTCAAAAAAAATGTGGAGATCTGAAAGTTAGCTTTTCGAGAGCTACTCGAAGTTTTGATCGGATCTCAACCAAAAAAATAGGGAACCTACAAATTAATGTAAGAATATTTTGTGTTAATTTAAGAGTCTAGCTTTCTTAGTTTTTGAGTTATCTTGCTGACGGACAGACGGACAAAGCTTAATCTTAGAATTTAATTCCAAGATCCGATCCATACCTTTGAAGGTACATCTAGCTAGCTTATTTCGAGGTGTTCTAAACGTAGGAGCAATTTTAATATACCCGATCCTTATCGTACGGGTATAAAAACAGATTTAAAAGACTGAAAATTATATAAAGATCAAAATAATATTGTTTTATATATTTTAATAGAAAATATCACTTTAAATGTGATTTTAAATTTAGAATAATAATTAATAACGATCTAAGTTACCTATTTCACATGTAATACAGAAACAAAAGAATTTCAAAATATTGAATGATATAGAAAAGCGCAAAAAATTCAATGTTATAATTGACCAAATTAACCTTTTAGATATGAAGCTACCTAAATATAGTTGTTATAACATCCACTCAAAATATATTTTCTCTAAGATTTCAAATTTCCTTTCTTCGGTCAGAAAATATCGATTTTTGTGACATTTTTTTTGTTTTTTAATTTTAATATTTTTTTGTTGTAAATGAATTATTTTATTTTGTTTTTATTTAATTTATTTAATTTCGTTGTTAAATATGAATTATATTATTTTGTTAAAAAATGATTTATTTATTTTATATTGAAATGAAATATTTTTTGTATATTATAATATATTTTTTTTTATTATTTTAGTTTAAGGCCTAGTCTTCTGGCGATACCACTTTTAAAAAAATTCGACATATTTCCCTACCTCACTTTATTTATTAAGGCAAAACGATATTGCAATAAAAATTATTTTTCAACATTTTTTTGCTCAGTAATGTACCAAATTAATGCCCTTTTAAAAACCTTTTTTTTGTTGAAAAATAGTTGGAAGACAGTTTTTTAAATGCATATTTATAAATGAAAATTTACAATATTTTAAAATTTCCTTTTACTAAAGGACGTAAAAAAGATGGAACTTTAATGCTCCCTTAGGACGAAATTGAAAAAAAAACTGTAGTTTTTGTGTAATTTCTAGATTTCTAGGAGGACTACTAAATTTTTACATAAGATACGTGAATTTTTTTGGAAAAAATGGACTACTATTTAGCTTCGCTCTCTCAATGTCCAGGCCTTAAAAAAACGAATATAGGTTATGCCTATACACAGTGGATGTGAATAGACTAAGAAAATAGGTTGTACGTACATTTGTACCTTCTTTACTTTTGCAAATAGTTTTTTTTGCAAAATTTGCAAATTTTTTGTTGTAGAAAAATGCATTAAGATAAGTAACAAAGAGTGCAACTCAAATGTAATGTGAATGTAATATTAACCATTGTTTAACTGCATGTTAATATACATACATATACATTATAGAATTAGTAAAAAGATGGAAGTTTGACATGTTTATGCAAAATTATAATTTAATAGTGAAATGAGAAATCCAAATTGTATATATGTATGTATAACAGAAAGAAAGGCAAAAAATATTCAAACGCTCAAATTCGCACATTTTAATGTTTCTATCAACGATTATCTATTATAAGAGATGATCCACTCTCAGAATATAAGCGAATTTTTTTTTGTTACTCGAAAAAAGAACAAACAAAATTTAAATTTTATTATTTAAAAATGATTGGGTTCGGATTAACAATACAATAGTATTTAAAAAAATTATAGAATAAAATTCTGTAGTAACAGTCTATCAATATTTGTACATATATACGATACTTTTTTCATTCAAAAATATTTTTATTAATAAGAATCTTTTAAGAGATTATAATATAATGCATTGTCGTTTTATTGCAGGAATTCTTTTTGCTCATAAAAACAAATGTCAATTGTCATTTGTCAATTTAAACCAGACAAATATTCAATACAATCTCTTAACATAATAAAGGACAATCTCCTGCGGCTGCTATTCGCGTGCTCTTTTTTTAAATTTTAGACATAAAAAGTTGTGTAAGGTCATTGAAGGGAAAAATGTTGGTGTAATTTTGATTTAAATGTTCTTTTTGAAATTAATGAAGAAAAAAGATGACTGTGCTTATTGAAGATAGTGCAACATCTGTTAATTGGTTCATTTCTTCCGTATTCTGTTCTATGAGTTTGTTCTACTAAGAATTTCATGTATCTTGTTTGGCTTACCCCATCATTTACGATAAAATTGTTTTTCAAATATTCATGTGAATATTGTCATAAAGAACATCGTAGGTGAAGCAAGATGAAGAAATTTTCCTTCGAGATGACAAGGTTAGCATATTTAAAGATTTAAGTATTATATTGTAACTCGGAAGATTAGCATAGTCAGAAGGGATAAACTGAATTCTTAAAGCAAATAAGAGAAATTGTTTTTGAACTGATTCAATTCTATCAGAATTTATTTGAAAAACTGGATCCCAAATAATGTTACCATATTCTAGAATAGATCGTATTAGGGAACAGTAGAGAGCTTTTGTCCCTGCTATATTGTTAAATTCTTTCGCTCTTCTTTTAGTAAATCCCAACATTTTATTTGCTTTAGAGATCATGAAGTCATACTGTAAGTTAAGGCTAAGTTTATCGTCGAGGATTATACCAAGATCAGTAATAATGTATACCCGTTCAAGGGTTAGGTTTTGAATTGTATAGTCGTTAAGGATAGAAAATCGTTAACGAGTGAAGTTTATGGATTTACATTTCTGTACATTTAATCCCAAATTGTTCAATGAGCACTATTCTTGTAAATTATTGAGTTTTGACTGCAGTAACGTTATATCAGAACTATTTTTAATGACTTGATATACTTTTCAGTCGTCTGCAAACGCAATGTACGGAATATCACCTAATTTGTCAGATAAGTCAGAAATAAATACATTAAACAAGAGTGGACCTAAATGACTACCTTGCTTTACTCCTGAAGTGACATCGATAGTTTTCGATAATATACCTTGGAATTTAACATTTTGAGTTCTTCCAGTAAGATAAGAATGGAGCCATAAGAGAAAAGAACCAGATATACCAAAGTTTTGTGGCAAGTTTTTTTAACAAAATGATACAATCAATACGATTTGATTTTAAGAATGAATTAACTTTGACAAAAAATTTTACAAAAATTTGGATGCATAAAGAGGGTTGCTCCCTTTTCCAAAGTATTTATCTATATACTCTGTAGAAGGGGCAACTCTATTTTTGTGACCAATTCTAAACTCATTCCAAATTTCTTTTTTGCTTAAAATTCTTCTTATATATTGAACATGTAAGTAAAAATTCATTCATTTGGAAGGATTTTAGAGTTGGATGCATGGAATCAATCGTAATGGATCATATGAAAAGAGGATTGCTCCTTTTCCATATGACAACACACAAACGAATAAATAATTATCATTACCATACACACAAAGAAATAAAAAAATAAAACAACAAAAAAATAAACTAGTTTCACCGAAATCATAAAACCAACTCTAAATTTCTTTCAAAGAAGCAACACTAACTTTGCAACCATTTATTTTTTGTAACATTACCCAAATTCTAATTTTAAATATTGAAAATTAAATCAGTTTCAATTTGTTATCAATAGAATAAAATTATTTTAAATGTAACAATTGCATTTAGTATTCATTACATTTTTGTGTTTGAAAACTAATACGTAAAACCACTATAATATAACCGGAATTATATAAAATTATATAAAGGGTTAAATAATTATTATTTTCAATCCCTGGTTTAATTTAAGTTTGTTAGATATAAGCACAATGTACTACAAAATCAATATTATTTATTAATTAAAGTGAATATTATTAATTTTTTAAAATGGCCCTATATATATCCCTGAAGAAAAACAATTTTATAAATTTAAAGCTAATTATAAAAATAGTAAGAGGTATGTATGTTACTACAAGAATTGAAATAGTTCAGTTCATATAGATTCTAATAATGATAGCTTGTGTCGGAAACATGTTAACCAAGAAGAAACAAAAATTAAACTAAATATTAGAAACTCAATAAAAAAAAACATTGTTCTACAATGACGCTGGAAAGGAGTAGTGTAAGGGGTGCATTTAATGAGGAAATTGTTAAGAATTCTGAATTTGACCATCTAGTTACATTTGGAAAAATTAAAAGAAATTTAATTAATATCAAAAATAAACAATTTCCGAAAGTGGCAAAAAATGCGGTTTATATACAAACGATTTTTAATGATGCCAATTTTTTATTAAACTTTAGCATGTCCAGAAAAGAAACGGATGAAAAGTTTTTCATTGGAACAAGTATAAAAAAAAATTTTTCTTATGTATTATTTATATCGCCAACAATAGTTGCAACAATTACGAAATTAAATGACTGTGAACCACGCCATTATATGCTAGATGCTACTTTTAAAATTGTTCCAGGTTCTGGAATAAAACAACTGTTAATAATAAATTTTTTGCATTTAGAACACGTAAGCATAAATATATATTCACTAATTTATATTAATATTAATATAAATTTCAATTTTTATTTATTTTTTTATCCATTTATTTATGTATTGATAACTCATAAAACTAAACAAAGTTATACTCATGTATTAAAATACATTAATCAAAATTATTTTGAGTTTAAACCAACTAGTCTTATGACAGATTTTGAAATAGCCCTGCGTAATACTTTAAAAAAGACATCTGTTGACCTTAAATTGAAAGATTGCTGGTTCCATTTTTGTCAAGTAATTCAAAGAAGGCAAATTAGGAAAAAATTCCTAATTTGTTCAAAAATATAAAAAACACTAATGGAGCACAACGATTCTTTAAAAAATGTTTTGTTCTACCTCTATTGAAAGCAGATGACTTCTCAACTCAAAATACTATTTACTTCATTTTTACTTTCTTTGAAGTTGTTTGCTTCTTCTTTAAGAATATTAAAATCTTAAAGAAGAAGCAAACAACTTCAAACAAAGTAAAAATTAAGTAAATAGTATTTTTCACAATTTTATGAAGTATTTCGATCGTTAGTGGATGCAAAAAGTAGGTATTTTTTTGATACATTGGATTTTATTATGTGACATTGGTTGTTGCTCTTTTAAAGCTAAAATAATAAATTCTAAAAAAGAAAAAAAAATATTTTTTAAATTAAATAAATTAAAAATTTTCCTACTTATTGTGTTTTTACCAGTTTATCAAATTGATGTTTATTTGAAATTATTTGGTTACTTAGATACAAAATACGTATCAACATTGTAACCATTATTATGCCTTGAAAGGCTAATTTTATATTTTAGGAAATGTTTCGTTCTACAATACTACCGAACTCTTCAGTAAGCAAGTAGTATTGATATGCTTAGACAAATCCTTAGTATTGATATGCTTTCTATCTTTTTTAGAATTTATTATTTTAGCTTTAAACTTAGTTTTTACGGATATTTTCAACTTGTCTTATTACTTCACAGAAGATTTTCTGAAATTTTTTTATAAGTAATAAAGACTTGTTGAAATTTAAAACTAGGATTTGTCTAAGCATATCAATACTACTTGCTTACTGAAGAGTTTCGGTAGTATTGTAGAACGAAACATTTCCTAAAATATATTTTGCTCTTTTGTTGTTACTATATCATCTAAAACTAAATTCAAAATTAAATTTTTTTTATTTTTTTAAGGAAAAATCATCTAATATATCTGTGTATAAAGAAAAGACCAGAGCAACAAATGCTTTAGAAGGATATCACAGTAAAATAAGTAAAAAATTAGTGAAAAATGGGAATTTTTTCAAATTTCTATTATATTTCGGACGAAGATGTAATAAAAAGTTTGTAATTCATAAACTCAATTGATGGAAGAGCTGAAATATTCGCACCACAACGAAAAAAATATAAAACGCGTAGCGATATTATATTTAGAACAAAATTGCCGAAAATTAACAAGCCACAAAATTACTGTAAATGATTTTTTAAATATTATGTCCAATTCAAATTATGAATATTTATATAATGATATCTTAAACAATGATGACGTTGATGATGGTGTTAATAATAATGATGATATAATACATATGTGTAGTATAAATTATTATACATTTGCCGCTTAGTATTAAATGGTACTATAACATATTTGGAAAAGTGTTAGATTGATAATCGTTATGTGGAAGGTTAGAATCTGCTTTTGAAGAATGTATAAACATATAGTTGGAATATATGTACAACCCATAGTTCTAGAAATTACAAAATTCACCCAAATTATTTTAAATAAAAATAAAAAAATAATATTATAAGCAGAGTGACAGGCTATGAACATAGTAACGGTTCGTATTGGTATCTAAAAGTTGGCAAAGGCACCTGTATTCTTCCTCGTTTTTACTAATATTTAAAACTAACTTAGAGAAATTTAAAATTATATTATCATCGCGGTAAACGATGATAATATTAACGGACTTTGATCATTATTTAATTTAAAACACGATTCTGAAAAATACAATTTACATATGGAACTATAGCCTGTTGATTGCCTATCTGATTGCCTTTTGTACATCGCTTATCCAAGGCTCTTTTAATCGTCTCAAAGGTTCTTTATTGTTAAATCTAAAAGTAGCGACAGATATCGTGCTATTATTATAATTGGATTTATTTCATTTCCCACCCATTTTATTTGAGGAAATTACTAAAACAGGAAATATAAGGAAATATATATTAAATTTTTTAAATAGGTATTCATACCATAAAATCTTTTAAAAATAATAATTCAATTCAAAAAGTTAACTCTGCAAAAATAATTTGAGTACATAAAATAAAATATTACTAACATTTTGAGTTATTTAAAATAAAATGTTGATTTTTTCTAATACTTCAATTTTTTCTAATACTTCTAATATAGTATTGGAATTTAAAATTTTACTCATAAAAAGATTATTTTATTTCATGTAAGTACACGAATATTCTATTTTTTTTATAGACCGTATAGGAAAAAACGAAATTGCTTAACCAGAATCTCGTACTCCTTTTTTTCTTTTCTTCAAAATATTGCTGAAAAATATGATTTAAAAGTTAATTTTTTTATTGACATAAAGAAAAAACTGCAATTTTTTTTTTATATAAATTTTATAATTTTTTATTATAATTAAAAATATAAAACCTTAGTTTGAACTAAAATATATTTATCAAATTTGCAGTACAATTTATTATGAAGCTTTTAAATTATTAGGTACATATATTTGTTAAAATTGTGTACTCACATTATTTTTTGACAGTATTAAATGGCGGCGATATGGAATTCTTGAAAAAAACTAAAAATTTTATTTTGCTGAAAATATGTTGAAAATTTTGAGTTGAAATGCTGATATCTTAAAGAAAAAATTATCATTCTAAAATTTGGCATGTTTGGGTAAATTTTTCATATCGAAAACGCGAAAAGAAAATTGTTAAAAATGGGCATTTTTCTTAAACAAAAACAGAAAAGAACAAAAAAATTCTTTATGAAATGTCATTTTTCGATTTCGTCTTTTTCTCACAATACAGTTACAATTTGCACGAACACATTTACGTATTTCGATGTCCAGGCCTTCTGGTATAGCGCACACATATCCGAAAAAACAACACCACATTTGTATATATCTTTATGATGTTATTTTCAGTGCCAAAATGAATGCGTTTGTGTGCGAGTATATATGTAGACATACATAACAGTATATCAACATATATATATACCATACCAGAAATTCTCTTTACTCATAAAAATACATGTCAATGTCATGTCAAGTCAACCAATACTTATCTCCATATTATGTTCCAACCAATTCCAACTACAATATTATAATGTACTAAACAGTAAATGCGAACAAAAAAAAACAAAAAAATATAAATTGAGTAATACCCAATACAATTATGGCAGCACTCTATACTCAAATGAGACAACATATACTAATTTTAAGTATATCATTTTAAGGGTTGTTTACAGACCTATGTTTTGGGTTTACAATGGTTTTTATAGATCTAACAATTTTTGAGATATTTTCCGTCATTTAAGCATGTATGGTATGAAATTGCATTTTTTATTAAAATTATTGTTTCAATTTCGCATTTCTAACCGCTGGTAACCGCTTATATATAAAAAGCCGCACCATACTTATTATATATCTTTGGAAAGGGTATGAAGATCTTTCTAACAGTATAAAAATAATGTAGGGTGTCTTTGAAAATTTATAAAGTGTACTGGTTTCTAGAAAGCCTAGAGAATTTTTTTTTTATAACAAAATTTGCCATTTGATCTGCAGTATCTCACAAAGGGTAGATTTGATTAAGATAAAACAAGATATTTATTAAAGACAATAGTAGGCCCCACAATGTTATAAAAAATTAGTTCCTGTATACTATCATGGACGAAAATATAACAGTTCCAAAATATAATTTTCCGCCAAAAATCATACTCTATGAAATATAGGTGACGTCACTATTTACCGTTATGAAAAATTTCAAGGTAATCGCACAATGTGCCTAAAGTAAAGTATAATCTTAGAATTTATTGGTTTAAAATAATAATAAAGTAAAGTTAATAGAAACTAAACATACTATTAATAATATTATGGTGAAGTTTAATATTAAAAAATGCAATATGCAATATAAAATATAAGTTATAGCAAAAAAATGAGAACTCACAGAAGCATTTCATTGGAGTATGTAAAATTAAATTATAATTTACGGTTATGTAAGAAAAAAATAAAATAAAATCTGTATAATTAAATATTGATACGTAACATACGTAATATATTTTATGTAATATAAAAGTGTACTTGTTGTAAAAATCTAAATATAATAAAAGACAAGTTGCTGCTGCTGCTGAGAAGTGTGCCCTACTGTTATGTTAAATGTTACTTTAACAAATGTTATACTATGAAATGAAAGAAACGTACATCTGATATTTACAGATAGAAAACAATAAATATTACAATGTTATGCTATGAAATGAAAGAAAAAACAAGGCAGTGTATAAATGAAAGTTTTTAAAGGGTCGCATTTTTAAGTAGAACATTATAAAATTGCAATAATATTTTTATTTAAATTTTGCTAAGCAACATTTTCTTAATTTTTTAAAAATTTTGCCATAATACTTAGCGTACCTAAATAATAGAAAACAAAAAAAAAAGTAAAATGTAATACTGCGAAGAAAAATAAAAACGAATAGAAAAAAAAGAGAACAAAAATGTTACTTTGATTGTTTTTAAATATTTTTAAAGAAAAAAAGAACTATTAAAATGTTATGATTTTAAAAGAAAAAAACATACGTCTGATATTTACGTACCTACATAACAGATAGAAAAAGGGGAAAAAAATGTTATGCTATGAAAAGAACGAAAAGTCCATCTGATATTGAGGTACATAACAGATAGAAGAAAATAAATATCAAAATGTTATGCTATGAAAAGAAAGAAAAAACAAGGCAGTGTATAAATCAAAGTTTTTAAAGGGTCGCATTTTTAAGTAGAACATTATAAAATTGCAATAATATTTTTATTTAAATTTTGCTAAGCAACATTTTCTTAATTTTTTAAAAATGTTGCCATAATATAATATAGTACAATTTAACAATCAGAAGTTTAGCCCATAATATAGATATATGAATAAAAATATGGGTATACATATATTAGATTTATTATAGATTTATTATTTTTTATATAGGCAACAGTTATTTATATGAATGAATGGACGGTAAACATAAACGAACAACAAATAAAAATTCAGAATGTTCTATAGGTTATAATTTATATTTTTTAAATAGACTGATGTATAAATTTAATATTTAAAAAAAATAAAAGAAATACTTAGCGTACCTACATAACAGAAAACAAAAAAAAAAGTAAAATCTAATACTACGAAGAAAAATAAAAACGAATAGAAAAAAAAGAGAACAAAAATGTTACTTTGATTGTTTTTAAATATTTTTAAAGAAAAAAAGAACTATTAAAATGTTATGATTTTAAAAGAAAAAAACATACGTCTGATATTTACGTACCTACATAACAGATAGAAAAAGGAAAAAAAAAATGTTATGCTATAAAAAGAACGAAAAGTCCATCTGATATTGAAGTACATAACAGATAGAAAAAAAGAAATATCAAAATGTTATGCTATGAAAAGAAAGAAAAAACAAGGCAGTGTATAAATCAAAGTTTTTAAAGGGTCGCATTTTTAAGTAGAACATTATAAAATTGCAATAATATATTTATTTAAATTTTGCTATGCAACATTTTCTTAATTTTTTAAAAATTTTGCCATAATAAACAAGGCAGTGTATAAATGAAAGTTTTTAAAGGGTCGCATTTTTAAGTAGAACATTATAAAATTGCAATAATATTTTTATTTAAATTTTGCTAAGCAACATTTTCTTAATTTTTTAAAAATTTTGCCATAATATAATATAGTACAATTTAACAATCAGAAGTTTAGCCCATAATATAGATATATGAATAAAAATATGGGTATACATATATTAGATTTATTATAGATTTATTATTTTTTATATAGGCAACAGTTATTTATATGAATGAATGGACGGTAAACATAAACGAACAAAAAAAAAATTCAGAATGTTCTATACGTTATAATTTATATTTTTTAAATAGATTGATGTATAAATTTAATATTTAAAAAAAAATAAAAGAAATACTTAGCGTACCTAAATAACAGAAAACAAAAAAAAAAGTAAAATGTAATACTACGAAGAAAAATAAAAACGAATAGAAAAAAAAGAGAACAAAAATGTTACTTTGATTGTTTTTAAATATTTTTAAAGAAAAAAAGAACTATTAAAATGTTATGATTTTAAAAGAAAAAAACATACGTCTGATATTTACGTACCTACATAACAGATAGAAAAAGGAAAAAAAAAATGTTATGCTATAAAAAGAACGAAAAGTCCATCTGATATTGAAGTACATAACAGATAGAAAAAAAGAAATATCAAAATGTTATGCTATGAAAAGAAAGAAAAAACAAGGCAGTGTATAAATCAAAGTTTTTAAAGGGTCGCATTTTTAAGTAGAACATTATAAAATTGCAATAATATATTTATTTAAATTTTGCTATGCAACATTTTCTTAATTTTTTAAAAATTTTGCCATAATAAACAAGGCAGTGTATAAATGAAAGTTTTTAAAGGGTCGCATTTTTAAGTAGAACATTATAAAATTGCAATAATATTTTTATTTAAATTTTGCTAAGCAACATTTTCTTAATTTTTTAAAAATTTTGCCATAATATAATATAGTACAATTTAACAATCAGAAGTTTAGCCCATAATATAGATATATGAATAAAAATATGGGTATACATATATTAGATTTATTATAGATTTATTATTTTTTATATAGGCAACAGTTATTTATATGAATGAATGGACGGTAAACATAAACGAACAAAAAAAAAATTCAGAATGTTCTATACGTTATAATTTATATTTTTTAAATAGATTGATGTATAAATTTAATATTTAAAAAAAAATAAAAGAAATACTTAGCGTACCTAAATAACAGAAAACAAAAAAAAAAGTAAAATGTAATACTACGAAGAAAAATAAAAACGAATAGAAAAAAAAGAGAACAAAAATGTTATTTTGATTGTTTTTAAATATTTTTAAAGAAAAAAAGAACTATTAAAATGTTATGATTTCAAAAGAAAAAAACATACGTCTGATATTTACGTCCCTACATAACAGATACAAAAAGGAAAAAAAAAATGTTATGCTATGAAAAGAATGAAAATTTCAACTGATATTGAGGTACATAACAGATAGAAAAAAAGAAATATCAAAATGTTATGCTATGAAAAGGAAGAAAAAACAAGGCAGTGTATAAATCAAAGTTTTTAAAGGGTCGCATTTTTAAGTAGAACATTATAAAATTGCAATAATATTTTTATTTAAATTTTCAATTTTGCTATGCAACGTTTTCTTAATTTTTTAAAAATGTTGCCATAATAAACAAGGCAGTGTATAAATGAAAGTTTTTAAAGGTCGCATTTTTAAGTAGAACATTATAAAATTGCAATAAAATTTTTATTTAAATTTTGCTAAGCAACATTTTCTTAATTTTTTAAAAATTTTGCCATAATAAACAAGGCAGTGTATAAATGAAAGTTTTTAAAGGGTCGCATTTTTAAGTAGAACATTATAAAATTGCAATAATATTTTTATTTAAATTTTGCTAAGCAACATTTTCTTAATTTTTTAAAAATTTTGCCATAATATAATATAGTACAATTTAACAATCAGAAGTTTAGCCCATAATATAGATATATGAATAAAAATATGGGTATACATATATTAGATTTATTATAGATTTATTATTTTTTATATAGGCAACAGTTATTTATATGAATGAATGAACGGTAAACATAAACGAACAAAAAAAACATTCAGAATTTTCTATAGGTTATAATTTATATTTTTTAAATAGACTGATGTATAAATTTAATATTTAAAAAAAATAAAAGAAATACTTAGCGTACCTAAATAACAGAAAACAAAAAAAAAAAGTAAAATCTAATACTGCGAAGAAAAATAAAAACGAATAGAAAAAAAAGAGAACAAAAATGTTACTTTGATTGTTTTTAAATATTTTTAAAGAAAAAAAGAACTTTTAAAATGTTATGATTTTAAAAGAAAAAAACATACGTCTGATATTTACGTACCTACATAACAGATAGAAAAAGGGAAAAAAAAATGTTATGCTATGAAAAGAACGGAAAGTCCATCTGATATTGAGGTACATAACAGATAGACAAAAAGAAATATCAAAATGTTATGCTATGAAAAGAAAGAAAAAATAAAGGCAGTGTATAAATCAAAGTTTTTAAAGGGTCGCATTTTTAAGTAGAACATTATAAAATTGCAATAATATTTTTATTTAAATTTTGAATTTTGCTATGCAACGTTTTCTTAATTTTTTAAAAATTTTGCCACAATCTAATATAATACAATTTAAGAATCAGAAGTTTAGCCCATAATATAGATATATGAATAAAAATATGTTTATACATATATTAGATTTAATATAGGTTTATTATTTTTTATATAGGCTACTAGTAAAAAAGCCCGTCATACGACAGATATAAGTAGAAAAATGTAGCTTTTGTGAAAGTTTCCTCAGTTTTATGAACAATTTAATTTTAGTAAATTTATTCAAATACTTATATGTATTTTGTTTAATGAAAAAATTTATTGCTAAAGCCTTTTAAATAATAAAAAACCTCAATGATGTTGTGAAGCAGTTTCTTTCAAAAATGTAATAAAAAATAAGTTTTTAAACTTTTCTTGTTGAAAATTTATTATCTTTTTTCCGCACCACCCAAGAGGTAAAAAAAGGTGGGTTTTTTTCATTGTGGTTTCCCCAATAGGCCTATTCCACATATTTCAGTAAACATCGGTTACAACAACTTTAGACTTTGTTCAAGGCCATTATAATCTATTTTTAGTGTAATCAAATTCACTGTACTTATGTATTGGTCAAAAAATGTAAAGTTTAAGTAATATTTGTCTGTTCAGTGTCGTTATTATTAAGAATTTTTATTGCAATCGCATGTACTGTCAAAACAATGTAAGTTAAGTTTATGTATTAGTCAAAACTTCCTTATATAGAACATTTTTTGTATATAATTTATTGGAGTTAGGAACTAATTTGCCTTGTTTCGTTCCTTCACTAATTTTTATTTTAACATCTCCAGATCGCCGGACTCTGGAAATAGCTACATACAGTTGTCCATGTCCAAATTACATTGCCCAATGGGAAAATAAATTCCTACCTTTTCCAAAGTCTGTCCTTGGGCCTTATTTATTGTCATTGAAAACGCTAATTTAACAGGAAATTGTCGACGTCTGAAAATGAATGGTAATTCTGTAGTAGATGGAGCTAAATTTATTCTGGGAATAAATATAGTATCGCCTATAGCTGTACCAATTAGAACTTCTGCGATTATTAAATTAGATTTTAAAACTTTTACAGCTAATCGAGTTCCATTACAAAGACCGCGTTTGTATTTAGATTCCTAAGTAGTATTATTATACTCCCAACTTTCAGACTTAGTTTATGAAGAGGCATCCCATTTGGGCAGCAGCTATTTAAAAACTCTACAGGGTAATTCTCTTCATCGTTTCCACTGGAATTGTCAATAGAATCTGTACTTAAGTAAGTTACTACATTTCCGTCTAAAATTTTTTAAACTCGTTCGTTAATTATATCAACGTCAACATTTTTTGGAGAAAGTATTGCCATTTTTGATACTCAGCATAATTATCCACGTTTAGACTATCTCCAAAAATTTCTTTTATGATGCAACCGTTGCAAATCATATTTGCAGGAATTTCAATTAGATTTAGTAAGCCTTTGTCATTCGTAAAATCATCATCTCCCAACTTTATTAGCCATTGAATGACGAATGACGGATTTGTAATTATTAGCATTAGCATTTGAATGACGGATCTAGTGACCTTTTGCGCTACTTTGAACAGTTAAAATTAAACCAAAACGATAGATCACTTTATTAGCCATTCACTGAATGACGGATCTAGTGATCTAACGTTTTGGTTTAATTTTAAGTGTTCAAAGTAGCGCAAAAGGTTGCCGAATTTTAGACACGAATTTATTGTCGCTGATTGATTTTTATGGGGTAAAACCGGTAATGTTTGATGGAAATCTCCACCTAGAATTATAAGTTTTCCGCCAAAAGGTTTCTCATTTTTCATTATTTCTTGAAAAAGCTTATTGATGCAATTAGTGGCATTTATAGGTGCCATTATAGCTTCATCCAAAATAATTATTTTGGCATACCTAATAAATACTGCATCAGTACTTGTCATTTTGAGAAGGGACACGGAATCTTCAAACAAAGGAATCGGTACCTTGAACTGTGAATGGTATGTTCTACCACCATCAAGCAGGTTTGCGGCAATACCTGTTGATGCTGTGGCTAATGCTATGTCGCCTAATCCCCTTACAGTACTATTAAGCAACTTATACATGTAAGTTTTACCGCTACCACCTGGTTCGTCTAAAAAGAAACATCCGCTTTCTTTAGTCTCATCGCATATTGCAGTCATTATTTTGTCATATACTTCTTTTTGTTGATTATTTAAAGAATCTAACATAACTTCACTGCGTTCTTTTTCGTGGAGGATATTATACAAATTTCCAGAAGCTGTTCGAATATTCAATGCTGGATTAGGTAAACCGAAGTCAGATCATTTTTTGCCAGAAAGAATAAAAATTTCTTGGATCTGTTTTAGTACAATATTTTCGGAATAAGTACAATTTTCTATAATATGACCATTATGTTGCATTGCAATATCACTATATAAGTCTTTTTTGTATTTTGAAAATCGTTCGGGCACATTTGACGGTACAGGAAGAACACAAATATGCGCGAACAGATCTCGTAATTGTCGCGGTATTTGTATTGACGCTGCTTCATATAAGGTCAAATCCCAAATTTCATCATTATTAAATAAACCGAGCTGTTGTGCTGCCTCTTTAAAAGAGGAATATACTACAGCATTAACTATTTTTAAATAGTCAAAAGAAGTTGCTGCTGGAATATGAAGCAAGAGAAGGCGCAAGCAAAATCTTTCGATGTCTGCCCTGATGTTGACTGAGTACATTCGTCCGATAGTATTGTCTTTGCCTCTTTTCCGTGGTTTCCATTTCCTTTCTTTATCGTCAAAAACGTAATACTGTGGTATGTCCACATATAGATAACTCCTAGCATTTTGATCTTCCATATGTAATTTAAACCACGCAGTTAAGTTTGTATCACGTGTAGTCGCCCTGTTCACTACGGTCTGCATATTTTCTTCGGTAAAATATACATTTTGTTCATTCGGAAGATGAACTTGCAATCATACTATTGTATGTGATTGGTCATGCATTTTGAAAGCAACAAATCTCCAAGCTGCTTCAGGAGCACTCACATATCTAGAACCCAAAAATGTCTTAACTGCGTCATGGTGCAGATGTTCTTCAATTGCTATATTAGCAGAATCATGACCTTTGTAGACATACTTGAACAAATATTTCACACTCTTTATTGTAGCACAACTTTCAACATTAATATGACAATTAAACTTCAAACTAAAATAGGGGTTATATGGAACTATCCAGGAGTTATTTATTATAGAAAAAGGGGAAAAAAATGTTATGCTATGAAAAGAACGAAAAGTCCATCTGATATTGAGGTACATAACAGATAGAAGAAAATAAATATCAAAATGTTATGCTATGAAAAGAAAGAAAAAACAAGGCAGTGTATAAATGAAAGTTTTTAAAGGGTCGCATTTTTAAGTAGAACATTATAAAATTGCAATAATATTTTTATTTAAATTTTGCTAAGCAACATTTTCTTAATTTTTTAAAAATGTTGCCATAATATAATATAGTACAATTTAACAATCAGAAGTTTAGCCCATAATATAGATATATGAATAAAAATATGGGTATACATATATTAGATTTATTATAGATTTATTATTTTTTATATAGGCAACAGTTATTTATATGAATGAATGGACGGTAAACATAAACGAACAACAAATAAAAATTCAGAATGTTCTATAGGTTATAATTTATATTTTTTAAATAGACTGATGTATAAATTTAATATTTAAAAAAAATAAAAGAAATACTTAGCGTACCTACATAACAGAAAACAAAAAAAAAAGTAAAATGTAATACTACGAAGAAAAATAAAAACGAATAGAAAAAAAAGAGAACAAAAATGTTACTTTGATTGTTTTTAAATATTTTTAAAGAAAAAAAGAACTATTAAAATGTTATGATTTTAAAAGAAAAAAACATACGTCTGATATTTACGTACCTACATAACAGATAGAAAAAGGAAAAAAAAAATGTTATGCTATAAAAAGAACGAAAAGTCCATCTGATATTGAAGTACATAACAGATAGAAAAAAAAAAATATCAAAATGTTATGCTATGAAAAGAAAGAAAAAACAAGGCAGTGTATAAATCAAAGTTTTTAAAGGGTCGCATTTTTAAGTAGAACATTATAAAATTGCAATAATATATTTATTTAAATTTTGCTATGCAACATTTTCTTAATTTTTTAAAAATTTTGCCATAATAAACAAGGCAGTGTATAAATGAAAGTTTTTAAAGGGTCGCATTTTTAAGTAGAACATTATAAAATTGCAATAATATTTTTATTTAAATTTTGCTAAGCAACATTTTCTTAATTTTTTAAAAATTTTGCCATAATATAATATAGTACAATTTAACAATCAGAAGTTTAGCCCATAATATAGATATATGAATAAAAATATGGGTATACATATATTAGATTTATTATAGATTTATTATTTTTTATATAGGCAACAGTTATTTATATGAATGAATGGACGGTAAACATAAACGAACAAAAAAAAAATTCAGAATGTTCTATACGTTATAATTTATATTTTTTAAATAGATTGATGTATAAATTTAATATTTAAAAAAAAATAAAAGAAATACTTAGCGTACCTAAATAACAGAAAACAAAAAAAAAAGTAAAATGTAATACTACGAAGAAAAATAAAAACGAATAGAAAAAAAAGAGAACAAAAATGTTACTTTGATTGTTTTTAAATATTTTTAAAGAAAAAAAGAACTATTAAAATGTTATGATTTCAAAAGAAAAAAACATACGTCTGATATTTACGTCCCTACATAACAGATACAAAAAGGAAAAAAAAAATGTTATGCTATGAAAAGAATGAAAATTTCAACTGATATTGAGGTACATAACAGATAGAAAAAAAGAAATATCAAAATGTTATGCTATGAAAAGGAAGAAAAAACAAGGCAGTGTATAAATCAAAGTTTTTAAAGGGTCGCATTTTTAAGTAGAACATTATAAAATTGCAATAATATTTTTATTTAAATTTTCAATTTTGCTATGCAACGTTTTCTTAATTTTTTAAAAATGTTGCCATAATAAACAAGGCAGTGTATAAATGAAAGTTTTTAAAGGTCGCATTTTTAAGTAGAACATTATAAAATTGCAATAAAATTTTTATTTAAATTTTGCTAAGCAACATTTTCTTAATTTTTTAAAAATTTTGCCATAATAAACAAGGCAGTGTATAAATGAAAGTTTTTAAAGGGTCGCATTTTTAAGTAGAACATTATAAAATTGCAATAATATTTTTATTTAAATTTTGCTAAGCAACATTTTCTTAATTTTTTAAAAATTTTGCCATAATATAATATAGTACAATTTAACAATCAGAAGTTTAGCCCATAATATAGATATATGAATAAAAATATGGGTATACATATATTAGATTTATTATAGATTTATTATTTTTTATATAGGCAACAGTTATTTATATGAATGAATGAACGGTAAACATAAACGAACAAAAAAAACATTCAGAATTTTCTATAGGTTATAATTTATATTTTTTAAATAGACTGATGTATAAATTTAATATTTAAAAAAAATAAAAGAAATACTTAGCGTACCTAAATAACAGAAAACAAAAAAAAAAAGTAAAATCTAATACTGCGAAGAAAAATAAAAACGAATAGAAAAAAAAGAGAACAAAAATGTTACTTTGATTGTTTTTAAATATTTTTAAAGAAAAAAAGAACTTTTAAAATGTTATGATTTTAAAAGAAAAAAACATACGTCTGATATTTACGTACCTACATAACAGATAGAAAAAGGGAAAAAAAAATGTTATGCTATGAAAAGAACGGAAAGTCCATCTGATATTGAGGTACATAACAGATAGACAAAAAGAAATATCAAAATGTTATGCTATGAAAAGAAAGAAAAAATAAAGGCAGTGTATAAATCAAAGTTTTTAAAGGGTCGCATTTTTAAGTAGAACATTATAAAATTGCAATAATATTTTTATTTAAATTTTGAATTTTGCTATGCAACGTTTTCTTAATTTTTTAAAAATTTTGCCACAATCTAATATAATACAATTTAAGAATCAGAAGTTTAGCCCATAATATAGATATATGAATAAAAATATGGGTATACATATATTAGATTTAATATAGGTTTATTATTTTTTATATAGGCTACTAGTAAAAAAGCCCGTCATACGACAGATATAAGTAGAAAAATGTAGCTTTTGTGAAAGTTTCCTCAGTTTTATGAACAATTTAATTTTAGTAAATTTATTCAAATATTTATATGTATTTTGTTTAATGAAAAAATTTATTGCTAAAGCCTTTTAAATAATAAAAAACCTCAATGATGTTGTGAAGCAGTTTCTTTCAAAAATGTAATAAAAAATAAGTTTTTAAACTTTTCTTGTTGAAAATTTATTATCTTTTTTCCGCACCACCCAAGAGGTAAAAAAAGGTGGGTTTTTTTCATTGTGGTTTCCCCAATAGGCCTATTCCACATATTTCAGTAAACATCGGTTACAACAACTTTAGACTTTGTTCAAGGCCATTATAATCTATTTTTAGTGTAATCAAATTCACTGTACTTATGTATTGGTCAAAAAATGTAAAGTTTAAGTAATATTTGTCTGTTCAGTGTCGTTATTATTAAGAATTTTTATTGCAATCGCATGTACTGTCAAAACAATGTAAGTTAAGTTTATGTATTAGTCAAAACTTCCTTATATAGAACATTTTTTGTATATAATTTATTGGAGTTAGGAACTAATTTGCCTTGTTTCGTTCCTTCACTAATTTTTATTTTAACATCTCCAGATCGCCGGACTCTGGAAATAGCTACATACAGTTGTCCATGTCCAAATTACATTGCCCAATGGGAAAATAAATTCCTACCTTTTCCAAAGTCTGTCCTTGGGCCTTATTTATTGTCATTGAAAACGCTAATTTAACAGGAAATTGTCGACGTCTGAAAATGAATGGTAATTCTGTAGTAGATGGAGCTAAATTTATTCTGGGAATAAATATAGTATCGCCTATAGCTGTACCAATTAGAACTTCTGCGATTATTAAATTAGATTTTAAAACTTTTACAGCTAATCGAGTTCCATTACAAAGACCGCGTTTGTATTTAGATTCCTAAGTAGTATTATTATACTCCCAACTTTCAGACTTAGTTTATGAAGAGGCATCCCATTTGGGCAGCAGCTATTTAAAAACTCTACAGGGTAATTCTCTTCATCGTTTCCACTGGAATTGTCAATAGAATCTGTACTTAAGTAAGTTACTACATTTCCGTCTAAAATTTTTTAAACTCGTTCGTTAATTATATCAACGTCAACATTTTTTGGAGAAAGTATTGCCATTTTTGATACTCAGCATAATTATCCACGTTTAGACTATCTCCAAAAATTTCTTTTATGATGCAACCGTTGCAAATCATATTTGCAGGAATTTCAATTAGATTTAGTAAGCCTTTGTCATTCGTAAAATCATCATCTCCCAACTTTATTAGCCATTGAATGACGAATGACGGATTTGTAATTATTAGCATTAGCATTTGAATGACGGATCTAGTGACCTTTTGCGCTACTTTGAACAGTTAAAATTAAACCAAAACGATAGATCACTTTATTAGCCATTCACTGAATGACGGATCTAGTGATCTAACGTTTTGGTTTAATTTTAAGTGTTCAAAGTAGCGCAAAAGGTTGCCGAATTTTAGACACGAATTTATTGTCGCTGATTGATTTTTATGGGGTAAAACCGGTAATGTTTGATGGAAATCTCCACCTAGAATTATAAGTTTTCCGCCAAAAGGTTTCTCATTTTTCATTATTTCTTGAAAAAGCTTATTGATGCAATTAGTGGCATTTATAGGTGCCATTATAGCTTCATCCAAAATAATTATTTTGGCATACCTAATAAATACTGCATCAGTACTTGTCATTTTGAGAAGGGACACGGAATCTTCAAACAAAGGAATCGGTACCTTGAACTGTGAATGGTATGTTCTACCACCATCAAGCAGGTTTGCGGCAATACCTGTTGATGCTGTGGCTAATGCTATGTCGCCTAATCCCCTTACAGTACTATTAAACAACTTATACATGTAAGTTTTACCGCTACCACCTGGTTCGTCTAAAAAGAAACATCCGCTTTCTTTAGTCTCATCGCATATTGCAGTCATTATTTTGTCATATACTTCTTTTTGTTGATTATTTAAAGAATCTAACATAACTTCACTGCGTTCTTTTTCGTGGAGGATATTATACAAATTTCCAGAAGCTGTTCGAATATTCAATGCTGGATTAGGTAAACCGAAGTCAGATCATTTTTTGCCAGAAAGGATAAAAATTTCTTGGATCTGTTTTAGTACAATATTTTCGCAATAAGTACAATTTTCTATAATATGACCATTATGTTGCATTGCAATATCACTATATAAGTCTTTTTTGTATTTTGAAAATCGTTCGGGCACATTTGACGGTACAGGAAGAACACAAATATGCGCGAACAGATCTCGTAATTGTCGCGGTATTTGTATTGACGCTGCTTCATATAAGGTCAAATCCCAAATTTCATCATTATTAAATAAACCGAGCTGTTGTGCTGCCTCTTTAAAAGAGGAATATACTACAGCATTAACTATTTTTAAATAGTCAAAAGAAGTTGCTGCTGGAATATGAAGCAAGAGAAGGCGCAAGCAAAATCTTTCGATGTCTGCCCTGATGTTGACTGAGTACATTCGTCCGATAGTATTGTCTTTGCCTCTTTTCCGTGGTTTCCATTTCCTTTCTTTATCGTCAAAAACGTAATACTGTGGTATGTCCACATATAGATAACTCCTAGCATTTTGATCTTCCATATGTAATTTAAACCACGCAGTTAAGTTTGTATCACGTGTAGTCGCCCTGTTCACTACGGTCTGCATATTTTCTTCGGTAAAATATACATTTTGTTCATTCGGAAGATGAACTTGCAATTATACTATTGTATGTGATTGGTCATGCATTTTGAAAGCAACAAATCTCGAAGCAGCTTCAGGAGCACTCACATATCTAGAATCCAAAAATGTCTTAACTGCGTCATGGTGCAGATGTTCTTCAATTGCTATATTAGCAGAATCATGACCTTTGTAGACATACTTGAACAAATATTTCACACTCTTTATTGTAGCACAACTTTCAACATTAATATGACAATTAAACTTCAAACTAAAATAGGGGTTATATGGAACTATCCAGGAGTTATTTATTATCTGTCCATTAACAATTGTTTGAGTGTTACTATTTCGACGGTGATACTTAGGGTAACCGTCTAAATGTGCCACTGTTTCGTCCTGAAATTCCCTAGGAAATTTTTTGGAACATTTGCCACCAACCATGCACGGCGCATTGAAGTTATATGATCCACATGGTCCATGAACCATATGTTTCGTTACAATAGAATATAACCTTGGGCAAACTTCAGCATTGGGAATTTCAGCCGAAATAACTCTATCAACATCATCTGCGTCTTTCGGTTTGTCCTCTGGTTTAATAATAAGAAGCAAGTGAGAATGAGGTGAACCCCGTTTTT
The DNA here is from genome assembly GCA_947095535.1 of Poecilobothrus nobilitatus. Lineage (NCBI taxonomy): Eukaryota > Metazoa > Arthropoda > Insecta > Diptera > Dolichopodidae > Poecilobothrus > Poecilobothrus nobilitatus. Next base: position 211,156,817 of record OX352772.1, on the reverse strand, counting down.
GAAACTCAATTACATGCACCATAGCTATTGATTTTCCAAGTACATGTTTCTTTGTAATATCGTCGAGTAGTTCGTCCAACTTCTGTTTAAAAACGCGTGCAACTAAATCTGGTCTAAATTCAGCTTTTTGGCCTGGTTCTAAGTTGTCCGTTATTTCAGGCCATTTTGGATTACATGTCATCGTAATAAAGTAGTCAGGTTTACCACACGCGCGAATTATGAGCCATTTCGTGGACTGCCTTGAAAAGAGGAAGGGAGAATAAAAGTTCGGCCGGGAAGTACACCTTGATTTGCTGCAGTATTATTTATATGATCCATTAACCCTGTGTATTTTTCAACGCGCAGTTTTTGCTGATTCTGTCTTATAAAATTGAGACGATTAGCTTCCGTTTTAACATACGCATCAACAAAATATTGTTGAGTCCATTTTCCCGCAGAGATAAAAGGATTAAAACTATTTCGTACTGAAAATCTAAACCCATAGAATTGCAATTGGGAAACACGTGTCCTAGAGTTATTAGTCGAAATGTTACGTAATGAAATTGGTCTTCTTTGAAGAGGAATATTGATTCTCCAACTTTGATCACCAAAAGGAAAAAGTAAAGGATATATTAGTGGTTCTAGATTTGGGTCTAAAATATTAATCCTTTCTGTCTATCGGTTAATTTGTACAGGTTTGGTTTGGTCGATAATGGATTATTAGGTCACGCTTTAAAGGCGGTTCCCCATCACCATTTTGAAAAATTGCTGCTACCTCATTACTTTTTGGAGCATTATAACGGCGAATATCGGATTCACGATTTTGAACAATTGCCATGCTAACTTTAGTTGGTTCAACACCGTGTAATTCGGCATCACGGATGCATTCTTGTTCAACTTCGTAAAGCATTTTGCAAGCTTCAGCAAACGGATTGTGGTCATGCATAAATTGACTTAGTTCCCGCATCAACATTGAACTGCATTGATCATTTTGTATTAACCTTTGATTTGAAGCCTCATCGCGGTCTAAAATGTATAACTGAGCAAACTTGCGCTGATCTTCGTTTATTGGATGCAAAGCTCCTGCTCGATGGTAAATTTCTCCATTTATACGGAAACAATATGGACCATTTCCAGAAGGTGGAGCTAAATTCGCGCCCATAGATGCAAATGCAAAAGCGCTATTTATTGTTCTTACATATTGCTTAAAGTTTTTTGAACATGGATGTTGCCCTTTCATTAATTTTTCAATAAGAGGAGTCGATCTTATCGGATTTAATTTTACTTTCCCTTTATGGCAATATTGCATAAAATTTTTGCAGGGGACTGCCCTTTCAAAAAATGTCTCGCAGAACAAAATTGGCAAATAACATTCATCGCACCACAATTATGTACATTGATATTTGCCTCTAAAACTTCATTCGAATGTGAAATAGCCATATTTCGGAATTGTACATTTCGGCGACGGTTTTCAATTAGATTTGTCGACCGATGTTGTTCAACTCGTTCAACTGTCATATTTTCATGACGGTTTTGCGACTGATGTAATTGAACGCGTTCGACTGTCATATTTTCGTGAGAGTTTTGCGACCGATGTAAATCAACGCGATCGACTGTCATATTTTCATGCCGATTTAGTAACCGATGTTGTCCAATGCGTACATCCGACATATTTTCATGCCGATTTTCATAGCGATGTCGTTCAATTTGTTCGTTCGACCTGTTGTTCAATCTGTTGGGGAGTTATATTTATTGTCCGTTGTTGAAGACGAATATGTTCTCTTTGTGATGCAGTAAAATTTAATCGTCGAATTCGCTCCCTTTCAGCTCTTCGTCTCTTATCTGTTTCTTTTATTGCTGCAGCTTCCTCGACAGAGCGTTTTGGAGGTATGTTTTCTAGTATTTAGGTATAAAAAAATCAAAGTCAAGTCAATTTTAAATAAAGTCGTTCAGTTTAGTCGAAATGTTCAGTTTACTTCTTGAAAAAAAATTATATTAGAAAAATTTAATTAAAATTTCTTACCATAAATTTTCTCCAAAAATAAATTACTTTTCTTAAATAAATTTATGTATTTTTAAATAACTAATAAATAATTATTTAATAAATATTATTAAATAACTAATAAATGATGCTTCAAAACTTTTTTTGTTATATTTTTCAAACAAATTTTTACTCTATCCAAATAGACTTTAAAAATATTTAAAAACAATCAAAGTAACATTTTTTGTTCTCTTTTTTTTCTATTCGTTTTTATTTTTCTTCGCACTATTACATTTATTTTTTTTTTGTTTTCTGTTATTTACGAACGCTAAGTATTTCTTTTATTTTTTTTAAATATTAAATTTATACATACAGTCTATTTAAAAAATATAAATTATAACCTAAAGAACATTTTGAATTTTTTTTTGTTCGTTTATGTTTACCGTCCATTCATTCATATTAATAACTGTTGCCTATATAAATATCAGATGTGTACGTATATGTAAGAAATAGACTTTAAAAATATTTAAAAACAATATAACAAGGTAACATTTTTGTTCTCTTTTTTTTCTATTCGTTTTTATTTTTCTTCGCAGTATTATATTTTACTTTTTTTTTTGTTTTCTGTTATTTAGGTACGCTAAGTATTTCTTTTATTTTTTTTAAATATTAAATTTATACATCAGTCTATTTAAAAAATATAAATTATAACCTATAGAACATTCTGAATTTTTTTTTTGTTCGTTTATGTTTACCGTCCATTCATTCATATTAATAACTGTTGCCTATATAAATATCAGATGTGTACGTATATGTAAGAAATAGACTTTAAAAATATTTAAAAACAATCAAGGTAACATTTTTGTTCTCTTTTTTTTCTATTCGTTTTTATTTTTCTTCGCAGTATTATATTTTACTTTTTTTTTTTGTTTTCTGTTATTTAGGTACGCTAAGTATTTCTTTTATTTTTTTTAAATATTAAATTTATACATCAGTCTATTTAAAAAATATAAATTATAACCTATAGAACATTCTGAATTTTTGTTTTGTTCGTTTATGTTTACCGTCCATTCATTCATATAAATAACTGTTGCCTATATAAAAACTAATAAATCTATAATAAATCTAATATATGTATACCCATATTTTTATTCATATATCTATATTATGGGCTAAACTTCTGATTGTTAAATTGTACTATATTATATTATGGCAAAATTTTTAAAAAATTAAGAAAATGTTGCTTAGCAAAATTTAAATAAAAATATTATTGCAATTTTATAATGTTCTACTTAAAAATGCGACCCTTTAAAAACTTTCATTTATACACTGCCTTGTTTATTATGGCAAAATTTTTAAAAAATTAAGAAAATGTTACTTAGCAAAATTTAAATAAAAATATTATTGCAATTTTATAATGTTCTACTTAAAAATGCGACCCTTTAAAAACTTTGATTTATACACTGCCTTGTTTTTTCTTTCTTTTCATAGCATAACATTTTGATATTTCTTTTTTTCTATCTGTTATGTACCTCAATATCAGATGGACTTTTCGTTCTTTTCATAGCATAACATTTTTTTTTTCCTTTTTGTATCTGTTATGTAGGTACGTAAATATCAGACGTATGTTTTTTTCATTTAAAATCATAACATTTTAATAGTTCTTTTTTTCTTTAAAAATATTTAAAAACAATCAAAGTAACATTTTTGTTCTCGTTTTCTTCTATTCGTTTTTATTTTTCTTCGCAGTATTACATTTTCCTTTTTTTTTTTTGTGTTTCTGTGTTTTTGTTTTTCTGTTATTTAGGTACGCTTTGTATAAATTTAAAATTGAAAAAAAATAAAAGAAATACTTAGCGTACGTAAATAACAGAAAACAAAAAAAAAATAAATGTAATACTGCGAAGAAAAATAAAAACGAATAGAAAAAAAAGAGAACAAAAATGTTACCTTGATTGTTTTTAAATATTTTTAAAGTCTATTTCTTACATATACGTACACATCTGATATTTATATAGGCAACAGTTATTAATATGAATGAATGGACGGTAAACATAAACGAACAAAAAAAAATTCAAAATGTTCTTTAGGTTATAATTTATATTTTTTAAATAGACTGTATGTATAAATTTAATATTTAAAAAAAATAAAAGAAATACTTAGCGTTCGTAAATAACAGAAAACAAAAAAAAAATAAATGTAATAGTGCGAAGAAAAATAAAAACGAATAGAAAAAAAAGAGAACAAAAAATGTTACTTTGATTGTTTTTAAATATTTTTAAAGTCTATTTGGATAGAGTAAAAATTTGTTTGAAAAATATAACAAAAAAAGTTTTGAAGCATCATTTATTAGTTATTTAATAATATTTATTAAATAATTATTTATTAGTTATTTAAAAATACATAAATTTATTTAAGAAAAGTAATTTATTTTTGGAGAAAATTTATGGTAAGAAATTTTAATTAAATTTTTCTAATATAATTTTTTTTCAAGAAGTAAACTGAACATTTCGACTAAACTGAACGACTTTATTTAAAATTGACTTGACTTTGATTTTTTTATACCTAAATACTAGAAAACATACCTCCAAAACGCTCTGTCGAGGAAGCTGCAGCAATAAAAGAAACAGATAAGAGACGAAGAGCTGAAAGGGAGCGAATTCGACGATTAAATTTTACTGCATCACAAAGAGAACATATTCGTCTTCAACAACGGACAATAAATATAACTCCCCAACAGATTGAACAACAGGTCGAACGAACAAATTGAACGACATCGCTATGAAAATCGGCATGAAAATATGTCGGATGTACGCATTGGACAACATCGGTTACTAAATCGGCATGAAAATATGACAGTCGATCGCGTTGATTTACATCGGTCGCAAAACTCTCACGAAAATATGACAGTCGAACGCGTTCAATTACATCAGTCGCAAAACCGTCATGAAAATATGACAGTTGAACGAGTTGAACAACATCGGTCGACAAATCTAATTGAAAACCGTCGCCGAAATGTACAATTCCGAAATATGGCTATTTCACATTCGAATGAAGTTTTAGAGGCAAATATCAATGTACATAATTGTGGTGCGATGAATGTTATTTGCCAATTTTGTTCTGCGAGACATTTTTTGAAAGGGCAGTCCCCTGCAAAAATTTTATGCAATATTGCCATAAAGGGAAAGTAAAATTAAATCCGATAAGATCGACTCCTCTTATTGAAAAATTAATGAAAGGGCAACATCCATGTTCAAAAAACTTTAAGCAATATGTAAGAACAATAAATAGCGCTTTTGCATTTGCATCTATGGGCGCGAATTTAGCTCCACCTTCTGGAAATGGTCCATATTGTTTCCGTATAAATGGAGAAATTTACCATCGAGCAGGAGCTTTGCATCCAATAAACGAAGATCAGCGCAAGTTTGCTCAGTTATACATTTTAGACCGCGATGAGGCTTCAAATCAAAGGTTAATACAAAATGATCAATGCAGTTCAATGTTGATGCGGGAACTAAGTCAATTTATGCATGACCACAATCCGTTTGCTGAAGCTTGCAAAATGCTTTACGAAGTTGAACAAGAATGCATCCGTGATGCCGAATTACACGGTGTTGAACCAACTAAAGTTAGCATGGCAATTGTTCAAAACCGTGAATCCGATATTCGCCGTTATAATGCTCCAAAAAGTAATGAAGTAGCAGCAATTATTCAAAATGGTGATGGGGAACTGCCTTTAAAGCGTGACCTAATAATCCATTATCGACCAAACCAAACCTTTACAAATTAACCGACAGACAGAAAGGATTAATATTTTAGACCCAAATCTAGAACCACTAATATATCCTTTACTTTTTCCTTTTGGTGATCAAAGTTGGAGAATCAATATTCCTCTTCAAAGAAGACCAATTTCATTACGTAACATTTCGACTAATAACTCTAGGACACGTGTTTCCCAATTGCAATTCTATGGGTTTAGATTTTCAGTACGAAATAGTTTTAATCCTTTTATCTCTGTGGAAAAATTGACTCAACAATATTTTGTTGATGCGTATATTAAAACGGAAGCTAATCGTTTCAATTTTATAATACAGAATCAGCAAAAACTGCGCGTTGAAAAATACACAGGGTTAGTGGATCATATAAATAATACTGCAGCAAATCAAGGTGTACTTCCCGGCCGAACTTTTATTCTCCCTTCCTATTTTCAAGGCAGTCCACGAAATATGGCTTAAAATTATCAAGATGCAATGGTTACAATACGCGCGTGTGGTAAACCTGACTACTTTATTACGATGATATGTAATCCAAAATGGCCTGAAGTAACGGACAACTTAGAACCAGGCCAAAAAGCTGAATTTAGACCAGATTTAGTTGCACGCGTTTTTAAACAGAAGTTGGACGAACTACTCGACGATGTTACAAAGAAACATGTACTTGGAAAATCAATAGCTATGGTGCATGTAATTGAGTTTCAAAAACGGGGTTTACCTCATTCTCACTTGCTTCTTATTATTAAACCAGAGGACAAACCGAAAGACGCAGATGATGTTGATAGAGTTATTTCGGCTGAAATTCCCAATGCTGAAGTTTGCCCAAGGTTATATTCTATTGTAACGAAACATATGGTTCATGGACCATGTGGATCATATAACTTCAATGCGCCGTGCATGGTTGGTGGCAAATGTTCCAAAAAATTTCCTAGGGAATTTCAGGACGAAACAGTGGCACATTTAGACGGTTACCCTAAGTATCACCGTCGAAATAGTAACACTCAAACAATTGTTAATGGACAGATTATAAATAACTCCTGGATAGTTCCATATAACCCCTATTTTAGTTTGAAGTTTAATTGTCATATTAATGTTGAAAGTTGTGCTACAATAAAGAGTGTGAAATATTTGTTCAAGTATGTCTACAAAGGTCATGATTCTGCTAATATAGCAATTGAAGAACATCTGCACTATGACGCAGTTAAGACATTTTTGGATTCTAGATATGTGAGTGCTCCTGAAGCAGCTTGGAGATTTTTTGCTTTCAAAATGCATGACCAATCACATACAATAGTATGATTGCAAGTTCATCTTCCGAATGAACAAAATGTATATTTTACCGAAGAAAATATGCAGACCGTAGTGAACAGGGCGACTACACGTGATACAAACTTAACTGCGTGGTTTAAATTACATATGGAAGATCAAAATGCTAGGAGTTATCTATATGTGGACATACCACAGTATTACGTTTTTGACGATAAAGAAAGGAAATGGAAACCACGGCAAAGAGGCAAAGACAATACTATCGGACGAATGTACTCAGTCAACATCAGGGCAGACATCGAAAGATTTTGCTTGCGCCTTCTCTTGCTTCATATTCCAGCAGCAACTTCTTTTGACTATTTAAAAATAGTTAATGCTGTAGTATATTCCTCTTTTAAAGAGGCAGCACAACAGCTCGGTTTATTTAATAATGATGAAATTTGGGATTTGACCTTATATGAAGCAGCGTCAATACAAATACCGCGACAATTACGAGATCTGTTCGCGCATATTTGTGTTCTTCCTGTACCGTCAAATGTGCCCGAACGATTTTCAAAATACAAAAAAGACTTATATAGTGATATTGCAATGCAACATAATGGTCATATTATAGAAAATTGTACTTATTGCGAAAACATTGTACTAAAACAGATCCAAGAAATTTTTATCCTTTCTGGCAAAAAATGATCTGACTTCGGTTTACCTAATCCAGCATTGAATATTCGAACAGCTTCTGGAAATTTGTATAATATCCTCCACGAAAAAGAACGCAGTGAAGTTATGTTAGATTCTTTAAATAATCAACAAAAAGAAGTATATGACAAAATAATGACTGCAATATGCGATGAGACTAAAGAAAGCGGATGTTTCTTTTTAGACGAACCAGGTGGTAGCGGTAAAACTTACATGTATAAGTTGCTTAATAGTACTGTAAGGGGATTAGGCGACATAGCATTAGCCACAGCATCAACAGGTATTGCCGCAAACCTGCTTGATGGTGGTAGAACATACCATTCACAGTTCAAGGTACCGATTCCTTTGTTTGAAGATTCCGTGTCCCTTCTCAAAATGACAAGTACTGATGCAGTACTTATTAGGGATGCTAAAATAATTATTTTGGATGAAGCTACAATGGCACCTAATAATGCCATTAATTGCATCAATAAGCTTTTTCAAGAAATAATGAAAAATGAGAAACCTTTCGGCGGAAAACTTATAATTCTAGGTGGAGATTTCCGTCAAACATTACCGGTTTTACCCCATAAAAATCAATCAGCGACAATAAATTCGTGTCTAAAATTAGGCAACCTTTTGCGCTACTTTGAACACTTAAAATTAAACCAAAACGTTAGATCACTAGATCCGTCATTCAGTGAATGGCTAATAAAGTTGGGAGATGGTGATTTTACGAATGACAAAGGCTTACTAAATCTAACTGAAATTCCTGCAAATATGATTTGCAACGGTTGCATCATAAAAGAAATTTTTGGAGATAAAAGAAATTTTTGGTCTAAACGTGGATAATTATGCTGAGTATTCAAAAATGGCGATACTTTCTCCAAAAAATGTTGACGTTGATATAATTAACGAACGAGTTTAAAAAATTTTAGACGGAAATGTAGTAACTTACTTAAGTACAGATTCTATTGACAATTCCAGTGGAAACGGTGAAGAAAATTACCCTGTAAAGTTTTTAAATAGCTGCTGCTCAAATGGGATGACTCTGCATAAACTAAGTCTGAAAGTTGGGAGTATAATAATACTACTTAGGAATCTAAATACAAAACGCGGTCTTTGTAATGGAACTCGATTAGCTGTAAAAATTTTAAAATCTAATTTAATAATCGCAGAAGTTCTAATTCGTACAGCTATAGGCGATACCATATTTATTCCCAGAATAGATTTAGCTCCATCTACTACAGAATTACCATTTATTCTCAGACGTCGACAATTTCCAGTTAAATTAGCGTTTGCAATGACAATAAATAAGGCCCAAGGACAGACTTTGGAAAAGGTAGGAATTTACTTGCCCATTGGGCAATGTAATTTGGACATGGATAACTGTATGTAGCTATTTCCAGAGTCCGGCGATCTGGAGATGTTAAAATAAAAATTAGTGAAGGAACGAAACAAGGCAAATTAGTTCCTAACTCCAATAAATTATATACAAAAAATGTTCTATATAAGGAAGTTTTGACTAATATCTAAACTTAACTTACATTGTTTTGACTAATACATTACAGAACATGCGATTTCAATAAAAATTCTTAATAATAACTACATTGAACAGACAAATAGTACTTAAACTTTACATTTTTTGACCAATACATAAGTACAGTAAATTTGATTACACTAAAAATCGATTATAATGGCCTTGAACAAAGTCTAAAGTTGTTGTAACCGATGTTTACTTTAATATGTGGAATAGGCCTATTGGGGAAACCACAATGAAAAAAACCCACCTTTTTTTACCTCTTGGGTGGTGCGGAAAAAAGATAATAAATTTTCAACAAGAAAAGTTTAAAAACTTAATTTTTATTACATTTTTGAAAGAAACTGCTTCACAACATCATTGAGGTTTTTTATTATTTAAAAGACTTTAGCAATAAATTTTACATTAAACATAATACATATAAGTATTTGAATAAATTTACTAAAATTAAATTGTTCATAAAACTGAGAAAACTTTCACAAAATCTGCATTTTTCTACTTATATCCGTCGTATGACGGGCTTTTACTAGTATTAAAATAATTGCATAACAAGAATGTATAAAAGAATAAATAAAGTAAGCATATAAATTTTAAAAAAGTGAACATTCATTTAATTTCGAAAAATCTAATAAATCTAATATTATTTTTGTTAATCCATAATTTAAATTACCTTTTTAATATATTGGATATCATTGTGAAAAGATATCTGCTAAACTTTACTAGCCGCAGTTTTCCGTAGAAATATTTTGTTGCTTTTGACCCAAAGAAATTGAATGCATCTTTGATCTTCTTGCCTTCATAATAGAGTTTTAATTCCAGTGTAGTAAGATGACAGCGAAGAAAAATTTCATTGTTATTTTGACCGCCAATATCAATTTCCGAGGTAAAAATATGTTTAAACAACCGCTTTCTCCTCATTAATTCGTCTCTTGCTGCTTCAGTCGATAGTTTTACAGGAGAGTGTTTGTGTTTTTTTAAATTTTCTTTACCCAGATATTGTTTTTGATTTATTTCTGAGATCTTCAAAATATCTTCTAACGAACACCATGTTACCTTTAATTTTAGTCGTTATGTTAATAATTCTTTTTACTAAATTCTATAACTTTAGTGGAAGTCCAGCAATTATCAAGTAATTCTTGTTTTTTAGTTGTTGCGCCTCATCAAATTTCGCTTCGATTTTGTTTAGCTTTTGTTCCAGTTCAAAATATTTTTTATTTGAATTTTTTAGTTGTAACTAGTTGTAATAGTTGCCTCTCTTTGAGAATTTCATTGTTCTTTTTAATTATGCTGTTTAATTATTATGCAGTTTTAAATTTCAATCACAACACAGCCTAAAGTCTTAATATATTGCGCCATTTTATTTATTAAACAAATTGATAGGTCTAAATTAGATAATTGGTCTGCAGCTTTTATTTCAACAATGGGATCATCCTCCGTAACATTATCTTCGTCAGTGATTCATTACCATTGCTAGCGTAATCCTTACACTTCCGCAGCGATACCAGAGTTAACAGCGTCATAAGTTTCTTTGTAACAGAGGGAAATTTATTGTGAAAGAGTCTATGAAATTCTCTACATTGAACTCCCTTTGTATTGCCATTAATGTTCCCAGCTCAATTGCAGTAAATCTTAGTCATCTTAAATTAGGTAAATAATTTATTTTTTTACCTTCTAGCATAATATGTAACTTTCAGTTTAAACAACAAAATAAGGTATTTTTGATAATTTATAAGTTTTATTTTTATTTTTTTTTATTATTTTATTTCTTTTATATTATCTAAATAATTTTTTTTGTATTTAATAAATTAAAAATTAAAAGATATTTAAGAACAATTAAAAAACAGCGTCTTAGAACTTTGGCATTCAGCCAAAATCCTCTCAGAACAATGATTTTAAATTATACATTCATTATCATTTTAATAATATTAATGTTAATCAAAAAAAAAATTTTTTTAATGCATTTCTCTGCTATATAAATGTGGACAGGAAATTACACAGCCTTTCCTGTTCAGGCGTGGCTGTAAATGTCGTAAATGGAAATAACTCTTATGGAATGTGTGGGATTCGAACCCACACTCCCTCAGTGTTTACAGCGTATTTTATACGGTCTTACCCACTAGGCCACCGAGGCTCCTTGTTAATCAAATTTAAATGTAAACAAAGAAGAATTGAACCGATTATAATTGAACAAATTACAAATACATACAAAATAAAATTTACCCACTATTATATTTAAAACCTAAACCGTTAGCGGAAACCGCAAATTCTTTGGGGGATGGAGGAGTAATATAAGAATCTAAAGTGGGTAAAAATTTAAATTAAAAATATAAAAATTCTATTTGATTTCAAAGATAAAAATCTTCTGAATCATTATCTTTTATTCTTAAATATTTTCCATAATAAGATAAAATAAATAAATTATAAAATTCTACTTAAAAATTGCATTATAAAAGACGTCAACTTGAAAATATTTCTTACATTCGTTTTTTGCATTCACACTTTATTTTAAAACCAATGTGCAACGATAATAAAATTTATTTTCAATAATGACCAGGAAATCAAAAGTAAACAAATTTCGTTAATGTTGTAATGTTAAATAATATTCTTAAATGGAATATTCATAAACTAGATTATTTATTGATTTTGCTAATTAAGCAATATCGGTTCCATTCTATATTCCAAGTTTTAGTAGTTTTTGTATTTAAATAATGATTTTTGTTTTGTAAATTTGAGTTCTTGTCGAGTTCAGACAAGAATTAATAGAATTGTAATAAAACAAGTAAATGTAACAGTAAGTCGATGCAACCGACTTATTAATACCCTACACCTGAATAATTCGAATTAAATTAAAAATCCATAAGTTATTTTAGCAGCTGCTTGAACTTCTTCCCTTTTCTGTCTTATTCAACTCGAATTCCAGGAACGTAAAAGAGGCATCCTCTTGGGATATTTAACACCTTTGTAAAAAGTTTTAAGTTTCTATCTTTATTAATTTCGAAGATTGTTAGTCCTTGGGAGGTGGGTGTCAGGTACCCGAATTACCACTCCAATTCATCGAATCCATCTCAGGAACATAAAGAAAACATGCCAGAACACCATTGTACTAAATTTAAAGGTTCTACTTTTGTTGGTTTTGGAGATATGCTCGTTGCTCTTGTGCTCATCCGGAAGTATCCAAAATACGAACCCATGGTTCAAATTCTTTCAAATGTCAGTGTCCAATTTTAGAGAAAAGGAAACATAACAGAACACCTTTCTACTAAAAATAAAAGTTCTATCTTTGTTGGTTGTGGAGATATACTCGTTTCCTCTGGGGCTCGTCTGGAAACTTCCAAAATCCAAACCCATGGACAAAATCCTCTTAAATTTCAGAGACATAAATCGAACGGGAAGGAATATCATTGTACAAAATTTAAAGGTTCTATCTTTGTTGCTTTTGGATATAATATCATTTGCTCTGAGGCTCGTTCGGAAGCTTCCAAAATCCGAACCGAAGGAGCAAATCCTCTCAAATTTCAGAGATCTAAATCAAACATGAAAGAACACCATTCAGCCAAATTTAAAGGTTATTTCTTTGTAGTTTTTGGAGATAATCTCATTTGCATGGTGCTCGTTCGGAAGCTTCCAAAATCCAAACCCATGGACCAAATCCTCTTAAACTTCAGAGACATAAATCGAACGGGAAGGAACATCATTGTACAAATTTTAAAGGTTCTATCTTTGTTGGGTTTGGAGATAATCTCGTTTGCTCCGGAATCATTCGGAAGCTTCCATGTACTTGTTGTACATTCCATGTACTTGTTATAGACACATCAGTAGTATGGATATGCCGGTTCTGGTGCAGGAGGAGCTTCTTTAAAGCTTTTAGTCCTCCTACAAGTATGCAAAAAAATTATTTGCATACACCCGTCTAAAAAGTATGTAAAATGAGCAAAAATTCTATTTTCGATTTATATCATCGACATGTTAAAAATGCTAGAATTTTCTAAAGGGTGTAATTATTCTATAGCTTTTGCGGATGACATAATTATTTATTCTGCCAGTAAGCGGGTAGATGAAGCTCAGCAAGGGGTTCAAAAAATGTTCAACATCATCATAGATTTCTGTAAAGTATGGCTGTTAAAAATTAATTTTAATAAGTGCGAAAGCATATTATTTAGAAACACGTATAATAACCTTAACTACAATTATAAGAAAAACTGGAAAAGGTTCATTATAAAAGCACCTAACAGTAACACGATAGCAAACAAAAAAACGGTGAAGTATCTAGGAGTTCACCTACATAGAAATCTTAATTACATACAACAAGTAAAAAGCGCAACAGAAAAAGGCACTAAAGCTATGCATGCATGTAAAAAACTATTTTATAATAAGGCACTCAACAATAAAGTGAAAATCATTGCATACCTTACATTGATCAGACCAGTATTATCATATGGTATACCAGTATGGTATAATATAAGCGCCAGTCTCATGGAAAAAATCAGAAAATTTGAAAGAAAGTGCATAAGAGTATGTATTAACAAATCACACAAACCAGAATCTGACTACAAATGTTTTTATTCAAATAAATATTTGTACAAAGAAGCAAAAATAAACAGAATCGATAATTTTATGATAAAATTAATTCGAAATCATTATGTTAGAGCAACAAATACTCCAGAAAATGGTCTAATATCCCATATATTTTACCACAATGAGGAGTACATTAAAAAAACTTTGCTCTCGGGTTTTATAGCCCCTGAGCATTTTATATATCTAGATAAAAATGGTTATATTCAAAACCTGAATCGTGTCCCTATACTATATCACTATAGTAGACGGGCTACATGTAAAACTATTGAATATGATCCTGGTAACATTAACAGAGATCTCCTGAAGTATGCCATGAGTATTCCTCATAAGGATACATTAATTAGGCAAAACTGTTGGTGGTTAGGTACAGCATGAAATATATGGAAACATATTTTTAGTATGTATATTAGTGTAAGGTAGGATAAGATTTTAAATTATAGGTTAAGTTAGTATAGGCTAGTTTTATAAAAATTAAAAAGAAAAAAACATTGATTTTTAAAACAATTTTTTCAATGAAAAGTTAAAGAAGATATGAAATTATATAAATGTATGTATATTAAAAATAAGAAAAACCTAATTTAACATTGACATAACTTAACATAAAAAAAAAATTAATTTTTAGATGTTAAAAAAAAAATATTGATAAGAAACGTTTTTTTTTTGTAAACTTTTTTAAGTTAAGGTAAATTTGATAAATTGGAATAAATAAAGTTTAATAAAAAAAAAAAAAAAAAAAAATGAGCAAAAAGGATTGTGTGTTTGATATTTTAAATTTAAAAAGCTATGATGCTGAATATTTTAAATTAGGATAAAAATATGAAAAGTTTTTAGAGTTTGGTTTAAAAATTTCAAAGTTTGATTTAAATACAAAATTATTATTAAAGTTTAAACATATTTACCAAAAATCAAATTTACATTCTATTATAACAATTTGAGTTCTCCTAACTTTCTGCAAAAAATTAGTAGGATGAAGATATGAAAAGTTTTCAAAGTATGGTTTAAAGATTTTTAAAGTTTATTATTATTAAAGTTTGTTAATTATTCTAAATTTAACTTTGTGGTTACTACATCAGTTATGTTTTAATTTGCAATTTAAAAAGCTTAAGCTGTAGTGCTAAATATTTTAAATTAGGATAAAAATATGAAAAGTTTCTAAAGTTTGGGTTTAAAAATTTCTAAGTTTGGTTTAAATACAAAATTATTATTAAAGTTTAAACATATTTACCAAATGTCAAATTTACATTTTATTATAACAATTTGAGTTCTCCTAACCTTATGCAAAAAATTAGTAGGGTGAATTAGTAGGGTGAGATGTTGTGAAGAAGATATGAAAAGTTTTTAAAGTTTGGTTTAAATACAAAATTATTATTATTAAAGTTTCACCATATTTACCAAAAGTCAAATTTACATTCCATTATAACAATTTGAGCCCTTCTAACCTTATACAAAAGAGTTTATTTGTCTACACTCGTCGGAAAGTATGCAAAAAAACGTTATGAGTAAATAGGGTTGATTCTTGCTGATATTTTAAATTTATAAAATATTTTAAAATTTAATTAAAAGTTAATGAATATTTTAAACTAAACTTAGTGTTTCAATTATTTATAAGTATATCAATTATTTTTTAATTTAAAATTTAAAAAGCTTAAGCTATAGTGCTGAATATTGGTAAAGATATGAAAAGTTTTTAAAGTTTACTTTAAATACAAAATTAAAAAAAGTTTTAAAACTTGATTTGAATACATTTAAGTTTTAAGTTGAACAGTTGTAATTAAATAAAATATTACAACAAAACATTCCATTTAAAAATTATTTTGTATAGGTATGTACATTTAATAAAAGCGGTTTAAATAAAACGGTAAAAATTATATTGTTAATAATAAAAGCCGTGGTCATGAAATACAAATTAAAAATGAGATCAAGTTCAAGTTCAAGTTAAAAGTAAAAAAAATTAATAAAACCTAGTTTTAAAAAGTTGTTTTTTAATATTAAATAACAGCATTGCATTTCTTACTAAAAGTTTATAAATTATTTTTTCATTAAATAATATCTTGTTTATTTATCCATGAATCATGTTTTTTATCAAAGCCAAGCCACCTAACCAAAACTTGATTTCCTTTTTTTCTTATTATTTTTTCTACAAGGTAAACATTAGGAAGTTTAACAGATGTAAGTTCAGCTTCATAAAAACTGCCTTTTATTGGTTTTTGTGTGTAATCAAGTAAATTGTATGTTATTGGATCAGTTCCTTTTATTTTCGCTATTGTACAAATTTCTGTTGACCAATTAGGTTGATAACCTTTTGCAAATATACCTTTAAATTTACTTATACGAACAAAATCTCCAACTTTGTATTTTTCTTTTCGGAATACTTTTAATTTATTTTAGACAGTTTTTAATAGCAATTTCTCATTTTTCTTTGTAATCTTTTTAGGTGGAAGTTTAATTATATGTTGAGTTATATTTTTCTATTAGCGGTGGTAGAATAGTTAACCATTTATATGTGCCTTGTAAACTAAATTGTTTCCACATCGTATTTTTTAGGGTACGATTAAAACGTTCTACAATTGATGCTTTTAGTTCTAAATATGTATAATAATGGTTAATTTTATTTTTCTTCATTAAATTTTGAAATTTTTTGTTGAAAAATTCCGTACCTTGATCAGATTGTAAATTTTTTGGTTTTTTACCAGCACTTTTGTTTTTAACCAGTTCAGCATACGCAAATTTGGAAAATGTATCAATAACTGTTAATAAATATTTATATCCCTTATTGAATTTTGCATATGGAATCATTTCAACCAAATCAATTTGCCAAGTATCATTTAACCCTTTTGAATAAATTTTCTGCGTGTAAATTTTCTTCTAGCACCTCTATGAATTTCTGACACAACTTGTAACCTTGACATTATTCTCATACCATTTAATTAAATTCTCTAAAGTGATTCTATAATTTTCTATTGTATGACATTCACATGTGTCTGGTCCAGAAGTAGAATTATCATTGCCCATTGACAAAGGGCTAAATGAGTACCATAAATTGAAGTATACTTATTTACTCCAGAACAATTTTTAATGTATTTAAATGGATATAATATTAGTTTCTTATGATCATTTAATAAGACGGAGGAATATATATTTAAGAACTCCTCTACTTCCATAATTCAAAATTAATGTACCAAGAATATGTTCGCTGCTTTTATATTAACTTTCAATTTGTATTTTAAATTCAGTTTCTCATCAGACACAGATCAAAAATGATTAATTTTATTCATCCATTTACAATGATGATAGCAGGACCATTTGGATGTGGAAAAACAACATTTGTGTGTAATTTAATTAAAAATATTAACAGATTGATTTACCCGAAAATTGAAACAATAAAATGGTGCAACCCAGAAATTTCTAATATTCCGAACAATATAGATTTTCCTGATATAGACTTTTATACCAGTATTCCGAAAGAGTTTAGTGGGAATAAAAATAGACCTACTTTAATTATTTTAGGTGACTTAATGTTAGATTCTGCAAATAAACAAGTATGCGAACTATTTACTAAAGGTTCGCACCATCTTAATTTATATTGTATTATTAACGCAAAACGTTTTTCATCAGGGGAAATTTTCAAGGGATATTTCATTAAATTTGAAATGATTGAAAAACAACCAACATATATTACATGTACTAGGAAAGTGCAACAAGAAGAAATTACGTGAAAATATTCTTAAAGATTGTGATGATGGTATTATAAAAACTATTGCTGAAATTGCAATCAATATATTAAATGGAAATAATAAAATAACACCAGGACAAAAAGCAAAATTATAAAAACATAAAAAACAATTAAGATTCCTAGCCTGTGCAAAGAAGAGTATAAAAGCCAAACGTAAAATTTTACTTCAACATGGTGGATTTTTACCAACTTTAATAGGAACTATATTATCTGGTGTAATAGGAAAATTGCTCAGTAAGACATAATGCAGCGAATGATTGTTATGTCACCAGAAATATTTTCAAAATTTAGCAAATTATTTCAAGATGATAAAAATTTGGATATATTAGATCAAAAAATAAAAAAAGTTTTATATGATAAAAAATTAAAACCATTGCAAAAATGGTACATATATCGTCAAAACCTCCTCAAATACGGAATTAACAAAAGACAAGCAAAAAGATTACCAGACAAGGCTAATAATCTTACATTTGATACAGGCACTCAAATAAAATTCTTTTCTAAACGAAATGCATATACAGAAACTGAATTTTCTAAATACAAATCAACACAGACCAACTTTGTACCTTTAGTTACTGATGATGTGTTACTGATGAATATGACCCTAAAAAAGAACATTCAGATATGGATATCGTTTTAACACATTACAATTTGGATGATGAAAATTCATTTAAAAAATTAGCTCAAACTGAAATGTTAAAAGATGAAAAATGGGTGGAAAGACCATCTCTAAGCTCTGATTATCGAATGTTTAAAACACCGAGTGGTGATGTAATTACTGTTGCTGTGCCATCTCCTGAAAAGAAAAAGACACTAAGATCGGCCGGCAGTATAATATCCTCAACTATACTCACAGTTTCCTAAAACAAAAAAACTAAAACTAAAACCATTACTAAGAAGTCCAAAACTAAGAACTTCATCAACACCGGAATGGACAACATATAAATAGTGCAACATTTTATGTTTTAGAAGAATTTAACAAAGATGGATAGTCAAGATGACTTCTATGTAACATTGTTTAGCAATGATAATCTAAAACTATTTCCAGACAACACTTTAGCTTCAGTCGAAAATAAATTACCTATTCACTTTGATTTAAGAAATGGAAATTGGAAAGTTGGTCTTTCAGAAATATATCTGAACGATTTCCTACAAACAGAAGAATTTAACATAGAACAATGTGCTTTTATCAATATTGGGCTATATAATGTTTACATAAGAAACATTGAAAAACCTCTTGAAAAAATCAAAGGAACCAAATCTATAGGTTACACATATTATTCATATAACAATTCGGAATTACATTTGGATGATTGGAAATTTAATTTTTTACGAAAGCTTATTAAAAATATAACTCTTAATCCGGGATTTATTCGCAACCAAGTTTTCAAAGAATTTTTTAATGAAGTTTTGACATATATATCTACTCCTAAAAATTATGATGATGTAACATTTAAAAAAGTGTCAGAATCTAACCGACGCGATTTCATACGAATATCGCAGACATTTGATGAAGATAGTTTCTATATAAAAGTTAATCACAGTTATAATATGAAAACATTATTAACTGAATTATTTCAACAAAAAAAAAATATAAAAAATTTCAAAATAAAATTACCTGAACTATTCAAATTAGTTGTTGCTAATAATAAAGATGAATTGAATGGAATGGTGATGATTTATTCAGATATAATTAAATCATCTGTTTTTGGAAGTAGCAAAGTGCGTGCGTTGAGAGCTATCAACATAGAAAATTGTAGAATACCTACAAATATTGAATTTGAAAATGTCCAGTACATACCTATAGTAAAAAATTGTTTTGAAACGATAGCGATTAAAATTTGCAATCAATACGGTGATGGAATAAATTTTGTTTCCAGCTACTAAAGCTACGAAAAAAGCATAGATATATAACCTCTGATATATTCTATTAAAAAATTGAATGTATGAAATTTGAACTTGACCTTTTTGCGTCATTACCCGTACAAACAAGTATCTTGCGTTCAGAATAAATAGCATACAATCCTTTAGCTTCTTTAGAGGCATCACCGTTAACTATTGAATTTGTTTCACTTGGAAATGGAGATACATATCGGGATTTATACTCAACCTACATCAAATTTAAAGTTCAAATATTAAAAAAAGATGGATCAGTTTGGAGTGCAAACGATAGAATAGGAATCGGAAATGAAGCAAGGACAGCTCCGCAGCCGAGTGTTGTAAATAATTTATTACACTCTTTAATTAAACAATGTAATGTAACTCTAAGTGGAAAAAACATCACTCCTTCAGACTCCTTATACCATTATAAAGCATACTTAACTACTTTACTAAATTATGGTACAGATTCCAGTCAAACACATCAAGAAGCATCTGGTTGGGAATTGGATAAACCAAATGTAAATGATTTTAACAATTCTGGTTCTAAATCAAGACAAAAATCATACAATAATTTTGCAATAGTAGAATTAATGAGAAAATTACATGTAGATTTCTTCAATACTTCTAAATTACTTTTAAATAATGTTGACATTCGAATTGCTTTAGCATTAGAGAAACAAGATTTTTTATTTTCTTTAACGATGCCGATGAAAACTATTTAAAAATTCTCGAAGCTACGTTATATATGAAACATTTAATAATTAATCCTAGCATATTGATAGCACATAATACTGTATTGGAAAAGGCTAACGCGAAATATTTTATACAAGAAGTGAAATCAAAACATTTACAATTCCAGTTAACACTTCCAACATGTCATTGGATAATATATTTATAGGGCAAATACCAAAAGCTCTAGTATTTTCTATGGTTAATAATGAAAATTTCAATGGTAAAAGATCAAGAAATCCATACCATTTCGATCATCAAAATCTCACACAATATGTGAATGGAGTGCCTACACCAAACTCTGCAATTGAAACAAATTTTACATTGAATAATCTTTACAATTCTCGTGCATATTTAACATTATTTAGCGGAACAGGTATACATCATTCTGATAGAGGTATAAGACATTCTGATCTTTTGATTTATCAGCAGACGGCTCGGGAACAGATACATGTCAAAGTTTATTAAACCAGGGAGTAGTAAAGATTGAAGCAAGACTGAGTTCTCCATTAACTTCAACATTAACATGTATTTGTTTGCAGAATTTGATGCTAATATAGAAATTGATAAAAATCGTAACGTTTACGAAAACATATAAAAAGGAAGTTCAGGCGACCCTTTCACCTCACTTAAAAATGGCATGTGCTATAGTTGATTTATACAACAATATAATAACAATAACGATAACAATACGATAACAATACAATATTTGTAAAAAATCTTGTTGTGTTTGGAATAAAAGAAAAATGTAAAACTATTTCAAAAGAATTGAAGTATAAATTCCCAACCACAGATTTAAAAAGAACAGAAATCAAGAATTTTTGTTTTGGGCATATGGACAACAACAAAACAACTAATAATTTAATAAATTTATTGAAAAAATTCGATATAGTGTTGACAAATGGAAAACTTAAAGTTGAATTTTTAACAGCATACATAAATGGAAATACTCGACTAATTGATATTTCTCATTTACAAACCAATAATGAATACACTTTAGATAGAGAAAGTGTTGAAATATAATAGTGCAACCAGAAAACTACTTAAAGGTGTTTTTGCTGTTGATCAAATATCGAAAAATATTTTGAAACCTGGTATTTTAGTAATAAATACCGACACTTCTGCTAAAAAAGGAACACATTGGCTAGCAATTTTTGTATAAGTTCAAAATGTTTTATTTTCAACAATAAACGTTTACAAAGTGACTTTACATTAGTCTGTGGCCAATATTGTTGTGTATATTTATGGATGTGATGTAACTTCAAGAGCATGAAACATTTTATTAATTTATCCAATACATCATCCCCACTTAAAAACGATAAAAAAATACAAAGAATGTTTCGAAGAATTTTTAAAAAAAGAAAATGAAACTAAGAAAACTATTTCGAACTAATATAAATATAAATTTTTAAATATATACTCCATCAGTTTAAAAAAAAAAAAAAATGGAGTTAACATCAAATATCGAAACATTTGAAAAACAAAGCAAAGGCAACAGCAGCAGCAACAGCAACAGAATCACAACAAAATCTCTTAATAAGTTACATTTATTATTTGGATAAAAAACAAACAACAAAAATACAAATTGGATTTAATGTTGAAAATTTCGCTGCTACAATAATTTTCCAACATAATCGTAAAGTTATTAGCGAAATGAATTATTTGGAGTGGTATGCATTTTATCAAGATTTTAGAAGCAACCAACTCCACAAATTAAATTCAAATAAATTTCCACTAAAATTTAATTATGCTGGAGGAACAATTAAAAAACTTACATTGGAACTAGTTGAGTATACCCGATTTTGTCTTATGTTAGACTGTATTCAAGCAGTGATGTCATATAACAATGGAGCCGAATTGAATGTACGAGAATATATATTATAATATTTTGAGAGATGTATTGCAAAGAATAAGCTTAAACTGGAACAAGAAGATTTCTATATTCCTATGAATTTGCATATAGCTCAATGCAACTATTCCCGGCTCTTTTATGAAATACCATTATTTATGTCTGAAAAAATATATTGGTCAACAATAAATAAAACAAATATTTTTTAAAACCAATTTTTATTATTATCTTTTATTAAAAAAATATATAAATGCATACAATTTTTTACAGCACATCTTTGCAAATTTTCCGTATTTGGATGGTGGGGACAAATGGTGATGAAATTCCTTAGTTTTTGTAGAGGTGGAATTTTATTATCTAAATTGATAACTTCTACTATTGAACTTGAAAAAAACCTATCTAAAAATTGTTTTTTTTTTAAGACCTTTTACATAAATTATATCAAATGATGTTAAATGTTTCTCAAACAGTAGTAGCAGCAGCATTAGCATTTTATTTATACTTTTGATTTCAGCAACCATCTGGTGGGGGGTACCTAAAGATTATACAGAATGGAAAAATTTTTCTCAAATACCCCATCAGATCTTCAAAGACCGTTTCAACAAAAAAAAAAAAAAAAAACAATCTGACCTCATCCGCTTGACTATGGGAGAAAACTTTCTGTCTCTCTCTCACAGATTGTTATTATTATTATTATTTTTTTTTAATGTTTTATTTTAACAAATGTTTATTTATTGTAAATCAACTCTAAAGTCTGGCCAGTTGACCCGGAGACATGGCGATGACGTCCGTCGCAACCCTGAGCTCTCAGCCCCTCCGGGCGCCCGGGCACTCGTTCGTTAGATCCCAAGAGCCGGGAACGTTGTTAGAGCCAGTCTTTCGGAAGTCCGTTACCGGAACCGGTCCTTCGGAAGTCCGTTGCCAGAATCAGTCCTCCGGAAGTCCGTTGCCGGAATCGGTCCTCCGGAAGTCTGTTTCTAGAACCGGTCCTCTGGAAGTCCGTTGCCGGAGCCGGTCCTGCTGAAATAAGAAATTGATGCTTATGGGTAGTGATAGGGGGTAAATAAAGAAATAAAACAAAATTACTAATATATATTTTTATTTTAATAATTTTGAGAATTTTGAGAACAGCAGGAATAAGGTCAAACAATGCCATATTTCATCTGTCCTTGTCACGTTCCGTAAATTTAAAATAAAAATATGTACTATTTAATTCAGCCAATTGTGACTGAGTTGTTACCTTTTTGGAGAATCGCTCTGGCAAGAAAACTATAGTAATTTCCTTGCTCAATGGGTCTTGCACTTCACACAGTACCACCGTTTGTCCTCTTTTCGTATCTAAAAATCTCCAAGATAGCACTTCATACATTTTATCTTTCATCAAAAAATCAATGTTTCGGTATGGTTCATTTTCACCCTTCCGCAACGAAATTAAGTTTTCAATAAAAGCCTGCAAAATTATATATATATATGTAAATAGATATAGAAAATAATATAGAATTAATTTAAGAATAAGAAAAAAAAAAAAATCTTACCATTTTTATTTTTATATTTGTTTTTTTTTTTTTTTTTGTGGTTTTTTTCAATATTAACTGATTTTGTTTTTGAAAAAAGTTAATTAACATCACTTTATATACATTTGTAAAATATTATAGAAGAAGGAGAAAATCGTGCCTCCCTACCTACTATATGTTCTTCACATGATATAATATCATTATATTTTTTTTTTTTTTTTTGTATCCAATATCAATTTATTTGTAATTATAATGAACACACATCTAGCCACAAATATTACACATCAAATATTTATGAATTTATTATGCAATACCTGTTGCAACTGTTTCAATGTATAAATTAGTTGTTACTAAAATAAAATATATAAAATATAAAATGTAATGTAAACATCATTGAAAGACAATATAAAAAAAAAAAATAAAAATTGATTTGACTATTTACACATTATTGCACATTCATTTGACTCATTAAACATATGTGTGTTATTAACATACTTAAAACTTTTAATACACAAACACACACGCACATGTCCCAGACAGCACATTTTTTATTTAGTAAATTTTTTTTTCTAATATGATGCAACATTGGTTAGTACATATTTATTATTATTATTTTATAATTTCACAGAGTATTTCTATACTAAATAAAGCATAAATTATGTATTTGTCAAGTTGTTTCATTAATTCATATTGATTATTGATTTTGTGGTTAGAAAACGTAACTACCTACAAAAAAAAAAAAAAGTTATTAATAATCCTGCAAGATTTGTAAATTTGTTGCATTTATTAGATGAATTATTTACACAAATTAATTTTGTAAATACATATGGAAGTTACACATACATTTTTTTTTTTTTTTTTTTAATTTTACAGGTTTAAATGTTTATATTTTTTTTTTTTTTTTTATTGAAAATTAAATATTTCTTTCACTTTTTTATATAGTGTTATGATAAAATAATATAAATAACTTTGTGTATATCTTAAATACTTCGACATCTATTATGAAAAGTGCAAGTGCAATTTTCCACTTCATGACTTTGTTGGTATATAGTTTCAACTTTGTAATAATTTGATTAATATGCAACATTGTAGTAATTCATTAGAATAACTCAATATTCCTTTTATGTTCTGATATGTTATATATATACATTCAAATTATGCAATCAAGTTAGATTCGGCTTATCTATATAGAATTAGAAAAATTTGTATATATGTACAATTAACTTCTTGAGTTTACGTGTTAAATCACTAAATTTAAGACTAAGTTAAAGTCATTTATAGACTTAATTAATATTGTTTTAGTATAAGAAAAGGACACTAACAAAAAAAAAAAATAAAAAATAAAAATGAGTTCAGAAAACAAAAGAATTAAATTGCAATGTGTTAAATGTGAAAAAGTGTGCACAAGATCTGACAATTTAAAAAGACATAAATGTGAAACACAATTAAAACATAATTGGAAAATATGTAAAAAATCATTTAATAGAAATGATAGTTTATTAAGACATAAAAAGAGACATCAAAAAAGTTAGGAAAATGTAAAATTTTGCATTAAGTGCAAATCAAACGTTACAACCACCTTGTGGAACTACCACATCCGAACAAATAAACATAAAAGTAATGCGGCAGAAATAATTAGACATAGTGATGAATGTTTTCAAAATAGAATAGAAATGCTTATTAGAGATAATGATGATGAAAGCATACTAAACCCATCAAACTTTCTGGAAAAGGCTCAGAGCGATATAATTGAATTATTGATGCAATCATTAAAAAAGCACAACGCTATAAAAGTAATCCTTGAGCTTTTTGGTGAATATATAAAGCCAACAGAAGAAGAGCTTGAAAATATATCAATCAAATCTTTCCAAACTCGAATGTTTAGTATTACACAAGCAGATGATTTTAATGATTTTTTTGAAAAGGCTAAAGCAATTATTCAACAAGAAGCAGAATACTTCCAAGAAAAAGACAGTGGTTGGGCGTTAATCAGGATTTTACATATTGAAATATATATCAATAAATTTGAACCAATACGTGTGCCTAGTTATATTAAACTACCGAAAAGCATAGAAGACAAAAAAGCATGCGTTAATATTCAAAATAAAAACAACTTCTGTTTCAAGTGGTGTTTAGTATCAGCTTTACAAACTTCTATTCAAAATGCTGAACGAACATCTTCATATAAACTTAATAATATTTCTCTACCCATAGTCGAGCTAGAGTTTGGTGATGTACGACAGCTTAATTTTAGCACTATGCAATTTCCAGCTAAATTGAACGAGTTAAATTTATTTGAAGAACTAAATAGTGAAATAAGTATTAATTTGTTTGGACTGGAAGTTATTAATAAAAAATATGAGGTTGTAGGACCATTCTATTTAACAAAATCAGAAAAAAAATACCATTTAAATTTATTGCTATTGGAAAAGGATGATAAATTTCATTTTTTTTATATTAAAAATTTGTCAAGGTTAATAAATAGTTCTGTAACAAAACATATACATGAACTTTATATTTGTAATATGTGTTTGCAACATTTTCATACATTACAACAGCGTGATTTACATAAAATTGAGTGCAATAAAGTTATTACAAAACTTACATCTATTGAGAAACATACACTCGAGTTTAAAAATTATCAACAACAATTAGAAACACCTTTTGTTATTTATGCTGATGCTAAGAGTATTTTACAACCTATTGCAACATGCAGTTTTAATCCAATGATGTCTTCAACAACAAATATTGATCAACATGTTCCAGTAGCTTTCTCCTACACATTAAATGTTCTTTTGATGATAATCAAAGCATTTACAAAGAGTTTGTTGGAGCTAACTGTGCTAAGGAATTTGTTATATCGTTAACAAAAACATGTAGTGAATTATATAAAAATATGTTTATGATGCCAAAGCCAATGAATCTATTAACACTTGATGAGCAGCTTCAACAATTAATTCAGGAAAATTGTCACATATGTGGTAAGCATTTAGCTTTTAATGATAGAATTAGAGACCATTGTCACTTTACAGGTAATTATAGAGGACCCGCTCATTCTAAATGTAATTTATTATATAGGGGCAGCCAAATTTTTTTCCTATATTTTTTCACAATTTTTCTGGTTATGACTGCCATCTTTTATTTAAAGAACTAAACGAAGTGAATGGACATATTGGTGTCATTCCTTTGAATAACGAACGTTATATTTCATTATCTAAAAAAATTACAATAGATAAAAATCATTCATTTTATTTACGTTTTCTCGATAGCTTTGACTAGCTTCATGCAATTAATGTATGGAATACGTTTGATTGTCAAAACTTATGGGACTATTTAAAACTTTACCTTTAAACAGATGCGCTTATTTTGACTGATGTTTTTGAAAACTTTCGAAAAATATGTTACAAAATCTATTCATTAGATCCTGGAAATTTTTATACTACCCCAGGTTTGTCATGGGCAGCTATGTTAAAATACACGGATATCAAATTACAATTATTAACTGATATTGATATGTATAATTTCTTTAAAAAAGAGATACGTGGTGGAATTAGTCAGTGCTCACTTAGACATTCAGTAGCAAATAATAAATTCATGGGATAATCTTATAAAAGGAACGAACCTTCCAAATACATAGTATATGAAGACGCTAACATTTTATATGGATGGGCAATGACCACACCTTATTAGACCACACAGCATTTTATTTTTGCTAAGGTCCAAAACATTTTATGTAAATTTTGAAAATAATGTATTATACTTAACTTTATATTTAATTTATGAAATAATAAAGAAAAAAAAAATATTTACCACATAAAGATTTTCAGTGGGTTGATGTTACTGAAAATATTGATGTGCTTTCAGTTACCGATGATTCGGTTTTATTTATACTATACAGACAGATGATTTTTACGCTGAAATATACAGTGATATACCACAACGTTTTGATACATCCGATTATCCATCTGACAATTTATTTAATTTCCCTCTAAAAAGATCTTGGTCTTTTTAAAGATGAATTTAATGCAAAAAATGTTTCTGAATTTATAGGATTAAAATCTAAAATGTATTTTCTTCAAACATATGAAAATAAAACTTTTAAAAAAGCAAAAGGAATAAAAAAATATATTGTCAATAGTTTAACCTGGTTTAACGTTAGATAACTATAAAAATTGTTTGTTAAAAAATGAAGTTTGTTTAAGAGAAATGAAAATATTTAGATCACATTTACATACAATTTATACACAGAATATAAATAAAGTAGCTTTAAGTTCATTAGATAATAAAAGATATGTAATCGCAGATAAAATAAACACATATGCTTGGGGCATTATGCCATTGAGCAATAATCGTAAAAAACAAAAAAAAATTAAGTTTTTGTTAGTTTAGTTTTAATAAAAAAAATATAATTTAAAGATGAATAAAAAAGAAAAAAATATATTATTTAAACCAAACAGGACAAACTTGTTTTTTATTATTACAAAAATAAAATCGAATCTTAAGTGTGCTCAATCATTTTTAGCTTAGCGAAGTTTTTAAGCTGTTGAATAAAACCAAAGACAAATAAAAAACGTTTCTTAAATATAAAAATATATAAATTGACAGTAAAAGTTTAGATAAAATTCGAATTTATCTGATTATTTATATTTTAATTTAACTATAAAACTTCTCAAAGTTCATAATACTTCGTTATATTTCAACCGTTTAACTCAAAACTTTTATTATTTATTTTATAAATAATATATTTATTATAACAAAACATTTCATTTAAAATTATTTTGTATACATTTCTTCATGTACCTATTCAAATCAAACATTTTTTTCAAGTAAATATTAAAGTTTAGCTTTTATAATAATGAATTTTGAAAACTTTTTATATCTTTACCTTACTAATTTTTTTGCATAAGGTTAGGAGGACTTAAATTGTTATAATAGAATATAAATTTGACTTTTGGTAAATATGTTTAACTTTTGTTAATAATAATTTTGTATTTAAACCAAACTTTTTAAATTGCAAATTAAAACATAACTGATGTAGTAACCACAAAGTTAAATTTAGAATAATTAATAAACTTTAATAATAATAAACTTTAAAAATTTTTAAACCAAACTTTTAAAACTTTTCATATCATCATCCTACTAATTTTTTTGCATAAGGTTAGGAGAACTCAAATTGTTATAATAGTGTAAATTTGACGTTTGGTAAATATGTTTAAACTTTAATAATAATTTTGTATTTAAATCAAACTTTGAAATTTTTAAACCAAACTTTAAAAACCGTTCATATTTTTATCCTAATTTAAAATATTCAGCATCATAGCTTTTTAAATTTAAAATATCAAAGACACAATCGTTTTTACTCATTTTACATACTTTTTGGACGAGTGTATGCAAATAATTATTTTGCATACTTTTAGGAGAACTAAAAGCTTTAGAAAAGCTCCTCCTACACCAGAACCGGCATATCCATACTACTCACATCTAATAAAAGAATTTTTGTTATTGATTACAAAATATATAATTCCATAACACTTGTAACTTTCAATGTATATATTAGTTGTTATTAAAATAAAATATTAAATGTAATGATAAAATAAATAAAATAAAACAACTTCATAAAAAAAAACATTGGTTTGACCATTTACATTTTACATTGTTGCATTACTCAAATGTGTGTTGTAATGTTTTTGGTTTAATATTGATAAATAAAGAGTAGAAATTAGAAGTACCATATTATGTCACAAAACGTGAAAAATAAAATCACATTAATTTACTTCTTATAGAGAAGAATCAGCATTATCATTATGTTTACATAAAACATCCTTCAAGGTTGTTAGGAAACGTTTTAACAAAACACACACACATTACACTTATTTGCAATAGTTGTCTACAATATTTTCATACTGTTGATCGTCATAATATTCACAAAGCTGAATTTAACAATGTTGTAACAGATTTATCAACTGCAGAAAATAATATTCTAAATTACGAAAATTATCAACTTCAAATAGAGACTCTTTTTATTATATACGCATATTGTGAAACTATATTAAAACCCACAAAAATCATCAACAATCAACAATATCGAACACGCATCAGTAGCACTTTCTTATTCCATAAAATATTCGTTTGATGAAAATTTAAATAAATACGTTGAACATGTTGAATTGAATTGTGCTGAAGAATCTATTACTGCCTTATCGAAAGATTGCACGGATCTTTTCGCTAAATATCATTAAATATCATTAAATAAATATCTCTAAATATCATGACGCCGAAACCTATGGATGAATTAACTATTGATGAGGAACTTGAACAACTTACTAATATAACCTGTCATATTTGTGGTAAGCAATTACATATTACAATTTTATTAATATAGTTAGAATCTATAATTTTTAAATATAGAATTAAAAATATAGTTAAATACAATTTTATAAATATAGTTAGAATCCATTGCCATTTTACTGGTAGATACAGGTACCAACTCATAATGCTTATAATCTTTTATATAGAAGACCTTATTTTTTCTCGTTTTCTTTTATTATTTTTCCTGCTAAGATAGCCATTTATGCCATTTATTTATTTAAGACTTTATTTATTTAAGACTTAAGACGGTATAAAATTATACCTCCAAATAAAGAAAAGTACATATAGCTAAAGAAAAGAATTACTGTTCCAGATAGCAAAATTAGTTTTTCTTTATGATTTTTAGATAGTTTTCGATATATATCTTCAAGTTTAGATTGTTTATGCAGAAACTTAGATAAATCAAAAATAAAACAAAAATAAAATGTAACAAAAACTTTTAAAAATAATTCTGAATTAATAACTCGAAAAGGTTTTTTCCCATATGAATATTTAGATAACTGGGAGAAACTCCAAGAAGAAAATTTTCTGCTTCAAACTGATTTCTTTAACAAACTAACACGGTTTGTTCGGAAGATGACTATAATTATGCTATAAGACTATGGAAAACTTCCAATTGTAAAAATCTGTTAGATTATTTAAAATTATACCTAAAGACAGATGATTATAATTACTTAAGATACAATAAGATACAATTAATTAATATTCTATTAA
Source organism: Poecilobothrus nobilitatus (assembly GCA_947095535.1). Classification (NCBI taxonomy): domain Eukaryota; kingdom Metazoa; phylum Arthropoda; class Insecta; order Diptera; family Dolichopodidae; genus Poecilobothrus; species Poecilobothrus nobilitatus. The sequence continues at coordinate 211,126,242 of OX352772.1, read as the reverse complement.
TTTGCATTAAGCAAGAATAATAACTAAAATGTTATTCATGTTTTCAAAATTATAATCGTATAATTATTTCGTATATTCTACTTTTTGAAATTAATTTTTATAGGTTATTTTATTATATATTTTTATATCTTTTAAAAAATTTTAATGTTTTTAATATTGTCCTCATTTAGCACTCTAAGGCCTACTATATTATGTTTTAATCGGGAGTTATGTAGGCTATCGCTTTCTTTAAAAATATGTTTTCTGTATTTATATTAATTACAATAAGTAATATAAATAATATAAATATGTATTGATTTTTGAATCATATTGAAATACATATATAAAAAGTGCCGATAGTATTTATGTGTATTTCTATTTATATTTAATTTTGATTCACACACACTTTCACAATTTAATAAGCATGTAGGCAAGCTGGTTCAAGTAATATAAATGCATAATATGGCATAATGCATATATAATACAAAAATTATATTAGATACTGATCAGATCATGTATATCATAATATGTCATCTGATATCATATGATTATATTCATATATGTTTGTTACTTGTTATTTCTATCATCCATACCAATCATACGAAAGTTCATTTATGTACATATATGAAAAACAAATATCCGAGACCAAAACTTACTTTAAGAAACTTTAAAAAAAAAAGTTGAAAAATGAGACAAAATTTCAAAATCGATATTGTAGCGACATCTAAACTTTTTTGTTGCCATTTGGACATCTCTATGTAGTCTCTGGTTTAACGTTAGATAACTATAAAAATTGTTTGTTAAAAAATGAAGTTTCTTTAAGAGAAATGAAAATATTTAGATCACATTTACATACAATTTATACACAGAATATAAATAAAGTAGCTTTAAGTTCATTAGATAATAAAAGATATGTAATCGCAGATAAAATAAACACATATGCTTGGGGGCATTATGCCATTGAGCAATAATCGTAAAAAACAAAAAAAAATTAAGTTTTTGTTAGTTTAGTTTTAATAAAAAAAATATAATTTAAAGATGAATAAAAAAGAAACAAATATATTATTTAAACCAACAGGACAAACTTGTTTTTTATTATTACAAAAATAAAATCGAATCTTAAGTGTGCTCAATCATTTTTAGCTTAGCGAAGTTTTTAAGCTGTTGAAAACTTTGAATAAAACCAAAGACAAATAAAAAACGCTTCTTAAATATAAAAATATATAAATTGACAGTAAAAGTTTAGATAAAATTCGAATTTATCTGATTATTTATATTTTAATTTAACTATAGAACTTCTCAAAGTTCATAATATTTCGTTATATTTCAACCGTTTAACTCAAAACTTTTATTATTTATTTTATAAATAATATATTTATTATAACAAAACATTTCATTTAAAATTATTTTGTATACATTTCTTCATGTACCTATTCAAATCAAACATTTTTTTCAAGTAAATATTAAAGTTTAGCTTTTATAATAATGAATTTTGAAAACTTTTTATATCTTTATCTTACTAATTTTTTTGCATAAGGTTAGGAGGACTTAAATTGTTATAATAGAATATAAATTTGACTTTTGGTAAATATGTTTAACTTTTGTTAATAATAATTTTGTATTTAAACCAAACTTTTTAAATTGCAAATTAAAACATAACTGATGTAGTAACCACAAAGTTAAATTTAGAATAATTAATAAACTTTAATAATAATAAACTTTAAAAATTTTTAAACCAAACTTTTAAAACTTTTCATATCATCATCCTACTAATTTTTTTGCATAAGGTTAGGAGAACTCAAATTGTTATAATAGTGTAAATTTGACGTTTGGTAAATATGTTTAAACTTTAATAATAATTTTGTATTTAAATCAAACTTTGAAATTTTTAAACCAAACTTTAAAAACCGTTCATATTTTTATCCTAATTTAAAATATTCAGCATCATAGCTTTTTAAATTTAAAATATCAAAGACACAATCCTTTTTACTCATTTTACATACTTTTTGGACGAGTGTATGCAAATAATTATTTTGCATACTTTTAGGAGAACTAAAAGCTTTAGAAAAGCTCCTCCTGCACCAGAACCGGCATATCCATACTACTCACATCTAATAAAAGAATTTTTGTTATTGATTACAAAATATATAATTCCATAACACTTGTAACTTTCAATGTATATATTAGTTGTTATTAAAATAAAATATTAAATGTAATGATAAAATAAATAAAATAAAACAACTTCATAAAAAAAAACATTGGTTTGACCATTTACATTTTACATTGTTGCATTACTCAAATGTGTGTTGTAATGTTTTTGGTTTAATATTGATAAATAAAGAGTAGAAATTAGAAGTACCATATTATGTCACAAAACGTGAAAAATAAAATCACATTAATTTACTTCTTATAGAGAAGAATCAGCATTATCATTATGTTTACATAAAACATCCTTCAAGGTTGTTAGGAAACGTTTTAACAAAACACACACACATTACACTTATTTGCAATAGTTGTCTACAATATTTTCATACTGTTGATCGTCATAATATTCACAAAGCTGAATTTAACAATGTTGTAACAGATTTATCAACTGCAGAAAATAATATTCTAAATTACGAAAATTATCAACTTCAAATAGAGACTCTTTTTATTATATACGCATATTGTGAAACTATATTAAAACCCACAAAAATCATCAACAATCAACAATATCGAACACGCATCAGTAGCACTTTCTTATTCCATAAAATATTCGTTTGATGAAAATTTAAATAAATACGTTGAACATGTTGAATTGAATTGTGCTGAAGAATCTATTACTGCCTTATCGAAAGATTGCACTGATCTTTTCGCTAAATATCATTAAATATCATTAAATAAATATCTCTAAATATCATGACGCCGAAACCTATGGATGAATTAACTATTGATGAGGAACTTGAACAACTTACTAATATAACCTGTCATATTTGTGGTAAGCAATTACATATTACAATTTTATTAATATAGTTAGAATCTATAATTTTTAAATATAGAATTAAAAATATAGTTAAATACAATTTTATAAATATAGTTAGAATCCATTGCCATTTTACTGGTAGATACAGGTACCAACTCATAATGCTTATAATCTTTTATATAGAAGACCTTATTTTTTCTCGTTTTCTTTTATTATTTTTCCTGCTAAGATAGCCATTTATGCCATTTATTTATTTAAGACTTTATTTATTTAAGACTTAAGACGGTATAAAATTATACCTCCAAATAAAGAAAAGTACATATAGCTAAAGAAAAGAATTACTGTTCCAGATAGCAAAATTAGTTTTTCTTTATGATTTTTAGATAGTTTTCGATATATATCTTCAAGTTTAGATTGTTTATGCAGAAACTTAGATAAATCAAAAATAAAACAAAAATAAAATGTAACAAAAACTTTTAAAAATAATTCTGAATTAATAACTCGAAAAGGTTTTTTCCCATATGAATATTTAGATAACTGGGAGAAACTCCAAGAAGAAAATTTTCTGCTTCAAACTGATTTCTTTAACAAACTAACACGGTTTGTTCGGAAGATGACTATAATTATGCTATAAGACTATGGAAAACTTCCAATTGTAAAAATCTGTTAGATTATTTAAAATTATACCTAAAGACAGATGATTATAATTACTTAAGATACAATAAGATACAATTAATTAATATTCTATTAATTTGCATTAAGCAAGAATAATAACTAAAATGTTATTCATGTTTTCAAAATTATAATCGTATAATTATTTCGTATATTCTACTTTTTGAAATTAATTTTTATAGGTTATTTTATTATATATTTTTATATCTTTTAAAAAATTTTAATGTTTTTAATATTGTCCTCATTTAGCACTCTAAGGCCTACTATATTATGTTTTAATCGGGAGTTATGTAGGCTATCGCTTTCTTTAAAAATATGTTTTCTGTTTCCACAATTGCATATAGGTAGAGCAGTTTTCTCAAACAGGAATTAATGTGTTTAAGTTGGTTGGTTTAAAATTTTGCACAGCATGCCAAGAGAAGAGCAGTCAAATTTTGCTAAAGTAGTTGAAGTAATGGAACTTCGGTTTGAAAACGACCACATGCAACAAGTTCAAATTCAAATGCGAATACAAGGGAATGGAGAATCTTTACAAGAACTCCAGTTTGATATTGAGAGGCTTGCACATCCTTCATATACCAACGCAAGTTTCGAAATTCTAAATGAAGTTGCTACAGATTCTTTTATAAATACGATTGCTGATAGGGATCTGCAACAAGCTTTTAGATTATTGAAGAAGATTATTGAAGATTGGGATTTTCTTTCGCCTACGAATCGTCTAAAAGCGCAACCTGAAGTGTTACAAGAGTACATCAAGTAATTGTTGAAGAGTGTTGTTGTAATAAAATTATCTTTCAAAATATGGACAAAGGACCAAAATATTTAAATGCTTGCATTGAAATAACAACGACCATTTACAACTAGACTGCAAGAAGAGAAAGATAATAGAGGCAGAACATGAAGCACAAAGGGAGAAAAGATATAATAAACTAGCACAAGCCAATCAACAGCCACAAAAATTGAACCCTGCGTTTGGGGCAGAAGTTGGTTAGTAACAGGAATGGCCCCAAAGAAACTGTTAAAGTTGAACAAATAACGGGTGCTGCTAGATGAATTGTAAAACACGATCTTGTGAGGAGTAAATGGCTTCGAAATCATAATAAATTTTCGTTAAAAACAGCAACGGGCGAAAATGTTGAAGTATATAATGCGAAAATGTTCAAATAAAACTAAATATTTGGTTGAGCGATAATGTAGTATTTCCTCATATGTTTTTAGTAACAGACATTGTCGACGAATGCATCCTAGGAGTAGACTTTATATCTACACACAATATTAATATCAATGTGGGACAAAGAATTTTGAAATGTTACAATGCAGAAATACCAATACTACTAGGATCAACAGATTTTAATACTTAGAAGGCAATAGCTGTAAGTAATATAGAGTTACTACCATTTTCTGCTAACTTAGTTTTTATGGAGTTAAACGGCGAACGAGGCCATTGGCCAGTCAAGTAGCTCAAATTCGCAGATGGTATAATTCGGCTTATGGAAATTCGTTTGTAGTACGAACATCGACAATGTGGAACCATCTTCCACCTCATGTGTTCCCCAGAATTGGTGATGATTACATTTACAACGTGCAAAGATTCAAGGTGAATATTAACAACTTTGTTCACAATATGCCTGCCAATTTGAAATCTATTTTAATTCCTTAACTGAACTTCCTTTTACCAGGCAGTACAGCAAAAGCAAAAAAAAGAGCTGATGTTTAGTGGGTCACACACACTAATAGAGGAATCGTGCTCGTTTTCACTCTTCTATAGTGTCTTTCGATAATTCCACCTACCCTCGCAAAAGAAACAAAAAAAAAAGTGATTGGCGCAACGTTAATAAAAATCGAAAATAAACATTTTCAGTGCGAGTATTAATCATGAAATCATGGCATCTAGTACAACAACATTAAAAAAAGGTGACATTATTACGAAATGTGAACCAGTTTTTCAAATTGTTTCTGTCAAACATTCTAATAGAAAGAAAGTTGACAGCAAACTATTTAGCGAGGCATTGATAAATCAGCTGATACCTTCTAATTTTTAGAACAAATGTCAAAATGAGGAAGGTGTGAAACTGCTGGAGGATTTGGGGACATTTTTCAAACCGAAATAAGTGGAAAAACAAAATTTTGTACAACATAGAGGACAGGAGATGCCATACCTATTCGCCAGCCACTAAGAAGATTACCTTTAGCAAAGCAATCTAAAGTAGCTGAAATTATAACGCCCATGAAAGATGAGAACATAATAGAAGAATGTAACAGCCCGTAGACTTCTCCAGTGGTCTTCGTAAAAAAAAAGTATGGAAGCACGAGATTTTGTGTGGATTATCGCCGTTTGAAGGATGTTACCAAGAAAGACAGTTATCACTTGCCACGCATAGACGACATATTGGACACACTTTCTGAAAGTAAATGGTTTTCAACATTAAATTTGAAAAGTAGTTATTAGCAAGTGGAGATACACCCTGATAATAAAGAGAAAATTCCATTTTCTGTTGGCACCGGTCTTAGACAATTTAAAGTAATACCATTTGGACTATGTAACGCTCCTGCAACTTTTTAAAGATTAATGCAAAATGTTCTAAGAGGATTGACATGAAAAATGTACATTGTTCAGAAAAGAAGTGAAATATTTAGGACACATTGTTTCTTTAAAAGGCATTAGTGAAGATTCAGAAATGATAGAAGTTGTCAAAAACTGGCCAACTCCGAGAAACAAACACCATGAAATACGAAGTTTTCTTGGATTAGCATCTTATTATCGGCGCTTATTAAGAGCTTTGCAGACGTTGCACAAAGTTAACATCAGTTAACAGAAAAAAAAAGCAGTTCATACGGTCAGAAACTTGTAAAGAAAGTGTTAAACAACTAAAAGGTGAATTGTGTCGCTACAGTGTTGGTTTATCGGAAATTAAATACTGTATTTATTCTAGACACGGATGTAAGTAACTACGGAATTGGTGTTGTGCTGTTGCAGGAAGAGAATGATGAAGAAAGTCCAATATTATTTTACAGTAAATCAATGTCCAAATCTCAAAGCACTACTCGAAAGGGCTTATTAGCAGTTATTGGTGCTGCAAAACACTTTCATAAATAACTATACGGAAGAAAGTTTATTATTCACACGAACCATGCCGCACTTAATTGGCTGTTACAATTCAATAACACGGAAAGAGAAATTGCTTGTTGGATAGAACAATTATAGGAGTATGATTTTGTAATTCAATATAGAAAACACGCATCGATAATAACGCCGATGCATTGTCAAGGCGACCGTGCAATATTGATTGTAAACACTGCTCAAAAATAGAACATAAAAATGAAATTGTAGTTGAACGAGTTAAAACAATTGATGGATGGACGTAAACGAACTGCAATGAGCACAAAAGGAATACGGTGATATATCTACGATTCAACAATGGAAATAAGCTTCGCAAAGGCTTTAATGAATCGATATGTCTGATAAAAGTGAAATAACAAAAAGTTATGGGGCACAATGGAATTCTTTAGTAATCGATGAAGGTTGACGATAACGGAAAGGGGAATCAGCGGATGGAAAAGAAACAAGAATGTAATTGGTAATACCAAAATCAAAGATATATGGGGTTACAACCTGATGGTTTATGCATCTGAAATCCTGAATCAAATGGAGAAAGGGTACCAAGTTGATGCAATTTACACTGATTTTAGCAAAGCTTTCGATCGTGTAGATCACTTCACTTTGCTAAACAAACTATCAACTTTTGGCATTTCGGGTTCATTTCTTGGGTGGCTTAATTCTTATCTTTTAGAAAGAACTCAAAATGTTAAATTTCGTGGTGTATTATCCAACACCATTGGTGTCACTTCCGGTGTACCGCAAGGTAGCCATTTAGGCCCGCTTCTGTTTAATGTTTTTATTTCAGATCTTTCGGAATATCTAAGCAATATATCTCACATTTCGTTTGCTGATGACCTAAAAATATATCAAGTGGTTAAAGATAATCCTGATGCAACTAAACTTCAATCAAGCTTATCAGTGTTACAAGCTTGGTGCACGTCAAATAAATTAGAACTCAACATACAGAAATGTAAGGTTATTAGCTTAACATGTAAACGGTATTCTTTAATATATGACTACAAAATAGATAATGTTACTCTTGAAAGGGTTTTTAGTATTACTGATCTGAGAATTCTTCTCGATAATAAACTTAATTATAATCTTTACTATGACCTAATAGTTTCAAAGGCTAATAAAATGTTAGGTTTTATTAAGAGAAGAGCTAAAGAATTTAGCGACTTAGCTGTGGCAAAATCTCTTTATTGTTCCCTAGTTCGTTCTATCTTAGAATACGGTAACATTGTTTGGGATCCAGCCTTTGCAGTTCATTCCAATAGAATCGAATCAGTTCGAATCAGTTCAAAAGCAATTTCTTTTATTTGCATTAAGGAATCAATATAACCCTTTTGATTTTGCTAATCTACCTAGTTACACCACAAGACTTAATTCATTAAACTTGCTTTCTTTATCTTTACGTAGACAACTATTGTCATCATGCTTTACTTTTGATATTTTGAATAATAGTATTTCTATCCAATCTCTTAATAACAAGTTTAGACTTAACGATAGTGTTAGGCAAACTAGAAATACTAAATTTTTAATGGACTACAAACATAATACAGAGTACGGTAGAAATGAACCCATCAACAGATGTTGTACTACTTTTAACAAAATTAGTCATCTCTATTCTACATCTATCTCCAGAAGTACGTTCAAACACATTTTACAACTACATTTTTCCAATTTAATGACCTTAGACAATTAATTCTTACTTAAGCAAAAAAAAATTTTTTTTTTTTTTTTTTTTTAATTATGATATAATTTTAAACATAGCACATTTATTGTATTGCATTATAATACAATTAATGTTTTTCATTTAGATCATTTTTTTTTTTTTTGTACATTTTATAAATAGTAATTTAATGCTTTCAAGTACACTTAATAAAAAAAAAAAATGTTCATTTTTTTTTTTTTTTTTAATTTTACTTCTACGTAATAATAAGATATTTATTTACGTTTAATTTGCTACATAAGTTATTACATAAAATGTTAAATTGATTGTCATTATATATATGTACATATCTGTACTGGTATCATATTTAAATTTTTTTTATTAAAATAAAGTTGTTAATGTAGTTTAAATAAAAAATTAATAATAACAATAACAATAAATTAACTTTTTTTAGGTTTTAAGTTATTATAAGTCATTATTTTGTTTAATTTTAATTATAAGCATTAATTTAAGAATTTTTTTTGTAACGACCTTGCTTAGGTTTTGTAAAATAAAATAAAATAAAAAAATAAATCGGAAGGACATCTTGGCGTAAATAAAACTTTATTTAAAATTCGCTAAAGACTTTATTGGTTACATATTAGAGAAGATGTAGAAGCATGGTGTCGTAAATGCACCGCTTGTGCTGCAAGTAAAAGTCTTCGTACAAGAAGTCAAAGCCGAATTGCAACTATATTTGGTACACGCTCCCTTTTGAAAGAATTGGTATTGTTGTGGCAGAACCTTTCTCGATCAGTAATTCTGGCAACCTATATATAGTAGTGGTAATGGATTATTTCAGTAAATGGCCAGAAGCATACGAAATTCCTAACCAAGAGCTAACCACAATAGCAGTGAATTGATAAATCATTGGATTAGCAGATTTGGGGTTCCATATGAATTGGATTCAGATCAAGGAAGAATTTCGAATCCCAAATGTTTAAAAAAATATGTAACATATTTGGAGTGAAAAAACCAGAACTACACCTTTGCATCCTCAATCAGACGGAATGGTAGAACGATTTAACAGAACATTAATTCAGTATTTGAAGAAAGTGGTCGCAAGTCATCAAAAAGATTGGGATCGCTATATACCAGTTTTCTTAATGGATTACCGTTCAGTCTTACATGGAAGTACGGGCCAAACACCGTCTAATAGAATGCTAACATCACTTCCAACAACAAGTTTGGAATAAGCCGGAGAACTTCGCCGGCAGTTGGCAGACCTACACGAAGCGAAATTGAAAATAATGAGTGATCGTACGAAAACACGATACAATTTAATGGCGACTTCATCAGGATTTCAAGAAAACGATTTGGTTTGGTTGTAAAATCCAAAAAGATGAAAAGTCGAAGTCCTAAACTAGATCAGCACTGGAAGGCCCTTACAAAATAGGTAATAGAATCAATGACATAGTATACAGAATACAAGGCGGTAGTCGTGGTGAATTTAAAATAGTTCACTTGGATAGATCGAGGTCCACATACTGTTCGGAACGAGTAGTCTTAAAAAGGGAATAGTATTGTAAATAAAACAATCTGGAAAAAGAATAGTCTAGGAACAATCTAGAACTATATAGAAATACAAGTGAAATAAATAATATTAGCTATAAATTGTAAATAGAGCAGTTTGGAAAAGGAATAATCTAGAATATAATAGGAATAATCTAGAACTCTATAGAAATATTAGTCAAATAAATAATATTAGCTATAAGAATAATAGTAACATTAACATAACATTATATTTTTATTAGTATTAGTAATAAGCAAAAACCGGATTTATATGCATTTAAGAAAAGCAAAATAAGCACATATATATGCATTAAATCTTGGTAAATATGCAGTGAAATATGCATTAAAAATTGGCTCAATAGAAATATTAGGCAAAAAATTAAATATAATTGAAAAAAATTCAATTTTTTAAATATATTTCTGCTTAACTTTATTTTTAATAATTTATTTTACAACGTGCGTACCATTTCTACATTTATGGCAGTTTTCTACCTCACATATTGCATCTAGTGCTTTTATACGCTACACCTAAAGTAGGGTATATTAAGTTTGGTATGGCATTTGCAACCGTCAAAAGGAAACGAGTTAGATCTGACTCATGGCGCAGTGGTTAAGTCGCCAACCTTTCCATCGAAGGGTCTTGGGTTCAAACCCTGGTCAAATCATATAAATCAAAAAATATGTAGTAATTTTATATCGTAATAATTTATATCGTATAATTAATAGTAGTTATAATAATAATAATAATATTAATAATAATGATAATAATAATAATAGTAATAATAACAATAATAATAATAATATTAATAATAATAATGATAATAATAATAATAATAGTAATAATAAAAAAATATTAGTAATAATAATAATAACAATAATAATAATAATAATAGCTACTACAGGCGCTATCTTTGGTTATATCATGCAGTAGGGTGTTATATACTACTGCACGTTGTAATCCACTGATGGGCCTGACTCTGTAGTAAAATAATAATAACATTAATAAGTAATACTAATACCAATAATAATAGCCACTACAGTGACAGTGGGGGTTGTATTTAATAGTTACCTCATGTAGTAAGCTGTTATTACTACATGTTGTAACTGTTGTAACGGCTATTATTGGTCACTTAGCCAAATAGTAATAATAATAGGTGGATTCATTGTTTCCTTACAGTCCCACTCCCACTTCAATGTTTCCGTATCCATTTCCTATCCTTTCCCATCCCTACTCCCTAGCCAATATACTGCGTTCGCAGGTAAGAGTTTCATCTCATTATATTGGGTAAAAGAAGAGGTGGTTTTGGTCAGTAAGAATCTGACATAAACAAGGGGGAAATTCTTGGTGTCTTTGGAAGATTCCCACCTCTCTTAGGAAAAAAACAGATATGGACATATATATACATTCTGAATCACAATGAATTTATGTTTCTGAAATTGGAGAGGATTTGGAGCCCCAGAGCAAATGAGTATATCTCCAAAACCAATAAAGGGAGAACCTTCAAATTTGGTACAATGGTGTTCTGGCATGTTTTCCTTGTGACCTTGAAATGTGAGAGAACTTAAAATATGGGTTCGGATTTTAAAGGTTTCCGAACGGGCTCCAGAGCAAACGAACATATCTCCACAACCAATAAAGATAGTACCTTTAGATGTACCAAATGGAGTTCTGTTATTTTTATCTTTAAAATTAAAAATTGACACTTGAGATGATTTGGACCATGTGTTCGGATTTTGGAAGCTTCCGAGTTAGCCATTGAACAAACGAGCATACCTCCAAAAGCAATAAAGAAAGAACCTTTAAAATTGGTACAAGAGTGTTCTGTAATGTTTCTTCTATGTCCCTGAAATTTGAGATGAATTGGAATGGCAATTCGGGTAGCTGACACACGCATCTCAAGGCCTGACAAGTATATTTTCGAAATCAATAAAGATAAAAATTGACATTTTAAACTTGAATAAGGAAGAAAAGGGAGGCGGTTCAAGCAGCTGCCAAAAAACTTAAATGGGATTTTTAATTTAATTGGGATTACTCAGGTGTAAGGTATCAATAAGTCGATTGCATCGATTACATTTATTTATTTTAATTAGAAAAGATGAAACTATTTGCATCGATAAATTTTCATCATTTCTTGTTATTACTAAATATTTAGGTCCTGGGCTCGTATTTTTTAATTCTTTTTCATCAACAAATTTAATATGATCTGATTCATTATTACCGTTAGGTATAGAGTTCTTGTTTTTTTCTCCCATTATGGGGAGAAAATAATCTAAATAAGTTTTTATGTTTTAATGTAAATAAGATATAATATTTTTAATTAATTTTACAAAACACAAAAATTTTATTTTCAAATAAAATAAAAGAAAATATTTTAAATAATATTAATAATATTTTAATGAAATCTGTTAATTTGTATAGCCGTATGAACTATGTTCAAGAGTATAATAAATTTGCCATTACGTTTGTGACACCTTAAATGAGTCGAGCTAGATATAGTGTTAAAGTTATGAATCGGCTCAGAATCGAATTCTGAGTCGATTAAGCCATGTACGTCCGCCCGTCCGCACGATAACTCAAAAAATAAAAGAGCTAGAGGGCTTTTTTTCGTCACTTTTGCGAAATTGTTAGTTTTGCTATTTAAATCGAGCTTTTCGGCCGCCGGGTTCAACTAGCTTCCATACAACTTCTTTCTTTATATTTAAATAACTCAGTATCTATTGAAGCTAAGTGTCTCAAATTTTGCAAAATCGTGTCGAGTTTACAGGCCAACAACACATGTAAAATTTGGTTGTGCTATAGGACAGGTTCGGGTAGCTGCCATACAACAACTTCTCTTTTTAAATATAAATAACACAGTGTCTATTATAGCTAGTTATCTGAAGTTTTGTGAAGGGGTGTCGAGTTACATGCCAAAAACTTTTGTGAACTTTAGTTGATCTAGAGGAGCCGGTTCAGGCTTCTTGCACGTTTTGGACCTTAACCCATTTTCGGCCACTGTTCGATTTTTCGAACAGTAAAGTTCATAATTTTCATATATGTTTTTTTCTATGAGACCTGTATATTTTATATTAAAGTTCTAAACAATAAAAAACTTTAAACTTTTAGCTTTCAATGAGTGTTTCAAACTCAAAATTGATTAACTTATTCCCGAAATAGATATGGGGCGAAAAGACGCAGTCTTGTAAAATGTACATTAGAAATAAACCAATACGGTTTAGTTATAAATTATGGTGCTTATGCTCTTCTGATGGATATTTATTTTCGTGCATTCCATATGCTGGCTAAAGTGATGGTTATAATAGACAGATTGGTTTAGATGCAGATGTTGTACTTCGACTACTTGAAAATGTTGAACAACCAAATCAACACAAAGTTTACTTTGACAACTTTTTTACTTCTTATTATTCGATGTGTTTGCTCAGTGAAAAACATTTTCATGCCACGGGAACAACTCGAGCTAATCGAATAATGAATTCACCATTAAAAACAGAGAAACAATTACAGCGCGCTGAGCATGATTATGTATTCGATACCAGCAACAAATTGTTATTTGTCGATGGTCTGCTAATAAAGAGGTTACAATTTGTTCTAATTTTGACCAAATTGAACAACGAAAACAGTCAAACGTTGGAAGAAAGAAAAGAAGGATTATATCAATTATGATCAACCGTTACTTTTGCATTACTACTACATGGGTGGTGTTGATTTACATGACAATGCCGTTGCAAATTATCGCATCAACATCAGATCAAAATAGTGGTATTGGTCGTTGTGGATTTCTGTTTTGAGCTCCTCTATTAAACGCCTGGAAGCTACACTGTTTTATAGTAAAATATAACAGGCACACACGTTGTTGTTTCAGAAGAAGAAGGAAAATTTCGCCGATTGTCAATTAAAAAAATGTGGCAAGCCAACCAAATTCATGTGCAAGAAGTGTAATATTCATTTGCATACAAAGTGTTTGGAAAAATAATTTTTTTGTTATAATTTTTAGCACATTTTTCAAAAATTTCTTTAGAAATTGATTATTTTACTTCATTTTGTAATTTTTTTAAGTTTTTAGTAAAACTATATATAATATAGATTAAAATTTTTGCTTTTTCTATGATTTTGTGGCTATCTATATTTACTATATTTAAATATGTGTTAAGAATTTAATTTAATTAAAAAGATAAAATCTCTAAATAAAAAATATAATTTTTCTTGAATAAAAAATGCCAAATAGCGGCCAGTGTTGGATTTTTTGAACAGTACTTTTCCAGACTTACGAACAAGCTAGCTCAAATCTGACAACGGATTTGAATTTTTTAGGCCCTTATTGTCCTAAATCTTACGGATTTGCCAAAAATTAATAAATGTTTTTTTTTTTGGCCCATTTTCGGTTAATGAAGCTAGGCGTCTGAAATCTTACAAATGATGATCAAGTTTTATAACAACAACTTCTGTAAAATTTAGTTGTGGTGGTGCGACTGGTTTGAGTAGCTGCCATACAACTTCTACGTTTAAATGAAAATAACTCAGTGTCTATTGAAGCTAGGTATCTGAAATTTTGTGAAGAGGTGTCGAGTTACATGGCAACAATTTTTGTAAAATTTTGTTGATCTAGTGCACCCGATTCAAGCTTCTTGCACTTCTTGGAACTTAATGAAGCTAGGCGTCAGCAATCTTGCAAATGAAGGTCAAGTTTTATGGTAACAACTTCTGTAAAATTTGGTTGTGCTGGAGCTGCTGCTGGCACTCTTCCTCGTTTGAAATAAATTTTTTTTGCAAAAAAATTTTTTTTTTAATTCTAAGGAATTAAAAAATATGTTTCTCGCAGCACTCTCTAATTTTAATGATGACAGATGTATTCATATTAGCAGATGTGTTTCAAAATTTTCGCGAAATATGTATAAAAATATACAATTTAGAACCCGCAAATTTTTATACAACGTCACGTCTTTCATGGCAGGCAATGTTGCAATTTACCGAAATATATTTAGAATTACTTGTTGATATAAATATATATAACATCCTGCAAAAAGGTATGCGTGGCGGAATTAATCAGTGTTCTTTACGCCATTCATTAGCCAACCATAAATATATGAGTGAAAAATACAATGAAAATGAACCGTCTCAGTATATACCGTATGTACATAGATGCTAACAATTTATACGGTTGGGCAATGTCTCAGTTTCTTCCATATAAAAGTTTGAAGTGGGAGAAAATTCTATAGACATTCTAGAAATCTCTGACAATTTTGAAACTGGATACAACCAACTGCCGCCTTGTCAAGCACAGAAGCAGAATACATGTTTCTTTCTTCAGTCATTCAAGAGACAGTATGGCGTAAACAGTTTGGTGATGAAATAGGTGATGTGCTTCAAGCGGCATTAATTACAATAATCTACGACAACAAAAGTGCTTTATTCTCGTCAAAAAATGGTGCTTACAAATCGCGAACGAAGCACATAGATCAACGCCATCTTTTTTTTTTGAGATGCATTAGCAAACAGTTTAAATTTTCTAATGAATATTGAACTTTATTAAATTTTTAATAAGTGAGGGTATTGAAAATTAAGAGTAAATTTGAATGAACATTATAAAATTTTATTAAAAACGCGCCCTACAATGTAATAAAATGTCAAATAAATTAATTTAATTTTGTCTTCTCTATACTGGCTGTTGAACAAAAAAGACGTTTTTTTCTTTTTGATACTGCTACACTTTCTCATTTATCAACTGGGACGAACTGTTACTGCAACAGGATATTAATGTGATAATGCTCCCACGTAACTCCTCTTTTTAAAAAAAGATGATAGAGCATGAGCAGAAAACTATCAGGGTATAGGCATTCTATCGATTATTCTCAAATTATTTGAAAAAATTATCATTGATAGAATGATAATTACTCATGGTTCAGAAAAGGTCGTTCTACAAACCTTATGGTGTATACTTTCCTTCCAACAGAACCAAATGTAGAAAAGATATCAAGTTGGTGCAATTTATACTGATTTTAGCAAAACTTTCGATCGTACAAATCAGTTTTCTTTACATAACAGCTATTAGCTTTTGGCATTTCAGGTTCTGTCTTTTCGGGGGGTTAACACTTATGTATAAGAAAGAACACAAAACGTCAAATTTCAAGGTTTGTTGTCCAACTCTATTAATGTAACTTCTGGTGTACCAGAACGAAGACATTTAGGGCCGCTTCTGTTTCATGTCTTTCTTTCGGAATATTTAGGCGATATACCTCACATTGCTATTGCTGATGATCTAAAAATTTATCCAATTTCGAAAAATAATTATGATGCAGCTACACTTCAATCAAGCTTTTTAGTTTTACACCATGTGTGCACGTCAAATAAATTTTAACTCAACATACAGAAATGTAAGGTTATTAGCTTTACCCGAAAAAGATCTTCTTTAATGTACGACTATAAAATAGATAACGTAATTCTTGAAAGAGTTTTTAGCATTACTGATTCAGGAATTATTCTTGATAATAAACTTAATTATAAAATTCATTATGACCAATTGGTTTCTAACGCTAGTAAAATGTTCGCTTCATTGGGAGAAGAGCTAAAAGAATTTAGTGACTGAACTGTGTTCTCTCTATTGTTCTCTTGTTGAACTGAATCATAGAACATAGAACTGAACTCTATCATAGAATATGGTAACATTATATGGGATCCAGCCTTTCAACTTCATTCTAATAGAATCGAATCAGTTCAAAAGCAAATTTCAAAAGCATATCCATTTGCATTAAGATGTCAATATTATCTTACTAATTTTGCTAATCTTCCTAGTTACACTACAAGAGTTAACTCATTAAACTAGTTTTCTTTATCTTTACGAAGACAATTATTGTCATCGTGTTTTACTTTTTATATTTTGAATAAAAGAATTTCTACCCAATATCTTGCTAACAAGTTTAGATTTAGCGATAGTGTTAGTCAAACTAAAAATACTAGGTTGGTTGCTATACGTGGCTGGTCCTGTCAATCGTGACAAGACCACAATTAGCGCGTTAACACCGTTTTGCTACCACTACCGTGACCATAAGGCTTATGTTTAGGCTATAACGGATTTAATTTCAGATCCATTTTGTCGCATTCAGGAAACTTACCATTTTTACAGATTGCTTAGCCACTAGCTCGCTAAGATCGTTAAATTCATGGCTACCCAAAGCTGCTCTTCTGGACCTGGCCTGCGGTGGGCATTTACACGTGAAGTGTATAATGGTTTCTTTCTCATTCTGTTCACCACAACTGCGGCATGATGTGTTGAATGGAATACCTCTTCTGGCCTCATGTTCGCCAATTGGCCAGTGTCATGTGAACACACCTATTGCTCTGGCTATGTCCTGCCAAGATAGCTTCAATAGGTTGTCCATTCTTTTGTTGGCCATATTTTCTTGGTCGTATGGTATGAGGTTAATTCTTTCCACCTTCTATTCGCTAGGTATGAAATGTGTAGAAGGATATTCATTTTAACGCTGTTTAGTGGAGGATCCACCTGTTCTTCCAGTGAAGCATTCAGATTGGAATCCCTCTTTGCTAATTCATCATCATGTTCACTACCTGTGATGTTCGTATGTCCCGGAACCCACAGTAATGTAACATTGTGTTGATATCTTATATTTTTAAGCTCGTCAGAGCATTTTCTGACAAGTTTGGAGGTTATTATCACAGAATTAAGAGCTGCGATTGTTGCTTGACTATGAGTGACAATGGCAATGCTTTCCCTCAGAGAATTATTGCTCCTAAGTATTTGGTATGCTTTCCAGATTCCTAGCATTTCAACTTGAAATACACTGGATTTATTGGGAAGTCTGAAAGGATGTTCTATTTTGAGTTTTTCTGAATAGACACCAGCACTGACACCGCAGTCAATTTTTGACCCATCAATGAAGAGTGTGGTGCCTACTTCACCCAAAGGGTTTCTTTGTCTTCATTCCCTTCTTGATGGAATATTTACTTTGAAATGCTTAACAATTTCCAGACTTGGAATAGTGTAGTCTGTGGAATTTGGCAGATCGCAAGCTGTTATAATACTGCTATGCCGATAGGGTTTTGTGCGCCAGAGCCATTTTTCTCTGAGTCTGACCGCACTACAACAGGCACCTAGTGCATTTCTTGGCTTCGATCTTAACGAACCCGTAATGCTTATACATACAACTCGCGGTACCTTACCAGGTCTGGTTCGGATATACTCCTTCTCCAGGGCTGGCCACCAGACTAATGATTCGTCGGCAAAAATGGGGCTTACTATAGCTATGTACATCCATAAAGCCATTCTTGGTTTTAATCCCCATTTTCCCCTAACATTTACTAATACTAAATTTTTAATGGATTAGAAACACAATACAGAGTATACGGAAGAAATGAACCCGTCAAAAGATATTGTACTACTTTTAACAAAATTGGTCATCTTTATTCTACATCCATCTCCAGAAATACTTTCGAACACATTTTACAACAAAATTTTTCTACTTTAATGACGTCAGACAATTAATTCTTACCTAGGCAATAATTTTCTTTTTAATTATGATATAATTTAAATATAACACACTTATTGTATTGCATTAAATACAAAAAAAATGGTTTATGTTTTTTATTTTTTGTAGTTTTTATGATTCGCTATTAATGCTTTTCATTAATGACGTAACAATTTTATATCTAAATATTTAATCAATTTATTTTCCTCCATACAAAACTTTCGGTACCGATTTGTATGATAATACTTAACCAATTTTAGTGAAATAACAGCCAAAAGAAACCTTTTCTTAGTCTACAGGTAACTCAGTTTTTTTTTATGTCTCGTGATATTTCAGTTGAAAAACAGGTATACGTACGCTTACGGTTGCTGCTCAATTTTTTTTTTACCAGAAACGTATATAAATAGAATTCATTTGCGGTTCCGGTAAAATAAATAAAGCCAGCTCACATAAAACTAAATTAAATTGTAAAGAAAAAGTCGACTAAATTTTTATGTTGCTATATCTATGTATTTAAACTGCTTTCGGTATCGATTTGCAAAAAACTACTCAACCAATTTTAGTGAAATAACAGCCACAAAAAGCTTTTTATACTTCAGGTAACCATGTTTTGTTTTATATTATCGCGATATTTCAGGTGAAAACAGGTATACATTTTTGGTTGCGGCTCAGTTTTTTTTACCCGAAACGTATATAAATGCAATTCATTTGCGGTTGCAGTTGAACAAATTAGCCGACTCACAAGAAACTAAATTGAATTGTAAAGAAAAAAATATTTTACTTTTATTATCTGCATTGCTGAGCCGACTAAACTTTTATGCGATATTTTCTGTATCAGCATTTATCAATGATTTTAGTTTGCGTTGGAATTCGCTGTCTCTCTCTTTGTTTTCGACTTTTTCTATCAAAATCTCAATTTGAAATTATTAAATAAAGTGATCTTACTATGATGTTACTTGGTTGTTTATCCTTTTTTTGTTTTCTTTTGTTGTTCTTTTTCTAAAAAGGAAATGCACATACATACATATTATAATAAAATCGTTATACATGCAATTCAATTCAATATTCATTGACCTATATTCCACGTAGTTTAGAAAAACCGCCTAAAAACTTTTTCACATGAACTCTTGCAACCGTCTTACTTATCTACGTTTGTGTGAAAAAAATAAAATAAAAATTTGATGCGGAAGGTATGTATAAGAAAAGAACGGAAGAAAATAAATTGAATTCATATTTGATTTTATTTTTTTTTTCTATAATTTTGTATGTACATTATATTATACATATATTATGTATCTGTAAAATAAATTTAAATTGTTTCTTTGCTTTTTTTTATTTTAAATTACATAAGTAGACATATGTATGTAAGTTATTTTGGTTAGGTACATAATTTTTAAATTGAAGAGACTAAGCGAGACCGAGAGGTATGTATAATAAAAAAAATTCGAAAAAACATTAGGTACATTTATATTATTGATGTCATCAAATAGCTTTAAAAACGTAATATATACATTTTAATATTTTTTATGTATGAAAAAATATCTTTAATTGTTTTTCAAAAACAAATTATTATTTATATGAGTATGTACGGTAAATTTTAATTATGTATGCATTTTGAATTACTTTTTAAGATCATTTTTTTACAGCGTGATTTATTCATATTGAATTTGTTAGATTTTCTTTCTGTCTGTTGAAGATTCCACCTTCCGTGGAAAAGAAAACTTCAATTATTGAGCGCTCGATGACATTTACTCGAATTTAGAGCACTGCACTGACGGCACTGATACATATTTATTTCTTTCTATACCTAATTATTTTTGGTGCCTAGACACAAACTTGTATTGTAGAATAGAATTCAAGAATTCAATACAAATTGGTTTTAAAAATATTTTTTTTTACTTTTGAATATTTAAAAAAAACAAAAGCATCAAAATTTTTTATTTCTTACGATGTGTTTAGTATAGAATAGGTAAGCTGACCAACCGTACTCTTTTGAAGAGTACAGTACTCTTTTCACAGTTTTTGTACTCCTCAAAATATCGATCTAGTTTTGTACTCTTCTACAAGAATCTGTACTCTTTGTACTCTTTTTAACATTAGATTTTTTTTTTTGGTTTAGTTCAGATTCAGATTCAGACTCTCATCTAACTTTACACATTAGAAAACTCAATTATTAATTGGGAGGATGTAGTTGCAACTGTTGATTTTTTAACAGCGAAAGGAATTGAAATAAATGACGGGAAGTTGTTGCATGAAGTTGATTGCGCAAATAAATATTGTAGTGATACAATAATTTCAAAATGGAGAGACGAAGGCCTTCCAAGCGATATGAAATGGGTTGAAATTTTTAAACACTTTAATAATAATTTAATTTCTCACAATAATTTGTTGAGTATAATTCAGTTTGCATTCGCTTTGCTGGGCACGAATGCTGCAGTTGAACGTGTCTTCTCTATAATAACGGATATTTGGTCTAGTGAAAAAACACAAATTTCAATTCAATGCCTAACAGCACAAATTTATTTAAAAGTAAACCTGAAAGAAAAATGTACAGACTTCTACAACTCTATGAAAAATAATAATGAAATTTTAAAAAAAGTTCATGGGGTTGAAAAATATATTGACGTATGAATACATACTAAAAGAAGATATTGAGATATTTCTATCGTTTAATTTAACTTATTTTTTATTTTCTTAAGTTTTTTGTTTTTAAGTATTTCTGTTATTTTTTTTTTGTTTTTAAAAATTTTTGTTAATTTTTTGTTTTTGTTTTATTTTGTAAGAATTAATTGCGAAAGCAAAAAAAAATACAACATAAATCATGAATGAATAAAACCTTTATTTACCTTATTTCTACTTTGTTTAATTTATGGGTACAAACTATTTGGGTTTTTAGTAATAAATTTTAATAAGTTTTTTTTTTGTACTCTTTTCAAACTTTTTAAAAATGGTCACCTTAAGAATAGAGTACAAATATAAATAATAATATTCATGCATCTTTGCTTTTATAATAGTAGTAATTTGATATTGAATTAATACTATGTTTGTATTTATGTGTATGAATAATTATTAAATACTGAAAAACTGAGCTAATAAGAAATTTTTAAGAAAATTTTGTTTTTTGTATATATGAATTTGAAACTTAAATTTTTATCACCTAAATTCATGCATACAATACACACGCAATATATTTTTGATCTTTTCTCCTATAATAGTATATTTTTATGTATATTGCTAAATTATTTTGTTTACAACATTTGTTTAGTATTTAAATCAAAATATTTGCTGTCAACATTCTTAATGCATATTGAATATGCATGGTTAAAAATTAAGATTTTATGTTCGTAATATTGGTAATATGTTCATTAAATATTTAAGTGTTGTATAGTGCAGAGGAGGGTATACAGGTTTTGAAAGTAAGGGTAATGTGGTTCGAATCCAATTCTTGTACGTACATTTTTTTTTTGTTAACTGTATTCATCAACATTTTTTTAATAAAATTTTATGTATAATAATATACACATATTATTTGATCTTTCCTCCTATAATAATTTAGTTCAATCAATCTTGATGTGCACTGTCTGCACATGTATTTTGTATTAGAATTTAGCAAAACACAAAGTATATAGGTACAATATTTTTATGTTGCTAAATTATTTTGTTTTAAAACATTTGTTTAGGATTTAAATCAGAATATTTGTTGTCAACATTCTTTATTGCATATTGAATATGCATGGCGTTAAAAATTAATGTTTTATGTGTTTTATTTAGGAACATTTATTATGTCGATTGTGTATATAGAATATACATATAAAATTTCATTCAAAATAATTCCAATTGCCAAATTCAAACTACATACATACATAATATATTTTTGTATGTATATAGTAATGTATATGTAAAGAATATAAAAAGTAAAGATCATTACAAAATTATGCTTTTGCGCATTACGCATTATGATTTACAAACAAAATTTTGTCAACACAAAAAATTAAAACTACGTATGTAAATATGTACGTACGTATGTAAATAATATTATGTTAAACTAATTTCCTAAATTATTTTGTTCCGCTCCATTTGTTTATAATTTAAATCAAGATATTTGTCAACAATTTTTACTGCATGATCTTATTAAGGGATTAGGTATGTAGGTAGGTGTTCAAGGTTAAATGTTTGTTTGGATATACGATATACTACTAATACTATACTATAGAAATATGCAGTAAAATACATTTATGTACCTATATCATTTTCATACGTGTTAGAAATATTGCTTCAGCTAAAATTGCATTGTAATATTTATAATCACAGTATTTTGGTACATATTTAACCCTTCGAGGTACTTTCATTATTTATGAATTACTGGAATAAAAAATGTTTACTCTTGCTGTAATGGAATCGATTTAACGTCTCTTAATTTACTTTAACGTTTGGTATAAAATTGTAAAACGTATTTTATATCAGAAACAATAATTAATGTATGTAAAAATATCCCATATTTTTTAAATTTAAATTATGTGTTTCATTTAAAACTAAAAAGTATAAAATAAAATAAGAAGTAAAAAAAATAATTTTTAAAATACATATGCTTTTATCAAAACCGAATTCGCCCCCTAAAAAGTAGAAAATAAAATTGATTGCAAAACTTTAGCTTTTTGGACTGTTATAATATAAAAGTAAGTTGCTAGTGCAAGCATTTTGGACTGCTATAATATAAAAGTAAATTGCTGGAATAAAAACGCAGATTTTTATTTAACCATATTCCAGCAATTTACTTTTATATTATAAAATTTATTTTCAAATGTAAGATTAAGTTAAGTAAAGCAAACTTTATAACAGCTTTTAAATATTTTTATATTAGCTTTTAAACTCTACATTGTTTTAAACATCAGAAAAAACTAATCAATACAATCAATTTTATTAATAATTCTATAACATTCTATATTTAAACCACACTTTATTTTTGTTATACCAAATCAATTTTTAATAAAGTATTCAAACCAAATTCTAAAAAACTTTTCATATTGAATCCATTAAATTGATCTGTATATTCAGCAATTTTAATTTAACTATGAAGTTTCTAGATCATAGTTAAATTAATTTCAGAGATCATAATAATTAACCAATTTTAAATTAAGCTTTATAAACTTTAAAAAGTATTTATATAAACATTAAATCAAGTTTAAGTTCATTAATCAAGAGATTTTTTTTTAATAATAATAATTCTGTATTCAAATTAAACTTTAAAAACTTTTCATATTTCCATCCTAAAACTTAGAATATTCTATGATACGAGTAATTCCATTTTAAAATATTAAAGACAAACACTTTTTTTAAACTCATACTTTCACTTTTAAAAGCAACACTTTTTGTAGCATCATTGCAAAAGCTTTATTTACTCCTCTCGATGTGTTGTCGAATCGGTTTGTTCTTCCCCACATGGTTCCAAACCGGCTAATGTATAATATTACCGACAGAGTGAAACTAATAAGCAAATTATTAAAATTTTCTTTGAAAAATAAACTAAAAGTGCTGTTAACAAAAACATGACGTGACATTACTAATGGAAAAAAATTAACTGAAAGTTTTACTGCAGTATGGTATTTTATAATTGAAATGCGATTTTATATTATTTATCTTTAAAGATTTTAATATGTTAAACAATTGAGTTTTTATTATAAGTAATGTCATCTATAAGTACATTATTAATTTTAACTATATAATTAAATTATATTATTTCTCTCCTGAAGGAATTAGAAAGTGAAAAAACTTAAATTTTGGAAGAAGGCGACCACTATAACAAAATTCCAGAATATCAAAAACAAAGGTATATAAGTAAATTGAAAAATAATGTTAATAATGATAAAATTTATATTAAAAATGTTAAAAATAATAAAAATTATAAGAATATAAAAATAGTAAATATTTATTAAAAATAGTAAATATAAGAATAATAGTTAGAATATACTTTACTTTAGGCCCATTGTCAGATTGCCTTGAAATTTTACATAACGGTACCTAGTGACTTTAACTATATTTAATAGAACACGACTTTTGGTGAAATGGTCATTTAAAGGTCAAATTGATTATTTTGAAATTTTCATAACATTTTGTATTATTTTACTTAATCCGTTATATTTTTCGTCCACGATAGTATATAGGAACAAATTTTCTCAATCAATATTGTAGAGCATAATACTATATTTAATTTCCTTCATTCATTTTGTTTTATCTTAATGGGTGGTACCGTTCCTGAGATATTGCAGTGAAAAGTGGAAATTTTGGAAAAAAAAAAATTCGAACTTTCAAAAAAATAACTATACATGTGAAATTTTCAAACATACCCTATATAACCTTAACCAACTGTTAATCACTTTAACCACACTTTATCATTATACTGTTAAAAGTGTCTCTTCACACCCTTTCCAACAGTATATAACAAGTATGGAACGGTTTTGTAAATAGTTCCACCAGAGGTTAGAAATGCGAAATTGAAAGAACAATTTTAATAAAAAATGCAATTTTATACTTTATTTCTCATACATTTATTTTGCTTTTTCTTTACTTGAAATATGAGGTAAAAATGAAATTCGAATGTATTTTAGAGTTGGAGCCAATATGAGGTTGGATTTTGATAGTTTGTTTAAGGAGAGTTTAGGGGTGGTAACCCCCACAATTTTTATTTAAAGTTTAAAAGTTTTATTGTTGAAATATGTATGTAAAAATATAATTAGGAAGTACTTTACAGTTGGTTACAAAATCTGAATTATGCGCAAAATTTCAGAAATTATTCAGAATTCAGAAAATTTGATGTATATACGAGATTCTAATTTAGGAGGTATTTTAGAGTTGGATTCAAAGTCAGGATGGCCTCTTTTACAAAATATTTTTGTACATTTATATACGTGAGATTCTGAATTATGATGGATTGAATCCCAAATCAACTCTAAAATCTTTACTAATTATTTTTCTTTACGTACATATGTAATATTATTTCTGTATTAGAAGAAAAGGTAAAATGTTTTTTTTTTGTTTCTTTTTGAAATTTTTTTAATTTACAATAGTAGCCCTGAAAACGTCTGATTTATTTTATTAACTAGGGTACTCCTTTTCGATTTTTAATTTTGTAAAATTTTCATCTTTCCAGGATGAACTTTTCTAATATCTTCTACAAGATGCTTGAACGGGTCCGTACCATTTTCTTTTTTGAATTTCAGCCTCCAAAAGTATTTGGAGAGATGTAAATTCAGATTGTCGTGAGGAGTTCCACCTCCTGCTAATCTACGCTTTAGAAGCCTTCAGCTACTCTCAATAGTTTATGTGTGAGCACCGATGTCCAGAATAATAATATTCTCTGTGTGATTTACGGTCCGATGACTATAACCATGCTTCTTTAGATAAATAAAGCCCTGCGAACAGTCTATATGAATAATACTGCCAATCTGTCATAACATTTTAATTAAATACTAATTATCAAATAATTAAATGAACAAACGTGTACATGCTTTTTTATTAAGTTGGTTAAGGTTGGTTAAGGTAAGTTGTTAAGGCAGATTTCAAGACGATACCTTCCAGTACTCCTTTCAATCATACCTAACAGCCAGGACCCTTTGATGATCCTTCCTCTTTCATATTCCCTTTTCCCTATTTTATTCTCATCTATTTCCACTTCTATATTTGGTCCGCCAATATAACCTTCATCCTCATAAGATTCATTTAACGAAAGCATACATACCTAGTGGTTGATAAAATGAAAACCACTCGGCTATGAGCTTATCACACAGTTTTCATTAGCACATTCGTTTATTGTTCGAATAAAATTGTACCTTTTTAAAGACAAACACTTTTCTTAAACTCATACTTTCACATTCAAAAGCAACACTTTTTGTAGCATCATAGCAAAAGCTTTATTTGCTCCTCTAGATGTGTTGTCGAATCGGTTTGTTCTTCCCCACATGGTTCCAAACCGGCTAATGTATAATATTACCGACAGAGTGAAACTAATAAGCAAATTATTAAAATTTTCTTTGAAAAATAAACTAAAAGTGCTGTTAACAAAAACATGACGTGACATTACTTATGGAAAAAAATTATCTGAAAGTTTTACTGCAGTATGGTATTTTATAATTGAAATGCGATTTTATATTATTTATCTTTAAAGATTTTAATATGTTAAACAATTGAGTTTTTATTATAAGTAATGTCATCTATAAGTACATTATTAATTTTAACTATATAATTAAATTATATTATTTCTCTCCTGAAGGAATTAGAAAGTGAAAAAACTTAAATTTTGGAAGAAGGCGACCACTATAACAAAATTCCAGAATATCAAAAACAAAGGTATATAAGTAAATTAAAAAATAATGTTAATAATGATAAAATTTATATTAAAAATGTTAAAAATAATAAAAATTATAAGAATATAAAAGTAGTAAATATTTATTAAAAATAGTAAATATAAGAATAATAGTTAGAATATACTTTACTTTAGGCCCATTGTCAGATTGCCTTGAAATTTTACATAACGGTACCTAGTGACTTTAACTGCATTTAATAGAACACGACTTTTGGTGAAATGGTCATTTAAAGGTCAAATTGATTATTTTGAAATTTTCATAACATTTTGTATTATTTTACTTAATCCGTTATATTTTTCGTCCACGATAGTATATAGGAACAAATTTTCTCAATCAATATTGTAGAGCATAATACTATATTTAATTTCATTTATTCATTTTGTTTTATCTTAATGGGTGGTACCGTTCCTGAGATATTGCAGTAAAAAGTGGAAATTTTGGAAAAAAAAAAAAATTCGAACTTTCAAAAAAATAACTATACATGTGAAATTTTCAAACATACCCTATATTTATCATTATACTGTTAGAAGTGTCTCTTCACACCCTTTCCAACGGTATATAACAAGTATGGTACGGTTTTGTAAATAGTTCCACCAGAGGTTAGAAATGCGAAATTGAAAGAACAATTTTAATAAAAAATGCAATTTCATATTTTATTTCTCATACATTTATTTTGCTTTTTCTTTACTTGAAATATGAGGTAAAAATGAAATTCGGATGTATTTTAGAGTTGGAGCCAATATGAAGTTGGATTTTGATAGTTTGTTTAAGGAGAGTTTAGGGGTGGTAACCCCCACAATTTTTATTTAAAGCTTAAAAGTTTTATTGTTGAAATATGTATGTAAAAATATAATTAGGAAGTACTTTACAGTTGGTTACAAAATCTGAATTATGCGAAAAATTTCAGAAATGTATTTAGAATTCAGAAAATTTGATGTATATACGAGATTCTAATTTAGGAGGTATTTTAGAGTTCGATTCAAAGTTAGGAAGGCCCCTTTTACAAAATATTTTTATACATATATATACGTGAGATTCTGAATTATGATGGATTGAATCCCAAATCAACTCTAAATTCTTTCCTAATTATTTTTCTTTACGTACATATGTAATATTATTTCTGTATTAGAAGAAAAGGTAAAATGTTTTTTTTTGTTTATTTTTGAAATTTTTTTAATTTACAATAGTAGCCCTGAAAACGTCTGATTTATTTTATTAACTAGGGTACTCCTTTTCGATTTTTAATTTTGTAAAATTTTCATCTTTCCAGGATGAACTTTTCTAATATCTTCTACAAGATGCTTGAACGGGTCCGTACCATTTTCTTTTTTGAATTTCAGCCTCCAAAAGTATTTGGAGAGATGTAAATCCAGATTGTCGTGAGGAGTTCCACCTCCTGCTAATCTACGCTTTAGAAGCCTTCAGCTACTCTCAATAGTTTATGTGTGAGCACCGCTGTCCAGAATAATAATATTTTCTGTGTGATTTACGGTCCGATGACTATAACCATGCTTCTTTAGATCAATCAAGCCCTGCGAACAGTCTATATAAATAATACTGCCAATCTGTCATAACATTTTAATTAAATAGTAATTATCAAATAATTAAATGAACATACGTGTACATGCTTTTTTATTAAGTTGGTTAAGGTTGGTTAAGGTAAGTTGTTAAGGCAGATTTCAAAACGATACCTTCCAGTACTCCTTTCAATCATACCTAACAGCCAGAACCCTTTGATGATCCTTCCTCTTTCATATTTCCTTTTCCCTATTTTATTCTCATCTATTTCCACTTCTATATTTGGTCCGCCAATATAACCTTCATCCTCATAAGATTCATTTAACGAAAGCATACATACCTAGTGGTTGACAAAATGA
Organism: Poecilobothrus nobilitatus; assembly: GCA_947095535.1. Lineage (NCBI taxonomy): Eukaryota > Metazoa > Arthropoda > Insecta > Diptera > Dolichopodidae > Poecilobothrus > Poecilobothrus nobilitatus. The sequence continues at coordinate 211,097,588 of OX352772.1, read as the reverse complement.
AAACCACTCGGCTATGAGCTTATCACACAGTTTTTATTAGCACATTCGTTTATTGTTCGAATAAAATTGTACCCTTTCGCTAAACAGTAAGTTATTATTTAACATGTTTTTCTGGAAAGGTGTGTAAACTCAAACCAAGTATTTTCGGCTCACTTTTTCCCCAGCAACGAAAGAGTCCAATTTTGTCATCGGATTCTGGTGCCATTATATTCCTCTGTTTTGGGCAACGTCTGGTAGCTGGTAGTAAACCACGAAACCCATTTCCTTAGACCACGATTTTGTTTTTTGTGACGTAGCTGTTTTCCCATACAGTTTCGATAAATTCCATTTTTCAATGTTTTTTTTTAAATTATCATCATCATTATATAAATATGCCAGCATTGTTTTTTAGTCCTTTTTCAGACAAAACTACTGGGTCCATTTACATGGTTTATGCATCATTAGAAAGAATGAGGAGAGGAAAAAAAAATGTGTTTACCGTTTTGAACAGGGTGGTGTTTAGGAAATACATCTTATCAAAATTTCTTGCCACATATGCATTTTTTACACGACTTTCTATGTATTTACATATTAATTGTTTCTTTCTTTTTAGTATTTGCTTTTTATTAATTTGTATATCGTAGTAGTATTTTTTGAGGTAGATCAAAGCCGTCGCGATTGTATTTGTAATAAATACAAGCTTGATATAACACATATAAACATATTCAATGTAGACCGATTATATTTTTAAAAAGAAAGGAATACGCGGTGAATGGATTAATAAAAAATATTTAATTTTAAGGTAAGGTAAAGTGATTAATTATAATATTATATAATAATAACAAATTAAATATTAAATATTTTAATTATTTAAGTTAAGTGTGAAAGATTATATTATTACTGAAATTGAAAAAAATAAGAGTGAAGGAAATTTTTTGTTCACATTAAATTGTGAACATATATATTAAAAAAGTTTTATAAAAGTAAATATAAAATTAGATAAAATATTTTATAAAATAGTTTTGTTGGAATTGAAATTAAATTTTAATGAAATGACAAATAATGCCTCGTCATTGTGTAATTCCGGGATGTAAATCAAATTATGAGTCAGCTTCTCAACCTGTTTCAACATTTTGTTTCCCGAAAAATGTTGATGCAATTTATAGGTCACACTAAAAGCCATAAAGTTCTTCATCTGTTTGTGCAATTCATTTTAGAGAAGTTAATTTTAAATTTGGTTTAAACAGTAAAAAACTTAAATTAAATTCCGGTGCAATTCCATCAGTTTTCCCCAATTTACTAAAACTACTCCATCAGTTTTCCCCACAGTATTTGACTAAAAATGAAACTGTAGTTAGAAAAAATTCTGAAGTCCGGCGCAAACAATTTATTACACATATTGAAAATATATCGCAATAATTTTTTCAAAGCAACATTATGAAAAATTTTGGTGATTTAAAATCTAGTTTTTAATAAAAATTAAATTTTTAAACTATTTAATTTATGATAAAACTGATAAATTATTAACTGATATTTTGAAGAAAGATGTTAATGTTCTTCTTAAACTTAAGTAAATCACACACATATGAATTACCAATTAACACACAATTCACACACATATGAATTATCACATTGAACTTTAGGAAAACAATGTGATCGTATATGGTTCCACAAACGTGACGTGCACATAACAAACGAATTTCCATAAGCCGTATTTCGCCATCTTGATAACTCTACATGATAGGGATAAGCTTCTGTTGCCCTCCTTGTTTCTCGTTTGAAAACTTTGAGTGGAGACATTAACTGTTTACACCCGTACGCTAAGGATCGGGTATATTAAAATTGCTCCTCCGTTTGTAACATCTCGAAATAAGCTAGCTAGATATACCTTCAAAGGTATGGATCGGATCAGAATCAAATTCTAAGACGATTCAGCTTTGTCCTTCCGTCCGTCAGTCTGTCCGTCTGTCCGTCAGCAAGATAACTCAAAAACTAAGAAAGCTAGAGCATTGAAATTAACACAAAGTATTCTTACAACAATTTGTAGGTTTCCTATTTTTTTGGTTGAGTCCAACCAAAACTTCTGGTAGCTCTCGAACACCTAACTTTTAGATCCCCACATTTTTTTTTGAAATAGAGCCATTTTAACTGTTGATAGATATCATCAAAATATCAATTTTATTTTTAACAACTTTTTTCTGTAGCCGCACCCGTTACGGAGCTACAGCTCCCCAAAATTCGAAAAAGCTCTATATTTAAATTGTTGTAACACAATTTTTATTATAAGGTATATCTTCAATTTGAGTAAAACGATTAATCCTTTTATTAGCTTTAAAAATGTAGATATATACTTTTGCCATACGGTGTTTTAATTTATCCTCCTTCTATCTTCCAAACGGTTTAAGTTAGAAACTTGTAATTTTGAGAACAGTTAGGTATTTGAAAATAAGTATGAGTCATTTCAGAAATTTTTTTTATATCGCTCCTGTTTCGGGACTGTTTGGGATCAAAAACTAAAAAAATCCTTATTTTTAAATACCTGTCCAAATATATAACGCTTGCTTGAAGAATTTATACAATTATATGATATTAGAATACACACTTATATAACTCATGTTTATTTACATATCGTATATGTCACTGATGAATGAATGATATATAATATATATGTATAGTATAAATGATTATACCTTCGCCGCTTAGTATGAAATGGTACTACAGCATATTTGGAAAAGTTTTGGACTGATAATCATTATGTGGAAAGTTAGAATCTACTTTTGAAGAATGTGTAAACATATTGTTTGAATATATATACAACCCATAAATGCAGAAATTATAAAATTCACACAAATTATTTTAGAATACTAAAAAATTAAAAAAATAACATTATAAGCAGAATGACTGACTATGGATATATTAACGGTTCGTACGGGTATCTAAGAGTTGACAAATGCAACTGTATTCTTCCTCGTTTATTTCTTTGAAGCAGGTGTTAATCCCTATGAGATATCTGTAAAACAAGGTAAGTGCTTCAATGTACGGCAATGGCTGAGTAGAGTGCACATTGAAGTTACGTTGTTGATAAGACGAATAGCTGTGGTTTGCACATTATCTAGATAACGCAGCGCTGTTTGGGTACCTGAAGCCAAAATATGTACATTATACTTCATTATCGACCTAATGTACGTTTTATAGATATTGACAACATCAGATGCAGAAAAGTAGGTTTTACAGCGATACGAAAACATTTAGCTGCATCCTTATCTATACCAAAAATGTGATTTGACCAAGTCAATTTTCGGTTTAACTCGATACTCAGCATGCTTAAATCTTTTGAATGCTGCAAAACTTCTCCTTGGAATAGTAGGTTGGGAATAGTGGTGGCAATTTTTTGCGAGTTTAGACAGCATTGAATTTTTTTGGTGTTGAAATCAACTCTGTTGACTTCACCCCATTTTTGAATTTTTGCTAAATCCTTATTTAGCTCACTAATAGTGAAAGTTTTTGCTGTTATGCTAATTTGGTGATTAATGTTACAGCGGCTATAAAACTCATAGGAAGCTACAAGGGTGCTGTCGTCTGCGAAGCTATGAATAGGATTGGAAGTTAATAAAAGTAGGCCATTGATAAATATTAAGAAGAGAGTGGATGATAAAATTGATCCTTGAGGGACACCAACATATATTTTGAATTTGTCAGATGAATATCCATCGACCAGTACACGAATCGTACGATTCAAAAGGAAATCTCCAAAAAGGTTGCGCAGAGGTTTTGAAATACTGGAGTAGGTATTTTTGAGCACCATGATAGTTATATCATCTGGGCCGGCTGATTTATTTGTACCAAAATTTTTCTAGATTTTCATCACCGCCCGCGTCCTAAAGTAAATTTTACAGAAGGAGCAGCCAACTTCTAGAACGGAAGGTGGCATTTGAGCTGACTGTGGCAGTGTCGAATTAGAAGCGAACTTCTTGCCAAATAAGTTTGCCTTCTCTTTAGAATCTGATACAGTTCTGCCATTGTTATCAACAAGTGGTGGAAAAGAAGACCCTCTAACGTCTTCTTTTACACTTTTGGTTGAAAATGCGATCAAACCAAGTTTTGGACCTCCTTTTGAAAGTTTTCATGGAATGAGGAATGAATAACGTCATTTCAAATAAAATAGTTTCACTAATCGCATTTGCGGCAAAGTTGACATTTTTATTACGGAAGCAGAATGACCAGTCAAAGGTTCTAAAGAAATTGTTAAGGCCCTTCCAGTTAGCATAATGCCAAAATAACTTTTTGGGAGGGGACCTCAGTAGTAAGATATGAAGGTTCTGGATAAAAAGCTCATAAGCTTATAAAGTTCGTTCGTTATGTTTGAAAATTAAGCTCAACTGCATTTTAAGGTTCAAAAGCTTAAAAAATTATGATTTTTTATTTGATTGTAAACTTGAATAAAAAAGTTTTGAAACAAATAATAAAAAGCTTGAACTAAATATAAAATTTTTAAAAGAAATGAAGTAAGTATTTCATAATAAAAGTTTTGAAAACTTGGTTTAAAACTATACACCTATAAGTACTAAAAAAGAAAAAAACTTGATTTAATATTTTTATGGAGAATTAATTATGAGAAGTTACATTAAAAGTAAGAACAAGTTTTGTGCAAACAGCGGATCTTTTAAACCGTAAAGTACAAATAAAAAGATTTGTGTCTTTGGTATTTTAAATTTGTGAAATGTTCTGTTAAAAGTTTTTAAAGTTTGGTTTGAATACAAAATTATTAAAGTTTAAATTTAATTTAATATTTTTATTTTAAATTTGTGAAATGATCTGATATTCAGACTAAAAGTTTTTGAAGTTTGGTTTAAATAAAATTAAAGTTTAAACTTAATTTAATATTTATTTGAAATATTTAAAAAAATGTTTAAAGTTGGTTTTGAATTTAAAGCCCACAAGGCTCGTCCGTTATATTTGAAAATTAAGCTGCCAACTGCATTTTTAAAGTTCAAAAGCTTAAAAAAGCCATGGAGATTTTTTATTTGATTATTAACTTTACTAAAAAAGTTTTGAAATTATATTGTTAATAATATAAGCCGTGATCATGAAATACAAATTGAAAACGTGATCATGTTCAAGTGAAAAGTAAACAAAAAAAAAATAAAAGATTTAGGTTTGAAAAGTTGTTTTTAATATTAAAGATCCAAATATTCTGGGAGCAATTTGTAGGTTCCCTATTTTTTATGGTTTGGTTTGGTCCAGAATTGTTTTGAAATAGAGCCATGAAATTTTAACTATTGATAGATATCATAAAAATATTAATTTTATGATAATATTAATTTTTCTGTAGCCCCACCCGTTAAGGAGCTACAGCCACCCATAGTTCGAAAAATCTCTATATTTAAATTGTTGTAAAACAAACTCTATAAGGTATATCTTCAATCTGAATTTCAAACGATAAGTGCTATTATGAGCTTTACAAACATGTATATAATAAATATATACTTGTGCTATACAGTGTCTTAATTTACCGTTATGCGAAACTGAATTATTGCAAAATCCTTTAACCCTTCTATCTTCTAAACGGTTTACGATGGAAACTTGAAATTTTGACAGAAGTTAGATCTCATATGATTAGATCTCAATATGACTCATTTCAGAATTTTTTTTTGTATCACCCCCCGTTTAGGAGTTGTAAGGGGTCACAAACTGAAAATTTCCTATTTTTAAACACCTGTAACTTGAACACCTGTTAAAAATTTTTTGCATTTTGTTTTACTCGATAATTTGAAATTGTTGAGGATATAATGCGTAGTACAAAAAAATGCAAATAAATAAATAACATAACGGTTGCTTGAAGATTTTTTATTTATATGATATTGATATATATACATACTTATATAATATCATGTTTATTTACATATCGTATATGTCACTAGTGAATGAATGATAAGAGTATAGATGTATATTATATAGCGCCGTATTTACATACATATATGTATTTTATTGTACTTATAAGAAATAATTCTATGAATGGAAATATGTTTAAAGAAATATTGCAATGTATGACGATGTACTTGTAACAATATGAATATACTATGTGCGCATTAATATAATATAATATTTAAAATTATATTTACTATTTTGTACTAAGTAAATTTAATATATATTTACCGCTTAATACTAAATGGTACTATAGAATATTTGAAAAAGTTTTGGATAATCGTTATGTGGAAGGTTAGTATCTGCTTTTGAAGAATGTATAAACATATATTTTGAATATATGTACAACCCATAGTTCTAGAAATTATAAAATTCACCAAAATTATTTTAAAATACTAAAATATTAAAAAAATAATATTGTAAGCAGAGTGACAGGCTGTGAACATATTAACGGTTCGTACGAGTATCTAAGAGTTGACAAAGGCAACTGTATTCTTTCTCGTTTTTATCAAAGCCAAGCCACCTAATCAAAACTTGATTTCCTTTTTTATACCCGTACGATAAGGGTCGGGTATATTAAAACTCCGTTTGTAACACCTCGAAATAAGCTAGCTAGATATATAAATTTTGATTTCCTTTTTTATACCCGTACGATAAGGGTCGGGTATATTAAAACTCCGTTTGTAACACCTCGAAATAAGCTAGCTAGATATACCTTCAAAGGTATGGATCGGATCAAAATCAAATTTAAGTCGATTAAGCTTTGTCCGTCCGTCCATTAGTCCGTCCGTCTGTCCGTCAGCAAGATAACGCAAAAACTAAGAAAGCTAGAGTCTTGAAATTAACACAAAATATTCTTACAAAATTTTTTGTTGGTTCCATATTTTTTTTAGTTGACTCCCGACCAAAATTTCGGGTAGCTCTCGAACATCTAACTTTAAGATCTCCACATTTTTTTTTTTAAATAGAGCTATGAAATTTTAACTGCTGATAGATATCATAAAAATATTAATTTTATTTTTAACAACTTTTTTCTGTAGCCCCACCCGTTACGGAGCTACAGCCTCCCAAAGTTCTATAAACCTGTAAATTGTTATAACACAAATTATATAAGGTATATCTTCAATTTGAAAACACCAAACGATTACTGCTTTTATTAGCTTTAAAAATATATATATATAATAAATATATACTTGTGGCATACGGTGTCTTAATTTACTGTTATGCGAAACTTATATTTTGCAAAATTCTTGACTCCTTTTATCTTCTAATTAGTTTAAGTTAGAAACTTGAAATTTTGATAGAAGTTAGGCCTTTGAAAATAAGTATGAGTCCTTTTAGAAAATATTTTTGTATCGCCTCTCGTTTCGGAGCTGTATGGGGTCAAAAACTGAAAATTTCCTTATTTTTAAACACTTGTAACTTAGGTACCTGTGCACACGTCGGCCAGATACAAAAACTAAAGCTCTAGTAAAATATTTTTACTTGTGTTAAAGGGTTTTTTAATTTGTATAGGGTTCCAAAGTTACAGCTCCCCAAAATTGCAAAAAACCCTATTTTCAGATGTATATATCTCAGGCTCTGCGTAGTAGTTTTACAATCTACAAACATTAGAAGACCGCAAATTTTGCTGTCTCCATAAAGCAATATCAAAATTGTTCAATATTTGGTAATTTACTATTTAAATCTACCGTTATGTAAAAACCACATTTTGCATGAAATTTCCTTTTTCATAACTCCGGCACACCTTTAGATAGGAACTTGAAATTTTGAGACAAGAAAGGCTTTTAGAATTAGTATAAATTTATTAAAAAAATTTGTTTGTACCACCCTGCTTAAGAGCTATTATGGCTGACAAATTTAAAATGTGCTATTTTTAGGCATCTGTAAATTAAGCATCTATACAAATTTTTCTTCGGCAAGATATAAAAATTGAAGCTCCAGTAATATATTTTTACATGTGTTAACGGTTTTTCTTAGTTATATAAGGTTCCGGACTTACAGCTCCTCAAAATTCAAAAAAAGTCCTATTTTCGCAATTTTTGTCTTTTGGAAATGTGCCCTTTTAAAAACCATTGCTTTATATTCTACCTTGTTTGCATTTGTTTTTACTCGATAATTTGAAATTGTTGAATTTAAAAATTTTAAAAAATAGCTTGAAGAATTTATATTTATATGATATTAGTATACATACTTATATAACTCATGTTTATTTACATATCGTATATGTCACTGATGAATGAATGATATATAACACATATGCTTAGTATAAATTATTATACATTTGCCGCTTAGTATTAAATGGTACTATAGAATATTTGGAAAAGTTATAAGTGGACAAATTATTTTAAAATACTTAAAAATTAAATGGCTATGAAATGAAATAAAATATTTTGATTGACTTTGTAGAAATTTCACAATCTCCTTGTGAAATAGCGGATTTCCAAATGAATCAAAGTATTCTACACAGCCTTCAACTGGTACAAAAATTGCTAGCTTTTCCTTTTTCGGTATTTGATCAAAATCAAAAACCCCTCGAAATAGTTTACTTGTCGCACTATTACATTTCAGCACTTTCTTTATCTGAAGTGTATTCATTATTTTGTAAATGAGAAATATCAATTAGCCGGGTATTTCCACTTATATATGCTGTTAAAAAAATTTAACTTTAAAGTTTTAAATTTTTTAACACCTTTTTTTTTTGTTATTTTTTAAATATTAAACTTCAACTAAGTATAAAATTTTGAAAATGAAGTAATTATTTCATATTAAAAGTTTTAAAAACTTAGTTTAAAACTATATACCTATAAGTACTAATAAAGAAAAAAATAATTAATTTACTATTTTAATGAGGAATTAATTATGAGAAGTTAAATTAAAAGTAAAAAACAAGTTTTTTGCAAATAGCGGAGCTTTTAAACACTAAAATGTAAATAAAAAAATTTGTATCTTTGATAATTTGTGAAAATAATGATCTGATGTTCAGGCTAAAAATTTTTAAAGTTTGGTTTAAATACGAAATTATTAAAGTTTAAACTTAATTTAATATTTATTCAAAAAATTAAAAAAATTTTTTAAAGTTGGGTTTGAATTAAAAGCTCATAAAGCTCGTCCGTTATATTTGAAAATTAAACTGCTAGCTGCTATTTTAAAGTTGAAAAGCTTAAAAAAGGCATGGACATTTTTTATTTGATTGTGAACTTGACTAAAAAAGTTTTGAAACAAATAATAATAAGCTTGGACTTGTATTTTTTTGTTTATATTTATAATAGTAGGTTGTTTTTTATGCCTAAATGGAACTTGAAAGCATTTTAATTTTAAGTTCAAGTTTAAATCAAAAGAAAATAAAAAAGTGTATATTTTTTGTGTTTATTAAAACTTTATTATATAGAGTTTATTTTCATAGAAATTAATATATACATAGGTAGTTAGGAATAATTACATATATACATAATTTTAGTAAGTGTGATATCAAACACATATTAAAAAAAAATATTACCTACATTACATCTCCTTTAAAGCATAGTGTCCCTAAGCATAAGTATTAACATTATCATATTTCTATAAATAATCAAATCATGAAATAAAGAAATTTTGTAATCCTCTATATTTAAGTCATTAACAACATATTTTTTAACCCCTTTTGCTTTTTTAATACTTACTTTAATACAAAGTTTGAAGAAAATACATTTTTGACCTTAAACCTATAAATTCAGTAATTATTTTGCCACCCATTTCATCTTTAAATAGACCTAACACTTTATTATTTAGCTGAGGAAAGTTATATGGGTTATCTTGTGCATAATCTGACGTATCAGAGTGTTGAATCAGATCTGGTTTTATATCATTATGAAAATTTTCCGTTGTTATTGTATATATAAAACTATCAGTATCTATATAATTAAGGGTTAAATTATTTGTAAACTTTGGCTTCATATAATTATAGTGAAAATTATACATTAAAATTTTAGACTGGTCTAACATTGTGAATCCTATATAAATCGGTTTGTTATAGTGTATCATAGTTTTCTGCAACTCTACAGCCACTAGAGTAGACCTAAAAACTGAGACACTATTAAAATTAGGTTTCGCTATTAGAGCTCTTGCTCTTAAATGTCTTCGTTTGCTTTCCCATGAATTAGCTATTTTAATTGTTTTTCTATTATCATTTTCCATTGTTTTACCAAACACGGAATTATTCATTAATTTAAAAAAGTTTTTTTCAAAGGTATTTTTAGCAATTTTTCTATATTCAGTATTTAAATCAATATATTGCTTTAACCAATCACCCTGTTTAAATTTCACAACTCTGTGTATTTTTTTTAAACTAACCCGTTTTCAAGACATTGCTTGAGATTTATATAATGGATTACATATAGTCTCTTGTTATTTAAATTGGTTAACAATTTTTTTGCTTTTCCTGTCGGAGGAATAAGGTAAATCCGGGCAAAAAGGTAAATCATTGTGGAGATCGTGAAGATTCTCTGCATAATCCAAATCTACTTCTAATATATAACCAACATTCGAATTATCAGCTATTTCTAAAACATTTATTGAGTTATTAACCCACTCAAAATCTTTATATAGTATGACTTAGCCCAACCGTACGAATTATTTGAGTCTTGATAAATTATGTATTTGGATGTATCATTTTATCTTAAAACGCTCATGTTCTATAAAACAATCTTCCAATAATGTTGAAATGTTGGAATATTTAGTTAAAAGAGACTCTAATGGATTTATAATTGACTCATTCTTGTTTTCGAATAACAATGGTTTTACTCGCCCCTTAAAAGTTATTTCTATTAATTTAACGTTGTCGGCAAGTTCTTTTTCTGCATTTTGTCTATGCAAAAATGAACGTACATGTCTATTCCGATTGCACTTACATTGCACTTATTACAGAAGTGCGATTCCATTTTTGATTTTTTTTTGTTTTTTAAACTCTATAACAACTTAACACAGAACTATAACCGAATTGTAACAGGACTATATATTATTTGTATTAGCTATTTATACATAAAAAATGTTCAAAGATAGTGAACAGGGCAGTAAAATACTTTACATAATGCAAATGAAAAACAAAGAAATATTTATCAATTCTTGTTCTGTTAGTTCGTCTTAAAAGCTGAGTGTAACTATATAATGCAATTTTATTATTGTTAGGAATTTCATTAACAAAATTGCTTTTGATTTAAAACATAACTTTTACTCAATGTTAAACTTTCTACATATAATGCAACATATAATTTTTGATTAATTTTATTACAATTTTTTTTATTTATGTAATAAGATTTGATCTATTTTAACCTTTTCAATTTTAATTATAGTCTTTTTCTATTAATAAATAATAAAAATTACAAAATATCAAAAGTTATAATTTTCAATTTATATATATGATGAACTAAGTTATAGTTTAACAAGTAAATGTAACAGTAAGTCGATGCAACCGACTTATTAATAGCCTACATCTGAATAATTATATGCTTGACACCTTTGTAAAAAATTTTAAGTTTCTATCTTTATTATTATCGAAAATTGTTAGTCATTGGAAGGTGTGTGTCAGGTACCCGAATTGCCACTCCATTTCATCGAATCCATCTCAGGAACATAAAGAAAACATACCAGAACACCATTGTACTAAATTTAAAGGTTCTACTTTTGTTGGTTTTGGAGATATGCTCGTTGCTCTTGTGCTCGTCAGGAAGTTTTCAAAATACGAACCCATGGTTCAAATTCTTTCAAATGTCAGTTTCCAATTTTACAGAAAAGGAAACTTAACAGCACACTCTTGTACTAAAAATAAAAGTTCTATCTTTGTTGGTTATGGAGATATACTCGTTTGCTCTGGGGCTCGTTCGGAAGCTGTGAAGACCAAATCCTCACAAATTTCAGAAACATAAATCAAACATGAAGGAACATCATTCTGCCTAATTTAAAGGTTAGATCTTTGTTGTTTTTGGAGACAATCTCATTTGCTTTGGGGCTCCTTCGGAAGCTTCCAAAATCCAAACCCATGGACCATATCCTCTTAAATTTCAGAGATATAAATCAAACGGAAAGAAACATCATTGTAAAAAATTTAAAGGTTCTATCTTTGTTGGTTTTGGAGATAATCTCGTTTGCTCTGGTGCTCGTTCAGAAGCTTTCAATATACGAATTCATAGTTCAAATTCTTTCAAATGTCACTTTCCAATTTTATAGAAAAGGAAACATAACAGCAAACTCTTGTACTAAAAATAAAAGTTCTATATCTTTGTTGGTTGTGGAGATATACTCGTTTGCTCTGGGGCTCGTTCGGAAGCTTCCAAGATCCGAACCCATGGAACAAACCCGTTTCAGAGACTTAAATAAAACATGAAAGAACACCACTCTGTCAAATTTGAAGGTTATATCTTTATTGGTTTTGGAGATAATCTCATTTGTTCTCATGCTCGTTCGGAAGCTTCCAAAATCCAAACCCATGGGCCAAATCCTCTTAAATTTCAGAGACATAAATCGAACGGGAAGGAACATCATTGTACAAAATTTAAAGGTTCTAGCTTTGTTGGTTTTGGAGATAATCTCGTTTGCTCCGGAATCTTTCGGAAGCTTTCGGAATCCGAACCCATGGACCGATTTTGTCCCGATTCGAACTTAGCCTTCCTTTCGTAATTAGTAACCTACTATATAAATTTCATCAAGATAAATTTATTAGTTTTTGAGTTATCGTGCGAACAGACGGACGGACGGACATCGTTAAATCGACTCAGGAGGTGATCCTGATTCAGAATACCAAAGTTAATATACCCTATACTTTAGGTGTAGGGTATAATAAGAACTAAAATAAAATATAAAAGCTGTTGATCATCAGAAAACGATAAAAATACAACTTTGTTAAGTAATTTTATATCAATAATGACATTAACAAAGTTGCATTTGATTCAAAACATAACTTGTTGTACTTTATTTTTTTAAAGTAGAAAGTAGTATGGTTATGCCGGTTCACAAGGAGCGTTTATTAAAGCTTTTAGTCCTCCTAAAAGTATGCAAAAAATTATTTGCATACACTCGTCCAAAAAGAATTGTGTCTTTGATATTTTAAATTTAAAAAGCTATAGTGCTGAATATTTTAAATTCGGATGAAAATATAAAAAGTTTTTAAAGTTTGGTTTAAAAATTTCAAAGTTTGATTTAAATACAAAATTATTATTAAAGTTTAAACATATTTACCAAAAATCAAATTAACATTCTATTATAACAATTTGAGTTCTTCTAACCTTATGCAAAAAAATTAGTAGGGTGATGATATGAAAAGTTTTCAAACTTTGGTTTAAAAGTTTTTAAAGTATATTATTATTAAAGTTTATTGATTATTCTAAATTTAACTTTGTGGTTACTACATCAGTCATGTTTTAATTTGTAATTTAAAAGGCTTAAGCTATAGTGCTGAATATTCTAAATTAGGCTGAAAATGTGAAAAGTTTTTAAAGTTTGGGTTTGAAAAATTTCAAAGTTTGGTTTATATACAAAATTATTATTAACAAGGGTTAAACATATTTACCAAAAGTCAAATTTATATTCTATTATAACAATTTAAGTCCCGTAACCTTATGCAAAAAAATTGGTAAGGTAAAGATATAAAAAGTTTTCAAAATTCATTATTATTAAAGTTTAAACTTTAATATTTACTTGAAAAAAAAGTTTGATTTGAATAGGTACATAAAGAAATGTATACAAAATAATTTTAAATGAAATGTTTTGTTATAATAAATATGTTATTTATAAAATAAATAATAAAAGTTTTGAGTTAAACGGTTAAAATATAACGAAATATTATGAACTTTGAGAAGTTTTATAATTAAATTAAAATATAAATAATCAGATATTTTCGAATTTTATCTAAACTTTCACTGTCAATTTATATATTTTTATATTTAAGAAACGTTTTTTATTTGTCTCTGGTTTTATTTAAAGTTTTCAACAGCTTAAAAACTTCGCTGAGCTAAAAGTGGTTGAACACACTTAAGATACGATTTTTTTTTTGTAATAATAAAAAACAAGTTTGTTCCTGTTGGTTTAAATAATATATTTTTTTCTTTTTTATTCATCTTTAAATTATATTTTTTTTATTAAAACTAAGCTAACAAAAACTTGATTTTTTTTTTTTACAATTGTTGATCAATGGCATAATGCCATAATACACATATGCTTGGTGTTTATTTTATCTGCGATTACATATCTTTTATTATCTAATGAACTTAAAGCTACTTTCTTTAAATTCTGTGTATTAATTGTATGTAAATGTGATCTAAATATTTTCATTTCTCTTAAACAAACTTCATTTTTTAACAAACAATTTTTATAGTTATCTAACGTTAAACTATTGACAATATATTTTTTTATTCCTTTTGCTTTTTTAACAGTTTTATTTTCATATGTTTGAAGAAAATACATTTTAGATTTTAATCCTATAAATTCAGAAACAATTTTTCCATTAAATTCATCATTAAAAAGACCAAGAACTTTTTTATTCAATAGAGGGAAATTAAATAAATTTTCAGATGGATAATCGGATGTATCAAAACGTTCTAGTATATTACTGTATATGCCAGCGTAAAAATCATCTGTCTGTATAGTTTAAAGTAAATAAAACTGTCATTGTCTGTGTAATTTAAAAAAACTTTACTGCCATATTTAGGTTTAATGTAATCATAATGAAAATCATACATAAGTATTTTAGATTGTTCTAGTACTGTAAATCCTAAATATATAGGTTTGTCATAATATACATTTGTACGATTAAGCTGAACGGCTATCAAGTTTTCAGTGAATCTAGAGTGGCTATGATAATTTGGTTTTGCTATTAATGCTCGTGCACCTAAATGTCTTCCTTGACTTTCCCAAGAGGTAGCTATTTTAACATTTTTTCTTTTATCTACATTTTTCATGGTTTTACCGAAAAATGTTACCGAAATGTTACCGAAAACATTTTACATGGTTTTACCGCATTATTCATTAATTTAAAATAATCTTTTTCGAAAGCATTTTTAGCAACTGACATATGTGAGTTATTTAAATCAATATATTTTTTTAAACAACTGCTTTGTGTGAATTTTAGCAATCTATAAATTTTCTTAAGAATTAAACCGTTTCGAAGACACTGTTTTAAATTTCGATAATGGATTATGTATTTGTGTTTGTTTGTTAAGTCAACTAAGAGTTTGGGAATTTTACCTGTTGGTGGAACTTTGTTTTCAGCACAAAAAGGAAAATCATTGTGCAAATCATGTAAATGTTGTGGGTAATCTAAATCCACTTCTAAAACGTAACCAGTTTCCGAATCATCGGCAACTAAAATCTTTATGTGGTAAATATTGGATCATTGCCCATCCATATAAATTGTTAGCGTCTTCATATACTATGTATTTGGAAGGTTCGTTTCTTTTATAAGATTCTTCCATGAATTTATTATTTGCTACTGAATGTCTAAGTGACCACTGACTAATTCCACCAGGGATACGTGGTTTTTTAAAGAAATTATACATATCAATATCAGTTAATAATTGTAATTTGAATTCCGTGTATTTTAACATAGCTGCCCATGACAAGCCTGGCCCAAGTAACAAAATTTATCTCATAAGACTCTAGTAGAGTACTATGAGAGTTAATTATGGGAGTATTACTCTCATAATTTACTCTTGAAGAATTCTATAAGTGTCTTATGAGATCGTTATAAGAGTTAAAGGGCGCAGTTATGAGAGTAAATTAACACTCATAATTAGTCTTTAGCTCTCATTTTAAGAGTTTTAAAAGTATATCACTCTCATAAGAAAACTACTATGAGAGTATTGAAAAACTCTCATAAGGTACTCAAAAGGGTGTTATAATAGTAGCTTATTCTTGTTATGAGTGCTGGTTTCTCTTTATGAGTGTTGTTAGAAAGAGAAACCAACATATTATAATATAAATGTATCCGTTTTACTTTTTAGAAATATTGTGGCGATTAAACAAAGTATAATATGTATGATTAATTATATGTGTGTGTTTAATATAATAAATAAGTATACATATGTAAGAATTTAATATGAACATAAAATTATAGGAGACTAAAATGACTTTTTCGTCAAGAATATAAGCCAAAATTATACTGCCATTGAAAGTTTATTAATAAAAGTAAGCATTTTAGGTCTAAAAAAAGTCCGCGCCCTAAAAATAATCTAAATTTAAAAAATTTAAATAATTCTTTTTTAACCCTTTAGAGTCTTGTTATTCTACTTTTAACCATATATCTGATAATATGAGTAAAACTAAATGTAATAGTATATATAAATTTCAATTAAAGCTAAGTTATATTGAACTTAAGCTATAATTTTGCGTTTTAATAATTTAAATTTAATTAATAAATTTAATAATTTTTACAATAAATATTATTTCATATTTTTTTATTTATTTAATAAAATTACTTAATAAGGGTTAAAATTGAGAAAAATAAAGAAGATCTCAATAATATGGCTGCTGATTGATAAGCTTTCTTATAAGAACAAAACTCTTCATATGAGAATAAATATACTGAAAAAAATGTTGGTACACAATATGAAATAATTTATGAAACTTTTCCCATTTTTGACTGCCGTCCTGTTCATAAAAATGATATAATTGAATAAAATTATAAATAACTTTAATATAAAACGAAGTTCACAAAATTTATTATTTTATTATAAATAATATTATTATGATTTTGTTCATAAAAAGCAAGAATTAGTTTATGAAATTTATGAATAAAATTAAAAACTTCATGAATTTATTTTAAACTCGTGCAATGCTGTAAAAAGTATTATTTATTAAACGAAATTAAAGAACAAAATTTGTAAATACTTCGATGTACATTTTTCATGTTTTTAATTATTAAATTTCTTTATAATAAAAAAGAAATATAATTGTTAGTTTATTTACATTATATTAAAATTGAATTTTTGTATAAATTTTTACGACAGCAAAGAAGGCAAAGATAAATTCTCGTAGTCTGCATGATTAATTTCTCATTACAATTTTACCTAAATTTTATTTAATTTTAACTTTACCTAAATCAATGCTAGATTCTTTTTGATACTTTTAAGATTTTTATATTATTTATTACTTAGATTAGTTAGGATATTATTATTTACATCGCTAATAATAATAATAATTGTTTGTAATAGTTTACTAAATGAACAATTTAACTGATGTTTGGATTAATGCAAATGTCAGATACTCTAATTTGCTAAATTTTATACACTAATACACTACACTAATAAAATACACTAATTTGCTAAAAAAAAAACACTAATTTGCTAAATTTTTATTTCTACTAATTTTTAAATTCTTCGATTTAACGTATTGTAGAAAAAAGTATTTATATAAAAGAAATTGTAGAAAAAAGTATTTAAGTATTGTAGAATAACGTATTTTTTCAGTGTACAACATATTTCTTTTTATCAGAAAATTATTATTGTATTCTTAATACCTGAACGAACAATAGTCACAGGTATATAAAAATGTATCCTCCGTTTGTAACAAATATAACTTATTATATTAATATTGATAACTCAAGAATATAAACTCTGAATTATAAAAATATTTGATATAAAAATCAGAGTACATGTGTTATACATATAAATATACATACATATATAAATTACCTACATAAAATTATGAATAATACAAAAAATTAAAATAAAAAAATTTCAACCCATGTATAATAATGTGTATTGTGGTCATATTGGGTAGAATCAAATGTCTTTAAAACCTATATCTCAATTTTTGGCTTGTTTTGACACCCTCAATCCCTTCCTCACTTATGCAAAGTTATAGTATAAATTGTTTTAAATATTTAGTGTTGACAAGGGCAACTGCTTCTTTTTAGTTTTACATATTTTTTAAAAACAATTATGTTTGATGAACTAAATCAAGTCTTTTTACTCTTGATATCAGAATATTGTCCTTATTACAAGAGTATTGGTCTTCTTATGAGATTAATTTCATTATAATGAGAGCTTAAGTTTTATTATAAAGCCATAATTCTTATAATAATATTTAAATTCTTTTTCCAAGTGTTTTAGATTTTAAACGTCAAATTGTATTAGTCGAAAAAAAGAATGTTTATTTTTTTTAATGAATTTTTGTTTTTTTTTTAGTTTTATTTTTAATAAATGTTTTCAAAAATAAAGTTTATCTTTTGCCATAATTTTAAAATATGATTATTTTCTTAATAGTATAAACTAAGGGAATAAAATTGCTTGTATATGTCCTGAGGTAAACGATCTTTCAATAATACAATTGCTATATAATATAGAAATGTACGGTATTCCAAAGCTTTCCAATGCGCCGGACAATCTAATCTTTTATTTATTAAATATTTCGAACAATACTTTTGTGTTAGCTGCCTTATGTTAAACATAATTTAATCAGTTCTAAAAACTTCATCCTTCATCCTGTCGATCAGCTGATTTTTATCATCCTCATAAACGCTATCATCATCCCGTTTATTAAGATAATCATGCTAACAAATATACTTCAATTATTCAAAGCCCTATTTTTCTTTTGATTTAAATACCTGAAACTACCTTAGTTAGGACATCTTTCCATATTTACTTCTATTTTGTTTTGTTGACTGCTATTTCCAGACCTTATTTTTATACTTGAACTCTAACAACAATTTTATTACAAGTAGTTATTAAAGTTTAATTCTCATAAAGGAATCCTTTTAAGAACACAATTCTATAAGAGTTGTAACCTCATAAAAAAGACTTTATGAGAATATAAATTTTCTTGCGCTTAATGGAAGTGTATAAAAATAGTTTTACTATAAGAGTGAAAGAATTTTTAGCCCTGTAAGTGTTGATATCTTATAATAAGTACTCTATAAGAGTTAATTTAATTCTTATAAAAAGAGTAAAAGTATTTTTAACAATATAAATATTGCTATCTCATAAGAAGAGCTTTATCAGAGTGAATTAATTTGCTATAATTAATATTATATTATGAGAGTCTTCAAGTGTGTTATGAGAGTCTTATAACACACTTACTTACTTACTTTTCCCAATTTTCTAGAGTTTTACTCTTGGCAAATGTTACTTGGGGGGGTAGTATAAAAATTTGCAGATCTAAAGAATAGATTTATAACATATTTTTCGAAAGTTTTCAAAAACATCAGTCAAAATAAGCACGTCTGTTTTAAGGTAAAGTTTTAAATAGTCCCATAAGTTTTGAATCATAAGTAAAGAATCAAGGC
Source organism: Poecilobothrus nobilitatus (assembly GCA_947095535.1). Lineage (NCBI taxonomy): Eukaryota > Metazoa > Arthropoda > Insecta > Diptera > Dolichopodidae > Poecilobothrus > Poecilobothrus nobilitatus. Next base: position 211,078,432 of record OX352772.1, on the reverse strand, counting down.
TAGAAGCCATAAATCTAAAGCTATCGAGAAAACGTAAATAAAATGAATGATTTTTATCTATTGTAATTTTTTTAGATAATGAAATATAACGTTCTTTATTCAAAGGAATGATACCAATATGTCCATTCACTTCGTTTAGTTCTTTAAATAAAAGATGACATCATAACCGGAAAAATTGTGAAAAAATATAGAAAAAAAATTTGGCCGCCTATATAATAAATTAAATTTAGAATGAGCGGGTCCTCTATAATTACCAGTGACAATTTTCCTTAATTAATTGTTGAAGCTGCTCATCAAGTGTTAATAGATTCATTGGCTTTGGCATCATAAATATATTTTTATATAATTCACTATATGTTTTTGTTAACGATATAACAAATTCCTTAGCACAGTTAGCTCCAACAAACTCTTTGTAACAGCTTTGATTATCATCAAAAGAACATTTAATGTAGTAGGAGAAAGCTACTGAAACATGTTGATGAATATTTGTTGTTGAAGACATCATTGAATTAGAACTGCATGTTGCAATAGGTTGTAAAATACTCTCAGCATCAGCATAAATAACAAAAGGTGTTTCTAATTGTTGTTGATAATTTTTAAACTCGAGTGTATTTTTCTCAATATATGGAAGCTTTGTACGACTTTATTGCACTTAATTTTATGTAAACCACGCTGTTGTAATGTATGAAAATGTTACAAACACATATTACAAATATAAATTTCATGTATATGTTTTGTTACAGAACTACTTAACCTTGATAACCTTGATAAATTTTTAATATAAACAAAATGAAATTTATCATCCTTTTCCAATAGCAATAAATTTACTTTCTATTTTTTTCTGATTTTGTTAAATAGAATGGGCCTCATAATTTTGGGCCTTACAACCTCATATTTTAATTAATAACTTCCAGACCAAACAAATTAATACTTATTTCACTATTTAGTTGTTCAAATAAATTTAACTCGTTCAATTTAGCTGGAAATTGCATAGTGCTAAAATTAAGCTGTCATACATCACTAAACTCTAGCTCGACTATGGGCTCGACTATGGGTAAGTTTATATGAAGATGTTCGTTAAGCATTTGGAATACAAAATTGTAATGCTTATACTAAATACCACTTGAAACAGAAGTTGTCTTTATTTTGAATATTAACGCATGCTTTTTTGTTTTCTATGCTTTTCGGTAGTTTAATACAACTAGACAAACGTATTGGTTCAAATTTATTGATATTTATTTCCTGATTAACGCCCAACCACTGTCTTTTTCTTGGAAGTCTTCTGCTTGTTGTTGAATAATTTTTTTAGCCTTTTCAAAAAAATCATTAAGATCATCTGCTTGTGTAACACTAAACATTCGAGTTTGAAAATATTTGATTGATATATTTTCAAACTCTTCTTCTGTTGGCTTTATATATTCACCAAAAAGCTTAATATTTACTTTTATAGCATTGTGTTTTTTAATTATTGCATCAATAATTCAATTATATCGGTCTGAGCCTCAAATAGCCTAAGTTTGATGGGTTTAGTATGCTTTCATCATCATTATTTCTAATAAACGTTTCTATTCTATTTTGAAAACATTCATCAATATGTCTAACATTAGATCTAATTACTTCTGCCGCATTACTTTTACGCTTATTTGTTCGGATGTGGTTGTAACGTTTGATTTGCACTTACTGCAAAAATTTTACATTTTCCAAATTTTTTTAATGTCTCTTTTTATGTCTTAATAAACTAGCTTTTCTATTAAATGATTTTTTACATATTTCACAATTATGTTTTAATTGTGTTTCACATTTATGTCTTTTTAAATTGTCAGATCTTGTGAACACTTTTTCACATTTATCACATTGCAATTTTATTCTTTTGTTTTAGAATTATTATACAGGTATTGCATAATAAATTCATAAATATTTGATGTGTAATATTTTTGGTAAATAAATTGATCTTGGATACAAAAAAAAAAAAAAAATTTAATGATATTATATCATGTTAAAAACATATAGTAGGTGGGGAGGCATGATTTTTCCTGTTCTATAATATTTTACAAATGTATATAAACTGATGTTAATTAACTTATTTCAAAAACAACATAGTTCATATTGAATGAAAAAAACCACCAAAAAAAAAAAACAAAACAAATATAAAAATGGTAAGATTTTTTTTTTTTTCTTATTCTTAAATTAATTCTATATTATTTTCTATATATGTATTTACATATATAGAATTTATTTTCTATATATCTATTTATATAATATATATATATACATAATTTCGCAGGCTTTTATTGAAAAATTTCGTTGGGGAAAGGTGAAAATGAACCATACCGAAATATTGATTTTTTGATGAAAGATGAAACGTATGAGGTGTCATCTTGGAGATTTTTAGACACGAAAAGAGGACAAACAGTGGTACTGTGTGAAGTGCAAGACCCCTTGAGCAAGGAAATCACTATATTTTTCATGACAGAGCGATTCGCCAAAAAGGTAACAACTCAGTCACAATTGGCTGAATTAAATAATACTTATTTTTATTTTAAATTTACGGAACGTGACAAGGACAGATGAAATATGGCATTGTTTGATCTTATTCCTGCTGTAGATATAAATTCTCAAGAAAAATTATTAAAATAAAAATATGTATTAGTAATTTTGTTTTATTTCTTTATTTACCCCCTATCACTACCCATAAGCATTAATTTCTTATTTCAGCAGGACCGGCTCCAACATCAGACTTCCAGAAGACCGGCTCCGGCAACGGACTTCCAGAGGACCGGTTCTAGAAACAGACTTCCGGAGGACCGATTCTGGCAACGGATTTCCTGAGAACATGTTCCAGTAACGGACTTCCGTAAGACTGGCTCTAACAACGTTCCTGGTTCTTGGGATCTAGCGCCAGAGTGCCCGGAGGGGCCGAGGGCCCAGGGCTGCGACATCGCCATGTCCCCGGGTCAACTGTTGCCGGACTTTAGCGTTGATTTACAACAAAAAAAAACATTTGTTAAAATAAAACATTAAGAAAGAAAAAAAAAATAATAATAACAATCTGCGAGAGAGAGAGAGAAAGCAAGTTTTCTCCCATAGTCAAGCGGATGAGGTCAGATTGTTTTTTTTTTTTTTTGAAACAGTCTTTGAAGATCCGAAGATCCGATGGGGGATTTGAAAAATGTTTCCATTCTGTATAGTCTTTAGATATTCCCCCACCAGATGGTTGCTAAAATCAAAAGTATAAATAAAATGCTGATGCTGCTGCTACTACTGTTTGCTATTACACTATTGGTTTATTTTAATATATACGAGTAGTAAAGAATAAAATGAACAGCAACAGCAACAACAACAGCAGCAGGAGGAGGGCTATAGTTGATTTACAATTTGTTATTGGAAATAATACAGAATATTTTTTAAAAGAATTTTCTATGATATCTGATGGTTCTCTTGTACCAATGCTATATCTTAGAGAAACATTTAACATCATTCGATATCATTTATGTAAAAGATCTAAGAAAAAAAACAATTTTTAGATAGGTTTTTTTCAAATTCAATAGTAGAAGTTATCAATTTAGATAATAAAATTCCACCTCTGCAAAAACTAAGGAATTTCATCACCATTTGTCCCCACCATCATAATACGGAAAATTTGCAAAGATGTGCTGTAAAAAATTGTATGAATTTATATATGTTTTTAATGAAAGATAATAATAAAAATTGGTTTTAAAAAATATTTGTTTTATTTATTGTTGACCAATATATTTTTTCAGACATAAATAATGGTATTTCATATAAGAGCCGGGAATAGTTGCATTGAACTATGGAAATTCATAGGAATATAGAAATCTTCTTGTTCCAGTTTAAGCTTATTTTTTGCAATACATCTCTCACAATATTTTAATATATATTCTCGTACATTCAATTTGGCTCCATTGTTATATGACATCACTGCTTGAATAAAGTCTAACATAAGACAAAACCGGGTATACTCATCTAGTTCCAATGTAAGTTTTTTAATTGTTCCTCCAGCATAATTAAATTTTAGTGGAAATTTATTTGAATTTAATTTATGGAGTTGGTTGCTTGTAAAATCTTGATGAAATGCATACGACTCCAAATAATTAATTTCGCTAATGACCTCACGATTATGTTAGAAAATTATTGTAACAGCAAAATTTTTAACATTAAATCCAATTTGTATTTTTGTTGTTTGTTTTTTATCCAAATAATAAATGTAACTTAATAAGAGATTTTGTTGTGATACGTTGCTGATGCCTTTGCTTTGTTTTTCAAATGTTTCGATATTTGATGTTAACTTCATTTTATTTTTTTTAAACTGATGGAATATATATTTAAAAAATTTATATTTATATTAGTTTGTAATAGTTTTCTTAGTTTCATTTTCTTTTTTTAAAAATTCTTCGAAACATTCTTTATATTTTTTTATCGTTTTTAAGTGGGGATAATGAATTGAATAAATTAATAAAATGTTTCATGCTCTTGCAGTTACATCGCACCCATAAATGTACACAACTAAATTGGCCACAGACTGATGTAGAGTCACTTTGTAAACGTTTATTGTTGAAAATAAAACATTTTGATTGATTTTGTAGAAATTTCACAATCGCACTGTGGAATGGTGGATTTCCAAATGAATCAAAATATTCTACACAGCCTCTAACTGATACAAAAATTGCTAGCCAATGTGTTCCTTTTTTAGCAGAAGTGTCGGTATTTATTACTAAAATAACAGGTTTTGAAATATTTTTCGGTATTTGATCAACAGCAAAAACACCTTTAAATAGTTTTCTGGTTGATTTCAACACTTTCTCTATCTAAAGTGTATTCATTATTGGTTTGTAAATGAGAAATATCAATTAGTTGAGTATTTCCATTTATGTATGCTGTTAAAAATTCAACTTTAAGTTTTCCATTTGTCAACACTATATCGAATTTTTTCAATAAATTTATTAAATTATTAGTTGTTTTGTTGTTGTCCATATGCCCAAAAGAAAAATTCTTGATTTCTGTTCTTTTTAAATCTGTGGTTGGAAATTTATACTTTAATTCTTTTGAAATAGTTTTAAATTTTTCTTTTATTCCAACCAAAACAAGATTTTTTACAAATATTGTATTGTTATCGTATTGTTATCGTTATTGTTATTATATTGTTGTATAAATCAACTATAGCACATGCCATTTTTAAGTGAGGTGAAAGGGTCGCCTGAACTTCCTTTTTATATGTTTTCGTAAACGTTACGATTTTTATCAATTTCTATATTAGCATCAAATTCTGCAAACAAATACATGTTAATGTTGAAGTTAATGGAGAACTCAGTCTTGCTTCAATCTTTACTCCCTGGTTTAATAAACTTTGACATGTATCTGTTCCCGAGCCGTCTGCTGATAAATCAAAAGATCAGAATGTCTTATACCTCTATCAGAATGATATATACCTGTTCCGCTAAATAATGTTAAATATGCACGAGAATTGCAAAGATTATTCAATGTAAAATTTGTTTCAATTGCAGAGTTTGGTGTAGGCACTCCATTCACCTATTGTGTGAGATTTTGATGATCGAAATGGTATGGATTTCTTGATCTTTTACCATTGAAATTTTCATTATTAACCATACAAAATACTAGAGCTTTTGGTATTTGCCCTATAAATATATTATCCAATGATATGTTGGAAGTGTTAACTGGAATTGTAAATGTTTTGATTTCACTTCTTGTATAAAAATATTTCGCGTTAGCCTTTTCCAATACAGTATTATGTGCTATCAATATGCTAGGATTAATTATTAAATGTTTCATATATAACGTAGCTTCGAGAATTTTTGAATAGTTTTCATCGGCATCGTTAAAGAAAATAAAAAAATCTTGTTTCTCTAATGCTAAAGCAATTCGAATGTCAACATTATTTAAAAGTAATTTAGAAGTATTGAAGAAATCTACATGTAATTTTCTCATTAATTCTACTATTGCAGAATTATTGTATGATTTTTGTCTTGATTTAGAACCAGAATTGTTAAAATCATTTACATTTGGTTTATCCAATTCCCAACCAGATGCTTCTTGATGTGTTTGACTGGAATCTGTACCATAATTTAGTAAAGTAGTTAAGTATGCTTTATAATGGTATAAGGAGTCTGAAGGAGTGATGTTTTTTCCACTTAGAGTTACATTACATTGTTTAATTAAAGAGTGCAATAAATTATTTACAACACTCGGCTGCGGAGCTGTCCTTGCTTCATTTCCGGTTCCTATTCTATCGTTTGCACTCCAAACTGATCCATCTTTTTTTAATATTTGAACTTTAAATTTGATGTAGGTTGAGGATAAATCCCGATATGTATCTCCATTTCCAAGTGAAACAAATTCAATAGTTAACGGTGATGCCTCTAAAGAAGCTAAAGGATTGTATGCTATTTCTTCTGAACGCAAGATACTTGTTTGTACGGGTAATGACGCAAAAAGGTCAAGTTCAAATTTCATACATTCAATTTTTTAATATATATCTATGCTCATGTTCATGCTCATATCTATGCTAATTTTATGATATATCTAATCAGAGGTTATATATATATGCTTTTTTCGTCGCTTTTTCGACTTCAAATGTGTCTTTTTAGAAATTACTCGTCTTTTTATAGTTCTTCGTCTTTTTATAGCTCTTCGTTTTCCACCATACATCGAATGCAGTTCGTTAACTACTGATTTTCGTAAATTTTTTATGCTGCCTTTGCTTTGATCAATTACATCTTCTTTTATGTTTGCACCAGATGATATATCATTAAAAATATTTTTACCTGTGTTGACAGCCTCTTTTTTAATTAAGTCCCAATCTGATGTAAAAACGGGCTTTAAGTAACGAATTAAGCTTCCGAATATATTTCCAAAACCACGACCTTTTTGTATAGCTGGATAAAATTGTAATAAAGGCCCAATATCGTTGATTCGTCCACCTACTCTCACGTAAGCTCTTTCCATGTTTGTCAGGATATCATATTTGAGTAGTAGTATTTATATTATTTCAATTGGGGAGCAATCAATGCTTTTTAAAATGTAATACAATTTTTGTTGGATAGTAACTGGAAACAAAATTTATTCCATCACCGTATTGATTGCAAATTTTAATCGCTATCGTTTCAAAACAATTTTGTTCTACAGGTATGTAATGGATATTTTCAAATTCAATATTTGTAGCTATTCTACAATTTTCTATGTATGTATGTCTCAATCATTCAAATGTAATTCCGAATCGTTATATGAATAATATGTGTAACCTATAGATTTGGTTACTATGATTTTTTCAAGAGGTTTTTCAATTTTTCTTATGTAAACATTATATTGCCCAATATTGATAAAAGTACATTGCTCTTTGATAAATTCTTCTGTTTGTAGGAAATCGTTCAGATATATTTCTGAAAGACCAACTTTCCAATTTCCATTTCTTAAATCAAAGTGAATAGGCAATTTATTTTCGAATGAAGCTAAAGTGTTGTCTGGAATAGTTTTAGATTATCATTGCTAAACAATGTTACATAGAAGTCATCTTGACTATCCATCTTTGTTAAATTCTTCTAAAACATAAAATGTTGCACTATTTATATGTTGTCCATTCCGGTGTTGATGAAGTTCTTAGTTTTGGGCTTCTTAGTAATGGTTTTAGATTTTTTTGTTTCAGGAAACTGTGAGAGTATAGTTGAGGATATTGTGCTGCCGGCCGATATTAGTGTCTTCTTCTTTTCAGGAGATGGTACAGCAACGGTAATTACATCACCACTCGGTGTTTCAAACATTCGATAATCAGAGCTTAGAGATGGTCTTTCCACTAATTTTTCATCTTTCAACATTTCAGTTTGAGCTAATTTTTTAAATGAATTTTCATCATCCAAATCATAATGTGTAAATCGATATCCATATCTGAATGTTCGATATCCATATCTGAAAGTTAAAGTTGGTAAAAATCCACCATGTTGAACTAAAGTTTTTCGTTTGGCTTTTATACTCTTCTTTGCTATTATATTATTTCCATTTAATGTATTGATTGCAATTTCAGCAATAGTTTTTATAATATCATCATCACAATATTTAAGAATATTTTCACGAAATTTCTTCTTGTTGCACTTTCCTAGTACATGTAATATATGTTGGTTTTTCTTCAATCGTTTCATATTTTTGACAGCTGTGGTTCAAATCACCCGTATCACAAAAACATATACAATATTATTTTGAAAAAATATTAGTTCTAATACGAAATAAATCGTTAATGTCTTGTGTTAAATTCAACACAATATAACCATGTGGTTTTGATGTTGACTCATTATATATACTCTCAAGAAATCCTTTATATTTTCTGGATATTGTTGTCTCGCAAGAGGAAAAATCTGCGATTTGTCTCGAGGGTTTTTGAAAAGCACTAAATATTTACAATTTAATGAAATATCTCTTGAAAATTTCCCCTGATGAAAAACGTTTTGCATTAACAATACAATAGATAAATTGCGATGGTGCGAACCTTTAGTAAATAGTTCGCATACTTGTTTATTTGCAGAATCTAACATTAAGTCATCTAAAACAATTAAAGTAGGTCTATTTTCATTCCCACTAAACTCTTTCGGAATACTGGTGTAAAAGTCTATACCAGGAAAATCTATATTGTTCGGAATATTAGAAATTTCTGGGTTACACCATTTTTTTGTTTCAATTTTCGGGTAAATCAATCTGTTAATATTTTCAATTAAATTACACACAAATGTTGTTTTTCCACATGCAGATGGTCCTGCTATCATCATTGTAAATGAATGAATAAAATTAATCATTTTTGATCTGTGTCTGATAAGAAACTGAATTTAAAATACAAATTGAAAGTTAATATAAAAGCAGCGAACATATTCTTGGTACATTCATTTTGAATTATGGAAGTGAAGGAGTTCTTAAATATATATTCCTCCGTGTTATTAAATGATCATAAGAAACTAATATTACATCTATTTAAACATATTAAAAATTGTTCTGGAGTAAATAAGTACACTTCAATTTATAGTACTCATTTACCCTTTGTCCATGGGCATATGATAATTTCACTTCTGGACCAGACACATGTGAATGTCATACAACAGAAAATTATAGAATCATTTTAGAGAATTTAATTAAATGGTATGAGAATAATGTCAAGGTTACAAGTTGTGTCAGAAATTCATAGAGGTGCTAGAAGAAAATTTACACGAAGAAAATTTATTCAAAAGGGTTTAAATGATACTTGGCATATTCATTTGATTGAAATGATTCCATATTCAAAATTCAATAAAGGATATAAATATTTATTAACAGTTATTGATAAATTTTCCAAATTTGCGTATGCTGAACCGGTTAAAAACAAAGTGCTGGTAAAAAACCAAAAAATTTACAATCGGATCAAGGTACAGAATTTTTCAACAAAAAATTTCAAAATTTAATGAGGAAAAATAAAATTAACCATTATCATACATATTCAGAACTAAAAGCATCAATTGTAGAATGTTTTAATCGTACTCTAAAAAACACGATGTGGAAACAATTTAGTTTACAAGGCACACATAAATGGTTAACTATTCTGCCATCGCTAATAAAAAAATATAACTCAACATATCATCATACAATTAAACTTCCACCTAAAAAGGTTACAATTAAACTTCTACCTAAAAAGGTTACAAAGAAAAATGAGAATTTGCTATTAAAAACTGTATACAATAAATTAAAAGTATTCCGAAAAGCAAAATACAAAGTTGGAGATTTTGTTCGTATAAGTAAATTTAAAGGTATATTTGCAAAAGGTTATCAACCTAATTGGTCAACAGAAATTTATACAATAGCGAAAATAAAAAGAACTGATCCAATAACATACAATTTACTTGATTACACACAAAAACCAATATAAGGCAGTTTTTATGAACCTGAACTTACATCTGTTAAACTTCCTAATGTTTACCTTGTAGAAAAAATAATAAGAAAAAAAGAAAATCAAGTTTTGGTTAGGTGGCTTGGCTTTGATAAAAAACATGATTCATGGATAACTAAACAAGATATTATTTAATGAAAAAATAATTTATAAACTTTTAGTAAAAAATGCAATGCTGTTATTTAATATTAAAAAACAACTTTTTAAACACAGGTTTTATTAATTTTTTTTACTTTTAACTTGAACTTGATCACGTTTTCAATTTGTATTTCATGACCACTGCTTATATTATTAACAATATAATTTTTACCGTTTTATTTAAACCGCTTTTATTAAATGTACATACCTATACAAAATAATTTTTAAATGGAATGTTTTGTTATAATATTTTATTTAATTACAACTGTTCAACTTAAAACTTAAATGTATTCAAATCAAGTTTTAAAACTTTTTTTAATTTTGTATTTAAAGCAAACTTTAAAAACTTTTCATATCTTTACCAATATTCAGCACTATAGCTTAAGCTTTTTAATTTTTAAATTAAAACATAATTGATATACTAACCACTGAGTGTAATTTAGAATATTCAATAACTTTTAATTAAATTTTAAATTATTTTATAAATTTAAAATATCAGCAAGAATCAACCCTATTTACTCATAAAGTTTTTTTGCATACTTTCCGACTAGCGTAGAGAAATAAAACTTTTTTGTATAAGGTTAGAAGGACTCAAATTGTTACAATAGAATGTAAATTTGACTTTTGGTAAATATGGTGAAACTTTAATAATAATAATTTTGTATTTAAACCAAACTTTAAAAACTTTTCATATCTTCACCCTACTAAATTTTTGCAAAAGGTTAGGAGAACTCAAATTGTTATAATAGAAATTTGACGTTTGGTAAATATGTTTAAACTTTAATAAAATTTTTGTATTTTTGTATTTAAACCAAACTTTGAAATTTTTAAACAAAACTTTAAAAACTTTTCATATTTTTATCCTAATTTAAAATTTTTTTTTTTTTTTTTCAATGTTTTATTTATTACCTGTTTTGATACATTTATTACTTATCCTAAATAAAACTAAAGAATATTGAAATATTATAACATTTTAATGTGCATGGCTACAATAGTAACTCTCTCATTTAAATTTGTGGTAACTATATTATAAATAAAATAAACTCTTATTTATATTTGATTTAAAATTATATATAACTATTATAATAAATTTTTACATTTTTTGTATTTTTATAGTATATTTTGTGTTGTAAAAAACAATTTATCGGCTTCGCCTAAAAGGAAAAAAAACAACTATAGAATTTTGTTTTAAAATAAAACTTATAACTACTTAAAACTAACTACCCTAAAGAACTAACCTAAAAGCTTAAATTGTGGCTTTATTGCCCTTCTTAATAATTTATTGCCAAAAGTAAATCATTTTTTGCTTAAGTTTATCTTTATTAGGAATGAATTGATCATACTTGAAATTGCTGTAATCGTTAATATATATGCTGTTATTTAAATTTAAGGGAATTTTTTTATTTGAGGCATTTCTTTTATAGTGATATATAAGAGGAATTTTGTTTGTGTTTTCAATATAATTATATTTATCTAAGAAAACAAATGCTTCTGGAGGAATGAAGCCTGAAAGCAAAGTTTTTTCTATATAAAAATCGTTTTCATACCACGGGTGACAAATTAGTGAATATTCGTTTGTCTCAATACTTCTTTGGATATGATTTTTTATTAAATTAATTATAAAATTATCTATTCTAACAATTTTAGCCTCATTATAGATAGATTTATTTGAGTAGTACTGTTGATAATTTCTGGCGGGATTCATTCGTAAATTTGTGCAAGTTCTAATGCAGTGTCTTTCAAAAAGCCTTATTCTTTCCATAATTGAAGCGCTGATGTTAAACTATATAGGGCAGCCGTATGTTAGAATTGGTCGAATTAGACTTTTGTAACATAACACTTTTACTTGTTTAGAAAGAATTCTAGAGTAAAATAATCTTTTTAAAGACATAAAAGCTTTCTTTACTTTTGTGATTTGGCCGTGTCTGTGCTCGTTGAATTTATACAGGTTAGTGTAAAGAATTCCCAGATATTTTATGGTTTTTGAGACCGGTACGACTGATAGATCTGGGGTTTAATACAAAATGTTTTCCAATTCTTTTTGATATTAGCATTGTTATTTTTAACAGTATTTCTGAACAGAACAGTTGCACATTTATTAAAATTTATTTTCAGTTTCCACCTTTCAGCATATTTTATGACTTTGTTAAAGTTTTTTTGTAGCATAATTTGGGCCGTATTAACGTTATGACTTGATTAATAAATACTAAGATCATCAGCAAAAGCTATGCTGAAGTTAACCCCTAAACTTATATTTAGGGACTTCAGTAGTTCGCTTGTATATATGTTGAAAAGGATTGGTGAGGTTACTGTGCCTTGTTGTAGGCCATCTTTTATTTCAAACTCTTTAGAGGATTTCATATTTAAAGAAGTCACTCTAAAGGATTTATATTTTAACATATCATTTATTAAATATACAAGATGAGGTGGGTATTGATATTTCAATAATTTGCATAGAAGTCCGTTTAACCAAACTCTGTCAAAGGCTTTCTCTAGGTCGATAAAACAAGCAGCTTAACATTTTTTGTTGTTTATTTGCCGACATATATCTGATGACAGTTTTCCCATAGCATGTATTGAACTATGCCTATAGCGAAAGCCGAATTGCGTTTCCGGTATAATTTTTCTTTTTTCGGTTTCATTAGTTAAGTGTTTATTTATAATTATTTCGAATATTTTGCTAATGTTTGGAAGGCGGCTGATAGGTCTGTAGCTGCTGGCTTCATTTGCCGGCTTTCCTGGCTTTTTTATTGCTATAACTTTAGCCTTCTTCCATTCTTTTGGGAAGTAACTAATGTTTAAGCAACTATTAAAAATAATACAGTATTTGTCAATCAGTATATCAGGTATGTGCTTAAGAATTATATTGGGGATATTGTCTAGACCGCTTGATGTTTTATTTTTTAGATTTAAAAGTATTTCTTTTAAATCGTTGGTTGTTGTGAAATATTCGCGGTACATATGCGTATTTGAGATATTATTTGATTTAATAGTTTCGTTAAATTGAACCAGAGATTTATTAAATGTGTTATTATTTAGTATTGCATTTTCTAAGTTAGTTATAGTTTGAGAAATTTCAGTATCTATGGGTGATATTCTACATTGTGTTTGTTCATGCACTTCGTATAAGTGGGCGGCCATAATGTTTAATATATCTGGCTGCTTTTCAATTATGTAGTTATTATTTGATATACTAATTTGGCTGGTATTTATATTGGCATTATTAATAATTGTAGCATTAGAAATTGGGATTTTAAGTTGATTTATATTATGGGTCTCTTTTTTTCTGAAGATATTATTGATTTCTGCAAACATGGTTTTATTATTTGATATTTTAATATTATTTATTCTATTTTTCCAATACTTGTTGATACTCAGATTTAAATTTTGCTTAATTAATAAGCTGATATTTTTTATTAATGAATTTATTCTGATTAGAATGTGGTCATTGTCAGGTGTTCTAGACTTAAGAAAATGAAATTTTGCTGTTAATAGCTTGCTTTTGTGGGCGCGCAATTTAGAGATTAGGTCGTTCGAAAAACTATCGATATTGTTTTTTGGCTTGGCTATAGGTATTGAAGTTTTAATTGCTTTTCGAATAATTTTTTCTATTTTATCTAATGTACTATCTATTTCTGTTTTTGATAGATTTCTGCAGCTAGGCAGTTCTTGAATAGAGTTATCTAGTTTTATATTGTCGCTAATATATTTTTGGAATTTTCCCCATTTCGCCTTTTTATATAAATATTGGTTATCCGAGTTAACTGTGTCAAATAAGAAATTCTCATGCCTTGCATAACCTATTTCTGTACATAATGCCAGATGATCGCTGTCATATATCAATGTTTCGAGTTTGTTAGGACTTGTAGATTTAAGTTGTAATCTAGAGTCCGCTATTATCATATCTAAATAAGAGTTTCCTCGTGTGATGGATGGTACATTAGAGGAATACATCTCAGTTCTATATGTGAGACCTTGAGTACGTAAGAACTTTTCTACGAATAAACCGCGCGAATTATTATAACCGTTACCCCATGCCTGATGTTTGGCGTTTAGGTCTCCACATAAGGCGTAGAAATTATGCAATTTATCCAGATAAAGCGTTTCAAAAAGTTCTTGAAATTCTTTATTAAATAAATGAGCGTTTCATAATGACGCATATAAAGCAACTATAATTAAATTACTATTATTTTGAATAGCTATTTTTATTGGGCAGACTTCTAAACATTTAAAATGTTCACAAACACTTAGATATATTTTTTCGAATTTAATTTTTTTTTATTAGTACTGCTGTACCCCCTCCTAGCATGCTTTCTGGCCTATCATATTATAATTTTGTAGTTTAAAATTGATCTTTTTATTTAGTTTAGTTTCACACAGAGCTGCTATATCCGGCTGATTAATTTTTAAGAAATCAATCAAAGCAGTTTGTTTAAAGATTGATCTGCACGAGTTTACATTTATAGAGATTAATTTTATTTTATTTATACTCCTATTATTACTACTCATTGTGATCAATATTTATATATTTATTAACATTTAGATACAAGTAGAATACCTCTTTAGTAACGTTGTTAACGTTTATTAAGTTTATAATATTCAATAAAATAAAAAATTAAAAGAGTAAAAGACAACATTTATTTTTGTATTGATTTGCAAAACGAAATTTTTACACCAGAAATTTTTGGTGTTATTTTTTATGCTAATATTATTTTTTTGTCTGTATATTTTTAATTTTTTAATTTTTGTGTATTGCATTTTGTATTAATCATGGAAGTTTTCGAATAAGAAATCTATTCTTGATGATTGACCTTGAAATTCTACCTGCAAACTTTTAAAATTGTCACATAAAATGCTAATATTTTTACTTAAATCTAATAATATTTGCATGAAATTTTGAGAAGGTACAGAATTTGAATAGTTAGTATTATTATTTAAGTTAATATTATTGTTGTTGTTATGAATGTTAGTATTATTTAAATTGTTACCTGCTAAAGCATTGGCAAAAGTCATATTTGGGTTTACATAATTATTTATCATGTTAACTTTGTTTACAAAATTATTTTTTTTTTTACTTTTATTATTTTCTAATATAGCAATTTTTTTTTAAATACCGGGCATTGCTTGTATGATGTAGGGTGACCATTTGACTTGCATAATATACAAAAAAATTGTTCAGCTGGACTGTTTTTCTCCATTCTGCAATCATTTGGTGCGTGATTGTGACCGCATTTTACACACCTATGTGGCATATTACAATTGAAAGCGCAATGGTTGAATCGTTGACATTTTGTGCATTATACAATGCTGGGTTTTTTTAGCTTTTCCCACTTAATTATCTGATTGTCAATGTGCTTTATTGCAAAAATATTGTTTACCACACTTTGTGGTTCCGCTTGCACAATAAAAAATGGTAGCTTTTTATTGTCCATAATTGATTTTTTTGTAGTCATTCTTATGACTTTTATAAATTTGACATTTTCAGTATTTGTTTCGTTTAGTAGCTCCAGTATTTCTTGAGTTTCGTTCTCGAAGTGTAGCCATTTTAACACCAAATTAATAGGTTTTTCTTTTTTTAATGTGTAAGAAAAGCAATCCACTTTCGCTTCTTTTAGTGTTTGAAAAATTTTTTAAAGTCACTATCACTGGATGAATAGATTATGTGATGTGATTTACTATTGGATTTTAAAAAAAAGTTTTTAATTTTTAATTGATATATTATTAATTTTTTTATTGTGATTGTATCTTCAGAAGTTATGAAGATAGGTGGAATATTTTTATTTTTAATTTTAATGTGCACTTTATTAATATTATTGTTGTTGTTGTTAACATGCTTATTATTTGATGTATTATTAATATTATTATTATTAGTTGTAATATTTAAATTTTTAGATGAAGGACCGGGTTCAAATAAAGATATATTGCTTTCGTTTAAAGATTTTTTTGTGTTTTTATTTTTTAATATTTCGAAGAAATTATCATTTATGTTTTGTTGAGTTGTTTTATTTTTTTGATTTTTTTCATTAGAGATCTCAATATCTCACATATCAGAATCGTCAAGATCACTAAATAATGAAAATCTATTAACATCAAATCTATTAACATTTGGTGATTTTGTATTTTCACTTATTAATCTGTTAACATTTTTTTTCATTGCAATTAGTTCATCTTTAATCTGATCATTTGTCACTGACTTTCTATTAATATTTTTACAATAGAATTTTTTACTATTTTGCTCGTTGACATTTTGTGATTTTTTTGTAGTAACAATTTAGTGTTGTTTTTTATTATCTTATCACATTCTGTGTCACTCACAATTTTTATATCAGATGGCATGATTGCAATCCTTTTAAAAAAGGATGCAATCAATGTTTTTTTTTTTTAATTAACAGGTGCTGTTATAGTTTTTATATAATTACAAATATGAATATATGTATCTTTTTTTATTTTTTTTATTTGTAAGAAATTTTACAACGGCCGATTTTGTCCTTTTTGTTTTCCAAAAACAACAAAAAAAAAATTTTTTTTCTTTTTTATTTTTATTTTTTTCAAAATTCAAAATTTAAACTAAACTCTACGAAAGATCGATCGTATCTCTCCTAATTTAAAATATTCAGCACTATAACATTTTAAATTTAAAATATCAAAGACACAATCCTTTTTACTCATTTTGCATACTTTTTGGGCCATGTATACAAATAATCTTTTTTGGATACTTCTTGGAGGATTAAAAGCTATAAAAAGCTACACCTGCACCAGAGCCGGCATATCCATATTACTGTAGAAATTTTGTAAATATTAAGCTTTTGTGAAATGAATACTTTATTAATTATACTAAACGATAAGCTTTTTTTTTTTTTGCAAAACCATGTAAAGTAAAGAAATATCATATATTTGCAATTCATTCTTATTAATTTTGTTCTAGTTAATTTAATTAAAAACAAGTAAATGTAACAGTAAGTCGATGCAACCGCCTTATTAATACCCTACACCTGAATATTTCGAATTAAATTAAAAATCCATAAGTTTTTTTGGCAGCTGCTTGAACTTCTTCCTTTTTCTGTCTTATTCAACTCGAATTTCAGGACCGTAAGAAGCATCCTCTTGGGATATGCTTGACACCTTTGTAAAAAAATTTCAGTTTCTATCTTTATTAATTTCGAAGATTGTTAGTCCTTGGGAGGTGTGTGTCAGGTACCCGAATTACCACTCAAATTCATCGAATCCATCTCAGGAACATAAAGAAAACATGACAGAACACCATTGTACTAAATTTAAAGGTTCTACTTTTGTTGGTTTTGGAGATATGCTCGTTGCTCCTATGCTCATCCGGAAGTTTCCAAAATACGAATCCACGGTTCAAATTCTTTCAAATGTCAGTTTCCAATTTTATAGAAAAGGAAACATAACAGCACACTCTTGTACTAAAAATAAAGGTTCTATCTTTGTTGGTTGTGGAGATATACTCGTTTGCTCTGGGGCTCTTTCGGAAGCTTCCAATATCCGAACCCAAGGACCAAATCCTCTCAAATTTCAGAGACCTAAATCAAACATGAAAGAACACCATCCTGCCGAATTTAAAGGTTATATCTTTGCTGTTTTTGGAGATAACCTCATTTGCTCTGGGGCTCGTTCGGAAGCTACCAAAATCCAAACCCATGGACCAAATCCTCTTAAATTTCAAAGACTTAAATCGAATGGGAGGGAACATCATTGTACAAAATTTAAAGATTCTATCTTTGTTGGTTTTGGAGATAAACTCGTTTGCTCTGAAATCATTCGGAAACTTCCAGAATCCAAACCCATGGACCGATTTTGTCCAGATTCGAACTTTGCCTTCCTTTCGTAATTAGTAACCTACTATATAAATTTCATCAAGAAAGCTTTATTATTTTGAGTTATCGTTCGAATGGACGGACGGATATCGTTAAATCGACTAAGGAGGTGATCCTGATTCAGAATATATATGTCCATATGTAACTCATTTTTATTGTCCATAATTGATTTTTTTGTAGTCATTCTTATGACTTTTATAAATTTGACATTTTCAGTATTTGTTTCGTTTAGTAGCTCCAGTATTTCTTGAGTTTCGTTCTCGAAGTGTAGCCATTTTAACACCAAATTAATAGGTTTTTCTTTTTTTAATGTGTAAGAAAAGCAATCCACTTTCGCTTCTTTTAGTGTTTGAAAAATTTTTTTAAAGTCACTATCACTGGATGAATAGATTATGTGATGTGATTTACTATTGGATTTTAAAAAAAAGTTTTTAATTTTTAATTGATATATTATTAATTTTTTTATTGTGATTGTATCTTCAGAAGTTATGAAGATAGGTGGAATATTTTTATTTTTAATTTTAATGTGCACTTTATTAATATTATTGTTGTTGTTGTTAACATGCTTATTATTTGATGTATTATTAATATTATTATTATTATTAGTTGTAATATTTAAATTTTTAGATGAAGGACCGGGTTCAAGTAAAGATGTATTGCTTTCGTTTAAACATTTTTTTGTGTTTTTATTTTTTAATATTTCGAAGAAATTATCATTTATGTTTTGTTGAGTTGTTTTATTTTTTTGATTTTTTTCATTAGAGATCTCAATATCTCACATATCAGAATCGTCAAGATCACTAAATAATGAAAATCTATTAACATTTGGTGATTTTGTATTTTCACTTATTAATCTGTTAACATTTTTTCTCATTGCAATTAGTTCATCTTTAATCTGATCATTTGTCACTGACTTTATATTAGTATTTTTTACAATAGAATTTTTTACTATTTTGCTCGTTGACATTTTGTGATTTTTTTGTAGTAACAATTTAGTGTTGTTTTTTATTATCTTATCACATTCTGTATCACTCACAATTTTTATATCAGATGGCATGATTGCAATCCTTTTAAAAAAGGATGCAATCAACGTTTTTTTTTTTTTAATTAATAGGTGCTGTTATAGGTTTTTATTTTTTTTATTTTTTTTTATTGTTTTTATTTCTAAGAAATTTTACAACGACCGATTTAGTCCTTTTTGTTTGCCAAAAACAACAAAAAAAAAAATTTTCTTTTTTATTTTAATTTTTATTATTTTTGTTTTTTATTTTTAGTTTTTTCAAAATTCAAAATTTAAACTAAACTCTACGAAAGTTCGATCGTATCTCCACTGATTTAAAATATTCAGCACTATAGCTTTTTAAATTTAAAATATCAAAGACACAATCCTTTTTACTCATTTTGCATACTTTTTGGACGATGTATACAAATAATCTCTTTTGGATACTTCTTGCAGGATTAAAAGCTTTAAAAAGTTACACCTGCACCAGAGCCGTCATATCCATACTACTGTAGAAATTTTCTACATATTAAGCTTTTGTGAAATGAATACTTTATTAATTATACTAAACGATAAGCTTTTTTTTTTTTTTTTGCAAAACTATATAAAGTAAACAAATATAATATATTTGCAATTCATTCTTATTAATTTTGCTCTAGTTAATTTAATTAAAAACAAGTAAATGTAACAGTAAGTCGATGCAACCGACTTATTAATACCCTACAACTGAATATTTCGAATTAAATTAAAAATCCATAAGTTTTTTTGGCAGCTGCTTGAACTTCTTTCTTTTTCTGTCTTATTCAACTCGAATTTCAGGACCGTAAGAAGCATCCTCTTGGGATATGCTTGACACCTTTGTAAAAAATTTTCAGTTTCTATCTTTATTAATTTCGAATATTGTTAGTCCTTGGAAGGTGTGTGTCAGGTACCCGAATTGCCACTCCAATTCATCGAATCCATCTCAGGAACATAAAGAAAACATGACAGAACACCATTGTACTAAATTTAAATGTTCTAATTTTGTTGTTTTTGGAGATATGGTCGTTGCTCCTGTGCTCGTCCGGAAGTTTCCAAAATACGAATCCACGGTTCAAATTCTTTCAAATGTCAGTTTCCAATTTTATAGAAAAGGAAACATAACAGCACACTCTTGTACGAAAAATAAAGGTTCTATCTTAGTTGGTTGTGGAGATATACTCGTTTGCTCTGAGGCTCGTTCGGAAGCTTCCAATATCCGAACCCAAGGACCAAATCCTCTCAAATTTCAGAGACCTAAATCAAACATGAAAGAACACCATCCTGCCGAATTTAAAGGTTATATCTTTTTTGTTTTTGAAGATAATCTCATTTGCTCTGGTGTTCGTTCGGAAATTTCCAAAATCCAAACCCATGGACCAAGTCCTCTTTAATTTCAGAGACATAAATCGAATGGGAAGGAACATCATTGTACAAAATTTAAAGATTCTATCTTTGTTGGTTTTGGAGATAAACTCGTTTGCTCCTAAATCATTCGGAAGCTTCCAGAATCCGAACCCATGGACCGATTTTGTCCAGATTCGAACTTTGCCTTCCTTTCATAATTAGTAACCTACTATATAAATTTCATCAAGATAGTTTTATTAGTTTTTGAGTTATCGTTCGAACGGACGGACGGACATCGTTAAATCGACTCAGGAGGTCATCCTGATTCAGAATATATATACATGTCCATATGTAACTCGCTTCCTTTTGGTGGTTACAAACACCATACCAAAGTAAATATACCCTATACTTAAGTGTAGGGTATAAAAACGAAAAAAATGCTTCACCGTCAACTATTGAGTTTATTTCGTTTGGAAATGGAGATACATATCGAGATTTATTCTCAACCTACATCGAATTTAAAGTTTAAATATTAAAAAACGATGGAACAGTTTGGAGTGCAAACGATAAAGTAGGAACCGCAACTGGAGCAGAGGCAGTTCCGCAGCACAATGTTGTAAATTGTTCATTTCACTCTTTAATTAAAGAATGTAATGTAACTCTAAACGGAAAAAACATCACTCCTTCAGATTCCTCATACCTTAATACATTTTGTATTAAGGTATGAGGAATACCTTACCTTAATACCTTACCTTACCTTACCTTGAGAAAATACATTTTGTATTTTCACTTATTAATCTGTTAACATTAGAATGTGGTCATTGTCAGGTGTTCTAGACTTAAGAAAATGAAATTTCGCTGTTAATAGCTTGCTTTTGTGGGCGCGCAATTTAGAGATTAGGTCGTTCGAAAAACTATCGATATTGTTTTTTGGCTTGGCTATAGGTATTGAAGTTTTAATTGCTTTTCGAATAATTTTTTCTATTTTATCTAATATACTATCTATTTCTGTTTTTGATAGATTTCTGCAGCTAGGCAGTTCTTGAATAGAGTTATCTAGTTTTATATTGTCGCTAATATATTTTTGGAATTTTCCCCATTTCGCCTTTTTATATAAATATTGGTTATCCGAGTTAACTGTGTCAAATAAGAAATTCTCATGCCTTGCATAACCTATTTCTGTACATAATGCCAGATGATCGCTGTCATATATCAATGTTTCGAGTTTGTTAGGACTTATAGATTTAAGTTGTAATCTAGAGTCCGCTATTATCATATCTAAATAAGAGTTTCCTCGTATGATGGATGGTATATTAGAGGAATACATCTCAGTTCTATATGTGAGACCTTGAGTACGTAAGAACTTTTCTACGAATAAACCGCGCGAATTATTATAACCGTTACCCCATGCCTGATGTTTGGCGTTTAGGTCTCCACAAAAGGCGTAGAAATTATGCAATTTATCCAGATAAAGCGTTTCAAAAAGTTCTTGAAATTCTTTATTAAATAAATGCGCGTTTCATAATGACGTATATAAAGCAACTATAATTAAATTACTATTATTTTGAATAGCTATTTTTATTGGGCAGACTTCTAAACATTTAAAATTTTCACAAACACTTTTATGCTAATTTTTAAGAAATGAATCAAAGCAGTTTGTTTAAAGATTGATCTGCACGAGTTTACATTTATAGAGATTAATTTTATTTTATTTATACTCCTATTATTACTACTCATTGTGATCAATATTTATATATTTATTAACATTTAGATACAAGTGGAATACCTCTTTAGTAACGTTGTTAACGTTTATTAAGTTTATAATATTCAATAAAATAAAAAATTAAAAGATAACTTTTTTTTTTGTATTGATTTGCAAAACGGAATTTTTACACCAGAAATTTTTGGTGTTATTTTTTATGCTAATATTATTTTTTTGTCTGTATATTTTTAATTTTTTAATTTTTGTATATTGCATTTTGTATTAATCATGGAAGTTTTCGAATAAGAAATCTATTCTTGATGATTGACCTTGAAATTCTACCTGTAAACTTTTAAAATTGTCACATAAAATGCTAATATTTTTACTTAAATCTAATAATATTTGCATGAAATTTTGAGAAGGTACAGAATTTGAATTGTTAGTATTATTATTTAAGTTAATATTATTGTTGTTGTTATGAATGTTAGTATTATTTAAATTGTTACCTGCTAAAGCATTGGCAAAAGTCATATTTGGGTTTACATAATTATTTATCATGTTAACTTTGTTTACAAAATTATTTTTTGTTTTACTTTTATTATTTTCTAATATAGCAATTTTTTTTTTAAATACCGGGCATTGCTTGTATGATGTAGGGTGACCATTTGACTTGCATAATATACAAAAAAGTTGTTCAGCTGGACTGTTTTTCTCCATTCTGCAATCATTTGGTGCGTGATTTTGACCGCATTTTACACACTTATGTGGCATATTACAATTGAAAGCGCAGTGGTTGAATCGTTGACATTTTGTGCATTATACAATGCTGGGTTTTTTTAGCTTTTCCCACTTAATTATCTGATTGTCAATGTGCTTTATTGCAAAAATATTGTTTACCACACTTTGTGGTTCCGCTTGCACAATAAAAAATGGTAGCTTTTTATTGTCCATAATTGATTTTTTTGTAGTCATTCTTATGACTTTTATAAATTTGACATTTTCAGTATTTGTTTCGTTTAGTAGATCCAGTATTTCTTGAGTTTCGTACTCGAAGTGTAGCCCTTCTAACACCAAATTAATAGGTTTTTCTTTTTTTAATGTGTAAGAAAAGCAATCCACTTTCGCTTCTTTTAGTGTTTGAAAATTTTTTTTAAAATCACTATCACTGGATGAATAGATTATGTGATGTGATTTACTATTGGATTTTAAAAAAAAGTTTTTAATTTTTAATTGATATATTATTAATTTTTTTATTGTGATTGTATCTTCAGAAGTTATGAAGATAGGTGGAATATTTTTATTTTTAATTTTAATGTGCACTTTATTAATATTATTGTTGTTGTTGTTAACATGCTTATATTTGATGTATTATTAATATTATTATTATTAGTTGTAATATTTAAATTTTCAGATGAAGGACCGGGTTCAAATAAAGATGTATTGCTTTCGTTTAAAGATTTTTTTGTGATTTTATTTTTTAATATTTCGAAGAAATTATCATTTATGTTTTGTTGAGTTGTTTTATTTTTTTGATTTTTTTCATTAGAGATCTCAATATCTCACATATCAGAATCGTCAAGATCACTAAATAATGAAAATCTATTAACATCAAATCTATTAACATTTGGTGATTTTGTATTTTCACTTATTAATCTGTTAACATTTTTTTTCATTGCAATTAGTTCATCTTTAATCTGATCATTTGTCACTGACTTTCTATTAATATTTTTACAATAGAATTTTTTACTATTTTGCTCGTTGACATTTTGTGATTTTTTTGTAGTAACAATTTAGTGTTGTTTTTTATTATCTTATCACATTCTGTGTCACTCACAATTTTTATATCAGATGGCATGATTGCAATCCTTTTAAAAAAGGATGCAATCAATGTTTTTTTTTTTTAATTAACAGGTGCTGTTATAGTTTTTATATAATTACAAATATGAATATATGTATCTTTTTTTATTTTTTTTATTTGTAAGAAATTTTACAACGGCCGATTTTGTCCTTTTTGTTTTCCAAAAACAACAAAAAAAAAATTTTTTTTTTTTTTTATTTTTTTCAAAATTCAAAATTTAAACTAAACTCTACGAAAGATCGATCGTATCTCTCCTAATTTAAAATATTCAGCACTATAACATTTTAAATTTAAAATATCAAAGACAGAATCCTTTTTACTCATTTTGCATACTTTTTGGACGATGTATACAAATAATCTTTTTTGGATACTTCTTGGAGGATTAAAAGCTTTAAAAAGCTACACCTGCACCAGAGCCGGCATATCCATACTACTGTAGAAATTTTCTACATATTAAGCTTTTGTGAAATGAATACTTTATTAATTATACTAAACGATAAGCTTTTTTTTTTTTTTTGCAAAACTATATAAAGTAAACAAATATCATATATTTGCAATTCATTCTTATTAATTTTGCTCTAGTTAATTTAATTAAAAACAAGTAAATGTAACAGTAAGTCGATGTAACCGACTTATTAATACCCTACACCTGAATATTTCGAATTAAATTAAAAATCAATAAGTTTTTTTGGCAGCTGCTTGAACTTCTTCCTTTTTCTGTCTTATTCAACTCGAATTTCAGGACCGTAAGAAGCATCCTCTTGGGATATGCTTGACACCTTTGTAAAAAATTTTCAGTTTCTATCTTTATTAATTTCGAAGATTGTTAGTCCTTGGGAGGTGTGTGTCAGGTACCCGAATTGCCACTCCAATTCATCGAATCCATCTCAGGAACATAAAGAAAACATGACAGAACACCATTGTACTAAATTTAAAGGTTCTACTTTTGTTGGTTTTGGAGATATGCTCGTTGCTCCTGTGCTCGTCCGGAAGTTTCCAAAAAACATAACAGCACACTCTTGTACTAAAAATAAAGGTTCTATCTTTGTTGGTTGTGGAGATATACTCGTTTGCTCTGAGGCTCGTTCGGAAGCTTCCAATATCCGAACCCAAGGACCAAATCCTCTCAAATTTCAGAGACCTAAATCAAACATGAAAGAACACCGCTCTGTCAAATTTGAAGGTTATATCTTTATCGGTTTTGGAGATAATCTCATTTGCTCTGGTGCTCGTTCGGAAGTTTTCAAAATCCAAACACATTGACCAAATTCTCTTAAATTTCAGAGACATAAATCGAATGGGAAGGAACATCATTGTACAAAATTTAAAGATTCTATCTTTGTTGGTTTTGTAGATAAACTTGTTTGCTCCGAAATCATTCGGAAGCTTCAAGAATCCGAACCCATGGACGGATTTGTCCAGATTCGAACTTAGCCTTCCTTTCGTAATTAGTAACCTACTATATAAATTTCATCAAGATAGCTTTATTAGTTTTTGAGTTATCGTTCGAACGGACGGACGGACATCGTTAAATCGACTCAGGAGGTGATCCTGATTCAGAATATATATACATGTCCATATGTAACTCGCTTGCTTTTGGTGGTTACAAACACCATAATAAAGTTAATATACCCTATACTTTAGTTGTAGGGTATAAAAATTAAAAAAATGCTTCACCGTCAACTATTCCGCAGCACAATGTTGTAAATAATTCATTTCACTCTTTAATTAAACAATGTAATGTAACTCTAAACGGAAAAAACATCACTCCTTCAGATTCCTCATACCATTGTAAAGCCTACTTAAGTACGTTACTAAATTGTGGTACAGATTCGAGTCAAACACATCTGGAAGCATCTGGTTGGAAATTGGATAAACCAAATGTAAATGACTTTAACAATTCTGGTTCTAAATCAAGACAAAAATCATACAACAATTCTGCAATTTTAAAACATGTTTCTTCAAAAACAGATTCAAAAACAAAAACAGATTTCTTCAAAACTTCCAGATTACGTTTAAATAATGTTGACATTCGAATTTCTTTAGTATTAGAGAAACAAGATTTTTTTATTTTATTTAACGATGTCGATGAAAGCTGTTCTCGAAGCTACTTTATATATGAAACATTTAACAATTAATCCTAGCATATTAATAGAACATAGTACCGTGACATCCAAATTGCATAAAAAAAACCGTTTGGATACGCTACAAATACCCATAAAGTTTTTTAATTCATCGTAAAACCGATGTTTCGCGTCTAAATGCAATGTAAATGTAATACAATTTAGAAAAACTTTTTCTTCGGTTAAATAACAAATTTTAAACAAACGCACATCGTAGGCGGTGTACAAACTGTCATAATGCAATTTGGATCATGATACTTTGTAAAAAGCTTTTGTTTTACAATTTGAATCATAATACTTTGCATCGGACGCTCTTTTTATGCATTTTGGATGTCACGGATACTGTACTGGAAAAGGCTAACGCGAAATATTTGTATACCAAAAGTGAAATTTTTTATTTTTATTTTTAAAACATTTACAATTCCAGCTAATACTTCTAACATATCATTAGACAATATATTTATAGGGCAAATTCTAAAAGCTCTTGTGTTTTGTATGGTAAACAATGAAAAATTCAATAATAAAAGATCAAAAAATCCATACCATTTAGATCATCTCACTCAATTTCAATTATATGTAAATAGAGTGCCTACACCAAACTCTGCAATTGAAACAAGTTTTACGTCGAATAATTTTTGCAATTTTCCGTGACATCCAAATTGAATGAAAAAAGTGTTTCGATGCGCACAAATACACATCAAATTTTTTAATGCATTGCAAAACCGATGTTTCGCGTCTAAATGCAATGTAAATGTAATACAATTTAGAGCAACTTTTTTGGCGGTTAAATAACAATTCAAATTCACTATCAAATTGTCAAAGATAAATTAAAAGTGTACAGAAAATTTTAGATGCAAAAATTTTAAACAAACGCTTTAAATGATATTTTGTAAACAGCCTTTGTTTTACAATTTGGATCATAATACTTTGCATCGGACGCTTTTTTATGCAATTTGGATGTCACGATCTCGTGCGTATTTAACATTATTTAGCGGAACAGGTATATATACATTCTGATAGAGGACATCAAATTTCAAAACAACTTTTTTCAAAAGGTTATACCAGAGACTACATAGAGATGTACAAATTCATACAAAAATTTGTACTAATTTTTTTTCAAACGGGCCAGCTAAAACTGGCTAGTTTTAAAAATCTTAAAGCACAGAAATATTTAGTTTGTGTCATAGCTAAAAGAATTTAGCGAAAACCAGAATCTTCTGTAAAATCTGGTGTAAAATGATCATTCATATATTTTATACATTTACAAAATTTTTTTATCCTTGTGATTATTAAACTTTGTAAAGCAAAGCGATGACAAAATAACTTTTAAAATAGAAAAATAAGGCAAAAATGGGAAAATATATTTGAGAAAATATATATTTAATATGTCGAGTAGAAACGTAAATTTTTATACCCGTACGATAGGATCGGGTATAATAAAATTACTCCTCCGTTTGTAACACCTCGAAATAAGCGAGCTAGATATACCTTCAAAGGTATGGATCGGATCAGAAAAAAATTCTAAGACTTTTGAGCCATGTCCGTCCGTCCGTCCGTCAGCACGCTAACTCAAAAACTAAGAAAGCTAGAATCTTGAAATTTACACAAAATATTCTTGGAGTAATTTGTAGGTTCCCTATTTTTTTTGGTTGAGTTTGGACCAAAACTTAGGGTAGCTCTCGAACACCTAACTTTTAGATCCCGACATTTTTTTTGAAATAGAGCTATGAAATTTTAACTTCTGATAGATCTCACAAAAATATTAATTTTATTTTTTATAACTTTTTTTTGTAGCCCCACCCGTTACGGAGCTACAGCTCCCCAATTGTTCAAAAAAGCTCTATATTTAAATTATTATAGCACAAGTTGTATAAGGTATATCTTCATTTTGAAAACGCCAAACGATTACTACTTTCATTAGCTTTAAAAGTATATATACAATAAATATATATTTGTGGCATACGGTGTCTTAATTTACCGTTATGCGAAACTAAAATTTTGCAAAATCCTTTAACCCTTCTATCTTCTAAACGGTTAAAGTTGGAAACTTGACATTTTGACAGAAGTTAGATCTTTGAAAATAAGTATGAGTCATTTCAGAAATTTTTTTTGTATCACTCTCCGTTTAGGAGCTGTAAGGGGTCTAAAACTGAAAATTTCCTATTTTTAAACACCTGTAACTTGAACACCTGTTAAAATTTTTTTCAAGTAATACACAAAAATTAAAGTTTGAGCATTATACTCTTATTTCTGTTAACAACTATTTTTAATAATATAGGGTTACTTTATAATTGACGAAAGTGTTACTTGATTTCTTCAAATTTTCTACCAAATTTCTTTAACGAATTTTTTGCATTTTGTTTTACTCGATAATTTGAAATTGTTGAGGATATAATGCGTAGTACAAAAAAATGTAATTAAATAAACACATAACGGTTGCTTGAAGAATTTTTATTTATATGATATTGATATATATACATACTTATATAATATCATGTTTAATTACATATCGTATATGTCACTAGTGAATGAATGATAAGAGTATAGATGCATATTATATAGCGCCGTATTTACATACATACATATATGTACTTTATTGTACTTATAAGAAATTATTCTGTCAATGGAATATTTAAATATAATATAATATAATATTTAAAATTATATTTACTATTTTGTACTAAGTCAATTTAATATACATTTACCGCTTAGTGTTAAATGGTACTATGAATATTTGAAAAAGTTTTGGATTGATAATCGTTATGTGGAAGGTTAAAATCTACTTTTAAAGAATGTATAAACATATAGTTTGAATATATGTACAACCCATAATTCTAGAAATTATAAAATTCACCCAAATTATTTTAAAATACTAAAATATTAAAAAAATAATATTGTACTTTGCTTACATAGGCTGTGAACATACTAACTGTGGCTGTGAACATACTAACGGTTCGTACGGGTATCTAAGAGTTGACAAAGGCAACTGTATTCTTCCTCGTCAATATGATAAAGAAGACATTCTAAATATCACTTTACAAAAAATATGGAACATTTAGCTAAATATTTCATATAGAAAAAAATTAAATAAAAATAGATTATTTTATAATGTTGACTTTTCTAAAAACAACAAGAAAAAACATTTCAAGGTTATCATTCATATGCATTCAGTATTTCACTACTACAAGCAGAATGTTTTGAATGTATGAAATGGTATTATATGGTATCAGATGGTATGAATGTTATCTATTTTATGAAAATCATCTGATTTAACTGCGTTATTTATTTAACTAGATTTAACTGATTTAATATACAGTATCCAGCAAAAGTAATGGTAATTTAAATAAATATATAAACTACAAAAAATATATATAGAAAAGCAATAAAATAATATTGGCGTTCGAATTTTCTCTAATAATATTTTTAACTTTATAACTTCAAGGAAAAACAAACAAACAAAGTAACAAAATTTTTTGTATTATGATTTTATTTTATTTTTTGATCTCATGACTCATATTGTTATATTGGTAACGGTATACCTACATATATATGTGGGTATTTTTTGAAGACAATATAATATACCAATCAAATAAAAATAACTGAAATAAAAAATAATACTTTCAAATTCTTCTAAACATTTTTTTAATTAAAAATTATTCCAATTAGAAAAGTGGCATGACATTTGCTGGATACTGTACATATTCATAAAAATTATCAAATCATATCAAATTGGAACATAATTACATTTCACAAAACAAAATATAAATATAAATATGTATTGATTTTTGAATCATATTGAAATACATATATAAAAAGTGCCGATAGTATTTATGTGTATTTCTATTTATATTTAATTTTGATTCACACACACTTTCACAATTTAATAAGCATGTAGGCAAGCTGGTTCAAGTAATATAAATGCATAATATGGCATAATGCATATATAATACAAAAATTATATTAGATACTGATCAGATCATGTATATCATAATATGTCATCTGATATCATATGATCATATTCATATATGTATGTTACTTGTTATTTCTATCATCCATACCAATCATACGAAAGTTCATTTATGTACATATATGAAAAAAAAAAATATCCGAGACCAAAACTTACTTTAAGAAACTTTAAAAAAAAAAGTTGAAAAATGAGACTAAATTTCAAAATCGATATTGTAACGACATCTAAACTTTTTTGTTGCCATTTGGACATCTCTATGTGGTCTCTGGTTATACTATACTAGCTTTTAATTTATCACCAGATGGCTCGGGAACTGATACATGTCAAAGTTTATTAAACCAGGGTGTAGTAAAGAATGAAGCAAGTTTCAATGCGCCATTAACTTCAACATTAACATATATTGTGTTTGTAGAATTCGAAGCTAATATCGAATTGATGCTAATATCTTAAACATATAAAAGAAAGTTTAGTGGACCATCTCCATTAATTTGAATAGAGTAGATTGTGAAAACAGTGGTTGTGAAACATGTGAAAACAGTAAATTTATCGTATATTTAAAAAAAAAGTGTTAACAAATGGAAAACTAAAAGTTCAATTTTTTTAACAGCATATATAAGTGGAAATACCCGGCTAATTGCTATTTCTCATTTACAAAATAATGAATACAATTCAGATAAAGAAAGTGCTGAAATGTAATAGTGCGACAAGTAAACTATTTAGAGGTGTTTTTGCTCTTGATCAAATATCGAAAAATATTTTGAAACCTGGTAGTTTAGTAATAAATACCGACATTTCTGCAGAAAAAGGAACACATTGGCTAGTAATTTTTGTACCAGTTGAAGGCTGTGGAGAATATTTTAATTCATTTGGAAAACCGCCATTTCACACTGAAATTGTGAAATTTCTACAAAATCAATCAAAATATTTTATTTTCAACAATAAGTGCCTACAAAGTGATCTTAAATCAGTCTGAAATTTAAATTGAACTAGAGATTTATTAAATGTGCTATGTTAGTTATAGTTTGAGAAATTTCAGTATCTATGGGTGATATTCTACATTGTGTTTGTTCATGCACTTCGTATAAGTGGGCGGCCATAATGTTTAATATATCTGGCTGCTTTTCAATTATGTAGTTATTATTTGATATACTAATTTGGCTGGTATTTATATTGGCATTATTAATAATTGTAGCATTAGAAATTGGGATTTTAAGTTGATTTATATTATGGGTCTCTTTTTTTCTGAAGATATTATTGATTTCTGCAAACATGGTTTTATTATTTGATATTTTAATATTATTTATTCTATTTTTCCAATACTTGTTGATACTCAGATTTAAATTTTGCTTAATTAATAAGTTGATATTTTTTATTAATGAATTTATTCTGATTAGAATGTGGTCATTGTCAGGTGTTCTAGACTTAAGAAAATGAAATTTCGCTGTTAATATCTTGCTTTTGTGGGCGCGCAATTTAGAGATTAAGTCGTTCGAAAAACTATCGATATTGTTTTTTGGCTTGGCTATAGGTATTGAAGTTTTAATTGCTTTTCGAATAATTTTTTCTATTTTATCTAATGTACTATCTATTTCTGTTTTTGATAGATTTCTGCAGCTAGGCAGTTCTTGAATAGAGTTATCTAGTTTTATATTGTCGCTAATATATTTTTGGAATTTTCCCCATTTCGCCTTTTTATATAAATATTGGTTATCCGGGTTAACTGTGTCAAATAAGAAATTCTCATGCCTTGCATAACCTATTTCTGTACATAATGCCAGATGATCGCTGTCATATATCAATGTTTCGAGTTTGTTAGGACTTGTAGATTTAAGTTGTAATCTAGAGTCCGCTATTATCATATCTAAATAAGAGTTTCCTCGTATGATGGATGGTATATTAGAGGAATACATCTCAGTTCTCTATGTGAGACCTTGAGTACGTAAGAACTTTTTTACGAATAAACCGCGTGAATTATTATAACCGTTACCCCATGCCTGATGTTTGGCGTTTAGGTCTCCACATAAGGCGTAGAAATTATGCAATTTATCCAGATAAAGCGTTTCAAAAAGTTCTTGAAATTCTTTATTAAATAAATGCGCGTTTCATAATGACGCATATAAAGCAACTATAATTAAATTACTATTATTTTGAATAGCTATTTTTATTGGGCAGACTTCTAAACATTTAAAATTTTCACAAACACTTAGATATATTTTTTGGAATTTAATATTTTTTTTTATTAGTACTGCTGTACCCCCTTCTAGCATGCTTTCTGGCCTATCATGTCTAATAATATTATAATTTTGTAGTTTAAAATTTAAGCAGTTTGTTTAAAGTAGTTTTAATTGTAGTTTTAATTAAGCAGTTTGGTTAAAGATTGATCTGTACGAGTTTACATTTATAGAGATTAATTTTATTTTATTGATACTCCTATTATTACTACTCATTGTGATCAATATTTATATATTTATTAACATTTAGATACAAGTAGAATACCTCTTTAGTAACGTTGTTAACGTTTATTAAGTTTATAATATTCAATAAAATAAAAAATTAAAAGATTAAAAGATAACATTTTTGTTTGTATTGATTTGCAAAACGGAATATTTACACCAGAAATTTTTGGTGTTGTTTTTTATGGTAATATTATTTTTTTGTCTGTATATTTTTAATTTTTTAATTTTTGTATATTGCATGCTCAACCATGGAAGTTTTCGAATAAGAAATCTATTCTTGATGATTGACCTTGAAATTCTACCTGCAAATTTTTAAAATTGTCACATAAAATGCTAATATTTTTACTTAAATCTAATAATATTTGCATGAAATTTTGACAAGGTATAGAATTTGAATTGTTAGTATTATTATTTAAGTTAATATTATTGTTGTTGTTATGAATGTTAGTATTATTTAAATTGTTACCTGCTAAAGCATTGGCAAAAGTCATATTTGGGTTTACATAATTATTTATCATGTTTACTTTGTTTACAAAATTATTTTTTTTTTACTTTTATTATTTTCTAATATAGCAATTTTTTTTTAAATACCGGGCATTGCTTGTATGATGTAGGGTGACCATTTGACTTGCATAATATACAAAAAAGTTGTTCAGCTGGACTGTTTTTCTCCATTCTGCAATCATTTGGTGCGTGATTGTGACCGCATTTTACACACCTATGTGGCATATTACAATTGAAAGCGCAGTGGTTGAATCGTTGACATTTTGTGCATTATACAATGCTGGGTTTTTTTAGCTTTTCCCACTTAATTATCTGATTGTCAATGTGCTTTATTGCAAAAATATTGTTTACCACACTTTGTGGTTCCGCTTGCACAATAAAAAATGGTAGCTTTTTATTGTCCATAATTGATTTTTTTGTAGTCATTCTTATGACTTTTATAAATTTGACATTTTCAGTATTTGTTTCGTTTAGTAGCTCCAGTATTTCTTGAGTTTCGTTCTCGAAGTGTAGCCATTTTAACACCAAATTAATAGGTTTTTCTTTTTTTAATGTGTAAGAAAAGCAATCCACTTTCGCTTCTTTTAGTGTTTGAAAATTTTTATTAAAGTCACTATCACTGGATGAATAGATTATGTGATGTGATTTACTATTGGATTTTAAAAAAAAGTTTTTAATTTTTAATTGATATATTATTAATTTTTTTATTGTGATTGTATCTTCAGAAGTTATGAAGATAGGTGGAATATTTTTATTTTTAATTTTAATGTGCACTTTATTAATATTATTGTTGTTGTTGTTAACATGCTTATATTTGATGTATTATTAATATTATTATTATTAGTTGTAATATTTAAATTTTTAGATGAAGGACCGGGTTCAAATAAAGATGTATTGCTTTCGTTTAAAGATGTTTTTGTGTTTTTATTTTTTAATATTTCGAAGAAATTATCATTTATGTTTTGTTGAGTTGTTTTATTTTTTTGATTTTTTTCATTAGAGATCTATCTCAATATCTCACATATCAGAATCGTCAAGATCACTAAATAATGAAAATCTATTAACATTTGGTGATTTTGTATGTTAACATTTTTTTTCATTGCAATTAGTTCATCTTTAATCTGATCATTTGTCACTGACTTTCTATTAATATTTTTACAATAGAATTTTTTACTATTTTGCTCGTTGACATTTTGTGATTTTTTTGTAGTAACAATTTAGTGTTGTTTTTTATTATCTTATCACATTCTGTGTCACTCACAATTTTTATATCAGATGGCATGATTGCAATCCTTTTAAAAAAGGATGCAATCAATGTTTTTTTTTTTTAATTAACAGGTGCTGTTATAGTTTTTATATAATTACAAATATGAATATATGTATCTTTTTTTATTTTTTTTATTTCTAAGAAATTTTACAACGACCGATTTTGTCCTTTTTGTTTTCCAAAAACAACAAAAAAAAAAATTTTTTTCTTTTTTATTTTAATTTTTATTATTTTTGTTTTTTATTTTTATTTTTTTCAAAATTCAAAATTTAAACTAAACTCTACGAAAGATCGATCGTATCTCCCCTGATTTAAAATATTCAGCACTATAGCTTTTTAAATTTAAAATATCAAAGACACAATCCTTTTTACTAATTTTGCATACTTTTTGGACGATGTATACAAATAATCTTTTTTGGATACTTCTTGGAGGATTAAAAGCTTTAAAAAGCTACACCTGCACCAGAGCCGGCATATCCATACTACTGTAGAAATTTTCTACATATTAAGCTTTTGTGAAATGAATACTTTATTAAGTATACTAAACGATAAGCTTTTTTTTTTTTTTTTGCAAAACTATATAAAGTAAACAAATATCATATATTTGCAATTCATTCTTATTAATTTTGCTCTAGTTAATTTAATTAAAAACAAGTAAATGTAACAGTAAGT